>OU744814.1:21044346-21739476 GCA_916614155.1 Mesoligia furuncula | reverse complement strand
ATATTTTAACGGGGTCAAAACTTATGCGGGTGAAATCGCGGGGCGCTGCTAAGCCTTAAACCCATAACAACAAAATTAAAGTTATTCAAGTGGATTAGTAAAAACACAATAAAAAAAATTACATTATGAATAACTACTTTCAAATTAATGAACGCTTCGCCACTGCGTGTTGAAAAATTTTCAAGGTTTTCACAATCTTTCCTTTTACCGTAAGTCATTTTCGATTATTTTAATGAATTTGGTGTTTTTTTTGGATTATTATTGATTGTATTATTATTAATTTATTTTATAATTAATAATTTATTTGATTTATATTTATACGTCTGTGTGGTGCCGGACTTAAAGAATACCACCACCCCTTACTTCCCGTGGGTGTCGTAAAAGTCGACTAAGGATCGTACCGGAGAATGGACAGCAGCGTTCTCTATGTATTCCACCATCATACCATACTGCGATCGCCAACCCGCCTGCCAAGCGTGGCGATTATGGCAAACCCTCCCAAAATTGGGGGAGGCCTATGTCCAGCAGTGGACGTCTATCGGCTGAAACGACGACGACGAACTTATTTGATTTTATAATTAATAATTTATTACTTAATATAATTATAATTATAACTTATTTGTATTATTATTTGTATTTTTATTACTTAATTATACTCATAATTTATTACTTATTTGATTTCATAATTAAGATTTTATTATTATTAACTTATTTGAATACATTGTTACTTTTTATCACTTTAATTACCTAATAAATCAAAGCATTTTTTTATTTCAATTAAACCTTTAACAGGCACTTTTGAATTCAAATTCAATTAGGCAAACTATGTAAGTTCACTGCAATACCTACTTTATAAAATAAGACTAAGCTCTCTGTTAATATTTATGTGAATCAGTCGTTGGAGGGCCATAATATACAGGATTATTGGAAAAACACCAACAACCTCTTATGAGGATGTCCTCTTAAGTTATTTCCGTTTATTCATAATAATGAGTACAATGATGTACTCATCATTATGAACAACTTTTATTATGGGACCAAACCTGAAATCGCGAAAAAAAAATCAGCTGTTCCATACATTTTGACGAGTTAAACGAACATAAATGTAGTCAACAGCTGATTTTTTTCCGCGATTATAGGTTTAGTCCCTTAATAAAAGTTGTTCATGATGATGAGTACAATGACCTCTTAAGAGGTTGTTGGTGTTTTTTCAATAACCCTATATAAATAAATAAAGTCATTAGTATTTTAGACTTTAAAAAGTCTTTTAAGTACTTGCCAAGATTGCTCAAAGAGATGTCAGCACTAACTGACGGGGTCCGCTAGGGCCGATGCCTGCCAGGGTCGCGGGTTGTTCGAAAGAGATACTGTGGCCCCTAGCATAGGCAACTGAAGGAACACGGCTGAGTTTTAGTCACTAAGAGTCTGACACTCCCTTCCGCTCCGCCCAGAGCGGGACGTCATTGATTGTTTCCCACCAAAAAAAAAAAGTACTTGCCAAGATGTGAACTTACAAAATCGTGCTTCCAAAGCAAGTTAACCTACAAACCTCCAAAAGGTAACTCTTTATCTAATCCGAATAGACAGAAATACACTTCTACAAATGACTAAACTTCAAAACTTGGGAATTGTTTCAGACCCTTTTAGAATTTGTCGAGACTGACTGTTTCATTATTCGGGAACCTTTTAAATGAAGATGAACTGTTTCATGAATAAATTTTGGTTATCTTAAAACTGTCTCATTATGTAGTTCATTTTGATCTAACCGTCTAAGAATATATTTTAATAATAGCCTTATCCTTCAAAGAAACTCCGAGTATGGCTATACTCGGAGTTTCAGGATAAAGGATAAAATCAGAAATTAAATTATCTGGAAAAGAAAGATCAACACTGGAATTGTGACGTTTCGTAATCTTGAGTTTGATGCTAGCGCCAATTGATTTTTAGATTGGGTGTCCATTTTAGGGAATTAAATGGAATTGGGAACGGGCTTGACGTGGGGTAAACGGTACTCTTGAGTGTATTTTGACACCTGTGTATTGCGTCAATATTGCGTTGGAATAGTTTGTTGATAGTGATTTTTCCAATAACAAAAGTGTAACTTTTTAGAAATTGTTTTGCCTTTTAAGTGGTTTTTTGTGGGTTATAAGATTATAATATGGCACGATAAGCAGTAATTCCCATAAAAACAACTGAAAAAAGACGAGATGAGCGTCGGATGATGCGTTATACGGACGAAGCGTTTTCTATGAATGAATATAATATATTAATATAATAATACGAATTTAAAGCAAATTACGGAGTGAGCAAGGATTTTAGTCTTCTTTCGTATTACATAACACCATTTTTATCCTGTCTCTATACAATAAAAACTTTCTAGAACATTAACTTACTAAAATCGGACTCCGGCATGTTTTCATTATACAAATTCAAACTAGAATACCAGTTTTAAACATAATCCTCTCATTTGACACTAAAATCACGCAAATATTCTTATAAACAAAAAACCTCGTTTTCAACTTAGGTACGTAAGTATTCTATCATTTTTCTTCGTACATTAAAATGATCAAAAATTCTATATCAGATTCTAATACGAAAACTAATAATAAAAACCAGTTAAAAAGCTAATTAGAACAATACAAACACTTAAATTAGACAATCAAAATCTTACTCAGTAAAACAGTAGTAGCACATATCGACGCCCACGGTAGGTAGGTACTTTAGGGTCTTAACTATACTATTCTAACAATCACTTTTACATATTCTAACTTATTTATCACTTCACTGGTATATAACTCAGTCATGTTCACTATTCACACAAACACGTTCGGCGTTCGTCACAAAAACATTACTTTATAGAGAAGTTGCATATCTATTTACGTAAGTTGCATATCAAAGTAAAACTCCTGCCTGGGTTCTAACCTACGACCTACAACTCGTAAGTCGCTGCCGTTACCACTTGGCCACCACTGCTATCCTTTCCACACGAAACTTTCAAAACTATGTCCCACATAAATCTAATATTAATATACATCCTAACCTCAGTCCCCCAAATATGTCGTGGTCACCATAAATATTTGACATCAAAGATCCTTCCTCCTGAAGTTTGGAATCAATTAGTCTTATTTATAAGTTTGTGTCGTCAGCTGATAGTTGGCGGGTCAGCAGATGTCACACTTTGCTATCCGAGTTAGATAGATATTTAAGATACTTGTAGGGGTTTCGGGAGATATATCCTTCTTGTCAACAGTACGGTTTATTGTTTCTGTGAATGGAAAGTTCGACAAAGTTAATAATTTCGGCTCCCCAATATCAAACTAAATTTTCCAGGAGAGCACCAAAAACAGCTGATGATGAATGATAAATGATTTTATTTTTGTAAGTAGGTTTGCACAAAAACTTTTACACGTCAATCATATTTTTTAAAACTAGATGAGGTCGGCGTTTCCTATCTGACTACTCTGAGAAGAAAGGCCAAACAAACTCAGAGGTCACCGTCTCTTTTAAAGTCCAGACATAATCTTGGTCAGGTTATGAAGACCATGTAGATCGATGTCTGAGATGGTCTTTTGAGGAAAGAACCACAC
Source organism: Mesoligia furuncula (assembly GCA_916614155.1). NCBI lineage: Eukaryota > Metazoa > Arthropoda > Insecta > Lepidoptera > Noctuidae > Mesoligia > Mesoligia furuncula. The sequence continues at coordinate 21,735,889 of OU744814.1, read as the reverse complement.
AGATTGAGAGGACCTGTCCAGTCAGTGCACGCATTTGTCAGAAATCGTGCAGCCCAACTCAAGACTTAAGGAGCTCAACGATTCGACGAACAATACCAAAAAAAGGACATTTAGGTAGGCCACATAAATTACTCAAACTGCCAGCTGACTAGGTTAGCAGAACAAGAAAAAGACTTACTAGGTACCTATTTTACTGGTTTCAAATTTTCTCCATTATTGCTAAGATTTTTAGTCCATTTGATAGGACTCATTGAGAAAGTAGAGATAATGTGAAAAAAGTTTTGACTTAAAGGGTTTTATTACTCTGCGTCATACATTTAAACATCAGGAGAAAAAAAAGTATGAGTAAATACAGTACAGAGTATGGAGTGAACTTTACACCCTGTTCCTCATACCTCTATATGTATGTATACCACTTTAGATAGTTGTAAGCAAGGTCACGCAGCGTTGCAAGGCCTCTCACATGGTAGACCGACGACCTTGTGATGGCCGCAGGAACTCGTCGGGTGCGAAAAGCACAAAACCGGTCGAAGTGGAGGTGCTTGGGGATGCCTATGTCCAGCAGTGGACGTCATTCAGCTGATGTTGATAAAGGTCATGGAGACTCGTAAAATTATGTATTTGTTGAAGAGTTCGGCCCTTTGGTCACTGGTGTAGTAATGGTTCTATGCATAGACACTTTGATGGAGATATATTGCTCTGTGAAGCTCTTTAGGAGCTGTCAAGGTACCGGGAGGAGTCAATTAAACCACGGTTTATCACGTATGTTCAATAATTGTTGCTAGAAATCATTCTATGTATTTTACATTTTTTTCTTTAGACTTGTCAGCCAAATCTCTCCTCATCTTAAACTATCTTAATGTTTGTCTCGTATTTCATGCCAATAACTTTTAACTGACTCGCGGAGCTTGCATGTATAGCGGTGTCTACAACGCCACATGCGAACACCGCGTCCTACTGACGTCACGCAAAATACTGCATCTCGCAAGCAGAGTTTACCGCGCAACTAGCATAGATACAACGTCCCGACATGAATCATGGGGCAGGTGCCCGCCAGACACAACACCCGTCTGGTCGGAGGATCCTCCCTTTTCTATAGAGTATGAGTGAACTTTACAACCTGTTCATCATACCTCTATATAAGTAAGCACCAAATAGGCTGTAGTCTCTACAGTATCTATTAATTGATTTATATCATAACTATATTATTTCCAAAGAGATAGTAAGTTCAATATGTTGGTAGTTCTTAAAAAGTTAGTTTGTTTAGGTTTGCTTCGTCTATTTTTCACGATTTTTGTCTTTTTATTTGTTTATTCTATGATCATTGAATTAATTTTAAAGTGTAAATAATTTTAAAGATTTTAATGAATTTAAAGGTGATTGCGATTTAACATACGCATTAATGTTACAATTTGTTTATGAAGATACTTCAATTATTTAATTTAGTTCTGGGTAAATAATAACAGCCGCACAGGTCGATCAATCAGGTTAAGCTACGTTTGCCGCGGTGGGTCTGTGGATGGGTGACCATCTTTACATACCGAGACTCCTACGTGCCTCGAAAAGCACGTTAAGCCGTTGATCCCGGCTGTCATTCGTGGATCTTTGACAGTCGTTAGTGGTAGTCTGCAGCCCGAAAATCTGACAACCAGTCTTACCAAGGGGTATCGTATTACCGGTGATGTACAAAATATCCTGTACAAAGTATTTGAAATACAAAATACTTTTAAATTAAGTATTTCAGACACCAGATACAAAATTCTATCGAAAAAGGTATTTGAAATACTAGATACAAAATAGGTATTTTATAAATACTTTATAAAAATACAAATACTTTTGTAAGAAAACAACATTTAATTTTAATTTTTTTTTATTAGATTTGATTGATTGATTTTTCAAGGTCTTTATTACTTCAAATGTTGTTATAGTAGTGTTTACAAATGATCTTATTCTATTTGTACACAGATCGTGATTTATTTTTGTTACATAGGCTATATTTCGCCTTTACAAACATTAAAACATGTTTTTAATGACATATTTTGAGTTGACATGAATTGACTTATGTATGATGTACATCGTTTAACTACTAAGTATGTGCAAGTCTTAGTATGGACCCACATAATATTTAATGTTTAAGTTACAAAATGTACGGTTTATTATAATGTTATAATAAAATGAGTTAAAAAGCGGGTAGTCCGCGCATAGATCTTTGTATATACGGCCGGTCAAGCGGCGTCAGCTAGCAAGCGAGCTATCGTCATGATACGTCACGGAGGAAGTAGTGATGGGGGAGTCGATATCGATTGTACGTGCGAGCGTAAGACAATGTATTTATTCTACTTTTACCAATTGCAGATATTAGTGTATTACGGTGTGTGGGGTTTTTATGCAAGTAAAATTTACGTGAAATTTTTAATATGTAATCTTTTAAAAATGGATATTTTATACGGTTGTGTAATGTTTTAAGGTTTGTGCGAAATGGTGTGTTATACGATAGTTTTAATGCTTTATTCTGGATTGTTTGGAGTTTAATATATTTGGTGTCAGATAGGCTGGACCAGACAGGTGCTGCGTAAGTTAAGCATGGTCTTACTAAAGTGGAATAAATAAGCAATTTAGTTGAAGGACTGAGATTGGATTTGCGATTTAAAATAGGTTTTAATGAATTTAGGGCTTTTGCACCTTTCTTTATAGTCAGTTCAGTGTTTTTGTTCCAGTTAAGGGTCTTGTCTAATATTATGCCTAAATATTTAACCGATTCGCGCCATGTTATCGGAAAACCATCGATTTTGACGAATCTGGTGGGTAGTGTGCGTTTTCTAGTAAACAAAATTCCTTCGGTTTTTGTGGAATTTAGTTTCAGTTTCCAGGTCTTGAAAAACTGGCTGAGTAGTTCCAATGAATATTGTAGCCGTCCAGTGACTATGTCAATGTCTTTGTCTGTTGTGAATGTTGCTGTGTCGTCAGCATAGATGGCAAGTTGTGTGTGCGCCTGTTTAGGTATATCATTCAGGTAAAGTATAAAGAGGTACGGCCCTACAAGTGAACCCTGAGGCACACCAGCTGGGATGGCTTTGGGGGCAGAATGCTCTTTGCCTACGTAGACAGAGAAGGATCGATCTAGTAAGTAGCTTTGAATGAGTTTTACTAGACATAGAGGTACACCATGTTTGATTAACTTATGTAATAGTCCATCGTGCCATACAGAATCGAAAGCTTTTTCAATGTCTAGTAAAATCATGCCTGTTGAAAGACCGCGGTTTAGCCCATGGGATATGTGTTCAGCCACTCTGGCTAATTGTTGCGTGGTTGAGTGTAAGCTTCGAAATCCAAACTGTTCGGGGATCAAAATATGCGCAGTTGTTTTTGAGACGCGGGATAAGATGATGGATTCTAGTAGTTTTGCTATGCTTGGTAGTAAACTAATTGGTCGATAGCTAGATGGAATGCACTGATCTTTCCCAGGTTTCTTAATAGCTATGATTTTAGCGTGTTTAAATGTCTTCGGGAAGTATGCAAGGCGTAAGCAACCATTAAACATTTTTGTCAAATAAACAATAGCTTTCTGGGGGAGATTCTTTAGTAAACCATTTCCCAGGCCGTCAAAACCAGGCGCTTTGTTTGGTTTTAGTTTTCTGACGAGTTTTCGAATCTCATTCGGCCTAACAAGTGATGGGTAGTCATCCAACTGGTAACAGTCCAGCAACCTATTGGAATCTTTGACTGCCTCTTCGATGGTGGGATCGCTGACCCAATGTTTAGTTAGGTTCATGTTTTCTAGGAAGGTATTGGCTAGTGTCTCACATTGTTCAAGTTCTGAGGAGGTGGTAGTATTATTCGATGTTGTTAGAGGGGGTATTGAAATAGACTGATGGTTTATTGACTTGACAGCTCTCCATAAGTCCGAAGCAGGGTTGGTTATTTTAGCTAATTTATTGTTCCAGACATTGTCGTTTAGGGCTTGGATCTTAGACTTGATGGATTTCTGCAAGTTGTTTACTTGGTAGAATAGCTGACGTCGGTTATACGGATTAAATGCTTCTAAGGCTAATTTACGAAAACGATTTTTAATTTTTATTTGTGACCTGATCCGTCGAGGGAGTTTATGACCACCATCACTGGAAACTTTAGGGACGGCTTTATCTCTTGCATTAATAATTGATTGGGTAAGGTATTCAGCAGCAAGGTCAATTGCCTCAGGAGAGTCTAGCGTTGCTTGGGTTAAAGTTATAGATTCATTCAAATGAGATCTATAGCCTTTCCAGTCGGCCTTTCTGTAATTAAAGATAATACGCGCGTGTCTGAACCAGTCTTACCAAGGGGTATCGTATTACCGGTGATGTACAAAATATCCTGTACAAAGTATTTGAAATACAAAATACTTTTAAATTAAGTATTTCAGACACCAGATACAAAATTCTATCGAAAAAGGTATTTGAAATACTAGATACAAAATAGGTATTTTATAAATACTTTATAAAAATACAAATACTTTTGTAAGAAAACAACATTTAATTTTAATTTTTTTTTATTAGAGCGCTCATTATAGATCACAAGAATAATTATTTTAATTTTAAGTTAGACTTAAGTAAAACCAGCTCTTCAAACATCTTATCAGTCATTTTACTTCGATGTGTCCTCATGACCATACCCCCAAAAGGAAAGAGTCGCTCCACCGGGGCACAGCTCGGCAAGAGAAGAGTCGCCATCTATCAATTTTTCTCACATTAATAACGGCACGTTCAGTTCTACGATTTATTTTATAAATGACACCAAATTTATTTATTTTTTTATCAGAAAAAGTATTTATAAAATACTAAGATACTAAACAAAAGTATTTAAATATAAGATACAAAATCCTTTCTAAAAAAGTATTTTAGATACAACATGTAAATACGTATTTTGTATCTTATATCTGTATTTCAAATACTTGTACGAGTATCTTAGATAAGTCACATCACTGCGTATTACCCAGTAACTGGGTTGTGGAGGTCAGATAGGCTCCATGTAAAATACTGGTATTCAGCTGCATCCGGTTAGACTGGAAGCCGACCCCAACATAGTTGATGATGGAGTTATTATCCCACCACTCTGACCCAATACGGTTTGATAGAAGTCACATGTCTTCGATTTTGTGGTTCTAAGACATGCCGGTTTCTTCAAGATGTTTTCCTTCACCGTTTTGAGAGCAGTGGTGATGAAATTAAATACATAAAGTAAAGTGCCTGTCTGGGTTCGAACTCACGACCTAGTTATGTTACCTATGTTAACTCGTAAGTCGGGACCGATGCCCAGTGCTCACTAAAAAAAAAAAACAACGGGTTGCACTCTGGGAGTGCCGGCAGACGTGAAAACTTGAATATTAACGTTGTGCATTTTTTATATTTTGGAATGGTTAGGGAATAATTTTGCACGAATTGCTTTAATTATCAGTATAAAAGTACTATCATTTATGTGGTAGAATAAAAAGTTTATCTCTCAGAAACATCAACTTCCATCCATAATTTCGACGAGTTTTTCACCATCATTATTACCAGAACCATCATCGCCAATCTCTAAAACTGATACTATCGGTTTATGATAGCTGAAGTAAGAAACGAACAGTTTTGATTCGAACCTATTTAAATGTCTAATAAAGACCGCATCAATAGCAGTTTTGTATTTTGTTTTGCTAAGATTGCGATCATTTGAGGGTGTGGAGATGGCGCTGTCGTCACGTACAGTATAGCTCCGTATAAATGTGTTGTTTAAAATATAAAGAAACAGAAATCAGTGACAAAACTAACTTTAACGGATAGACCGTAGTGCATATATTAGTGACTAATGTTGGTGGAAGGATTCATTAAGACAATATAAGTTAAGTGATAAGCAAAAAAAAAACTGCCTAATCATCTGTGACGAGTGGACAAAACGTGCAAATTCAAGTAACTCATAAAGGCAAAGTCGATGATACACTCGGGCGATATTGGATCGTACGTTTCACATTTCAATCACAGAAGCATTGGATATCACATTCACAAATTGGACGCATAGAAAACTAAGAAGTAAGAAAAGAGTAACCATAATGTCGTTTGTTTACATTGGTTTTTGAATAAATTTAAATCAGCTGACAGCTGTGAACGAATTCACAGTGTTACAAGACAAATGAATGTCAAAATTTAAATAAGAGCCATCTATGCAAATAAAAACAAAAATAGGAAAGTGTTACCAGAAAAAAAAAAACCTATGATAACTTTAAAAGAGTGCCATCTAATGAGCAGAAATTAAATCAATACATCACATGGTATATGGGCTAAAAATACGACATACAAAGATACGGTTCCAGTGGTCGAGAGGTATAAGACCCTACCTATGTGGGCGACAAGGTGAGCGTTCGGATCTCAGATATTGCAAAACTTTGTGTTCATTTTTGACACAAAATAATTCCCGAGATGAATTTCTTCGACAGTTTAAACGTAACATTTAGGCGTCCCAGGCCCCGTACGCAATCGGAATCACCAACTATCGACGACAGTGACACTGTAATTCCGAACACAATGGAGTTAACCACCAGTAGTATGCCAGAAATGTCTGATGATGAAGACGACCAAGTCAAGTTATTAAAAGAGGAGATACATAATCTTGCAAAACAGTTAGAGAGTGCTCATAAAGAAATAGAAATATTATCGGTTGAAAATAGTACACTAAAGCGTGAAAATGATAATTTGATAAGAAAAAATAATGTGTATAAAATAGTAGCCACAAATAGTCCAATTAAATCAAACCAAAATACACCAAGAAAAAAAAAACCCCACAGGAACTGTAAAACAAAGCAGACGCAAACGGATACTTTGGAAAGTAAAAAAACTGATATAACTATTAACACACAAAATCAACTAGATACTACCAAAAATGAACGAGAGACAAAAACACTTAAGAATAATTCAGATATAAAAGAAATAAAGACTTCTATAGGAACAAAAACTAAAACCCAGACCGAGATTCACACTCCACAACAACTTAAACAAAACAAATTGTGCATTCTGAGTGCTAATAAACAAAACAGGATCCTATCTATAGTAGAAGAAACTTTTGAGAAACAATATAATTTTTGTCACTATTTAACAACAGATGGAGCCACATGTGACCTCCTGCAGGGTATAAACACAAAACTGACGGATTACACGATGAGTGACTACTGTGTGATTTTAATTGGTGAACAAGACTTTAAAATAGCTAAAAATTACTCTGAACTCGTATTAGACATAAGGAAGACTCTTAGTGAAATAACTCATACTAATATTATTATCTGTCTACCCACATACAAATATAACATGAACTCAAATATGTATAACTGGCGAGTCATGAACTTTAACTATACTTTATGTCAAGATATCTGGACACACAAATATGCTCATGTATTAGATTCAAATGCAAATGTCGAATATGATTATAATACATTCTTCAGGCAGTCTGGCCAACTAAATAATTTTGGGTTCCATTCAATATTTGTTAATCTTCTAGAGTTAATTAATTACATTCAATGCACCAACATGTATAACAATAAGACTGTAAATACTCCCCTAATAACATTAACGTCTCACAATCCCACACATGTATTAGAAACAGAAAAGCAGTTTTTTCGTCACTAAAAGCCTATACGTGATGCATCAAAACATAGCGGGGCTTTTAAATAAGGTCGATGCTTTAAATGTTTGCCTAGATGAATTGTCAGAAAAGGACATTAGTGTTGATGCGCTGTGTGTTACCGAGCACTTCATGATGTCAGGGTACGAAAGCCATTTAAATATCCCCAATTACTCTTTAGCATCATTTTTCTGTAGGAAAGAAAGTAAACGAGGTGGGGCTTGTATTTTGATTAGAAACGGGCACCAATGGAGAGAAGTTCCGAATATAGCTGGGGCATCTATAACTGGTGTAATTGAGTGTTGCGGTGTGGAGCTCATACAATACAATATGATTATTTTGTGTGTCTACAGAGTACCGAAACGAAATAATCTAAATGTATTTTATGAAACAATAGAACAAATATTACAAAAAATATGTAAAAAGAAGTATGAGTATATTATAATGGCGGGAGATTTCAACATTGACATAATGAAGAAAAACAGGGTTGTGTTGGATTTCGAATGTCTGTTATTAAATTTCAATCTTAAGTTAGCTTTAAAACAACCAACCAGAATTCATAGCCAAACTTGCATTGACAATTTCGCGCATAATTTTAGAGCCAAATGTAAAACGGACGTTATTGAATTTGCGCTTTCAGACCACACAGCGCAAATAATAAAATGCCCGGTGAAAAAAACTTTTATGTTAAAATACTGGCGAAGAAAACGACGGGACTTTAGCGTTGAGAATATGGTTAAATTTAGGGACTGCTTAAAACAATTGACTTTTTCGGAAATATATGAAACTGAAGATCCAAATACCGCTTTTGACATATTTTTTGACAACTTTAAACTATATTATGACCTTTGTTTTCCATATAAGCTGACAACAATAAATGTAATTAAAAAATCAAAATGGATCTCACATGGCATTAAATTATGCAGCAAAAAGAAACGTCAATTGCTCTGGCATTACAGATTAAAACCAAATGTGACGAATAAAAACATTTTTAAGAACTACACAAAAAGGTTCAAAAAAATAATGAGATTGACTCGCCTAGCTCAAAACAATTACTCAATTAAAACTGCAACAAATAAATCTAAAATGACATGGAACATAATCAATAAATCGAAACCGTTTTTACCTAAAGAATCCATTAGCTGTATAAATGTCGATGGCAAAATAGTAAATGACCCTCTAGAAATAGCTAACGCGTTTAACAATTTTTTCATAGATAAAATTCAAACAAGTGAAGGTTCGGGAAGCAAAGTAACAACTAATATTATAAACCAGAAAGACTCAATCTTTGTAGCACCCAGTATACCTGTAGACATATTAAACATAATTAAATCTTTAAAAGCTACAAATAGTACAGGTTATGATGGTATTTCCACAAAAGTTGTCAAGTATGTTTCTCAAACCATTTGTACCCATTTAAGCTACCTAATAAATCTGTGCATCGGCTCAGGTGTATATCCGGATGCCCTAAAAGTTTCAAGAGTGAAACCATTATTTAAAAAAAACAATAAGGAAAACATGGCTAACTATAGACCAATTGCCTTAATTCCTATAATGTCCAAAATTCTTGATAAATACGTTTATAAAGAACTTTACTCATACTTTGAAAAGAAAAATATATTCAGTAAAGAGCAAAAGGGGTTTAGACAAAACATGTCAACCAGTATGGCCATTTATGACTTTTTATACACCGTTATGACGAATATGGACAGGAGAATCCCGGTGTGTGCTATATATTGCGACATGACACAGGCTTTTGACTACGTTGACCATAGCATCTTGCTACAGAAATTAGAAGCTTACGGCATAAGGGGAAACATACTAAAGCTTATTCAGTCATACCTTACTAATAGGAAACAATACACAGAAATTGAGAGAATTAATGTCAAGACTAAGAAAGAAGAAATTTATGTATCAAGCGAACGCACACCTACGTACGGTGTTCCTCAAGGCGGCGTACTCGGATCTTTATTATTCATAGTATACATCAATGACCTGCCTAGTGCTATTGACCACCCCATGACTCTATTTGCCGACGACAGCACGATGACTATAGCATGTAAAAATAAACACGTATATGAAAATGACATAAATGAATCTTTGACATCAATAATATCATGGTTAAACAGGAACAACCTAAAAATAAATCTAGATAAAACAACGATTATGCATTTTAGGCAACGGACCCAGGATGTATCCGACCTTAACGCAATTTACAGAGACTCTGCACTTAATAAAGTCGACGCAACAAAATTTCTAGGAATTATGATTGACTCTAAACTGAACTGGAAGGCACACATCGAATACCTAACTAAACGTCTGAGCTCCGCTGCGTACGCCTTGTATAAACTGGCCCCAGAGCTAAACACAGATGCCTTAGTAACAGCTTATCATGGTCTAGTAGCATCGTTATTGCGTTACGGTATAGTATTCTGGGGGAATTCCACGGACAAAGCAATTGCCTTTAAGGCTCAAAAGAGATGCATTCGTGCTATGTTCAATTTGAAGTCGACTGACAGCTGTATGCCATTATTTAAACAACACAAATTATTAACTCTACCATCTCTGTATATTTTTGAAATTGCGACATTTGTTAGGGTAAATCAATTTCTATTTCCACGACTAGCTGACACCTTCCCCCGTAACAGACGTGATAATAATCAACTGTGTTCGCATACGTCAAAGACTGCATTAATGGGAAAAAGCGTTTTCTGTATGGCTCCTAAAATTTATAATAAAATACCGCAGTCATATAAAGAACTGCCGGTAAATTTGTTTAAAAAAAAGATTCGAGATTTATTAACAGACAAGTGTTATTATAATATAAATGATTTTCTGAATGACACTATTTGACATTTTTTATTTTATTTTATTATTACTTAAATATTGTGACATTTTATGATTAATTATTTTTACTGACATATCAACGTTTATTATTATTATGTACTTGGATAGAAGTGTCTTTAGTAATTCAGTTTTTATTTTGTAATTTACTTTTTCATTTTTTTGTAACTACTATAAATTTGTACGCCTTACGGTGAAACATGTACGTACGAAATATTAATATTGTGACATCCTGCATGCTTGATTTGCATGTATACACATGTTTTGACAAATAAAATTATCTTATCTTATCTTATCTTATCTTATCTTGACATAGTTAAACCAAATTCATTATTTAAAAATTCAATTAATAGTTGATTTTTATCGTCTGCAAAGTTTATGTTGAAATCTCAACTCAAAATCATTGGCAATCAATAAAGCTTTTCCATTTTTTTTGAAGCAATGCAGATGCGTCATGAGAATAAATTAATAAATTTTCGTACTTTTTTTTCAGGTCTAGAACTTTTTAAATGGTTATGAATTCAAATTTGGAACAATGATGACACCAGATGGCTTTAAAAACTGCATTAAAACTTTTTCATTGACAATATTTTTTTATGGCGTTTATTATTTACCTTTTTTGATATTTTGGAATCTTACGAATTTTCGGTCAGGGTCACGTGTCATCTTACGATCAGGGTCACGTGTCATCTTACGAATCTTACGATCAGGGGCACGTGTCCTGACGCGAGTTTAACATTTTTTACCCATTACAAAAAAGTGTACAACGCCGCTAAAGAAGTTTTCACTTAAAAAATAATTTAATTAAAATCTTGAAGTTCTCAAAGAATGAACGTTAAATGTCCCTAAACAGAACCTACTGCTGAAAACAACCCAACAATATTTTTCACCCGAAATCATTTCAAAACCTGAATTTATTTTCCCTAAACAGGCTTCACTGAAAGGACTCAGATGGAAGTCACACCTAATCCACGACGATCCCAGGAAAAAGGTAGGATTTGTCACGACAGTGTAAGAAAAAGATTTTATCACGTAAATCTTTGAAATTATTTCTTCAAAAATTTCATGTTAGAATTAGGCCGGTCTGATTTATCAATTTAACCTTATTTTTATCGCCCTCTGAGGGGTTTAAGGGATTAGCCATTTCGTGTTGTCACCTGTTTGTAACAAACGTTTATCTTTTTTAAGTCTTTTGGCAGTAAAAATAATGTTTTTTTTTTGTTTTTGGATTATAAATGTTTTGTTAGTTCGCGTAAAACAAAAGCCGTATGACGTAGCGTTGGTTCTCTGAATATTAAAACCGTAAACGCATTTAATTGTGTTTGTAACATATTAAAACGATGATGCTATTATTGTAGTGTTGGATACTACTACCCGGCCCAGGAGCGCGGGGGACACGGTCACTGAAAGGAGGCTGCTGCAGGCGGCAGGCCAGGCTCTCTAGTCTTTGTTTGACGGTCTGTGGTTTTTGACAGCGTTGCGTGCAGAAGCGCTATCCGTCAGCCGTCAGCCGTTCGGTGTAATCTGGTATCTCAATTATCTCTTGTTGATTTCTTTAATTTGATTAGTGATGATTTTGTTCCTCTGATTGTAATTTTCCTATGGTTGATAATTGTTTTTATAATACTTGTGATTAGTTTTTAGGATATCAAATAATTCTTCTATTTAATTGTGATTTCACTTAACCTAACAGTAGCATAACAGCAAATGTGTGCAGAATGGCTACGCAATGTTTAACTGCTACGCCGTAGCAGATTTGCTACGACATGCTACGGCGTAGTCATGAGCATATTGTGTATGTGTGGTGATGATAGCAGGTACTTCTTTTTGGTAATCAATCACAAAAAACTATATTGGAACAGTCAACCGCTCATAAGTAGTAACAAATTTGACATTGACAGCACCTTCATGTCGTAATAATAAAGGCGATTTTAGTAGCACAAATGTTACTCCACCAGAAGGTCAATCCCCCTAATTAAAAACAATAAAAATCTAGTCGCAATCTCATCTCAGCGACAGTTAATGTCAAAAACTTGTCATAAATGTAGGGAAATTAGAAGAATTCTTGACAGATTGAGACTAAGATCAGACTGTGAATGTCCTTGAAATTACCAGAATTGGGGCCTCTGAAAATCTTCAATTACCATTAATTATTTATCTTATCCAGTCACTAATTTCCTCTCAAGATCCCTCCTAAGTACACTGAAACTCTTCAGTTCCTAAGAGCAATTTCAGGCGTAAATTGCTAAATGTCTTTTAAAAAAATTTGCTTTTTCAGCTCCTTGAAAACTGTCATCGGTTATTATTTTATCGATAAGAGAGAAATTGTTTTTCAAGGAAATTATAAATTTGAATTTTGCCTTAGTCTTTGGTGCTTGCCTGTTTATAACTTTATTAACAGCGTTCATCCCGCGCGGGCTGGCAACGTCGCATTTCCAGTGATTTTTTGAGATTATTTTATTAAAGGAGGATCGGCAAAAATATATGGAAGTTGGTCCTGGCACCAATAACAACTACACATGTGTCATTAGATAGGTATTTCATCAATATGCAATAACTACTATGGCAACTCATTTCAAATCACTGTGTGAAAAAGTTATGGCGATGTTTCGTAGGAATGACCTAGACGCTAAATAACGGATGTTCGCGATGGAACAAAAGAAACACTTGGTTTTTGAGTTTATTTATTTATTTAAACTTTTCGCACAAAAAGGTACAAAGGCGGACTTAATGCCTTAGGCATTCTTTACCAGTCAACCAAGGGTGGTGAAGAGATTGGATGGCAGGTGCTTTGATTGAGAGGAACAATGATAAAATTTAAAAAAAAACTATTAAAACTAGGTACACAAATACATAAATAGATTATATACACATACATACTATTTACTATAATATATACTTATAATATATATATATATATACTTACAAATTCAAGGGAGAGAGGTGTTGAGATGACTCTACTCTATTTAGATTTTTTTTCTATTTTTTTTAGTTCTAATGCGTATAATAGTTTTAGTAAGATTTTACAACGGATATTTTGAATGATTAATTTAAAAGGTGGCAATTTAACACAGTGATTTTGGATTTTGGGACTATACCGATTTGGCGTTGTATAGTAAGTAAGAAAAGGTGTCCGAAGGGGTCACTGGCGAGCTGCGTTCGCGTGAGAATCGGCTTCGACGATTGGCTGTTGAATATGATGCCATATTCGGGAGCGGTCATTGGTTAGCCGATGCGCCGCAGACATGACGTGATTGTGAACGTTGATGATTAGTCAAGCAGTGGCGTAGACAACGGGTTCCGTTATTTAGCGTCCGGTTCTCTAACTCGATGGTACACTGTTATTGTATTATCATCAGAATGCATACATTTGCGAATATTCAAACTAAGGCCACTAGAAGTGATTAACTTTTCAAGTGTTCCGTTATCTACCATCCAGGTACGTCCTACGGAACATCGCCATAACTTCTTCACACAGTGATTTGAAAAGAACCGCCAGAGTAGTTATTGCTATACATTAAAATGCCTCTCTAATGATTTATGTTTGGTTGTTATTGGTCGTGAAGACTACTTTGTCCAGCCTCCTTTACTTTTATTTATTTATTACTAGTTGCGCCCCGCGGTTTCACCTGTGGGAACATCGGGATAAAAAGTAACCTATATGTTAATCCAGGGAGTCAGTTACCTCCATACAAAATTTTATCAAAATTGGTCGAGCCGTTTAAGCGTGAAGAAGTAACAAACATATAAACACACACACAAACTTTCGCCTTTATAATATTAATGTGATTTTTATAGCCAAGTACAAGATCGTTAGTTTTGTTAGCGAAGTGGTAATGAAATTATTAACATAAACTAAGACGTCTGTCAGGGTTCGACCCAACGACCTTTTTGTTTTTTTTTTGTTGTCGGGTGGAAACTTTCAGAAGGCATCCAACCTCCGGGGAGGGAGGTCGGGGAGTGTGAGATTTTTACCTCACTAAAACCACCCCGGTGATCACCATCAGACAACTCGTTAGTCGCGGCCACTTCCACTGGACCACCACTGCTCGAAGTTGTTGCTGCTGAAGCATATAAAAAATAAAATTTTAAAATATCTTTCATACTAAACTGATCAACAGAATCCTAAAGATTCAATATGTAACAAAAAATGGAACGAAACTCGTTTAACTTTGACACAAATAAGACACTTGACGAAAGCCTCGATGTTGCCGTTTCACCTTCTTCGTGTCGATGTGGATACGTACATTACCGAACGAAGGATTTTATTTGCACTGTGGAAATGTGTTTAAGGAACTCGTAAATAGGTGTGTGTTTGGTGCGGAGTTTCTAGATGCTTCTTTTTCTCTTGGGTTGGTTAGACATAAATACAAAGTCTATTTGAACTTATGTATCAAATTGATGTTGTTTCAAGTTTAACAAATATCATCTTTATTTGAATTAGTAATTAAGTTGACTTCACAGTGACTAGCACTATTGGAAAAGTTATAAAAATGTTTGAAGTGGTAGCGTAAACTGAATTTTATTGTGTAGGTATTAAAGCTATTTATCCAGAAATCCATAAATCGCTTATGAATATGAATCGTGAATGCAGATTAGATACATAATCTCATGTCTCTTCTAATGGAGGTAGATAGAAACTATAGAACGCTACTTGCTACGATCATTACATAAGTAGGTACTCCTTTTGCCTCGTCTAATTTCACTATCGTCATTGCAGCCCGGAGTCAATCATTTCTGGGTTTAGGCTTCTTTTTTCACATCACACTAATATTATAAACAGTAATCGGAGTATATAAATTGAATTGGGGTCATTGATCCGAAACGTATATATTAATATGGACATTCCTCCGGAATTTCGGGATTGAAACGTTACGTGAAAACAGATATATAATAAATTAATTTATTTTTGATGCCTTTCTTTAAATTTTGAATTGAGTAGTAATAATAATCACTACCAACATTAACAATACTTAATTGGATCCGGAAATACCGGAATTACTTTCCGGGAAAATGGCATAACCATGTTATTCTCTCGGTGGGTATTTATGATACAAGTACCAAAAATCAATCTACCTACTCCGATCATTGATTATAAAGGCGTAAATTTTTGAGTGTGTGCGTGTGTGTGTGTGTATGTGTGTTTATATATTTGTTACTTCTTCACGCTCAAACGGCTCGACTAATTTTGATAAAAATTTGTATGGAGGTAGCTGACATCCTGGATGTCAATCCACAATAAAATATAAAAAATATCCTACATGATAAAAAGTATAAAAAGTATGGATAAAAAGTAGCCTACATGTCAATGTAGGCTACTTTTTATCCCGATATTCCCACGGGATCGAAATTTATGCGGGTGAAACCGCAGGGCGCAGCTAGTTGTGTCATAAATTCTTCCCAGTTCCGTGCGGCCCCCGTTCGTACATCTGGTCATATACGCACGCCGGTTGCGAGTACTACACACTTGACCTTTCTGTACAGCATCATTAATAAGGTCACTTTATATGTCCTTCTTCCCAGCGTTCCCATTCAAATCTGCCTTGTATACCACTGTTTACTGTCGTTGATTGTACCCTTTGTTAGTCGTCTTTCAGTAATCCTCTCAACAAGACCAAACCTTCAAATCATCATCAAATTATCATCAGATAATCAGAGCAATGACGATGATTATCTATATGGTCGTTAGTCAGCAAGGTTGGCAGTTCCTCCGACTGCCCTGGATACTCCAGACCTTCGTTTAAATATCATACACATGCTGGCATTTTCAATCAACTCAGTCTATCGCAGTCCACTGCTGGACATAGGCCTCTCCCAAACTGCGCCACAACACCCCGTCCTCCGCTCCCAGTCTACCCCAGCCACCTTCTGTAGGTCATCCGTCTATCTAGCTGGGAAGCATCCCACACTACGCTTGCCGATACGCGGTCTGCGCTCCAGGACTCGTCTGCTCCACCGGCCATCGATCCTTCGACAAACACGGCCAGCCCACTGCCACTTCAGTTTGCTTACTCCGCAAGCTGTAACTCCGGTTCTTTTCGAGATAATTTCATTCCAGATTTTATCCTTCAAAGAGACTCCGAGCATAGCTTGCTCCATAGCACTTTGAACGACCTTGAATTTGTGGAGCAGCTCGACCGTCAGTGTCCGCGTTTCAGCACTGTATCTAATGACGGCATTTTAATGCACTGCAACCATAACCATATTTGCCGCGTTTTTGTAGCGCGTCCGGCATGTTTGCCGACGCGGACGTTGATAGTTTTTCGGCCATCATGCGCAAGAGATGCGCATCTCTGCTACGCCGTGTTCGCGGCAGCCCCAACACCATTCTTAGAACGTTGGCTGACAGGTGGGACTCTCCGATCTTGTGGCGGTGGATACGACTGCACGCAGTCAAGTAGACACTCCCCAGGATCGACTTGCCTCACACATACAGCATAGAATAAATGTTACTAACATTAGTTTATAAGTTTATATTGTTACTAACAAATAATATGGAAGTAATTCTGAATTAAATGTTTATTATTATTATTATTATAAGCTACGCATGTAAATTTAAATGACCGCACCGATGAATAATCACAACGGATATTTTCAGTCTGCTTGCTTATCAGAGGGTTTGTGGCACATTTGTCGAGCCTGTATTCCTTAAGGGGCTTACATGACCTAACGCGCGGTCACTGTCGGACTGCATAGAAAAGAAAGAGAAGCGCGATGACACAACGCTGGTAATTTATAGCAAATTATGAAGAAATTATTGAATTACAAAAATCTATTGTTTGGACGAAAAAATTAAAACTAGTATTTTAGTATGTTGCTTGTAGAATGATATGACAAAAAATCAGAATGATTGTATGTATATTAGTATGGTTTTTATTGTAAAAAGAAAGTTTATAGAGGTATCTTCATGATTTTTTTCTATCGTATCAAATTAGTGGTATTATGTTTTTAACACACTATCAACCTAGCATCGTCGTTTCAGCCGATAGACGTCCACTGCTGGACTTAGGCCTCCCCCAATTTTGGGGGGGGGGGGGTTTGCCATAATCGCCACGCTTGGCAGGCGGGTTGGCGATCGCAGTATGGTATGATGGTGGAATAAATAGAGAACGCTGCTGCCCATTCTCCGGTAAGACCCTTAGTCGCCTTTTACGACACCCACGGGAAGTAAGGGGTGATGTAATTCTTTAAGTCCGGCACCACACAGACAACATAGCATATTCTGAACAAAACAGTAAACAAAATCAGAAAAATATATGATATTAATCATATATTTTTCTGATTTTGTTTACTGTTGGCGATCATATACTTTATTGTTTCTAAAACTTGCGTTTTTTGCGTTTAGGTCCTGTAAGCCCCTTAATGTGGTATGGCTATAACAGACCCCCATTTCACCAGTAATGTGTAATTCTACGATTCTATGTGTATGTGTATGTATAATGTCATAATAAACGGTTGCCTAAACGATGGCACCCCGGTATTTGCTCCGATGCCATCTTTTCATGACGACCGCCACTGCGACCGTTATGTAGCGGCTACCGGAGTGCCGTAGGAAACCCAAGCTTTTTTTTAATATTTTCTCTCATGTACAAAAATGGCGATCTGTCCTATACAAACAATAAGATTTAGTCTATCCTATTTAACTCCATATAAAATTATAATTATTATTTGTACTACCTGAAAAGGATGACATTCCTTTTTCGTGCGTCGGAAAGCACGTTAAGCCGTTGGTCCTCCCGGCTGTCATTCGTGGATCTTTGGCAGTCGTTACGGACAATCAGAAACCCGAAAGTCTGACAACCAGTTTTGTTAAGAGGTGTCAAGTTACCTAGTAACTGGGTTGTGCAGGTCAGATAATCTTCATGTAAATACTGGTATTCAGCTGCATCCGGTTAGACTGGAAGCCAACCCCAACATAGTTGGGAAAAGGCTAGGCAGATGATGATGACCTGAAAAGGATGACATTAATATTGCTGAATAATTGTATCAAATTCATTATTATTGACATTTAATTATGACATAACTATAATTTCTCGATTTACTTGTAAAATAATTAAGTAATAATTATGTTTAATGCATGCTAATTTAGGATGATGAGGGCAGGTGAATTATAACGGCAATGCTTGTAAAAGGCTGCTAAGTCATAAGTACTAACTTACCCTAACACCAACATTGTAGTCAAAGTCAAAGTCAAAACGTTTATAGCGAACAAAGTGGTAGCGAACCACTTAGTTCGCTATAAACGTTTTGACTTTGACATAAGTCAAATTTTCCTAACCCCAGATGAAGACAGGAACATGTATATTCTACACCAAATCACGCGAAACACAAACAGAACTTGCTAAAACAAATGAAATCAATGCGAAGACTTCAATGATTTCTTTTCGCTGTTCCAGTGCTGTGTACGGCTATCAAATAGCTGTAAAAGAGTTGTGTGCTATTCGGACTGGCGATATTTTGATGTTTGCATTATTAATAACGCAATTTCTTTAAAAACATAAACTATTTCAGACATTAATGTCTGAAATAGTTTATGTTTTAAAAGAGGTCACTTTGTGGGGTGAAACTTATTTATCCAAAGAAGTACGTTATGGTATTTATTAATTTCTAATCAGAAAAGTTATGATAAAATAAAGTGATAGTAGATTATAAATTATGAAGTAAATAGAACATAATGGGTAGTAAGGAAGTCGACGCGCAAACTATAACCATGATTATGAATTTAGTACAAAACTCAAACTCAAACTCAAAGCATTTATTTTAATTAAACTTTGTACAGGCACTTTTGACATGATTCTAGAACCTAGAATGTCGGTTTAAAAGATGTAGATCATTAAAATGTTTAGTTGACTAGTAGAACCTGAAACATTTGTTAATATTTTACAAAATTGAAAAAGATAATCTTCTCACTTTCTATAAAAAAATTGTATCTGGCATTAATTTTAGGAAGGTATTTTTTTATACATGAAAGGGTATTTCATGATAAAAAGAGCTTGTCGAAAAAAGTTATAAATTTTTAAAGAAGTCCCCGAAGAATTTCCCAAAAATAAAAAACATATTCATATTACCTCCTAAACTATCAAAAATTGCGGAACATACATGGGGTATTTTTGAATACCTACCCCTAGGTATGAGGAATCTATTTTTTTTATTAACGTCTCTATTTGGGCCATCTTGTATATGTAGTTTGGATGACAAAACTATAATTTGGTATCTTCGAGCTGATATGCTGATGAAGCCAGGAGGTGGATAGTGGAACTCTTCAGTGACCCCCTCGAGTTCGGGCTCATTTGATTTGTTTTGACGAGTCCAATAGATTGGATAAGCGAGTTTTTTTAGGTTCTTTAAACAACATATTTTTTCTTTTTCTTTTTTGTCTGGACTTTAATTAAATAAATGTCAGAGTAAATAGTGAATAAATATAATATCTCCTGGTCCTTTCCTCAATCTATTTGCTCTTCATATGATCTGGCCAAGATTATGTTTGGACTTTAAAAGAGATTGTGACCTCTTTTAAAGTCCAAACATAATTTAGAATTTGTTTCGGCCTTTCTTCTCAGAATAGTCAGATAGGAACCGCCGACCTCATGCAGTTTAAAAAAAATATAATTGAGGCGTAAAAGTGGTTGCAAACCTACTTACAGAAAATAAATCATTTATCATTTCAAGATGTCAAGCTTAAAGTTACCCAAAACAAAATTATCGTTTCCAAAACGTTTCAGTACCGTTTCCAAACCGGTACCAATGTTCTCTCCTCTTTACAGCTTACAATGGACATGAATTTTTACGATATCTGACAGGCCGACATAAAATACGACTGGATTGTACATGCTGTAGTAGCGTGACAAGTACAGTCAACAAAAGAAATAAGAATGCAGGATCGTCGGATATAGTTGAAGTTTAGTAAGAAACCGATGGATGTTCTTGAATAAAATTTAATTTTATTAATAGAAAACAAACAGCTCATTTATCAAATTAAATTTCGTCGTCAACATCCATCGGGAAGATTGGCAGAAACCTATGTATTTTCAGTATCACATACAGGCTTACCGTTTCATAAGATGAATATATGGATTTGAATGCTACGATAGGGTATAACAAAATTATGTAATGGTAAGTCCTATATATTTATACATATCCTCCAAATGGACCACCAAAAATTTTATTTTATGTTTTTATTGATTACCTTTCAACATAACATTCCCTAACTTTTTTATCTCGAACCACCACCCGTATTTATCATTCAAGAGTTGCTACGTCAAATCTGATTTACGTAGTTTTTTTTTTTATGTAGTATATTTAAGCTTGCACATATTTACTTAAGAACATTTTCGAAATGTCTTACTAAAAAAAGATAACTGGAAATCTCTGTTTCTATGGAAAATTTAATAATAATAATATAATGTTTATTTGCCAAAAACAGTTTTTACATTTCCTTAAAGTCTACTCTAATAGCTAGGTTTACAAAAAAAAAAAAAAACTAATTGAGACGCAAAAGAAGGATGTTGCTTATGAACTCCACACTAAGTCGAACCTGTCTCGTGGAGTCCATGGGTTGTATTACCATAATTATAGTGAACATGCGCATTACATTAACAAAGCATTTTTCAGAGGAAAATTTAAAATCGGTCTAATTTGACTGCAACACTATTTTTCGAAAATATTCATAAGTAAATTTTTAGACCTTTGTATCCTGCTTATGCGTATGAAGTTTAATTAAAATCGGTTCATTAATTTCGAAAAACAAGGGCTTGAAAGTTTGTACGAAATGCCTAAAATAGCCTATAGCCGTCCTCGAGAATTGGGCTACCAAATGCAAAAAAAAATTCTGACTGGTAGTTTCGGAGATTACCCCCTATATACAAACACAAACAAATGTTACCTCTTTATAATATTAGAGAGACTATATATATCTACGCCAAATAGTCTCCTTTCAGGCGCGACAAAACAAAGAAGTTGCTCGACGCACCGAGAGCGCCTGGAGGAGCTATTGGTCAATGAAAGATCTTCTACCACTATGTCTCAAAAGAAGAATTATGGACTTGTGTATTCTCCCCATTCTCACATATGGTGGTCAAACCTGGTCTTTGACACTTCAGCAGAGATCCAGACTCGAGGTTTGCCATGGAGCGCAGTATCCTGGGGGTTAGAATTTCTGACCGTATAACACAATACTGCGCGCCAAAATTAAGATAACAGACGTTACCCAAAAAGCCGCTAAACTTAAGTGGGATTGGGCTGGACATGTTTGCCGCATGTCAGACGACAATTGGGCTAAGAGAACCACCGATTGGGTCCCACTAAACGCACGACGCCATCGCGGCAGGCCGAGACGAAGATGGCGGGGCGAGTGGATTGACTCCTACCGTAAGGACTGGCCGGCACTAGCTAAAGACAGAATTGTGTGGAAAAGGGACAGGGAAGCCTTTGCCCTGCAGTGGAGTATAGGCTAGTTAGATAAGATATTTTTTTTATATAAACATGGTCTAATTTAGACTCGATTAACTACATTTCTAAAATGTTGCCTAATCATTACTTCTACGAAAAGCGAATTTAATATGGATCAAAAGGGCAAAGGCATTAATTACCACAAAATTAATCCGTCACCTAACTATCACAATATAACAAAAGTATCTATTAACGTTATCCCGGTCTATTTTCAGAATGTTCTAGAATATTATTAGGTTACAAAAGCGCCCACAAGGAGTTACAATGGTGATTAGCCAAACTAGCATTTGTAAAGGCTGGCCCGTAAACTGACGTCTAAAGATAAATTTCAACAGCCTCCCTTTAAGGGCTTCCCGAAACACCCCCACTTTGGGGTAATATCTAAACAGATAGTAATTTTAATCGAACATTGACCAGAATTAGCACCTGCCTCTCTTTTCCCTTGGTTGACTGAAAGAGAATGCCTAAGACATTAAGTCCGCCATTGAACCTTTTTAATACAATGTTTTAAATATTTTATTATAAAAAAATAAAAAAAAGCTACAAAGTCAGAGAAACATAAAAAAAAACCGGGCAGGAGCGAGTCGGACTCACGCACCGCGGGTTCCGTACCATCATATTTGGGTGAGGCCGCGGATTTTGCCACTTTTTGAAAAAAAAATATGTCCCAAATTTTGACAGCTTATAAAAAATAAAATGCTTGGTAAATTGCAATGAAAATATAATAATAGATTACGTAATTCATAAACTCTTAGAATCTATTCTTAAATCTGCAGTGTGGCAATGCTAAGGGGGCCTTCCATGTCACATCCGATGATGTACTGGACGTCCTCAGAGGTATGAGGCGTGGAAAGTCTCCAGGCCCTGACGGCCTTAGTTTGGAGCATTTGATGAATGCGGGCCAGCATATCTGTTGTGTATTGGCACAATTTTTTAACCTCTGTGCTAATCATTGCTATTTGCCTGTGGAGCTCATTCGCACAGTGGTTGTTCCTATTCCTAAAAATAGGACTGGTGATGTCTCGAGCATGGCCAATTACAGACCTATCTCTCTCGCAACTATAGTGGCCAAGGTGCTTGAGCGTCTGTTGCATAAACAGTTGAGTCCGTCAATTAATATTGACGACGGTCAGTTTGGTTTTCGGCCGGGATTGTCAACGGACATGGCTATATTTTCTCTCAAACAGGTTGTCAAGTGTTATGTCGATCAGGAAACTAGTGTCTATGCCTGTTTCCTCGACCTTAGTCGCGCCTTTGACACTATAAATCATGACCTGTTGTGGGAGAAACTTGAGCGTAGTAATGTACCAGCTGGGGTCACGGGGCTTATTAGGTATTGGTACTGTAATCAGTTCAACAATGTTAGATGGGATTGTGCTATGTTTGAGGACTATAGGCTAACTTGTGGTGTTAGGTTCAGGGGGGTTTGACCTCTCCCGACCTGTTTAATCTCTATGTCAACGACCTGATTGAGGAGCTGAGCAGGACACCAGTGGGGCTCAAATTGGGCGATCGTTATGTAAACAACTTGAGTTATGCAGACGATATGGTTCTGCTCAGCCCCTCAATTAAAGGTTTAAGAAAGCTGCTGGTTATCTGTGATCGGTTTGCGAAGAGTCATGACTTAGTTTATAACGCTAAGAAAACAGAAATGATGATATTCAGGTCGGGAAAGGGACCTCAAAGTGTTCCACCAGTATGCATTGGGGGACAGACAATTAAGGTGGTGGAGAGGTTCAAGTACCTTGGTCACATACTGACATCGAACATGAGGGACGATGCGGACATCGATCGTCAGCGTCGTGCCCTGTCGGTTGTCGGGAACATGCTTGCTAGACGATTTTTTAAAGCCAAAGTGCAGACTAAAGTGCACCTATTCAGAACGTACTGTCAAAGTTTCTATACGTGCCAGCTCTGGACTGACTATACGAGAAAGTCCTGGGATGGCATTCACGTTCAGTATAACAACATCTACAGACACCTCATGGGGTTGAAGCGAAATTGTAGTGCCTCTGGCATGTTCGTGGAGGCGAGGCTGAACGCGTTCAGTGCCATCCAAAGGAACAGAATCGCGTCATTCATGTTCAGGGTTGGTACGTGTAGTAATAGTATAGTGAAAGAACTTGCTGATAGAGTGTGCGCTACCAGAACTTTTAAACGATGGCTGGAAATAGCGGCTTAAGTGTTTGTTGCCCTGTATATTTAATCTTATTTTTGTAATTTTTTGTACTTAATTTATTATTTCAATTTAATTTTTTTATTTTTTATTTTTTTAAACTTTTTTTTTTTGTTTGACATTTTATTATTATTTATTTTTTTGTGTAATCAGGACGATATGTCTATAATGTAATGTAATGGATCTAA
This sequence comes from Mesoligia furuncula, assembly GCA_916614155.1. Taxonomy (NCBI): domain Eukaryota; kingdom Metazoa; phylum Arthropoda; class Insecta; order Lepidoptera; family Noctuidae; genus Mesoligia; species Mesoligia furuncula. Next base: position 21,711,607 of record OU744814.1, on the reverse strand, counting down.
GTGGTCTGAAATAAAGATTTATTATTATTATTAAAGTGGATGTAAGTCAAATAGTTCATAAAATACAATGAATTAAATCTGTCCAGACCCCCAAATTTCGTCAAAAACACCGTGTCTTTTTGGTTCGGCCACACATTTGAAGCTATAAAACTTTTGTTTTTTCTAATAAAAGTCTATTTATTTTTGAATATCTGAAATCTCTCAAGGTTAAGCTGCTATATCTTGGTTTTCATATCTTTAATTATGCGATTTTCGTTTAATTATGACTATTCAACCCGCCTGCCAAGCGTGGCGATTATGGCAAACCCTCCCAAAATTGGGGGAGGCCTATGTCCAGCAGTGGACGTCTATCGGCTGAAACGACGACGACGATGACTATTCAAACATTTGTCTCCATACTTTTACTTGTATGTTACTATTTTCTATGTTACCAAAGTTTGGCTTCTAGTAATTCAAAACAGATAGTGACAGTTTTTACTAATATTACTGGCAATACTGACTGTGCACACAACTGATTTAAAAAAAAAAGACGCCATTTTGTCGTCTCTGGAGTGGTATCAAAGTGTACACGTGTGTTTCGGCAGCGGATTATTATTGTGAATTTTGGCGATTTCAAAGGTAAATAACAGTTTTTATTACACACATCTTACATACTACTATGCGCGAGTGACTAAGAAGTACGTGATTATGTGTCTTTGTTTCAAATTCGGCTCGGTTTTGAAATTATGCTTATTTATAACCTCGAAAATTGCGCTTACACGTTACTTCTACGTAGCTTCTATGTTACTAGTAACGTTGATTGTATGTTACGGTAACGTTGAAGTGCTGTAAAGGTTTGTGCATATCGTTGATTATAATATTTTACCTTTTACACGGCAAGGTAACTCTTGTATAAAACTTCCCTACTTAATATTTGCTCGAGGTTTTCACCAAGTAGAGTAGCGTTTTCTGAAATTCAAGATAGCTAATATACTTCACTTACTGGCACATAAAATACATAATCACTTAACGGTTGAGTAACACATTTGCCACCTTATTTGTAATTTAGGAGCCAGCGTTTCTACAGAAAAACAAAATTACGCGCACCCGCCGTACGCCTTCTTCGGCATTTGCACCTCGAGTGGTATTGTCTTTCCAGCAAATGAAGTCATTTAACGTTATCATGAGAGATACGAAAATATGTGTTGCGAGAGTGTGACTGAAATAGTGATCTTAACCTTAACTTTTTTGATTCAGTTCACTTTTCTGATTGACGTCTAAGTCTAACTAATATAAACTTTGTCACAGATGCCGAAGACTGCGGCTGAAAAATAAAAAAATACAGAGACAAGATATAAACCGAAAATCCTCAAAAATATGAAGAAATACGGAATACGAAGAACAGCTACAAGAAAGATCTGCACGAATTACTAGATTTGTTATTATTCCTGTGATTTAATAATTTAATTAGGTACCTACCTACTTTCTAATTAAGAAAGACATGGCTATTTTAATTTTCTTAGAAGAGTTTTTAATAAACAATAATTATTATTATTAATATGTTATTGTCATAATTAAAAGATAATGCATGTGTGATTCCAAAAAAATGCTAATTTCTTATAACTTTATCTAAATAGATATTATATGTTCCTAGGTACAGCACATCAAGTTACTACAATCTGTCAATTTTTTTCATATATTTTCAACTTTATTGCTAAAGCATTAGGTTCAAGGTTGATTGGGATTTGACAGTTTCGGGTAGCTTGATGTGCAGGCGTCTACGTCTGTACCTACTTTATAAGATTGTTCTCATTTTTAGGGTTCCGTACCCAAAGGGTAAAAACGGGACCCTATTACTAAGACTTCGCTGTCTGTCCGTCTGTCCGTCTGTCCGTCTGTCCGTCTGTCTGTCACCAGGCTGTATCTCAAGAACCGCGATAGCTAGACAGTTGAAATTTTCACACATGATGTATTTCTGTTGCCGCTATAACAACAAATACTAAAAACAAAATAAAATAAATATTTAAGGGGGGCTCCCATACAACAAACGCGATTTTTTTGCCCTTTTTTGCTCGATATCAAAAATGGCAACAGGTAGGCACTTGAAATATTCACAGAATACTCAGTTGTATTTTAACTTTAATAATAAATAATAAAATTAAAATAAAATAAATATTTAAGGGGGGCTCCCATACAACAAACATGTTTTTTTCGGCGTTTTTGCCTTGTGGTACGGAACCCTTCGTGTGCGAGTCCGACTCGCACTTGGCCAGTTTTTGTAATTTTACTAAACACCATTGATTGATTGTGTGTAGCATATTTTCTAGGTTTAAAACATAATATCTATAAGGAATGTTATTTAGTGCCTTTTATTTCAAGAAGAGTATTTGCTAAATATATATGTTGTTACTACACTTACATAAATCATTGTTTTTGTTTTCCTGATAATGTTCCCTTAATTTGGTAAGTGGTCAAATTGTCATTCACAGTTTTCAGAATGTATTAAGTATAAAATTTCGGACTGAAGCTAATCGTAGAACTTACTCCTTTTTATTGAAGTCGGTTAAAAATACGACATTGTGCAATTAGCCTTACAAATATTATGAGTTACTTTCGCGTTGCTTCTACGTTACTGTCACATAGAAGTTCTATGTTACAAAGTGGCAAAATCCGCGGCCTTACCCATTTATGTTTTAAAATTTTCATCAGCGAGGCCTATATTCATCAGAGAATTTCAACACTGCACTGCGGTGTAGAATATTGCAGTTGTATGTCAGCGCCATCTCTTGACCGATAGTGGAACTAATGTAACTTTTGTTGATGATTTCTGAAAAAGCGTGCTATTTAGAGTCTTCGTTTTATTTTTCCTGTAATCTTTACATAAACTTCTATCACATAGAATAATTTCAGATTTTTCTCTATGCAAACTTCGGAGATAGGGGGGGAACGGTATTTTTTTTTTACATTTTTCATCAAAAGTCGAAAACTATGCGGCCTAAAAAAAAGAAAAAAATCTTTGAAAATGTGCAAACTGTGCTCTTTCATATGATACCCTACATGCTCTAGTAACCCCACTTCGAATTTTTCAGATTTCAGTCCCTGTTGCAAAAAATATACATATATTTTTATTTCTTTCTTATTTGCAAAATAGTTGGGCAAACACCATCTAAACTATTCCAAAATTCAAGTTTTGTTTTGATTGCATTAGTAGTTCTTGAGATATCCAGCTGTGACAGACAGACAGACAGACTTAGTCTCACCATAAGGGTTCCGTTTTTACCATTTTGGTACGGAACCCTAAAAGTGAAAATTTCCCAAGAAATATTAAAAATCGTTTAGCTCATTCGTAACCTGACAAGCGCTTTACTTTGAGTAAATAATTTCATCACCACTGCTCTCAAAACGGTGAAGGCAAACATCGTGAGGAAACCGGCATGTCCTAGAACCAAAACTTCGAAGACATGTGACATCTACCAACCCGCACTGGGCCCGCGTGGTGGATTACGGATTGATTATTCCCTCTCACAGAAAGTATATGCTAAGTCAGATTTTCAACTATCGGCGCTGAGCCGAACACTGAAAATCCAACCGAATCCAACTACTATGCCCTAGTGTTACTGAAAATGGGCATTCAAATACCAGGAACTAATATTTTCGTTTGACTTTGTACGTGAAAGGGTTTGCAGTCAAAGAATTTAGTAGAAAACCATGTGTGTAGATTTTTTGTATCAATATTGATAAAAAAAAAAATTAAATGAATGAATGAATGAATGAAATTTTCGTACTATATAGTACGAAAATTTATAGAAGTGAAAACAGAACAAACACCGATAGATCCACATTTGCTTTTGCAATCTACATAATCTACCTAATCACACTAATATTATAAAGGCGAAAGTTTGTGAGTGTGTGAGTGTGTGTGTGGGGGTGTGTTTATTTGTTTGTTATGATAAATGATGATAAATGATAAATGATTTTATTTTTGTAAGTAGGTTTGTACAAACACTTTTACACGTCAATCATGGTTTTTTAAAACTAGATGAGGTCGGCGTTTCCTATCTGACTACTCTGAGAAGAAAGGCCGAAACAAACTCAGAGGTCACAGTCTCTTTTAAAGTCCAGACATAATCTTGGTCAGGTTATATGAAGACCATGTAGATCGATGTCTGAGACGGTCTTTTGAAGAAAGAACCACACAGATTGAGAGGACCTGTCCAGTCTGTGCACGCATTTGTCAGAAATCGTGCAGCTCAACTCAAGACTTAAGGAGCTCAACGATTCGACGAACAATACCAAAGAAAGGACATTTGGGTAGGCCACATAAATTACTCAAACTGCCAGACCAAGAGAAAAAAAAACAGAACAGAAAGAATAATAGAAAAAAATATATATAAAAGTAACAAAATGACCCACATCGTCTTCACATTCACAAATCACAATAAATAAAATAATGTAATACTTTACAAAGTAAGCAAATGTCATTGTTTATAAAAAAATCATTAATGTCAAAGTGTATATAAAAAACTGGCCAAGTGCGAGTCGGACTCGCACACGAAGGGTTCCGTACCACAAGGCAAAAACGCCGAAAAAAACATGTTTGTTGTATGGGAGCCCCCCTTAAATATTTATTTTATTTTAATTTTATTATTTATTATTAAAGTTAAAATACAACTGAGTATTTTGTGAATATTTCAAGTGCCTACCTGTTGCCATTTTTGATATCGAGCAAAAAAAGGCAAAAAAATCGCGTTTGGTGTATGGGAGCCCCCCTTAAATATTTATTTTATTTTGTTTTTAGTATTTGTTGTTATAGCGGCAACAGAAATACATAACTTGTGAAAATTTCAACTGTCTAGCTATTGCGGTTCTTGAGATACAGCCTGGTGACAGACAGACGGACAGACGGACAGACGGACAGACGGACAGACGGACAGACAGCGAAGTCTTAGTAATAGGGTTCCGTTTTTACCTTTTAGGTACGGAACCCTAAAAAAAGGACGTTCCAAATGCAGAAATGTGAAGCAGCTCAATCCCAAGCCTTTTTGTCCTCAATATAATCTTTAACTGTATAAAAGGCTTTCTGGCACAACTTACGTTTAATGAATGATTTGAATTTATTAAGGCTTAGATCTTGAACGTGGCTTGGTAGCTTATTATAAAAGCGTATACATTGGCATCTGAACGAGCCACCTATTTTTTTGAGCCTTGTTGTAGGTACAACAAATTTGTGTTTGTTTCTAGTATTTATATTATGGATATCACTGTATTTTTTAAACAATTTTATATTTTTATGGGCATATAAAAGATTTTCATAAATATACTGAGAAGGCACAGTCATTACATTAATCTCTTTAAATTTGTCTCTGAGAGAGTGTCTCGGACTTAATTTATAAATTGATCGAACAGCTCGCTTCTGTAAAACAAAGATAGTCTGAATATCGGCGGCATTTCCCCACAATAGAATACCGTACGACATTACACTATGAAAATAGCTAAAGTACACTAAACGGGCAGTCTCTATATCAGTTAAATTACGAATTTTTCTAACAGCATATGCTGCGGAACTTAGCCTTTTTGACAATTTATCTATATGTGGACCCCACTGAAGCTTAGCATCCAAAGTTATGCCTAAGAATACTGTGTTGTCTTCAGGATTCAATTCCTCGCCCTTTATCAATACATTAGTTTTCACATGCCTAACGTGAGGTAGCGTAAACTTAATGCATTTGGTTTTTTCTCGTTTAGAAGCAAATTATTAACATTGAACCAATGGACTACTTTCGAGATCGCGCTATTTACATCGTCAGTAACCAACTGCTGACGTTTAAGTTTAAACAAAAGAGAAGTGTCATCTGCAAACAACACTATATCATGATTATCCTTTATGAGGTACGGCAAGTCATTAATATAAATAAGAAACAAGAAAGGACCAAGAATTGAGCCCTGTGGGACTCCTATTGTTACTATAGATCCGGGTGATCTTTTTCCATTAATGTCAACGCTCTGAATCCTTTTACTCAAGTATGAAGTAAGAAGATCCAGAGCAGTGTTCCGGATTCCGTAGTGGCGGAGTTTCCTGATTAACGTTTCGTGAAGAACGCAATCGAATGCCTTGGACAAATCACAAAAGATGCCCAAGGCATCGCATTTATCTTCCCATGCATTATAAATATGTCCTAAAAGTTCAACACCGGCATCAGTAGTTGAACGACCCCGTGTAAAACCGAACTGTTTGCTGTGTAATAATTTATGTTTATTAAAAAATCTTTGCATTTGGTCTAAAATTAATTTCTCAAAAATTTTACTAAAGGTAGGTAGTACAGAAATAGGTCTATAATTTGTGGGGTCTGATGTACTACCTGATTTAAACAAAGGTATTATTTTACTATATTTCATAAGGTCAGGAAACTCCCCATTGTCAATACAACTATTAAAGATAAGAGCTAAAGAAGGTGCTACAATGTCAATAATAGACTTAGCTACTTCTACAGAATTACCCCACAGATCTGCAGTCTTTTTTACATTTAAAGTGTGAAAGGTTTTAATTATATCTCTACAGGTAATATATTCAAAATGAAATTCCGAATCGCAACCATTAACATTTTCCTTAAGCAAAGACTCAGCAACAGAAGGTGATGAGTTTAGTGATTTAGTAGTTGAAACGGGAATATCTGAAAAGAAATTTTCAAAAGCCTCGGCGACTTGTGAGTCTGATTTTATTATGTTGTCATTAATAGACAGGCTGTAGTCAGTATTTCGGTTACTAGATCTTCCCGTTTCACTATTAATAATATCCCAAGTCGTTTTAATTACATTACTGCTGTTTTTAATCTTTGAACCCAAATAACGTGACTTGGCCATGTAACAAACTTTTTTAAACAATTTTGAATAATTTCTAACATACAAATTAAATTCATCAGTGTTAATATAATTCCTTTCATTGTACAGTTCATAAAGCCGTGTTCTACTTTTATGAATGCCAATGGTAGCACAATCACTGAAGGATGCATTACTATTAACCGAGATAGTCTTGGGGATAAATGTGGAATCAAATAGTTTACAGTATACATTAAAAAAATTATCATAAAGATGATTGGGGCCAGCATGAATAGACAAAACGGGTTGTTTATTAATGAGTTTAACTTTAAAAGCCTCCAAGCGACTTGCAGTTTTGGGGTTAACAGTGATATCCTTTTTAGCCACTTTTTTGTTTTGGTTTTCAATAGTTATCCTTTGCCCGCAATGATCAGAATCTAGTAAAGTTATAATTTCTTTGTGGCTTGGTATAATATCTGTATAAATATTATCTAGGCATGTGGCACTAGTAGGGGTTATTCTTGTTGGCTCTAAAAATAGGTTTAGAAGATTGTAGGACTGAAACAGACTTAAAATTTTACTACAAGAACCTGAGTTTTCTAATAAATTGACATTAAAATCACCGCAAATGATAACGGACTTGTTTGAGTTACAAATCCTGTGTAACACTTCATCCATTACCTTTTCAAAGCAGTCATACAATCCTGAAGGGGGTCTATACACGCTTAAAACAATAGAGTGCTCCAATTCTATACAGGCAATTTCAACTGTACGCTCAACAGATAGGCTCACAATGTCTTTACGGTCTTTAAATTTGAGCTGGTTACTTACTAAAATTAATGAGCCACCGTGTATAGCATTTATTCTGCTAAACGAACTACCAACCTGGTGATTATTAAAATTGAACAAGAACTGGTGGCTTTTCAGCCAATGTTGTTGTTGTGTACAAAGAATGTCAATATGATTAAAATTCATAAATAATTCTACTTCTAAATCTTTGTTCATTAATCCTTGAATATTTTGATGCACTAGGTTGATACTATTTACTGAGTTAACATTTTTTTTTGAGTTATTTACTGTTACTTCTTCACGCTCAAACGGCTGGACCAATTTTGATAAAATTTTGCATGGAGATAGCTGACACCCTGCATTAACATATAGGCTACTTTTTATCTGATATTCCGACGGGATCGACATTTACGAAACCGCGGGGCGCAGCTAGTACATTATAAGTCCTGACTGACTGATATATCAACGCACAGCCTAAACCGCTGCTCCTAGAGACATGATATTTGGTGGGTGTGTTCTTTGTGAAGAATAGGTATCCACTAAGAAAGGGTTTTTCGAAATTCCACCACTAAGAGGGTGAATGGGGGGAGGGTGAAATGTCACGCGGACGAAGTCGGGGGCAGAAGTTAGTTACTGATAATAAAGCTGAAGGGTTCGTTTTTAAAGTGAACACCTCTTTAGGCGCGTTGGGCATTTTTGAAATGGGAAAAAGCCATTGAACTCGCGACACTGTTACCGTAAGCGACACCGCGCGTGTTTTGTTTATAAGACGATAAAAAAATACCACCTTGGGTTCAAGTATCTATACTAGTACTACCGCAAAAGTCTCGATCCCACGGGAATATCGGGATAAAAGTATCCTATGCCCTAACCCAGGTGTCAAATGACATCCAAATTTGTTCATAAATACGAAACAAACAAAAAAACCAATAAACATACAAAATCACTTTCGCAAATATTAGTTAGGAAGCATACCTAGATTGGCACAGTATCATATAATTAAGACTGTGTCAGATCAGCCGAAGTAATTAAAATAATATTTTAAGAGAGCTCTGCGATTAATCGCAACGTAAGAATCTCTTAAATTATTCGCGACTAAAGTACCTGCTAGCGTAATCATACCCACTAAATCATTAAAACGTACATAAACGAAAAATAAACACTTCGCAACGTGCAAATCATTTATACCGAAAACGCTTAAGAGGAAATGCGGTTGGTCTTTTATCCATAGAAACGCTCTTGCCTGTTTTCTTTCTGGTTAATGACCATAAAGCAATGATTTTTTACAGAATCATCATCATCATCATTTCATTTTTTTCATTTGTTTTTTTGGCTACTGCTGGACATAGGCCTCCCCCAAAAAGGGGGGGTTTGCCATAATCGCCACGCTTGGCAGGCGGGTTGGCGATCGCAGTATGGTATGGTGGTGGAATGAATAGAGAACGCTGCTGCCCATTCTCCGGTACGCCCCTTAGTCGCCTTTTACAACACCCACGGGAAGTATGGGGTGGTGCTATTCTTTAAGTCCGGCACCACACAGACAGAATAGTAAACATTAACTACTTGTATGTCTATATGTTTTCCTTTTTGATGATATATTATTTTTATAAGCACTAGAAATCTCGAAAAATGCTCAAAATTGCTGATTTAAACCGCTGTCAACAGAGGCCTAGTGTACAAATTTGACAACTATTAATGAAGAAAAAAAAACATAGAGACACAGTATATATCTTTCTTATACAGTTTATGAAATATCTTTTGAATTGGTCCAATATTGGAGGAGGAAATAGGCGAGAGCCAAACCTCGAATTTTCACTTTTTACTTAGGCTATTACAAAAGTCTCTCCGACCGGATTTCCTCTTAAACCAGTCATTTTACGAGCAACACTTGAAAATTCCTACATTTTTAATACACGCACCTTAAAAATATATGAATGGGTTAAAGCCTACTGAGTTTTAATTGCTGAATCACATGCTGCCGCAAGACCTCACTGAAAATTACACCCTAACTTTTTTAACTTAAGGTTGAAAAATCCTTGTCAAAATGTGATTTTTGGTCCTTCTGTCCCCGGCGGTCCTTTGGAACTTTGCCAGCGCCTAAAATCTGTGACCGAGCTACGTTTTAATCTAAATTATTCTAGCCCTAAATATTTCTGCCCATAAACTTTATGACGTGGAAACACTTGATGAATTTTAAGTAGTAGATGTCCGAGAACTGATGCTGCAAGAACTATGCGTAAATGTGTAATTTCTGAAATAGTTTCAAAACGAGTATATACAAGGTGGCTCATTTAAAGTAGTCCAATTTTTTTTGGGTCTATTGTTTTTTGTCATCTCCATGATTCATATCTTTAGCTACATGTCTTTAGTACTTACTCACTAAATTTGATTCTATTTAGTGCAATAACTTTCAATCTCGACGGGTTTACATACGGCTAAAGTAGAGTTTTTAAGAAAAAAACATCTATACTACTGATTTTCGCAGAACATATTATATATGTTGCGTTTAGGAGAATCCATGAGAAATCAATGCCGCAAAAAAAAAATGGGCCACTAGGGGGAACCGATCTAAACACTAATATTTAACATAATTAGGAAAAACGAAAATTTTATCACCCTAGGGTAATTTAGGAACAGTCACATGACATGCGATTTTCGTATGCCTACGCTGTGTTATTTTCGTAGTAACCCATATTTTGTTATTTCTCGTTGCACTGCAGTGAATCAGTACATTTAATGACGAGAATCCTGATGCCATGGGGCACCCTGTACAAAATTTTGATGGCTTACCCCTCATTTTAGGTGGTGTTAACGGTTTTATTGTTTCGTAGTGGTTGTTGATTGTGTCTTAGATTTGGGTGGATGTTAAATGGTGTTAGGGAACTATTTTAACGTTCGTAAGCTGCATTTTATGGAAGACTATAACAATATGAGTAGGAAATAACGCTGTCCCAAATATTTACATTGAATGACACCATATAACGTAATAATGTTGACACCACCTTTGTGAGACAGAAATTACACGAATTTTTTCCAATATTTCTAGTAGACCTAAGTAGGAAACTTCCATTTAAAAATCTGTCTTTGGCGTATAGTATGAAAGATGACGAAACAATAAAAATACAGATAGTACAGAAGTCAATCTACATACAAAGTACGCTCGAGCAACGCACACATAGACACCGATCACGGACACGTTATCTCAGATGGGTTAGGAGCAGTGCGAGCGTGCGCGGCATCCGCTTGAGTGAGACACGCGTCTGTGAAGTGCAGAAATGGAGCAACAAAAATGACTATCTAAGCTCGATTTATATGTATAATAGTTTCCTATTTTGAATCAGTATAAACGAAGTAACTATTTTGTAAGGTAAATTCACGCCACCAACTATTACGTAAGTTGAAAACATGATTTTTTGTTTGTGTAGATATTGTATTGTTTTTAATGTCATTTGTTAGGTTTAGGTCTAAAACGGATACGGCAAAATAAATTGTATAAAAAGGGTAATCCGTTTTAAAGTTATTAGGGATTTTCGATAGTGAAAAATTGACAAATGTAAAATTTTATATGTTTTTGTTCTGTAATCTTTTTGTATTGTAATACTATGTTTATTATTTTGTTTTAATATCGAAGAATAAGCTCAACAATAAATCAAACAACTAGATACGAGTGCCACTAGCACGATATTTTTTTGTGCATAAGTCAAAGTTGACGACCCTAGCGCGTCCGCCGAGCGTAGGTATGAAAATTGAAGTACATACATGTGATTGACTTCTGTACTATCTGTATTTTGTGCTGTGTCTCCCCGAAAGGTTGGTTTTAGGTACACAAGGATACGATCTGGTAGGAACGAATTCTTGGAACTACATATTCAAAGACTATACAACCTTGGTTTAATTCTCTTTATATCATTATTTTGACGTCGACTTTTCATGAAGTCTATTCAAATCCTTATTTTCAATTGACGTTACTTCCACTTTAACAAATATCAACTTCATTATAGTATAAATTCATTTCAAAATGAGTCGTCTCTCGCCTGTTTTCTTTCTGGTTAATGACCATAAAGCAATGATTTTTTACAGAATCATCATCATCATCATTTCATTTTTTTTTTGTCCACTGCTGGACATAGGCCTTCCCCAAAAAGGGGGGGGTTTGCCATAATCGCCACGCTTGGCAGGCGGGTTGGCGATCGCAGTATGATATGATGGTGGAATGCATAGAGAACGCTGCTGCCCATTCTCCGGTACGCGACCTTAGTCGCCTTTTACGTCACCCACGGGAAGTATGGGGTGGTGCTATTCTTTAAGTCCGGCACCACACAGATAGAATAGTAAACATTATCTACTTGTATGTCTCTATGTTTTCCTTTTTGATGATATGTTATTTTTATAAGCACTAGAAACCTCGAAAAATGCTCAACATTGCCGATTTAAACCGCTGTCAACAGAGGCCTAGTGTAAAAATTTGACAACTATTAATGAAGAAAGAAAAAGATAGGGACACAGAATATATCTTTCTTATACAGTTTATGAAATATCTTTTGAATTGGTCCAATATTGGAGGAGGAAATAGGCGAGAGCCAAACCTCGAATTATTACTTTTCACAAAAGTCTCTCCGACCGGATTTCCTCTTAAACCAGTCATTTTACGAGCAACACTTAAAAATTCCTACATTTTTAATACACGCACCTTGAAAATATATGAATGGGTTAAAGCCTACTGAGTTTTAATTGCTGAATCACAAGCTGCCGCAAGACCTCACTTAAAATTACACCCTAAATTTTTTACCTTAAGGTTGAAAAATCCCTGTCAAAATGTGATTTTTGGTCCTTCTGTCCCCGGCAGTCCTTTGGAACTTTGCCAACGCCTAAAATCTGTGACCGAGCTACGTTTTAATCTAAATTATTCTAGCCCTAAATATTTCTGCTCATAAACTTTATGACGTGTAAACACTTGGTGAATTTTAAGTAGTAGATGTCCGAGAACTGATGCTACAAGAACTATGCGTAGATGTTTAATTTCTGAAATAGTTTGAAAACGAGTATATACAAGGTGTTTTTTGTCATCTCCATGATTCATATCTTTAGCTACATGTCTTTAGTACTTGCTCACTAAATTTGATTTGATTTAGTGCAATAACTTTCAATCTAGGCGGTATGCTAAAGTAGAGTTTTTAAGAAAAACCATCTAAACTACTGATTTTCGCGGAACATATTATGTATGTTGCGTTTAGGAGAATCTATGAGAAATCAATGCCCCAAAAAAAAAAATTGGGCCACTAGGGGGAACCGATCTAAAACACTAATATTTAACATAATTAGGAAAAACGAAAATTTTATCACCCTAGGGTAATTTAGGAACAGTCACATGATATGTGATTTTCGTATGTACCTACGCTGTGTTATTTTCGTAGTAACCCATATTTTGTTATTTCTCGTTGCACTGCAGTGAACCAGAACGAGAATCCTGATGCCATGGGGCACCCTGTACAAAATTTTGATGGGCTTACCCCTCATTTTAGGTGGTGTTAATGGTTTTATTGTTTCGTAGTGGTTGTTGAATGTGTCTTAGATTTGGGTGGATGATAAATGGTGTTAGGGAACTATTTTAACGTTTTTATGATGCATTTTATGGGAGACTATAACAATATCTGTCTGTGTGGTGCCGGACTTAAAGAATAGCACCACCCCATACTTCCCGTGGGTGTCGTAAAAGGCGACTAAGGGTCGTACCGGAGAATGGGCAGCAACGTTCTCTATGCATTTCACCACCATACTAAACTGCGATCGCCAACCCGCCTGCCAAGCGTGGCGATTATGGCAACCCCCCCCCCCCCCTTCTTGGGGGAGGCCAATGTCCAGCAGTGGACGTCTTTCGGCTGAAATGATGATAACAATATGAGTAGGAAATAACGCTGTCCCAAATATTTACTTTGAATAACACCATACTTATGCTCTCTTTACTCTCACTTGGCTCATCACCTTGTGTAAATTATTTCATCACCACTGCTCTCAAAACGGCGAAGGAAAACATCGTGAGGACACCGGCATGTCCTAGAACCAAAAATTCGAATACATGTGACATCCGCCAACCCGCACTGGGCCCGCGTGGTGGATTATAGCCCACTCCCTCTCACAGAGAGGAGGCCTGTGTTCCAGCATTGGAAACATTATAAGCTGAATATGTATCTTTACATCATACATCAGTTTATCAAACAAAGCTTACAAAATAATAAAAATACCCCCGTCACTTGTCCCAGGTGAGTATAGACTACAACATTTACTTGTAACAGAACAACGAACCGCTCTATGATATGTTCTAGTGTATCATCCTTTTACGAACCAAACGTCGAGCACGCTCGCCTCTTTGTTACAAACCAACGAGCATATTGGTGTAACATTTCGTAGAGCGTATTGGTGTAACATTTCGTCGAGCACGCAAGGTACAACGAAATGTTGGTAAATGCACACTCGCTCGCTGTGAGCATTTACCCGTAACATAACGCTGAGCATTCGCAGGAACGTTACATTACATGGAAATGCTTTGGAAACTGGGCTTTTGCCTGTATTTTACCATTCGTAAGAACGTTACATTACACAGAAATGCTCGAGAAATGTTGTAGTCTATACTCACCTTAAGGGTTCATTAGAAAACCAGTGTCTGGCAGCATCAGTCTAGCATTTATGCTGAATTTAACCTTTTTATCACATCTATTCAAAAAGTGCTAGAGTATTCTTCGTAAACAAGGACTAAAATGGCTCTTTAATCCCCAGGGACTAAAAGTGATTTGAATTTGGAATGTGGATATTGTTAGTAAAAGTTCCAATCACCAAAGGGATCAATCACGAATAATGTATGAACAAGTAACAGGCTGTATGATAAAGTAATAAGCGCGCGAGTCAAATTAAAAAAAAAAAGTTTGAGAAAAAAAAATCTACTTTCGTTTGTAATTGTTTACTCAAATTAGGATTTTACTTAATTTTATAAACAACTAGCTTTGCCCCGCGGTTTCACCCGCGTAAATGTCGATCTCTTGGGAAAATCGGGATAAAAAGTGGCTTATATGTTAATCCAGGGTGTCAGCTACCTCCATACAATTTTTTATCAAAATTGGTCCAGCCGTTTGAGCGTAAAGAAGTAACAAACATATAAACACACACACACACTCACAAACTTTCGCCTTTATAAGTAATATTAGCGTGATGAGGACGTCTTCCTCAAGTAATTCTTATTCATAAGTTGCACTTGTTTATTTTTTCGTAAAGTGTTCACCTCGGGAGCAACACTATTTTAAGCTCGAGTGACGTACTTTGAATCCTTCGCTGCGCTCAGGATTCTACTAAACACTCTCCCCTTCAATATAGTTGTTTGCTCCCTTGGCAAACAATCTACTATTTTGCACACTATTGTTGTTTGAAACATTATTTTTACTTTGTTAATCTTGTGTTTTACGAACTGGGTCCTAATAAACTTTATTCTATACTAGCTATTGCCCGCGGCTTCGCTCGCGTTAAGTATTATTAAAAAAAACTAATACATTTACATCCGCCATCATCCCTTATTTTATCCCCATGGGGTTGAATTCATCAAAATCCTTTCTTAGGGGATGCCTACGTCATAGTAGCTATATATATGCATGCAAAGTCTCAGCCCGATCGGTTTAAAATTGACAAAGTTTCATACAAACTTTCATCTCCTATTTTATCCCCTTGGGGGTAGAATTTATCAAAATCCTTTCTTATGGGATGCCTACGTCATAGTATCTATATGCATGCAAAGTGTCAGCCCGATCGGCTTAAAATTGACAAAGTTTCATACAAACTTTCATCCCCTATTTTATCCCCTTGGGGGTAGAATTTATCAAAATCCTTTCTTAGCGGATGCCTACGTCATAACATCTACCTGCATGCCAAATTTCAGCACGATCCCTCCAGTGGTTTGGGCTGTGCGTTGATAGATCACTATGTCAGTCAGTCACCTTTGAGTTTTATATATTTAGATTTCTATTTAGATTCAATTTACTTCTGTGAGACAAAAATTACACGAAATTTTTCCAATATTTCTAGTAGACCTAAGAAGGAAACTTCCATTGAAAAACTGTCATTGGCGTGTAGTATGAAAGATGACGAAACTATAAAAATAACACAACATTAGGTCACGCTGTGGCTCCCCGAAAGGTTGGTGTTAGATACACAAGGATACGATCCGGAACGAATTCTTGGAACTACGTATTCAAAGACTATACAACGTGTTTTTTTTTTGATATCCCATAACTCTAGGGGGTCATTTTACTCATCATTATTCACAACTTTTACTATGGGACCAAGACTGAAACCTCGAAAAAAACGACGGGTTGCCGTCGCCGTCACCGTCACCGTCACCGTCACCGTCACAGTCACCGTCACCGTCACCGTCACCGTCACAGTCACCGTCACCGTCACCGTCACCGTCACCGTCTCCGTCACCGTCACCGTCTGTCTGTCTGTCTGTCTATAATTTGATCCAGTGTACTTGTTTTCAATTTTTGATATTTTGGATTCTTACGAATGTTCGATCAGGGTCACGTGACATCTTACGATCAGGGTCACGTCTATAGATGGGCAATCCACCCGGGTTTAAACCCGGTGGACTGCCCATCTATAGCACGTCTCATCTTACGAATCTTACGATCAGGGTCACGTGACCTGACGTGAGTTTAACATTTTTTACCAATTTTTTGCGATTTCAGCTTTGGTCCCATAGTAAAAGTTGTTCATAATGATGAGTACAATGACCCCCTAGAGTTATGGGATATCAAAAAAAAACACGTACAACCTAGGTTCAATTCTCTTTGTATCATTAATTTGACGTCGACTTTTCATGAAGAGTCTATTCAAATCCTTATTTTCAATAGACGTTACTTCCACTTTAACAAATATCAACTTCATTATAGTATAAATTCATTTCAAAATGAGTCGTTATATTGAAAAAGTGAAATATTGAAGTTGTAATGGAAATTGAACTTTATCTGTGGGTCATAAAGTTACCTTTCCAAAAGCACAAACGAGTAATTGTTTACTAAATTTACTAACTTAATTGGGAACACATGATACATAAGTTTATTCATTATTATATCAAATAATTAGTTTCATTAGCATTAATAAGCCAACACAGTTATTAAATCTTTGAAAGGCATGATAGCGTTACAAATTTGGAAAGAACAGTACAACTTCTAGTGGATAAAGTTAAATTTATTAATTATTATTTATATTTATTTATTATAATTTTTTATTTACTTTTGATTTTTTATTTATTTTATACTAGCTTTTGCCGGCGGATTTGCCGGCGTAGATGCCGGAAATTATCCCACGGGATCGCACTAGCGTGATACTGACTTTTTATTTCGATATCCCCACGGGATCAACATTTACGTGGGTGAAACCGCGGGGCGCAGCTAGTAATTACATATTTTTAAAGTACACATATAACTAATTATTTCTTACTAAGGCGTCAAAGTCGAGAACAATTTGGATTCGAAGTTATATAATATATTATATTTCGAGGCGGATCGAAAGATGAGATCGTTGTATATCTTTGTTTTCAAACTCATTACAGCGTTGTCGCCATACAAATAAATGTTTCTACTACTGCGTCCATTAAAATAAAATATAATTCATTCCTGACTGCCGCAGACTTTTTATTTTGTATCCCAAGGCGCCATATAAAATAGGTGATCTCCTTTATACTTTTATTTACCAACTCCCTAAAAGCTTCGACTACCTATTTATAGGACCTCCTGAAAGAGTTTCAGACTACATAGGCTGGTCCTTTTACGTCATCAATACGTCATCATCCATCATAGAGTGGACAAATGGCCCAAGTGTCGGATTCCGGAGCTTAGGTACTTATTTTCTTAAATTGTGAGCACAAGAAAGGATTACTGTTGAAAAGGTATCAATTCTTGGGATGTTTTGAAGCGGATTCTTTGTTAATAGCCTGTTGACAATAGCTTATTTTCTTAAATTTTGAGGACAAGAAAGTATTAGTGTTGGAAATGGTATAGATTTTTGGGATGTTTTGAAGTGGATTCTTTGATAACAGTCTGTTGATGATATCGTTTGTTGAGAATAAATAAAATCTGTTTTTTTTTAACTACCCACACCCTAATTGAGCAACACACTGGCGTCGATTCTGTTGTTCACAAACTAAACTAAATTTAAGTTCAGGCATCTTTTTCTTTCTATTTCATTATGAAAAGGACAGACGATAAATATTAGTTTAGTCCTGTCAAATTAGGCGGCGCCTGCGCTTATTTGACAGGACTAAACTAATATTTATCTTCTGTTCTTTTCTTAATGAAATAGAAAGAAAAAGATGCATGAACTTAAATTTAGTTTAGTTTGTGAACAACAGAATCGGCGCCACTATCAATCATAATCTGAATAATTTTGAAGGATATTGCTAATCCATTGCTTCTTATGTTCGAAAAATTTCTCCGCTCAACAACGTAACTAACGCAATGAATGTTTTTGAACTGTCAAAATGAAAGCCATTCCTACTGATAACGTGTTACGCAATTACCCAGCAACACCAGCAGGCGTCGCATGACGCTTTCTATTTCTACGAAGAATAGACATAGCTTTTTATACAGGGTTACTTTTCAAAGACCATCCAAATTTTTACATGGTGTTCTACTTATGAATATAAACAACTTTCACTATGGGACCAACTCTGAAATCACGAAAAAAAAATTTGCTGTTTCATACAAAACTTCAATACCTACTTGACCAAAATGTATGATTTCAGAGTTGGTCACTATGGGACCAACTCTGAAATCATACATTTTGGTCAAGTAGGTATTGAAGTTTTGTATGAAACAGCAGATTTTTTTAAAGTAGTATATATTCATGGGTAGTACCACGTAAAAATTTGGATGGTCTTTGAAAAGTAACTTTATCATTGCGGACAATTTGTCCGTCGTCTTCTTAGCGCTTAAAAGTATGTAATGTTCCATACGTGGAAGCAAATTTTCCGATTACACCAACATAAACTTGCACCTGACACGCGTTGACAATAAGGTATCTTTAAAAATAACATCCAAGGATTCTGCTAGAAAACAAAATACTTTAAAAACATGAATGTTCAAATCAGCATGGAAAACCAATGTTAATCCCATATAACTTTTTTGTTTTTTTTTTTTCTTTGCGGATGGGAAGTCATCAAATGACCCCTCCCGCCCTGGGTGGAGCAAAAGGAAGTGTCAGACTCTTACTGACTAAAACCCACCCGTGTTCCTTCCTTAGCCCTTTAAGTTCCGGGCCAGCGGTAACCCTTTCGGACAATCCCGCTGAGTCCCATATAACTTTAATAGACAAAACCAAAATAGTACCTACTCAGTTCAAATCGGTCATTTCTATGCAAAAATATGACGAATACGTAATTCTTTTGCATATACATGTCTATTTAATTTGCATAAAACTAAAATTTAAGGAAAAATGCATGCATTTGACGAACGACTACCTAAATATTATTTGCATATTTCGAGCATACAGAAACCAGAGAATATTACAGAAGGTCGGCTTCATACAAATGAACTGAAGGTCTGCTTCAAACAGACTGACAAATGCGTGCACTGACTGGACACAGGGCAGATCAACTCAATCTCCTTGTCCGAGTGCTCATCGAATATTTCGGGACATCGCCAAGCGGTTGGTTGACTCTTCACGTGACCAGAGAGCTGGCCTATTTTTAGCCCAAAGAATAACCGTTGCCATCCAACGTGGTAATGATGCCAGCCTTTTGGGCACTTTTACCATTGACAGCGATGCGGACGTATTTTTTGATGCCCAATGAGCTCCTGTCTTTTTCTTGTCCTTTTTTTTGTTATATACTTGTATATATAATATGTATATTTTAGTGTTAATATGTAATTAAATAAATGTCAGAGTAAATAGTGAATAAATATAATATCTCCTGGTCCTTTCCTCAAAAGACCATTTCAGACACCATACATACACCAACATAAACATGCATGCATTTACATGCTCTTCATATGATCTGGCCAAGATTATGTTTGGACTTTAAAAGAGACTGTAACCTTTGAGTTTGTTTTGGCCTTTCTTCTCAGAGTAGTCAGATAGGAAACGCCGACCTCATCTAGTTTTAAAAATATGTTTGACGTGTAAAAGTGTTTGTACAAACCTATTTACAGAAATAAAATCATTTTATCATCTACAACGAGCGAAAACGCACACACACTGTGATTTATTCCAGGTACAGCGAGTGCAAGAGCACTCGCGGCTGGCATTTGTTTGAGACCGCTGCGCCGTACGTATGCGTTCGTGCGTGCGACTGTTTTCACTCGTTGGATGGAGCCGGCCTTCTGTACTATTTTGTGCGGAAACTTACGTGCCCCGGAGGGCACATTGGGTTGTCAAGTGCATGTCTGCGCAAGTCAGAAACTGGAAAATTCTGACAACAGTCTTTTGTTTTTTAGCTTTGCTGGAGCTGGGAATTTGTTACAGTTGCTGTAGCAATTATACAGGGTGACATTGGAAACATGCGACAAATCGAAATGCAAGATTGTACTCATCATTATGAACAACTTTTACTATGGGACCAAACCTGAAATCGCGAAAACAAAATCAGCTGTTCCATACATTTATGTTCGCAGAACTCGACAAAATGTAGGGAACAGCAGAATTTTCATACGCGTGTGCATTGGTCATTAGACGCTCGGCTTTCTTATCGCATAATTTCGCCTCGAGCATAATGATCAACATAGCACACATGTATCATAATATACTATTTCTGTATGGCTCCTAAAATGTATAATAAAATACCGCAGTCTTCAACCGCTATCATCAACATAGATGCCGGTAAATTTGTTTAAAAAAAAGATTCGAGATTTATTAACAGACAAGTGTTATTATAATATAAATGATTTTTTGAATGACACTATTTGACATTTTTTATTTTATTTTATTAGTACCTACTTAAATATTGTGACATTTTATGATTAATTTATTTTACTGACTTATCAATGTTTATTATTATTATGTACTTGGATAGAAGTGTTTTAGTAATTTTGTTTTTATTTCGTGATTTACTTGTTTATTTTTTTTATAATTACTATAAATTTGAACGCCTTACGGTGAAACATGTACGTACGAAATATTAATATTGTGACATCCTGCATGCTTAATTTGCATGTATACGCAATATGTTTTGACAAATAAAATTATCTTATCTTATCTTACCACTGCACTCAAAAATCTAAGTAACCGTATGAGTTCCGGAAAGCTATAATAAATTAATATTTAACCCACATAATTATTACGTGTATTATAAAGAAATCTCGATGTTTTGTCAAGCCAAGTTCGTCAACTGAAATAAAAATAAGTGTCAAATTCAATTTATCGAAGGGAGTTTCATATCGGTGTTAGGGACAACTGTCAAATCGTATTGTCGTTCATTATTAGCATGAGCACCGACGCTTGCTCGGTCGGTCCGTGGTGACCATCTTTACATACCGTGACCCCTCCGTGCCTCGGAAAGCACGTTAAGTTATTGGTCCCAGCGTGGATCGTGGATCTTTGACAGTGCAATTTTGGGCATTTTGTTTTTTTTTTCGTGGGATTTTCTAGATGACCGTATATACTTTGTGGCCGTCGAGTAGAAAGTTTTCTACTGTCTTTAGCGATTACAAAATCTCTTCAATTCCTTAGACAACTGACAGTTGTCAGTGTGATTTTGACATTTGGGATAGAAAAATTTCTTCTGAAATAGTCTACATGAAAAGGACCTAGACAAAGATCGTTAGACACGAAAGACAAAACGACGGATTATAGAAGAATTTCTACGGTGCGATGTCAAAAATGGAGAAACTAAAAGTCACTTTGTATACAGGGTTACTTTTCAAAGACCATCCAAATTTTTACGTGGTACTACCCATGAATATATACTACTTTAAAAAAATCTGCTGTTTCATACAAAACTTCAATACCTACTTGACCAAAATGTATGATTTCAGAGTTGGTCCCATAGTGACCAACTCTGAAATCATACATTTTGGTCAAGTAGGTATTGAAGTTTTGTATGAAACAGCAAATTTTTTTTTCGTGATTTCAGAGTTGGTCCCATAGTGAAAGTTGTTTATATTCATAAGTAGAACACCATGTAAAAATTTGGATGGTCTTTGAAAAGTAACCCTGTATACAAAGTGACTTTTCGTTTCTCCATTTTTGACATCGCACCGTAGAAATTCTTCTATAATCCGTCGTTTTGTCTTTCGTGTCTAACGATCTTTGTCTAGGTCCTTTTCATGTAGACTATTTCAGAAGAAATTTTTCTATCCCAAATGTCAAAATCACACTGACAACTGTCAGTTGTCTAAGGAATTGAAGAGATTTTGTAATCGCTAAAGACAGTAGAAAACTTTCTACTCGACGGCCACAAAGTATATACGGTCATCTAGAAAATCCCACGAAAAAAAAAACAAAATGCCCAAAATTGCACTGTCAAAGATCCACGATCCACGCTGGGACCAATAACTTAACGTGCTTTCCGAGGCACGGAGGGGTCACGGTATGTAAAGATGGTCACCACGGACCGACCGAGCAAGCGTCGGTGCTCATGCTAATAATGAACGACAATACGATTTGACAGTTGTCCCTAACACCGATATGAAACTCCCTTCGATAAATTGAATTTGACACTTATTTTTATTTCAGTTGACGAACTTGGCTTGACAAAACATCGAGATTTCTTTATAATACACGTAATAATTATGTGGGTTAAATATTAATTTATTATAGCTTTCCGGAACTCATACGGTTACTTAGATTTTTGAGTGCAGTGGTAAGATAAGATAAGATAATTTTATTTGTCAAAACATATTGCGTATACATGCAAATTAAGCATGCAGGATGTCACAATATTAATATTTCGTACGTACATGTTTCACCGTAAGGCGTTCAAATTTATAGTAATTATAAAAAAAATAAACAAGTAAATCACGAAATAAAAACAAAATTACTAAAACACTTCTATCCAAGTACATAATAATAATAAACATTGATAAGTCAGTAAAATAAATTAATCATAAAATGTCACAATATTTAAGTAGGTACTAATAAAATAAAATAAAAAATGTCAAATAGTGTCATTCAAAAAATCATTTATATTATAATAACACTTGTCTGTTAATAAATCTCGAATCTTTTTTTTAAACAAATTTACCGGCATCTATGTTGATGATAGCGGTTGAAGACTGCGGTATTTTATTATACATTTTAGGAGCCATACAGAAATAGTATATTATGATACATGTGTGCTATGTTGATCATTATGCTCGAGGCGAAATTATGCGATAAGAAAGCCGAGCGTCTAATGACCAATGCACACGCGTATGAAAATTCTGCTGTTCCCTACATTTTGTCGAGTTCTGCGAACATAAATGTATGGAACAGCTGATTTTGTTTTCGCGATTTCAGGTTTGGTCCCATAGTAAAAGTTGTTCATAATGATGAGTACAATCTTGCATTTCGATTTGTCGCATGTTTCCAATGTCACCCTGTATAATTGCTACAGCAACTGTAACAAATTCCCAGCTCCAGCAAAGCTAAAAAACAAAAGACTGTTGTCAGAATTTTCCAGTTTCTGACTTGCGCAGACATGCACTTGACAACCCAATGTGCCCTCCGGGGCACGTAAGTTTCCGCACAAAATAGTACAGAAGGCCGGCTCCATCCAACGAGTGAAAACAGTCGCACGCACGAACGCATACGTACGGCGCAGCGGTCTCAAACAAATGCCAGCCGCGAGTGCTCTTGCACTCGCTGTACCTGGAATAAATCACAGTGTGTGTGCGTTTTCGCTCGTTGTAGATGATAAAATGATTTTATTTCTGTAAATAGGTTTGTACAAACACTTTTACACGTCAAACATATTTTTAAAACTAGATGAGGTCGGCGTTTCCTATCTGACTACTCTGAGAAGAAAGGCCAAAACAAACTCAAAGGTTACAGTCTCTTTTAAAGTCCAAACATAATCTTGGCCAGATCATATGAAGAGCATGTAAATGCATGCATGTTTATGTTGGTGTATGTATGGTGTCTGAAATGGTCTTTTGAGGAAAGGACCAGGAGATATTATATTTATTCACTATTTACTCTGACATTTATTTAATTACATATTAACACTAAAATATACATATTATATATACAAGTATATAACAAAAAAAAGGACAAGAAAAAGACAGGAGCTCATTGGGCATCAAAAAATACGTCCGCATCGCTGTCAATGGTAAAAGTGCCCAAAAGGCTGGCATCATTACCACGTTGGATGGCAACGGTTATTCTTTGGGCTAAAAATAGGCCAGCTCTCTGGTCACGTGAAGAGTCAACCAACCGCTTGGCGATGTCCCGAAATATTCGATGAGCACTCGGACAAGGAGATTGAGTTGATCTGCCCTGTGTCCAGTCAGTGCACGCATTTGTCAGTCTGTTTGAAGCAGACCTTCAGTTCATTTGTATGAAGCCGACCTTCTGTAATATTCTCTGGTTTCTGTATGCTCGAAATATGCAAATAATATTTAGGTAGTCGTTCGTCAAATGCATGCATTTTTCCTTAAATTTTAGTTTTATGCAAATTAAATAGACATGTATATGCAAAAGAATTACGTATTCGTCATATTTTTGCATAGAAATGACCGATTTGAACTGAGTAGGTACTATTTTGGTTTTGTCTATTAAAGTTATATGGGACTCAGCGGGATTGTCCGAAAGGGTTACCGCTGGCCCGGAACTTAAAGGGCTAAGGAAGGAACACGGGTGGGTTTTAGTCAGTAAGAGTCTGACACTTCCTTTTGCTCCACCCAGGGCGGGAGGGGTCATTTGATGACTTCCCATCCGCAAAGAAAAAAAAAAAACAAAAAAGTTATATGGGATTAACATTGGTTTTCCATGCTGATTTGAACATTCATGTTTTTAAAGTATTTTGTTTTCTAGCAGAATCCTTGGATGTTATTTTTAAAGATACCTTATTGTCAACGCGTGTCAGGTGCAAGTTTATGTTGGTGTAATCGGAAAATTTGCTTCCACGTATGGAACATTACATACTTTTAAGCGCTAAGAAGACGACGGACAAATTGTCCGCAATGATAAAGTCCTCCAGGCCGAATTTCGGCAATGGCGACCATTCTCCGCGGAGACCAGCCTTCGACTCGGCAGATATTATAGTCCACGAGTGTGTGCAAGACACAGGTGCACTCTTCCCTCACTCTTATAATCCGATGGGACGGCCATCAGACACGACCGGAGACTAGAGAGGTCAGGCCAATGGCTTAAGGGGTTTACAGGACCTAAACGCAAAAAAACGCAAGTTTTAGAAACACGAAAATTATATGATCGACTAATTGTAAACAAAATCAGAAAAATTAATGATAGGTATTCTTCAGGATATATACTAGGTAGATAGTGTGTTGAAAACATAATACAACTAATTTGATACGATAGAAAAAATCATGAAGATACCTCCAAAAAATTTTACAATAAAAACCATACAATCATTCTGATTTTTTGTCAAATTATTTTACAAGCAACGTACAAAAACACTAGTGTTTTAATTTTTTAGTCCAAACAATAGATTTTTTGTAATTAAATAATTGCTTCATATTTTGCAATAACTTACCAGCGCTGTGTCATCACGCTTCTCTTTCTTTTCTATGCAGTCCGACAGTGACCGCACTTTAATGTTCTGAGGCACGGGGATATCACACCTCCATCTTTCGAACTCCGGGCTGATCAACGATTTATAGAACGTTTGGAAATCTATGCAATAATGCGCACGAAGGACAAATAGACTGCTAGGATTTGCATATGTTCTATTGTCGCACACAAATTGTCTTCGGGAAAATTGACCAACGTCTGCTTACCGCCATATTGTTTCTTTGACCAAAAAATCCATGAATTAGTACAATACCGTAAAATTAAGTGAAGCAGAAGACGTTTCTGAATCTCTGAGCGGCTCCAATTCCATGTTATTCACACCCTTTCATACTTCCACTCCGTCAGCATTACTTAGTCATTCAGCTCATATTTATCAAGTTCTAAGAATTTTCATGCCAATATTAATCTAAAATTTTATCCTTAACCAGTTCAGTAAGTAAGCAAAGTCAGCCAGGCAGATTATTTTAGGCAAACTACACACTCGCGACCGGGAGATAATCGTTACTAAATCACTTGCCTCTGTGGTCTAGCGGTAAGACAACCTGTGTCTGAGTGGTCCCGGGTTCCATTCCCAGCGGAAGCAAAATTTTCTGCTTGGTTTGGTTGGAGGTAGCGCTTGTTCTAAGTCCGCCGGGCTAGCTACCAAGATCAGGGGGCCGAAAAAGGCCACTTTGGCAGAATCATAAAAGGATAAAATTATGAATTATATTTGACAGTTAACTGTTAAGTCCTTCCGTATTTTTTTTTTGTCTGTGCTAAAATACCAATCAATCCAATCAAAATCCAATCCCAATATCTTTGATTACACCTACGTAGTGCAGCGAAAAAAAGAAAAACACGTACTGTCTTCGCCATATTATGATTCATAATGTTATCCTTTTATGATTCTGCCAAAGTGGCCTTTTTAGACCCTTTGTCTAAGTCTGTCGCCAAAATAACAATGTTAACAGCATTGCTGTGTTTCGGCAGTAAGAGGTAAGATAGCCAGTTCTTCTATAGTTGAGGATTTCGGGTGAAGCTTGCTTCCACCTTCGGCCTGATCATCACCAACCATCAGGTGAGATGAAGGCCTAGAGCTTCCCCGTTGTGGTTAAAAGCATTTACGCTGTGCATTTCATACAAACTTTCGAGCCCTTATTTTTCGAAATTATTGAACCGATTTTAATGAAACTTCATACGCATAAGCAGGATACAAAGATCTAAAAAGTCAGTTAGGTAGTTTTCCATTCAAATTGAACTAACAACACCTCTCTAGGTATTCATTGAAACCATCAGACTGGATTAGGATAAGAAAGTTTTGAAGAAATGGAATGGAAAATGTAGCCTTTCTCGTTAAGATGGATTTAGAGGAAACTAGCAACGCGCCTCTGCTTTGCACGGGTGCAAAGGCTGAAAAGCCGAAACAGTTTTTTAAAGTGTGTCGTTCCACTCACTGGCGAACCATCACAAGAGAGACTGACGCTATGGCGAGACAGTGCTTCCTTACCCAAACCGTTCGTCCCACCCGCTGAAGTCCTCCCACCTGGACATGAGTTACCTTGGGTAACCTGGAAGTCTTTAAACAGACTCCGAACCCAGGTTGGCCGAAGCAAGGAAAACCTGTTCAGGTGGAGATTCATAGACGACTCCACCTTGGAGTGTAAATGTGGTGCTGTTCCACAAACGATGGGACACTGAATATAGTGTCCTGCGTGTCCTGTCCGCTGCACGTTACAGGAACTGATGGATGCTGGTGATGGCGCCAAACAAGTAGCCAAATTCTGGGCCGAGTCCATTTAGATTGCTATCGACACGCTAAGAAGACGAAGAATGGCGATTTATCGAAACATAGCCAGTATTCAGTGATATATCTTACTTGAATATGAATGTTTTATAAACGCGAACCTACCAGATTGCTTATTTGATAAGTTAATAAAACAACATCAAAAGAAAATGCACGACAAAAAATCGCTGACATAAACACAGCTTTATATCAAGCTTTTTCGCTAACGATAAGTAGGAAGCTTTGAAGAGAAAATAATTAATTGTTACCGTTAAAAAGGTTACAAAGTCGGGGTTGAATATTTTACAGAGGAATTCATGTTTGAACACGGCCTTCAGGGATATACAGGGAGGACATCTTGGGTAATAAGGGCCATTATGAACTTTGTTGGAAGATAATAATGTTTTTGGGTCTGTATTATTTTATACAATGACTGCCGGTGAAGGATAACATCAGAAAACCTGTGCTACTACAGCATAATCAGGCTATAATGCCACCCACTGCTGGTAAACAGGCTTCCGCTCTGTCAGAGGGAGTAATCGCATCACTGATGCGTCGGGTGCGCGACAGCCCCAACAGCCTCGTGGCTACTGTAGCCAGCAGGGTGGATGGCCAAATAATAGGTCACTGGATGGCGGCGCACAGGCCGTCATTCAGATAATGTGAGGTAGGTTTTTATTTTTAGGTTTTGTTTTGTAGGTTTTAATTAGATTAGTTTTTATTTATTTTTTATTTTAATTAATGTGTTTTTATGTGTACTTACTATGGATCTATGGACTGAAAATAAAGATTTATTATTATTATTTCCTTTATTTAATTATAATACATATAAATTACATTTTTAAATATTAGGATATAAAAACATTTATAAATACAAAAAAAATAGTAGCCCACCGGTATCGGGAACAGGGTCCAAGCTACCGGCGTTCAGGGCTCCAGAGAGAGGAACCTCCTAACAATGCGGGCCGTATCTAATTGTTATTACTATTAATATTATTAATCCACCACGTGATCCCAGTGTGGATTAGGAGATAATAATAATAGTAATTTTATTTATTTAAAAAAGGTACAATTTTGATTCATAGCATCAAGTTACATTTTTAGTTATCCTTATCCTTTGTGAGAGCTGGAGTATATACTGGGTTCGGGACCTGTATAACAGACCTCCAGGCTCACACCCTCAAAATTACAATATTTTGTTGCGCTTCCGTTTTAGGTAATCGTTTCGGAGAATTTCTTTATTTCCATAAGAAGGTCTATCATGAGGCCATCTCACTTATTTATTTATCAGTACCTATTTTTTGTTTATTTTTGCAATGTTACTCAGTATTAATAATACCAATATTCGTTACTGTTTTTATGTGACACAAATTATTTTTATTGATTTATTTAATTATGCATACACACATTACGATGCAGTATGAAACTGATGTCATCCGTCACCTCACACATCAGGTCCAGTTGAAAACCAGCGTCAGGCACTAGTTGTCTGGCACACTTTCCTACAAATTTCTTACATCGGACTTTGCACTTTTTATTTTTATCTTTTTTTTTGTTTTTATGTGATGTACGGTGGGCTGCATCAATTGGGTACCCCAGTTGTATTTAAATTTTCATACAACTGGGGTACCCAATTGGTGCAGCCCATTGTACAACTATTATCTGACTATCTGGTGTATTGTGTCTTTTAGTCTGTGCTAAATAAATGTGTTTTCTTTCTTTAGGTAAAACATTATAAAAGCTCAAAGTACTGAGAGGAAGAGAATTAATACAAAACAAAGACGTCTCATGTCTTCGAATTTTCTGGTTCTGGGACATGAAGATTTCATCACGATGTGAAAAACGGAGAAGGAAACTTCTCCGTTTTTGATAGCAGTGGTGATGAAATAAATTACACAAAGAAAAGCGCCTGCCTAGGTTCGATCCCACGACCTGTGCCACTTAAATCAGGGTCGATACCACTGGGCCAGCACTCCTTTCTCACATCATCATCTGCCTGCCTTTTCTCAACGATTTTGGGTTTGGGTTTCAGTCTAAACGGATGCAGCTGAATACCAGTATTGTTTTACATGAAGCGACTGCTTATCTGACCTCCACAACCCAGTTACTGGGACTACCCCTTGCTAAACTGGTTGTCAGATTTTCGAGCTTCTTCTTCCCTGTAATGACTGTCAAATGACAGCCTGGGACCAACGGCTTAACGTGCTTTCCTATCTAACTAGCATATCGCAAGTAAAATTTATTATAAACATTTTTGCTTAATTTTTTTTTTTTTATTACCTATAAGATGGTTTCAAAGTTGCAAAAGGTGTATGTAAGAATCGTAGCAGGTCTCAGCGGGATCGTCCGAAAGGGTTACCCCTAACATAAAGGGCTAAGGAAGGACCACGGGTGGGTTTTAGTCAGTAAGAGTCTGACACTCTTCCGCTCCACCCAGAGCGGGAGGGGTCATTTGATGATTTCCCAACCTAAAATATAAAAAAGTATCGTAGCAGGTCTGTGTGGCAGTTGTCTGTGTGGTGTCGGACTTAAAGAATAGCACCACCCCATACTTCCCTTGAGTGTTGTTAAAGGCGACTAAGGGGCGTACCGGAGAATGGGCAGCAGCGTTCTCTATGCATTCCACCACCATACCATACTGCGATCGCCAACCCGCCTGCCAAGCGTGGCGATTATGGCAAACCCCCCCTCCTTTTGGGGGAGGCCTATGTCCAGCAGTGGACGCCTTTGGCTGAAATGATGATGATGATGATCGTAGCAGGTGGCGTTATGTTGTTTCTGCCTACCCAAAAAAGGAAGAAGGTGTGAGTTTATTTATGTAAGTACTAGCTCCGGCCCGCAACTTCGTCCGCGTGTTCACCCTCCTTCCATTCACCCTCTAAGGGGTGGATTTTCCAAAAATTCTTTCTTAGTGGATACCTACTCTTCACAAAGAACACACCCTCCAAATTACATGTCTCTAGGACCAGCGGTTAGGCTGTGCGTTGATATATCATTCAGTCAGGACTTTGAATTTTATATTTATGTAAGTATGTATGTTGCTCTCACAAGTACATACAATTTTTTAATTATTTGTATAGTTAGTCATTTAATTTAGTCATCATCATCATCATCATTTCAGCCGAAAGACTTCCACTGCTGGACATAGGCCTCCCCCAAAAGGGGGGGGGGGGTTGCCATAATCGCCATGCTTGGCAGGCGGGTTGGCGATCGCAGTATGGTATGGTGGTGGAATGCATATAGAACGATGCTGCCCATTCTCCGGTACGCCCCTTAGTCGCCTTTTACGACACCCACGGGAAATATGGGGTGGTGCTATTCTTTAAGTCCGGCACCACACAGACAGTAATAATTTAATTTAGTACTTAGTGTAATTAGTTAGTTGCGTTAAAAATTTTAAAAGTTATGTAAAGAAAACAAAAAACCTACTAGTTTAATAAAACTTTAAGCGTCCTATATACTTTTATCCTTATAAAGTAGCGATGGGTACCAACTCTATTAGGTTAAAAGTTAATCCTTTATCTTAAAAGAACTCGCAGAGCAACTGTCGTTTTTTTCCTCTTGACTTTCATTAAAGTTTGCGGAGTTTGTTTAAAAATTATGTCACCTTTCCCGTTTACTTTTTTTGTTTAAAAGTCGGTTTGTTGAATGAAATTATGTTTATTACTGACATTATATTCTTAAAAGCATGGAGTAGGTTTCAAAACGAATGCCTAAGTGTTTGGCCAGACTGGGAGCGCGGCCGCGGGGCGGGCGCGGGGCGGCGAACTCAAATGAACTTCCTTTGAGTATACAATTGTGCATAGTGGGCACGCGGGCGCTGTGAGCGGCGCGGGCTGATCGGCGCGGGGAGCGCGCGGGCAACGCACGCCATAGCTCATTCATACAAGAGGCCGCAGCGGGTGCGCGGTGTGGGCGCGGGCGGGCGGCCCGCGCTGGAGTTCTCAAACTAGTTCGAGCTTTTTTCTAGTTAAAATAAGTATTTTCTCATCCATATTATATTTTGACAAATAATGGACACGACAACACGCAGAACGCAGCCGCGCTCCACTTCGGACAGGCAGACCACGCGCGTCCCCGCACCCGCGCCCAGGGCGTCTACTCCCTAAGCACGAAGTCCGTCGCTTCGGCCTTCGTTACGGGCGTTTCCTACCCCCTATGACCAACGAACGGATGATTCGCTCGGGGTCCGAACGAAGAATGAATTTCAGCGCGATTTGACAATTGTCCCTACTCCCGATGTGTTTTTGCCCGTCCGAACAGTTGAACTTGACATTGGTTTGACGGATAGTTATGTCAGTTGATACGACATCAAAATTGTTCTCGTGCTGTCGACGAAAGTTAAGTATTCAAACTATGGCTGCTTTTTTAATTATTGAAGAAGTTTTACAGGAAGAGCGGAGGCAACGTCGATATAATTTACGCCAAAACTTTAGGTTGGCGAGTATTCATGACATTGAGTACATAGGGAACTATAGGCTCACTCGGGAATAATTCAAGGACTTATGTGCGGATTTTAATTCCTCTTTTGAAGAAACACATACATAAGTACATAAATATAGGCTGATAAACATATTACCCTTCTTTGCGTCGCGCAGTCGGGTAAAAAGAGACAATGTTTCGGGGTTTTACCATTAGAGTTTAGTACATGCTAAGTTTTGCCAATAGTGGATTTTTTTGGAAGAAAACAATTATTAACTTTAAATGTTTATTTCATTTATTTTCATTATGCACCATCAAGAGTTGGTACATCTTAGGTTTTCCTCAGTGAATGTAGAGTCTTGCTCCTGGGAGAGTGGGTCAGCACGTGAAGCAGCATGGGTGGGTGAGGTAGCTACTGACTCTGGATCTCTTACAGGTGGAAGCTGTACAACGAAAACTGAATATCACTGACGGATACATCAAAAAATATATAATTGTGTAGTTATCTGTAATTTATTAATAATTAATAAGAAAAAAAGTCACGGGAAAGACTCATAATTATAAATACCATATTGCTTTTAGTTTTTTTACCATTGAACAAACTTACTATCATCTATATATATATCTTATAATAACCACAAAATAGAAGAAGTTAATAATGCTAAGTTTTTAGGTATAACCATCGACTGTAAGCTTACTTGGAAACCCATGATAGAAGAACTCTGTAAACGTCTGAGTAACTCTGCTAATGCACTCTTTCAGTTATCAAAAAAGGTGAATAAAGATACGTTACTGGTAGCATACCATGGACTTGTAGCTTCTGTGTTGCGATATGGCGTAATTTTTTGGGGGCAGTCGACTGACCGTGAGCTTGTATTTACGATGCAAAAAAGATGTGTCAGAGCAATGTGTAATATAAAAACAACGGATAGCTGTAGACCCTATTTTAAGTCTTTAAAAATACTTACCCTTCCAGCATTAAACATATTGGAAACTGCATTGTTTGTGAAAAGAAACACACAACTGTTTACAAAAATATCTTCAACTAAAAAAACTCCATTGCGTGCCCAATATGTAAACAAACTATGTAATCAAAAATGTAAGACCGCATTGATGCGAAAAAGTTTTTTTGGTATGGCACCTAAAGTGATTATAAAATTCCCAATGACATAAAAAACTTGACATTGTATAAATTTAAAAAAGCTCTTATCAAATTATTAATTGACAAATGTTATTATAATGTAGACGAATTTTTGAATGACCAAATATTAGAATAATGCATTTTTTTTTACTATTTATTAATTTTATTCTATTTAATGTATTTTTTTTTATCCTTTTTTATGTTAATTAATTTAAAATAATTTTCTTTATTACTTTTATTTTTATGACATAATGTACCTAATGACTCCTAATGGGTCCCTCATAAATTTGTATGTCTTAATTATGACAAAACATAGCGCATGCCCTATTTAAACACCTATGTATACACCTATGTTTCACAAATAAACTGATTGATTGATTGATCTATCTTCTATCTAAATATATAAAACTCAAAGGTGACTGACTGACATAGTGATCTATCAACGCACAGCCCAAACCACTGGAGGGATCGGGGTGAAATTTGGCATGCAGGTAGATGTTATGACGTAGGCATCCGCTAAGAAAGGATTTTCATAAATTCTACCCCCAAGGGGATAAAATAGGGGATGAGAGTTTGTATGAAACTTTGTCAATTTTAAACCGATCGGGCTGAGATTTCGCAGGTTAAAGTCTTATATCAAGTCGCCTCCGTACGAAGATGGGAGGGGTGGAGGGGGGTTGGGGGGGGCGCCCTGTTTCACCCCCCCCGCTCCTGCCCTGCCGGAGATGCGTAGTTTTTCTATTATTCCACTTTGAACAAAACTTTCTAACCTAACCAACACAAGTCTGTGTGCTCTGAGTAGGATCTGTCACTCATTAGGGTACGGGGAGGTAGTTACTTTCTGGCGCTTCGCCGGCCGCTGCCGCGGCACGCTCGCTGCGCTCGCTCGGCTCGCGCTAAGTGGTCACCGTTCTAACCTAACCTAACCTACACAACTCGCTTCGCTCGCTCGGTTCGCGCTATCTAACTTAACCTAACCAACACAAGTCTGTGTACTTTGGGTACGATCTGTCACTCATTAGGGTGCGGGGAGCTAATAATCATAGCAAAATATAAAATTCACGTAAACTCTAGAGCAACGGAATGACAAAACGAACGCCAAAAGTATTTGTCAATGTAAACAAAGTGGCGGCTTACGTTTCTTTTCACGCATTTCGATAAACGCAGCATCGAAATCGCTACGAAATGTATCAAAATTACGTTCCTTCTTAAGCATTTGTAAGTTTTTTAAATAATAATTAAAATATTTTGGCGCGTCTCCGGCAGCAAAAAATACATTTTATCGCTTAGTACGAACCCCCTAAACCCTCCCATATCTACATTTAACTCAGATTCAGGCGACTCGATATAAGACCCAACCCATTTCGCATGCTACTATGACGTAGGCATCCCCTAAGAAAGGATTTTGATAAATTCAACCCCCATGGGGATAAAATAAGGGATGATGGAGGTTGTAAATGTATTCGTTTTTTTTAATAATACTTAACGCGAGCGAAGCCGCGGGCAAAAGCTAGTAAATTATAAATGTAATTCTTACCAATGGAAAAGCTGGCACTCTTGCCCCGGTTTCCGGCTCTCTAAAACCCTCTCCCTTTATCGATAGTATCTTTAATTCCACTTCGGAGAGGGTTGTGCTAACGATGGGCCTCGACCTGTAGCACTTGCTGACCTTCTGGCAACTCCAGCAGCTCAGCAAGTGCTACAGATGACAAGACCTTAAAATTATATTAATATTGACGAGTAATGTATAAAACTCACCCTTTGCCACTGCTCGGCGGACTTAGTGCAACTTCACATTGAGTTATGGGAGTTGCACAGGTTTTCCCACAGCCGTTTCGAGCGAACTCTCCCGTCGGCATCCCTCCATAACCTAAATTTGCCCGTGTGTAGCTGCAGCGGTTGGGGCCATATAAACAAAATTAACTAGTAAGCTTAGTAAAATATTGGAAATTTTAAAACTTCCGGGCTAACAAATTGACATTTCATTTGAAAATGTCAAAAGTACTCTGTGGAAAATGTCCTTCAAAAAGTAAACAGGCAAAGGTATCAACAGGATGATGCCGGTTTCCGGACAAAAATAGCAAAAATAATTCAATTATATATTTAAAGACATAATAAAAAACATATTTTTTTAAATGTGGTAATTTTCTAACGACAAAAGTATTAATTTTTGTTTAATAAGCTAAAAAAACTATAAAATAAGTAAACCGGTAATCGACCGGTAAAATAAGGCAACTCTATCGCCATGCGTCTTTCGTTCACGAATATTGTCTATGATTCCGTTTGAAACAGATGAATCCGAAATTGTTAGGGAGTAGGGTTCATTCCGACGTATCGGACTACTGTCGGACGGGCTCATTACTTCGTTAACGGACTTAGGGAGTAGACCCCCTGCCCCGCGCCCGTGCTCCAGTCTAGCCAAACACTTATGATTTTCTACGCTCAGCTAATTGCCGAAAGTTGAAAATCCAACAGCACGATTTTATTTAGACACTAGCTTCTGCCCGCGACTAAGTCCGCGTGAAATCTCTTCTTCCCCGACCCACCCCGTCGCCTGGGGGTCTACTCCCTAACTCCGTTAACGAAGTAAAGACCCCGTCCGACAGTAGTCCGATACGTCGGAATGAACCCTACTCCCTAACGATTTCGGATTCATCAGGGGGTCTACTCCCTAAGCACGAAGTCCGTCGCTTCGGCCTTCGTTACGGGCGTTTCCTACTCCCTATGACCAACGGACGGATGATTCGCTCGGGGTCCGAGCGAAGAATGAATTTCAACGCGGTTTGACAATTGTCCCTACTCCCGATGTGTTTTTGCCCGTCCGAACAGTTGAACTTGACATTGGTTTCGACGGATAGTTATGTCAGATGATACGACATCAAAATAGTTCTCGTGCTGTAGACGAAAGTTAAGAATTTGAACTATGGCTGCTTTTTTAATTATTGAAGAAGCTTTACAGGAAGAGCGGAGGCAACGTCGATATAATTTTCGCCAAAACTTTAGGTTGGCGAGTATTCCCGACGTTGTTCATAGGGAACTATAGGCTCACTCGGGAATAATTCGAAGACTTATATGCGGATTTAATTCCTCTTTTGAAGACATACATACATAAGTACATAAATATAGACTGATAAACATATTACCCTCCTTTGCGCCGCGCAGTCGGGTAAAAAGAGACAATGTTTCGGGATTTTACCATTAGAGTTTAGTACATGCTAAGTTTTGCCAATATTGGATTTTTTTTGGAAGAAAACAAGAATTAACTTTAATCGTTTATTTCATTTATTTTCATTAGGCACCATCAAGAGTTGGTAGGTACATCTTAGGTTTTCCTCAGTGGATGTAGAGAGTTGCTCCTGGGAGAGTGGGTCGGCACGTGTAGGAGCATGAGTGGGTGAGGTAGCTACTGGCTCTGGATCTCTTACACTCTTACTCTTACTGGTGCCATGGCGGCTGATAGTATGTCATGCTCACACA
This sequence comes from Mesoligia furuncula, assembly GCA_916614155.1. Taxonomy (NCBI): domain Eukaryota; kingdom Metazoa; phylum Arthropoda; class Insecta; order Lepidoptera; family Noctuidae; genus Mesoligia; species Mesoligia furuncula. The sequence goes on along the minus strand of OU744814.1, from coordinate 21,675,512 downwards.
AATGTTTCGCTGACGGTGGCGTGTGTATTGGATCATTTAGCTCCCTTCAAATTGGTTGAGCTGAATGGTGCTGATCTATGCGTCATGTTCGTGAACGGGCGCCGTCAGTTGGGGCTGGTCATCACTCAGCTGCCTCGGCTTATTTTTAATTATTTTATGATTGTTGTCTTCTTACTATTTGCTGTACTCTGGACGCTCTTAACGCGTACGTATTTTTTTTACATCGTTCTCACATTTACTTGTAAATTCAACATTAATGATGTAACTAATATTTTTGTAAAAATACAATTTAAAAGAGTGTCCATGGAGTTTCTTGCCCGTTCTTCTCCATAGGTACCTACGCTTTGGAATGGGCAACTAGCTTCATATTTTCTGACTAACCGACTTCTTGACAATTCAAAAGTGCCTGTAAATGGTTTAATTGAAATAAATGGTTTGAGTTTGAGTTTGAGTTTACAGGTGGAAGCTGTACAACAAAAACTGAATATCATTGACGGATACATCAAAACATATATAATTGTGTAGTTATCTGTAATTTATTATTATTTAATAAAAAAAAGTCACGGGAAAGACTCATAATTATAAATACAATACTTATTGCTTTTAGTTTTTTTAGCATTGAACAGACTTACTATCATAAATTATAAATGTAATTCTTACTAATGGAAAAGCTGGCACTCTTGCTCCGGTTTCCAGCTCTCTAAAACCCTCTCCCATTATCGATAGTATCTTTAATTCCACTTGGGAGAGGGTTCAGAGGGGCCTCCATTTGCTGACCTTCTGGCAGCTCCAGCAACCTTTTGGCAAGACGTTTTTTGTCAGACCACACCTAAAATTTGAATATTTGGTTAATTTTATGAAGCTATATTACCACTATACTCGTAAGTACTCCTACAGATAAGTATTTGGAGGATGACTGATTATTATCATTGTATTCACTTTACTGATGACAAGACCTTAAAATCATATTAATATTGACGAGTAATGTATAAAACTCACCCTTTGCCACTGCTAGGCGGACTTAGTGCAACTTCCCATTGATTTATAGGAGTTGCACAGGTTTTCCTACAGCCGTTTTGAGCGAACTCTCTCGTCGGCACCCCTCAATAACCCGCGAGCTAATTCATGGTTCTCACCCATAAAATCGAGAAGGGCCTCAATTTGCCCGTGTGTTGCTGCAGCGGTTGGGGCCATATAAACAAAATTAACTAGTAAGCATAATAAAATATTGGAAATTTTAAAACTTCCCGGTTGACAATTTGACATTTCATTTGAAAGTGTCAAAAGTAGTCTGTGGAAAATGTCCTTCAAAAAGTTAATTAGCAAAGGTATCAACAGGATGATGACAATTGTCAAATCGCGTTGAAATTCATTCTTCGTTCGGACCCCGAGTGAATCATCCGTCCGTTGGTCATAGGGGGTAGGAAACGCCCGTAACGAAGGCCGAAGCGACGGACTTCGTGCTTAGGGAGTAGACCCCCTGGTCAGCGGGATTATCCGAAATGGTTACCGCTGGCCTGGAACATAAAGGGCTAAGGAAAGAACATGGTGGGTTTTAATCAGTAAGAGTCTGACACTCCCTTCCGCTCCACTCAGAGCGGGAGGGTCATCTGATGATTTCCCACCCGAAAAAAAAAAAAACCCCGTCACATCGCAATGCCAGGCCCGCACTATTATTTCGTTTTTGCTTAGCGTTCATTCTTACATTTTTTCTTTTTGCTCACTTCCTTAAGGTCCTAGCATGATGTTAAATAGCCCATAGCCTTCCTTAAGAATTGGGTTATCGACGATCGATGACAAAGACGACGAATGAGGACGAGTGGGCGACTACGTCGGATTTGAAAAATTCCTTTAGCATATGATGGCCCAGTTCTTGAGGAAGTATTAGGAGCCGATCAAATAGAAAAATGTCAAAGCGAAGTAGGTACCTAATTGATCGATGTAATATGCTGGCTCGCAGGTTTGCACGCTGTACAACACAAGTAAAGGTAACGCCTTTTAAGGCATACTGTCAATCCTTTTACACGTGCAGCCTGTGGGTTGGCTATTTGCAGAGGGCATACAGTGGCCTGCGAGTGCAGTATAACAATGCGTCCAGGATGCTGATGGGGCTGCCGCTGTATTGCAGTGCCTCCGGCATGTTTGCCGAGGCCAACGTCGACAGTTTTGCGGCAATCATGCGTAAACGTTGCACCTCGACCCTAACTCGCATGCGAGCTAGTTCCAACAGCATCTTGAGCGTATTGACGGACCGGTGGGATTCTCCGATGCTTGAGCGCTGGATGCGGCTGCACGCAGTGAAGTAGCATACATGCGTTCTGGTGTCGGTTTTTCTTAAAATCTATGTTTTATTATATTTGTTTGGTTTACTAACATTAGCTCTTAAGTATTCTCGTGTTACTAACAATTTATATGGAGTAATCTGAAATAAATTATTATTATTATTATTAGCGCGGGCGATGCGATGCGACGGGGGTAAGTTAAGGGAACGAGAAATTTCACGAGGACGAAGTCGCGGTCAGTAACTAGTTCTTGATAAAACAGAGGCAGCAGGTTTTTTCAACATTTCGGAAAAAAAGACCAAAGAAAGTCAGACTGTAGAACGTTGCCAAAATTTTCCACCACAATGTTCACCTACATATTGCACAGCTCCCATACAGTACAGCAATCACAGATATAGATATACCTAGATAACGCAAGTATCACGAACTGTATGAAAACCAAGCTTGCCATTTTTTGACGTCACAAGCTCGCGCTCTCGCTCACACTTACCCAGCCAGCAGTACAAAGGACTGAGCGCGAAAGGGGCGGCTTACGATTTGTAATCATAAGTTGGTGCAATTTTTGGCACGCGAAGTAGTTACTCTTGCGTTATCTAGGTATATCTATATCTGTGATAGCAACACATACAAAACAAAATGGTTGATAGCTGAAACGATGCGTAAGTTCGCCGACTCGCCGCATGTTGCGAACTGGGGAAATTTGACGGGTACGCTCGTGGAATACTAAGTTATGCTAGAAAATCTCGCTGTATCTTTGTTGTAGGCTACACTATGAAGACTTGTGGCTTTACTTGTGATGTTTTACTGAAAAACTGTAAGTTGATAAATGATAAATGATTTTATTTTTGTAAGTAGGTTTGTACAAACACTTTTACACGTCAATCATGGTTTTTTAAAACTAGATGAAGTCGGCGTTTCCTATCTGACTACTCTGAGAATAAAGGCCGAAACAAACTCAGAGGTCACAGTCTCTTTTAAAGTCCAGACATAATCTTGGTCAGGTTATATGAAGACCATGTAGATCGATGTCTGAGATGGTCTTTTGAAGAAAGAACCACGCAGATTGAGAGGACCTGTCCAGTCAGTGCACGCATTTGTCAGAAATCGTGCAGCTCAACTCAAGACCTAAGGAGCTCAACGATTCGACGAACAATACCAAAGAAAGGACATTTGGGTAGGCCACATAAATTATTTGTTATAATTATTTTTTGTTAATCAACCTACTCACATAATAATATCACGCCGGACAGAATACCTAATAGTAAACCGACATTTAAATTTATTTTTCAAGTATCATGATTCAATTGTTAGAAAAAAAATGTATCCTTTGTTAGTAATTATTAGTTACTAGCTGCGCCCCGCGGTTTCACTCGCATAAGTGTCGATCCCGTGGGAATATCGGGATAAAAAGTATTCTATATGTTAATCCAAGGTGTCAGCTCCCTCCATACAAAATTTTATCAAAATTGGTCTAGCCGTTTGAGCGTGAAGAAGTAACAAACAAATAAACACACACACACACTCACACACACACTCACAAACTTTCGCCTTTATAATATTAGTGTGATTAATGATGAAACTAATATTTTTGTAACTAAGTATATAATTTAAGAGAGTGTCCATGGAGTTTCTTGCCCTTTCTTCTCCATACGTACAGTCACGAAAAGAGATAAGTAACCAGGGTAATGAACCTGGTTATTTATCTCTAGTGAAACTAACTATATCCAAAGTTAATGTCTTTAACTATATCCAATGGAATATAGTTAAAGTTTATTAAGGAACCGACAGATATTTTCGAATTAAATTTAACTTGATAAATGAGGGGCCCGTGGCTAAATAATAACAGCCGCACAGGTCGATCGATCAGGTTAAGCTACGCTTGCCGCGGTCGGTCTGTGGATGGGTGACCATCTTTACATACCGTGACCCCTCCGTGCCTCGGAAAGCACGTTAAGCCGTTGGTCCCGGCTGTCATTTGTGGATCTTTGACAGTCGTTACGGGTAGTCAGAAGCCCGAAAGTCTGACAACCAGTCTTACCAAGGGGTATCGTATTACCCAGTAACTGGGTTGTGGAGGTCAGATAGGCAGTCGCTCCATGTAAAATACTGGTATTCAGCTGAATCCGGTTAGACTGGAAGCCGACCCCAACATAGTTGGGAAAAGGCTAGGTAGATGATGATGATGATGAAATGAACTGTTTGTTTTCTATTAATTAAATTTAAATCATTGGAAAACGTCCATTGATTTCTAAACTTCAACTGTATCCGATGACCCTGGTTACTTACTTCCTTTGGTGACTGTACCGACTACGCTTTTGAATGGGCAACTAGCTTCATGTTTTCTGACTGACCAACTCCCTGACTATTCAAATCTGTCTGTAAATGGGATTGTCCGAAAGGGTTACCGCTGGCCCGCAACATAAAGGGCTAAGGAAGGAACACGGATGGGTTTTAGTCAGTAAGAGTCTGACACTACCTTCCGCTCCACCCAGAGCGGGAGGAGTCATTTGATGATTTCCCATTCGCAAAAAAAAAAAAAATCTTGTAATTAAATATTAAACCTTTAACCTTTTAACCGCTTGGCTAAATAGTAATTGCCTCACATGCGGCTACAAATCGATAAATAATACCTTCAATATATAAAGAGGAGCAATCGTTGAATAGAACTAAAAAATCATGCATGTTCTCTGTCGCAGAAATACGACACGAGCGGTAGGGGCACGGAAATATATGTGTCGCATAATTGCGACACAACCGGTTAAAAGGTTGATAAATACCTACATGTTCAAAAAGAAATGTTTCACACACAGACACTGCTACCAATATCCTAGTGATAGTAACATTCTGTATGTTATAAAATACGTAGAATATGGATCTTCAATCCGGCACGTTATTGCCCTTCGCGTTCTATTGACACAAGTGACTTCTACGAGTAGTACAAAGACTTTTACATGTTAGACACGAAGAAATAAAATGTGTGAGAAACTGGTACTGAATTTACGGCCACCAAATACACTCGAGAGCAATGAATCCGGGTCACTTAAAGAATCCTAAAAATCTCGGAAACTAAAAATGCTAGGTTAATGCAATAAATTGTATTTAATAGACAATTTAATACTCCTTAAATGAAGGTATTAAAACTTCTTAGTTATTGTAAAGTTATATCATAAAAAAATCAAATTTGAAAAAGGGCCACTTTCGAAGATTGCTTTTGTTTGTAATCTGTCATTTATGTGGGTACATAAACCATGTTGATAGTGCTCTATGTTCATTATTCAAGCTGAAATTATGTCGCATACGCCTGAAGAATGCACCAGAATACTTACAATGCTGGAAACCGGCCGGAGTCAGCGCGATACAGCCAGGACTGTCGGTGTGTCGCTGTCAACAGTACAAAGAGTTCTCCGACGTTACGAAAAAACTGGTTCTAACCTACGCAGACCAGGAACGGTCAGAACCAGGTGTACCACAGCACGAGAAGACCGATACTTGGTGAACACCATGCTTCGAAATCGCTTTCTCACAGGAACTGAACTCACAAATCAGTTTCGACGCCTCGGAGGAAGTAACCCAAGTGCATGGACGTCGTCTTGCTGAATCTAACTTAAAACCCCTTAGACCTGCAAACGGCCCTAAACTGGAGCGTGGGCATCGTATTTCAAGACTAAGATATGCCCAGAGCCACGTAAATTGGAGTATTGAAGATTGGTCAAAAGTTATGTTCTCCGACGAATCAAAATTTATGCTCTACAAGCACGATGGAAGACACAGAGTGTATCGAAGACCAGGGGAAAGATTCAAGCAAGCATGTATCGAAGAAAAAGTAGCCTATGGTGGTGGGTCTGTACTTGTGTGGGCCGGAATTTCTTCTGAAAGTCGCACAGAGCTGGTGATCATAGAAAACGGCTCTTTAACTAGCGTAAGATATGTGGAAGAAATCCTCAATGATCACGTTGGTCCATTTATGGTCAATTTAGGTGAGGATGCTATATTTATGCATGACAATGCCCGACCTCATACAGGTAGGATTGTGAATGACTACCTTCAAGAGATGAACATTACTCGTATGGAGTGGCCAGCGCGCAGCCCGGATATCAACCCGATCGAGCATGCTTGGGACGAGCTAGGCAGATGCGTAAAACAACGAAACCCTCCCCCAATCACGCTTCGTGAGCTCAAAATTGCTCTCACAGAGGAATGGGAGAATATTCCCCAAAATCGTATAAGGAACTTGGTGTACAGCATGCCAAACCGCGTAAACGCAGTAATGGAAGCACGAGGAGGCAATACGAAGTATTAAAATTCAAGAAAATCGTAATAAAGTTCAAAAATTTCATTTTTCCTATTTTTGTTTTAAGGAGAGATCAGCAGTTTTTTTCTTTATGTAATTTTGTGTTAATAAAATGTATGGTGACTCATATTTTTTTTACTTTCATTTAAGGAGTATTACATTGTCTATTAAATACAATTTATTGCATTAACCTATCATTTTTAGTTTCCGAGATTTTTAACATTCTTTAAGTGACCCGGATTCATTGCTCTCGAGTGTATGTTAACTTAAATTATTGCTGACTTTTGTTCACAGTCGCAGGATAAACTAGAAAAAAACCGGCCAAATGCGAGTCGGACTCGCACATGAAGGGTTCCGTACCACAAGGCACAAGGGTTTCTTTTATATCCCTTTAAATGTTAACTTTATTTTATTTTTGTTACTTATTGCTAGAGCGGCAACAGAAATACATCATCTGTGAAAATTTTTACTGCCTAGCTATCACGGTTCATGAGATACAGCCTGGTGACAGACAGACAGCCGGACAGTGGAGTCTTAGTAATAGGGTCCCGTTTTTCCCTTTGGGTACGGAACCCTAAAAAAAGACGGTTTAAAGGATTTTGGTGTCTATTTAAAAGGTAATACGCACTTCGAGACCCTTTGCATTTGAGTAAGTGTGTGTCTACAAACTTAAAGGGCGGTAGGCGCACTATCTGTTACCATGGAATGATTCTGAACCCAGTGCACTGGAATTTATCGTCAATTATAAAAAAAAATCTGCTGTTCATGCACTTTGACAGTAAGTGTTGCACTTTTCCATGAAACAGCAGATTTTTTTTGATAACCGAATAACCATTTCTACGCTAGGGAGTTTAGAATCATGTACTTAACCTTTTGAATGTCTTAAGTTACACAGTTCCACATAAGCAATTGTCTTTCTATTGTGTCTCTAATTCCGGCATTCGGTGAGTTAATTTATTCGTATATTCGTCTTTTTAGGGTTCCGTACCCAAAGGGTAAAAACGGGACCCTATTACTAAGACTTCGCTGTCTGTCCGTCTGTCCGTCTGTCCGTCTGTCTGTCTGTCACCAGGCTGTATCTCAAGAACCGCGATAGCTAGACAGTTGAAATTTTCACAAATTATGTATTTCTGTTGCCGCTATAACAACAAATACTAAAAACAAAATAAAATAAATATTTAAGGGGGGCTCCCATACAACAAACGCGATTTTTTTGCTTTTTTTTTGCTCGATATCAAAAATGGCAACAGGTAGGCACTTTAAATATTCACAAAATACTCAGTTGTATTTTAACTTTAATAATAAATAATAAAATTAAAATAAAATAAATATTTAATTGGGGCTCCCATACAACAAACATGTTTTTTTCGGCGATTTTGCCTTGTGGTACGGAACCCTTCGTGTGCGAGTCCGACTCGCACTTGGCCAGTTTTTTTGTTTTCCATTTATCTTTATTTTTTATTTTATAAATAAAAGTCGCTTTTCGTGTCTCTATGTGTGATCTACAGATATAGATACACCTAGATAACGCAAGAGCAACTACTTCGCGTGCCAAAAATCGCACCAGCTTACGTACAAAAATCGTAAGCCACAACTTTCGCGCTCAGTCCTGTGTACTGCAGCTTGGTGAGCGTGAGCGCTGGCGCTAGGCCCGGGTGGAGCAAGACGGGTGACGCACGCAGCGGCGTCTTGAAATTGATTTGATTTTCCCATCACTAAATAGTGCTTGTGACGTCATAGTAGACAGTCAAACTACGCAACGAATTTTGATGCGGGTTTCACCATCATTACGAAAAATAATTCCGGAAGGTTTACGTGAATAATATTTAGCTTAGATATAATAAATACATTTTCATGTTTTGTCGAGTTGGAAAACCCTGCAAAGTAGTATGTCGCAATATCATCATTATATTGTATGTATGTACATACGCCATCAGCACATCAAGCTACCCGAAACTGTCAAATTTTCCCAATCAACTTTGAACCTTATGCTTTAGCGATAAAGTTGAAAATCTATTAAAGAAATTTGACAGATTGTAGTAGCTTGATGTGCTGGCGTCTGTACGTATAGGTTCTCACAACTGACTGTTTGTGTTCACTAAGCTTACTGAAGAAAACAATGGTCACAACTGACTGTTTGTGTTCACTAAGCTTACTGAAGAAAACAATGGTCATCATAATCAATCTAAAGGACAGGAAATGCCTCGCTCGTATCTGGGGGTCTACTCTCTAAGTCCGTTAACGAAGTAACGAGCCCGTCCGACAGTAGTCCGATACGTCGGAATGAAGCCTACTCCCTAACAATTTCGGATTCATCAGTTTCAAACGGAATCATAGACAATTCGTGAACGAAAGACGCATGGCGATAGGGTTGCCCTATTTTACCGGTCGATTACCGGTTTACTTATTTTGTAGTTTTCTAGCTTATTAAACAAAAATTAATACTTTTGTCGTTAGAAAATTACCATATTTTAAAAAAATATCCTTTTTATTATGTCTTTAAATATAGAATTGAATTATTTTTGCTATTTTTGTCCGGAAACCGACATCTTCCTGTTTATACCTTTGCCTGTTTACTTTTTGAAGGACATTTTCCACAGAGTACTTTTGACATTTTCAAATTAAATGTCAAATTGTTAGCCGGGAAGTTTATTAAGTTAATTATATATTTAATAATAATATATTTAGTTAATAACATTTTATTAAGCTTACTAGTTAATTTTGTTTATATGTCCCCAACCGCTGTAGCAACACACGGGCAAATTGAGGCCCTTCTCGATTTTATGGATGAGAACCATGAATTGGCTTGCGGCTTATTGAGGGGTGCCGACGGGAGAGTTCGCTCAAAACGGCTGTGGGAAAACCTGTGCAACTCCCATAACTCGACGGGAAGTTGAACTAAGTCTGTGTGCCGAGCAGTGGCAAAGGGTGAGTTTTATACATTACTCGTCAATATTAATATGATTTTAAGATCTTGTCATTAGTAAAGTGAATACAATGATAATAATCAGTCATTCTCCAAATACTTATCTGTAGCAGTACTTACATTGGCTACATCCCTATTGTCTTCTGACGTCATCTAGTTGTCTTCATATCAAGATCGTGGCGCTCGTGGCTTGTAAAAGTTCAATTTTTATTAGGGATGTCTATGGTCTCTTTTCTTAAATTTTTTAGTCTATTGCATTTTTATACTAAATACACATTATTAGTTATTACACACACATTTCCTTCTTAATGTTCGTAGGCAATTATAATAATTAAGAAACCTATTTTACTTGGCCACATTACGCGCTTCGTTTCTGGATACGGCGCATCGCATTCAAAGTAAGAACGCGGTTTGTGGTATGTTCTGGATTCTGAGTTATCATACTAATATCGCATGTGCCTACTTACGCCGCTTAATTAGGTTATTGAGTGAAAATATTTATTTTAATTTTTAACCCCCGACGCAAAAACGACGGGGTGTTATAAGTTTGACGTGTCTGTGTGTGTGTGTGTGTGTGTGTGTGTGTCTGTCTGTGGCATCGTAGCTCCCGAACGGATGAACTGATTTTGATTTTGTTTTTTTTTTGTTTGAAAGGTGAATTAGTCGGGAGTGTTCTTAGCTATGTTTGATGAAAATCGGTCCAAGATGGCCGCCGCCACAAAATGGCGGATTGCATATTTTTTCACAACTCCCATAATATGGGTACCAAATGAAAGGGCTTGAATAGTAGAATACTATACACTATAATAAATTTCAAATCCAAGATGGTCGCCACCACAAAGTGGCGATTTACATTTTTTTTTTCACAATTCCCTCAATATGGGTATCAAATGAAAGTTTCTTAATTGTTTGTGTCTATCGACACTTTAGAAACTTCATCAAGTAACCACAACACTAGACGTCTTCCTATAAAGACAACGACTACGGCGCCTGGGACAGTAAGAAAATTTTCGCTAGTATAATTATTCTGTTTTTAACCGACTTCTAAAAAAGGAGGAGGTTCTCAATTCGGATGTTTGTATTTTTTTTTTTTTTTATGTTTGTTCGCGCGTAACTCCGTCACTTGCCAACCGATTTGAAAAATTCTTTTTTTGTTGGAAAGGGAATGCTTCCCAAATGGTCCCATGAAAATTTTATCGAAATCGGACAAGCGGTTTTTGAAAATTCAACAAAAACCTAAAAATTTATCTACATTAACGATCGTTTCATATTTCATAACTCCGTCATTTACGAACCGATTTGGAAAATACTTTTTTGAGCATTTGCTCTCGGAAATCATCATTTGGTAAAGTGGAGCTGATGATAAAGACCACAGATGGCTATCGGAACTACTCAATGACAAATATTTCACGGGTTGCGATTCGATTACTTTAATATGGTTGCTAAGCAATTTATGCTCGTTACAATGCATATGGTGAAATGGAGCTGATAGTAACTTGTCAAACAGCTCCAGTTCTCCTGGCTCTTATTAGGGGAACTCCTCAACAATCAACGTCCCTGCATCGGGTAAAGCAATATTTTGTAAAAGGTGATGAGCAGTTGACATTAGGCTATTGTAACTTAGACAAATTACAAACTGACCCACTAAAAAGTGAAAAATAAAAACTTTTTTACAAAAAAAAAACAACTGACTTCCGAAAAACACTATAAAGTGAAAAATAACTTTAATTTCGGAAGTCGGTGGCAAAAAACTAAAAAACAAATCCAAAGACACCGACTTCCGAAATTAAAGTTATTTTTCACTTTATAGTGTTTTTCGGAAGTCGGTTGTTTTTTAATATAAAAAAGTTATTGAGACAAAAATTTAAGTTTAGGGTTTTAGGTAGGTAATAGTAAAAGTACGCATAAAGCAGTTGTTCATGTATTTTAATGTTATAAACGTTATGATTAGATATAGTTTTCTAATAAAGACGTGGCGTGGAGGGCACGGAAACGATTGTCTTCTATAGAAGACCGTGGCTCTCAAAAGGTTAAGTAATCTACAGCGAGTTATGTCCAGCATTCTAACTGCGTAATAAACTCATCATTTGCCTGCCTTTTTCCAACTATGTTGGGGTCAGCTTCCAGTCTAAACGGATGCAGCTGAATACCAGTATTTTACATGGAGCGACTGCCTATCTGACCTCCACAACCCAGTTACTCGGTAATACGATACCCCTTTGTAAGACTGGTTGTCAGACTTTCGGGCTTCTGACGACCCGTAACGACTATCAATGATCCACGAATGACAGCCGGGACCAACGACTTAACGTGCTTTCTCAGTCACGGAGGGGTCTTGGTATGTGAAGATGGTCACCCATCCACGGACCAACCGCGGCAAGCGTAGCTTAACCTGATCGATTGTCCCGTGCTGCTGTTATTACTTAGCCACAAGCCTTGCGTAATGAACTATTAATCAATATCTGAATAATTTTAAAGGATATTGCTATTAACCCATTGCTTCATATATTCAAAAAAATTGTGTGTTCAACATCGTAAATAAATCAATCAAATCAAATCAAATAATTTATTTGCATTAAAACATGGTATTACAGATGTTACATTAAAATTAGTGCTTACATGTTTTGCTATACATACATAGCATGCAAACTTGTCGGTATGCATTACATCACCTAATGTCTATTGTTGGAGCATATTTAGTCTCTATAAATTCCTTAATAGAATAAATATTTTGAGTATTTAGCCATTTATATAAGTTGTGCTTAAATGCTCTAGAAGTCAACGTTTTTAAGTTGCTCGGTATATTATTATAAATACGTACACACATTGCTAAACAGTTCTTATTGTATTTTGTAGATCTAGGAATGTCATTTAGTACGAGTCTGAATGGATCTCTACGATTTCTTGGATTTACATCATTTGCAGTTCTAAATAAATCTTTATTGTTTGCTACGAACATACATGTTTCATAAATGTAAAGTGAGGGTAGAGGTAACAAACCAAGGTTCTTAAATATTGGTTGACATGATTGGTCAGGTTGCATGTCATACATTGCTCTTATGCATTTTTTTTGTGCTACAAATGCTTTGTGTTGGTCTGTGCCGTTTCCCCACATTACAAGTCCATAACGTAGTATTGATTGTACATGCGCATGATACGTCATTAAAGCTGTTTTTAAATTGGTAATGTATTTAACTTGTCTTAACGCGTACACAAATTTATTTAACCTTTTGGATACACTTTCTGTCTGTAATTTCCAATTTAAGTCTTCGTCTATGATTATTCCTAGGAATTTTGTATGCGTTACAGCCTTTATTTTTGGTATGTCAAGAATAATATTATGTCTTTTATTATTAGATTTATTAAATTGAATGAATACGGATTTGTCAAGATTTATTTTAAGTTCATTTATTTGTAACCAATTAATTAATTTGTCTATTGTGTTGTTTATGTCATTTTCGTGGTCTTTAACTGTATAATTTTTTTTATCTGTTGTTACTATTATTGAAATATCGTCAGCAAATAGTGTACATTTATGGTTGGTCACTTCTACGATGTCATTAATGTACAATAGGAATAAAATCGGTCCCAGTACGCTTCCTTGTGGAACGCCGCGTATGCATTGTTTATATTCAGACTTGTACGTTCGGAGTACCTTTTTTCCATCGATTTTCGATATCACAGTACATTGCTGTCTGTTGCTGAGATATGACGATATCCATTGATATGCATTCCCTCTTATCCCGTTCCTTTCTATCTTTTGTAGTAATATGTCGTGTGAAACAAGGTCGAAGGCATTAGACAGGTCAAAGAATAGCCCGGTGGTCAGGTGATTACTATTGAGTTTAGTTAAGATGGAACCTATGGTATCGTAGATAGCGAGAGACGTTGATTTATGTTTTTGGAAACCATACTGTTCTTTCCGAATTATATTATATTTGTCACAAAAATTAACTATTCTTTTATACATGCACTTTTCATAAATCTTTGATAAAATAGGTATAAGCGTTATTGGACGATAATTATTTACATCGCTTCGTTCTCCTTTTTTAAACAGCGGTTTAACTGTAGATAATTTTAATGCGTCTGGGAAAACACCTTGTGCAAATGATAAATTAATTAAGTATGTAAGTATTCCAGTTATTTTATCCGTGCATGCTTTTATGATTTTTGTATTGATTTCATCATAGCCTACCGAATTCGTATTTCTCAGTGACATTATTTCTTGTTTAACCTCGCTTTCCAGCATTGGCTTAAGGAATATTGAGTTAGGTATTATTTTCTTACTACAATTGCCATTTGTAAATTTTTGTGTTGTGTCATGTTTTCTATTAATATAATAATTATTAAAGGTAGAGGCTATTTCTGTGGGTCCTGTCATGATTTGGTTGTTAATTTTTATACAGTCAATGTTGTGTTTTGTAGCAGTGTCACGAATTTCATTATTAATAATGTTCCATGTGGCTTTACATTTATTGTCACTATTACTTATAATTTTAATATTAGCATTTTTTTTTGAAGTATATATACATTTTTGTAAAAGTTTAGTGTATGTCAAGTATTTAGTTTTATTGGTAATATTTTTATTTTTATAATATTTAAACCGTAATTTTCTTTTTGTTGTACAACTTAGTCTTAGGCCCTTACTTATCCAGTTTTGTTTGTTTTGGTTACACAAGTTAATTTTTATTCTGTTTTCAGGAAAACAGAGTTTATAAAAAAGGCATATTATTTCGTGAAATTTACTGAATGCCACATTCGCATCACTTTCATTATATATTTCCGACCACGATAAATTTTGCAGGCATTCTTGAAACTTACGGACATTCTCTGTGTTATAATTTCTTTTGAAAGTGTAGTATATTGCAGGTTTTTGAGATTTATACTTAATGGGAAAACTAAGCATCTGGGCCGTATCGTGATCAGAAAGATACAGCGGTAGGACTGTTGCAGTTGCACCCGATATGTTACTCAGTATATGGTCAATGCACGATAATTTGCGCGTAGGTTCATTAATGTGTATTTTCATATTATTATTGCTGCATATGTCTTGTAATTCAGATGTCACATTACTTCTTTTAAGCGTGTTGATATTAAAGTCACCAGTTATAACTATGTGTTTTCTTGTTTTATATTTTTTAAGTAATACATATAAAAGGTCGTTTAGTTTGTTTAAAAATTGCGTAGGGTCCGACTGTGGTGTTCTATAGATACAGATAACTATTAAATTATTTTGTGGGATCTCTATGCCACATGCTTCAAATGTATTTTGCGAGGAGAAGTTTTTTATTAGTGGTATTTCTGTACATGTAAGGGTATTTTTTACTAGAATACACGTTCCTCCTCGTTGCTTATCCCTGCAGAAACTGTCTGCCATAGTGTAATTATGAATTTTTACATGGGATTCGTGACCTTTTTTAATGAAAGTTTCAGAAAGACATATTACGTCAGGCTCGTGTTCCTTCCTCAACTCCTGTAGTGTGATCTCCAGTAGTTCCTGTTTAGACAATATACTGGCGATATTTTGATGCAATATTCTAAATTTCAACGTAGGGGAAGTATCAGGGTTAGTGAGTATTTTAGGCTCGAAAAAAAGTATTTTTTTTATTTTTTATTACTGGAAAGTAGTAGGGTATCGTGCCTTTTTGGACTGTTTGGACAGGTGGTGGGGTGTTATTAATTTGACCAGTGTTAAAACCTTTGAAGCGGCTAAAATAGTAGGGGATGGTCCCCTTCTTAGGTTCATTTATGTTAGTGTTTAGATTTTGACTTGGTTTGTTGCCTAATAGTTGTCTAAGTGCTCTGGGGTCCAGATATTTAGCACTGTAATCACAATAATCTATAAATAAATTGATTGACTTACATAAATTAGGTAGATTTGAATTTATAAAATTACAATTTTTATAACTATTACATAGGTTTTTCAAGGAATTATTTATTTTATTTACATCTAAAAGAATATTTTTTTTAATACTTAGCACTATAATTTTATTACTTCTAAACGTATCTAGTATAGACTGTAATTTTGTTAATACTTGTTTTGGATTATAGTCATTTTCTCCCACACATAATATAAGTTTGTCATCTGGTCTCAGTTTGAGGTTTTTACAGTTGTTTATTAGTTCGTATGTAGGTGCGTAGGGTTTTGTTTCGGCGACAATTCCGTATTTCTCATACTTGGTGTTCAGTCTAGAGGATGTTAGAGTCGCAGCAAGGCCCACACACTGCTGGGAACCAAATAAAAATATTGATTTTTCGCATTGTATTTTTATACCAGGAGTCTGTGGATGATCTGAATATGGTTGCGATTGTAATACTTTATTGGGCTTCGTATTTATATTCGTTGTGTTTATGTTGGTATTATTAAGCAAACGCTGCGATAAGGATGTTATTTGCTGATTGAGGTTTTTGATTTCTCGTTCTGCGTCTTGTAGCAGCTGCTGTAAATTTCCAACTTTTTGTTCTAGCCGTAGTATATGTATAGGATCTGCTTTTTTCCTGGATGAAATCGGTGTAGATACTGCATTGTGTTGTATAGGAGTTGGAGGATGCTTTTTTTGTTTTGTGCTGGGAGATTTCTCTATTATCGAAGATGAATGGCACAACGATCTAAGTATATTATTTTCCGCGGTCAGTCTGTCTATATGCTTATGAAGATTGTTATTTTCTAATATCATATTGTCCAGCTCCTGTTCCGTGCTATTAAGTTTTAGAGTGCGCTGTGATAGTATTTCTTTCATTTCCGTTATGGAGATTAAGTCAGACATTGTACCATCTAAGCTTCTCGACAGTTTATTGGGTGAGATAATATGTGAATCTTGTGATGTTTCATGGTCCGAAAGTATTTGTGAATCCATCAATGATGCACTATTGATTGTTGCGAGTTCCTTGTTGGATTTTTTGGTTTGTTTCAGCGGAGAAAGAGAGGGTAAGGAAGGTTTTTGTTTTTTCCTCATCGTAATATTGGATGAATCATCATTATCGGTAGACCTGTCATTTTTCCCTTCTGCTTTTATACAGATTTTACAGCGCCATTTCTTTTTAGATTCCTCATTTAATAGTCTATATGTTTGTTCCGGATATCCATCACAATCCAGTTCAAATCTATTATTGCATAATGAACATAGCGCAGTTGATTTTATATTAACACTTTTTTTACATCTAAAACATGTCGTCATTATTGGCACCTTGCGGCCACAGCTATTGGTTCTAAGATTTTTATTTGACATTTTCTTTCTGTAGTATAATCACAAGTTGTATCAGTTGAACAATTTTTACTAAGAATAAATAACCTTTAACAAAGGTTATAAAAATGCACATTCATTGTTTAGCGGTCTGGTGAGATTTGAACTTACGTCGTCCTGGTTAACGATGCTTAGTCAACGTTTATACGCCGCTTGACCACAGACCCAATTACGTCATTGCATGAAATTGTAGACCTCTTGCTTCCGTATTAAAAAGTTTATATTCCTACCAAAAGATGTCGTTGACTCCAAGAAATTAATATTGAGCTGTTTATTGTTACCAGTAGATGTCGTTAATTTCAATAGACTAATCTTGCGTTGTCAGGGATTAAATTTTGTAGTATGGCAACTCTGTTTATTATTTGGCAACACACTGTGATCGGTACAAGGTTAAGTTCTGCAAGTCATCCATTAATTGTAACGTAAACAAATCGTTTTTTTCACTTCAATGCTATCTAATTGCTTATTACCTCAGAATTATGTTGGAGTCCGTTATTTCACATATTCTTATATTCAGGTACACCAAAATTGTGGAGTGATTTGCACTTAGGTATGTAGTTCTTCAATCACTTGTAAATCACTTGTAAGTTATAATGGAGTTATCTAAAGATCCGCCTAACATTGTGTATCACCAACAATGGTCCTTATAAATCACATTGTTTATAGCCCTTTTAATTAGTTATATTACACTTTGAGCCACTGTTTATATTTTTAAACGAGAAATTATGCGCATACGCATCAACTTTCGGTGCTATCTTAGCGGGTTAACTAAAACTAAAGCAATGGATGTTGTTAAACTGACACACTGAAAGCCATTACTACCGTAAGTGTGTTACGCATTTATCCCGCAATTATCCTCTCTAATCGCATGCCATTTTACTCGACCATTGCCTAATCTCATCATGGTACTACCAGCCTTCCTTCAAAAAAGACTGAACATTTTGACACATATTACATTACCTACTTAACAGATCGATACATACAGTAGGGCTGCAAAATTGCATGGATAGTTCAGAAATATAATCGTGTGAAGCGAGATTTTTTTTTCATATGCTAGCAAATGTAATGTAATAGTTAGATAAATATATTAACTGTGTAACTCCTTTCTCAATATGTTTCTTCCCAACTGCTTACTTACGTTTCGTAAATTAGTCACAGTTGTGAAGAAACCAACGCCATCTAGTTTATTTTAGAAAACTTGAACTCAAACGTTCACAGGAAAATAGCCATTAGGGTATCCAAGCACTTTTGCAGGTGGCCGTACACATGTTTTATATTAGCGAGCCACTTTTTTATTTACGTCCAAAACATTACGAAGTCACTACCTATCCAATAACCAACAACCTCGAGGTCAACACAGACGTATAAGCTTTTATTACATTAATGCAATCTGACATTACTTCCAGAACTTTCTATCTACGATCATAGATAAACACCGTTCGTGTGGAGTTCTCCAACTCGTATTAAGATAAAATTGTCTCCCTCTCACACAATGGGGACATGAAAGTACAGAAGGCCGGGTTTATACAACGAGCGAAAACTGACTCACGCATACATAGACGCGTACGTGCGGCGATTACAAACGAATGCCCGTCGCGAGTGCGTTTGCACTCGCCGTACGTGAAGCATTATCTATGTGTGCGTGCGTTCTCACTCGTTGGATTGAGCCGGCTTTCTGTACTTCTATTTGGTGCGATAGCTACGTATGTAAGGAAATTTGTTTATATACCGTACTTTATGGAAGGACGCTGTATCTGCATGTTATTGTTGCACGTTGAACTCGTTTGCTGAAAAGGAAATGTATTTGTATGCAGAAATATTTTTCGTGATGTTTTCGTGGGTTGCTTTTATCAGGGATTTCTGTCAAGGCTTTGGAAAGTATCCTGCTGTGCAACAAAAGTGCAAACGCTTATTATGTTTATACATGTGGTGACATCATAATGGTCCTATTTGGTTCTTGAGTTGTGGTTTTGTGAGAGAAAGAAAAAGTATTTATTGTGACTCATACAGGAAGATCACAAACTAAACTAAACACAATCATAAATAAAAATCATAATTATATAAAAAAAAACGTGTAAGGTCGGAGGACAACCGGCAGGAACGAAGTTCAAAAAGAAAATCCAAAATTTGAAAATATTCGCAGCCGCCATCTTGGATTTTAATTTTGACCTCACTATTGGCTTCAGCATCTTCGAAAATCTTGGAAACTATTTCTCTCTTTCTCTCAGACTCTCTCTATTATGTGTTAAAAAAATTCGCATGGGGGCAGAACATTTTTTCGTTACGTGACGATTTCTCAAAGTTTACTCCTAAAGCAAGCTCCTTAAAAGAACT
Source organism: Mesoligia furuncula (assembly GCA_916614155.1). Taxonomy (NCBI): domain Eukaryota; kingdom Metazoa; phylum Arthropoda; class Insecta; order Lepidoptera; family Noctuidae; genus Mesoligia; species Mesoligia furuncula. The sequence continues at coordinate 21,656,435 of OU744814.1, read as the reverse complement.
TCGTTCCAAAAAAACATAGAAAGTCCTGCACAAGGCCAAAAGGCTCCTGTCTCAGCATAATGCTGCGATATTTAATTTATAATAAATGTGTCAGCGCTGGTGTGGTTTCTAGTGTACCCGTTTTCACATTAGCTTTGCGGTTAACCATGGTCACAAGAAAGGTTAATGATGCTTACTAAGTTAACGTAAGAAGTATCCAAGCGGAGGTTTCATTGCCAAACAAGATTAAAACTCATTTATAGTTCACCCGCTCATAATTACCTTCACAGAAAGGGCTAACTCAGTCTATATGCACCAACTCTAGACGAACGGATTAATATTCCTGTTTCACGCCTCGCATATCAATAACATGCCCGTTTATATATTCATATCTTTGGTTGTTCTGAATCACAAGTACAGGATATTCATATAAATTGGAGTTTTGAATATATGTTCCCTGTTTATTTTTTCGATGTAAAATTTTTGGTCCTTGGAGTCTTAAGTTTTTCTTCGGGTATGAATTATTGGTCCTTTGAGATTTTGGGTTTGTTGTTCATACATACAGGAACGACAATTGATTACTTCCTCATTGTGTTTTGTCCTCAATTTAAAAGAAAGTACCCATGTAAAGTTTATTTTCAATGAGTCTGAATTCAAAATTTTCTGAAATCAAAATTTATTAATTGTTTCTAACAACTGACTATTAGTTGTTTCTTATAACAACTGATTATTAGTTGTTTCTTCTAACAACTGATTATTAGTTTTTTCTTCTAACATATGATATTGATTTCAGAAAAAATATTGGTTTTAGTTCTCTAGATAGTGTTTTCCAAAAGAAGAGAAAAGTTTAATAGAACACCATATGTAATATAAACTAAATAATGCACCAACGACAACCCCATTTTATATTCAGCCAAATCACTGTCCATTCCAATGTTGCCTGGAAGAGATCGCAGAAAGCAATAAGGCCATCCATTGTATATATATATATTTTTAGTGTTCGATCAATTTTTTTTTTGTGATGTATTTTTGTGGTGCACATCACAGCTCCAACAATATGTCAAAATTCTTTAATAGATTTTCAACTTTATCGCTAAAGCATAAGTTTCAAAGTTGATTGGGAAAATTTGACAGTTTCGGGTAGCTTGATATGCTAGCGTCTGTACAACAAAGGAAGCTTACTCCATCGTCAACTTTGTCGCTGTCACCTCTGACCTAGACTAGAGTCAAGAGCAGACCCATTTTAAATAAAAAAAAAGTATATATAAATAATCTATACATATAATAAATCTGTAGAAGGGTCAATTCTGTACATTGAAAATATTGAAAAAATAAATAGCGGGGGGTGTTGCTGGATCGATACCAAACCCAAATATGTGATTAAAAAAATTTTTGTCTGTCTGTCTGTCTGTCTGTCTGTCTGTATATGCAGGCATCACGTGAAAACTAACGGTTCGATTTCGATGAAACTTGGTATAATTATACCTTATTATCCTGGGCATAAAATAGGATACTTTTTATCATGGAAAAATACGTAGAAAAAAAAATCTTATTTTTCGGTTTTATTCATAGACGTTGTTCTGTAGAACCGCGAACACACGTTGCATTACCCGTAGTGGATAATTTTCCATTTCAATTTAAGAGAATACAGTTTCCTGTAGCTTTGTGTTACGCCATGACAATAAATAAGGCTCAAGGTCAGACCCTAGGAGTTGCTGGCGTAGATCTTACCGCGAGTTGTTTTTCACACGGGCAACTTTACGTAGCTCTTTCCCATGTGAGCAGTCCAAGAAATCTTCATGTTCATATTCCGGACGAGCTCACTAACAATGTTGTGTATGCTGAAGCTCTCAATTAACTTTCTGTCGCATTGTCACGATCACTTTTTTATTATTGCAAACTTTTCGTCATTGTCAGTAATTTACTGCTACATGCTACTTATCAAGGTCGGAATTACTATGAAAAAAATACTTACTACAGAACGCGAGCTCAACAGCAGTAGCTCAATAGAGGGATCTCCTTAATTATTATAGGCTTAGCCGTATTTGGGTCCAATAGATATTTATAAGATGTCATTGTCAAAGTTACTCAAAATGGAGAAATAAACCATCCACGCGAAGACCGACATCCGCGCGGACGGAGTCGCGGGCGGAAGCTAGTAATAAATAAATAAGTAGGTACATGACTTTTCTCTATGGGACCAGATTAATCTTCTTCTTTGCGTATCGATGGAAAAAACAAACATCTCTGGCCCAAAATTTAGCTGCGCGATCGCCGCTCACTGACGCATAAATATAATATCATCAAGTGCACAGGTGACAGGGCGCATGCGGCGCAGTTTGAAAGGTGGGACATTGTCTGTGGGGAGGTGCCACATACGTATTTGAGATCTGAGCCGACCGCGAACCCCCATCTATGGAAATTGTCTTTGACTAGACTTAGGACCCAATCGGAAGTCTATTTAGATTAAAATTCAAATAATTTTATTTTCTCTACACAAACAATGGTATCAAATAAAATTAGACAAGCTTAGAAACTAGTTTGTGAGAGACTGGTGTCTGCACTAGGAATACCTGTATAGCAGATCACCAGGGTTCCACCACGCGGTATGAGAACATAATTACTTACTTAGTAAATGTGAAGGGATACAGGACATAACATGTACTCAATGAGAAAACACACAGATTAAAAACAATAAAACAAAAAGAGAAGTAAGTCGAAAGAAGGTGATCTAATATGTGTAGGGAAAGTACTTAGATATTTCCAAATCGACCACGGTAACGCGTGCCCGGGTGGAAGGCACTCGGATGGTTCGATAATATTATCAGGGGGTTTGTACCAGAATAATAATAATGTGGCTTAGAAAAATGTGAAAGGAAACCAGCATTTCGTATCCATAACTCTTCTGATTCAAAACAAATTAAATTCACGCATTTGTGAGTCGCCTTTCAACGTTATGAAGTGGTTCTCGTCTCCGCTAACTTTTCAATTAATCTTATCTTTGCAAGTGGAACGTGGCCTAGATAAATTAAAAACACGGGGTGTCTATTTATTGTAATTATTGTAGGTATGAATTGTGTCGGTGTTCACTGTAAATTGACAAGGTTTAATGTGGATAAGAGTCTGAATTATTTTATTTTCGATTCAAAATTGTCGAACGTCGAAGTTGAAATCACCGAGAGGAAATCAGCACGTCATCATCTGGCTAGCCTTTTCCCAACTATGTTGGGGTCGGCTTCCAGTCTAACCGGATGCAGCGGAATACCAGCGGTGCTATTCTGTATAAATCTCACCGTGAAAACTTAGGTGAAGTGAGCGTGGAATGAGCTGTCAATAGTGTCAATTCCTAGCAAAAACAAACTCACTTCACCTAAATTTTCACGGTGAGATTTTTACAGAATCGACCGGCAATATTTTACATGGAGCGACTGCCTATCTGATCTCCACAACCCAATGACTAGGTAATACGATAGCCCTTGGTATGACTGGTTCCGGACTTTCGGGTTTCTGACGTACGACCCGTAACGACTGTCAAAGATTCACGAATGACAGCCAGGACCAGTTTAACGTGCTTTCCGAGGCATGGAGAGATCTTGATATAGAACCGATCTTTGAGATGTGTTAATTCAGTTTATAAAGTACCTGCCACCAAAACGCGTGCCAAATTTAATTCAAATCCGTTCAACCATTTTTGCGCCAATCCAGAACATACATCTAAAGAAACGGACAAAAATTCTTTTCGGTATCAAACTCGTTCCCACAACTCGTAGCAATAACTTTTTTTTTTAATATTCAATGTACAGACACCAGCACATCAAGCTACTACAATCTGTCAAATTTCTTTAACAGATTTTCAACTTTATTGCTAAAGAATAAGTTTGAAAGTTGATTGAGAAAATTCGACAGTTTCGGGTAGCTTGATATGCTGGCGTTTGTACTTACAGTTTTGGTTCCGTTTTTATTAAGGATATCTTAATTATCTAAGATTTAAAAACTCTTTAAGATCTAAATCCATACTTATATTACAAATTCGGTCTGTATGTCTGTATGTTACATTTTCACGCCTAAACCACTGAACGGATTTCGATAAAATATGGCAGAGAGATAGATTGCATCCCGCGGAAGGACATAGGTTAGTTTTTATCCATACTAATATTATAAATTCGAAAGTAATTCTGTTTGTCTGTCTAAGTCAGCATGTTACCTATTCAAGCCTAAACCACTGAATGGATTTCGATTAAATTTGGCAGAGAGATAGATTGCATCCCGGGTAAGGACATAGGATAGGTTTTTATCCTGTTATCCCCACGGGATCGACGCTTATGCGGATGAAACCGCGGGTTGCTGCTAGTACATTCTAAACAACATCGTTTTCTGAACTACTCAAATTAGCATTTCATAAACGCTGGGCCCACGAAAATGTTTTTTTCCCTAACTTCAGGAAGTTCCTGCTTCCGAGCGAGTTTAAAACACCAACGCTCCTGCTTACTTTGTAAGGGGTAGTTCTCACCCCTAACTAATAATTAAAAGTCAGCACGTACATGGCGCCTGCTTGTGCATAAGTAATGTACTGTTTATAATGTTACCGGGTGAGCAGAGAGGGTGATCTTGGTAATTTCATAAAATTTAATGTCAGTACTAAGACGCGCGTAATGTGTTTGTAATTCAATTACAGCACAAAATACAGATAGTACAGAAGGCAATCACGTGTATGTAGTTCACTTTTCATACCTACGCTCGGCGGATACGCTAGGGTAGTCAACTTTGGCTTATGCACAAAAAACTGTCGTGGTAATGGAACTCGTATCTAGTTATTTGATTTATTGTTGAGCTTATTCTAAAATATTAAAACAAAACAATAAACATAGTATTACAATACAAAATGTTTACAGAACAAAAACATATAAAATTTTACATTTGTCAATTTTCACTAGGTATCGAAAATCCCTAATAACTTCAAAACGGATTACCCTATTTACACAATTAATTTTGCCCTATCCGTTTTGGACATAAACCTATCAAATGACACTAAAAACAACACAATATCTACACAAACAAAAAATCATGTTTTCAACTTGCGTACGTTCAAAATAGGAAACTATTATATAAATCGAGCTTAGATAGGCATTTTTTTGTTGCTCCATTTTTGCACTTCACAGACGTGTGTCTCAAGCGGACGGTACCCGCGTTCGCATTACTCCCAACCCGTCCGAGATAACGTGTCCGTGAGCGGTGTCTATGTGTGCGTTGCTCGAGCGCACTTTGTATATAGATTGTCTTCTGTATTATCTATAGTTAGTGGTTACGGTGTAAGAGCGATTGGATTTGGCGTTAAGGTGAAATGTCTTTCGTTACGTACGATTAGTGGGCCAAACTTACGACACACGGCAAACGACATCGGGGCAGGCCCAAACGGAAATGGCGGGATGAGCTGAACTCCTTTAATAAAGATTGGTCCTTGGCAGCTCTGGACCGAGAGAGGTGGAAAGGGAGTAGGGAGGCCTTCGCCCAGCAGTGGGACATTACCGGCTAAAAATAAAATAATAACATACGAGTTTGACGTTTAGCGTAAAGTCTTCCACAGACTACAGACAAATAGGCAGAATAATAATTTTTCAAAATAATTATTGACAGTTAGATGACAAGAGTGGCGCGGGAAAATAGTTCCTGGAAGGATTTGGGGGAGGCTTTTGCCCAGCAGTGGGATAGTAAAGGCAAAAAAAAAAACAGTGGCACTCCAGGAGTGCCGACAGAAGTGAAAACAAAACACAAACAGAATACTTTGCCATCACTCACTGACATGTCGGATATACATTAAAACCGACTACATCCCGAGGACAGCCGAACACATCCGAAGCTGTTTTGGTTACGGTAACAGTGGCGTGAGTTCAATTATTTTTTCCCATCTCAAAAAATGTCCAACGCGCCTAAAGAAGTTTTCACTTCAAAAAAGACAAGTAGGACCAAAAATATGGTTAGGGTGATGGGCAATTAAATTCCGTAAATACAGTCCTAAGCTACGCATACATATCATACTCATTTCATTCATTCATTTCATTCGTTCTTTTCATCCATTCATTTCATTCATTCATTTCCTTCATTCATTTCATTCATTCTTTTCATTCATTCATTTTATCAGTCCAGAATCCTCACTACTGGGCAATAATAGGCCTCGATCTTCTGTCAATACAAAGCTTAGCATACTTCATCTCAAAAATATGAACCGAGCAATTTTATATTTCCAAGCACTCTACTTCACGATTCTAAGAACGATATTCCACGAGCGATTCTCGTGGAACTTTAAAGCCCATTTTCAAGCCTTTACGTAAACTTGAAGCAGGTATAAACTTAAGCAATTCTCATACTGTTGTAGTGCACACGCGTCAGGTTTCAGTTGTAAACAGTTTACGAGTAAACTTGTCAGTTCGGATGGAGTTAAGGCTGAAGAGAATTAAGTTATACGAAGAGTTGTCTTGGATATAGTCAACGTCTGGCTTACGGATTCATTGTTAAATTATAAATGACTAACAGCGCCCCGCGGTTTCAACCGCGTAAGTTTCGATCCCGTGGGAATATCGGGATATAAACTATCCTATGTCCTTTCTCGGGACTCAAACTATCTCTATACCAAATTTCATCTAAATCGGCCTCTTCACGCTTAAACCGCATGTCTATACTTTCGCACTCATAATATTAAGTATGTATTTTCTTTCTGTAAGCAGGTTTACACGTCAATCATGTATTAAAAACTAGATGAGGTCGGCGTTTCTTATCTGACTACTCTGAGAAGAAAGGCTGAAACAAACTGTCACTGTCTCTTTTAAAGTTCAGACATAATCTTAGATCATGTGAAGACCATGTAGATTGGTGTCTGAAATGGTCTTTTAAGGAAAGAACCACAAAGACTGAGTGGATCTGTCCAGTCAGTGCACGCATTTGTTAGTAATCGTGCAGCTCAACTCAGAACTTAAGGAGCTCAACTATTCGACGAACAGTTTGGTACTGTTGAAAGCACATTTGGGTAGGCCGCATAGATAACTCAAACTGTCAGGCTATGATTAAACATGTATGAAATTTTTTTTAATAATAATGACGCATATCGCTTCAGAATAATTAAAATAATATAATACTTTAGAAAGTTAAAGAGGCTTGTGGCTAAGTAATAACAGCCGCACGGGTCGATTAATCAGGTTAAGCTACGCTTGCCGCGGTTGGTCCGTGGATGGGTGACCATCTTTTACATATCAAGATCTCTCCATGCCTCGGAAAGCACGTTATACCATTGGTCCCGGCTGTCATTCGTGGATCTTTGACAGTCGTTACGGGTTGTGACGCCCTAAGCCCAGGTCCGTAACCTACAGGGAGTGCCCTTAGCGTGTAGTCGCTTAGTTTTTAAGTTTTTTAAGCCCTGCCTCGTCGTTTCAGCCGATAGATGTCCACTGCTGGACATAGGCCTCCCCCAATTTTGGGAGGGTTTGCCTTTGGGAGGGTTTGCCAAGCCCTGCCTGGAGGCCTAAATTTATTGAAGCACCCACAGGCAAGACCGGTTAAGCAGCGGACAACCGCCTAGATTGACCTGCGAGATGCCGTTAGTAAAAATAAATTGCCCCAGTCTGCATGCAGTTGTCAACGAGTCCACAACTGTCTACAAGTATTCACCTACACTCTGTGAAAAAGACTAACAAGTATGGCCGATCCGATACAACTAATACACCAGTGCTCGTAAAAAAGAGTGGGATAAGGATAGGAGAATGATGGTGATGCGTGTCTAGGTCTTTCGTGTGCATAAATCCTAAGTATTATTTTATTGTTTAACAGATCTGATTATTACACCTAAGCATGTAAATAATTATGAGTGCTTAGTACGATTTGATTTTTTTGTGTATTTTTGTTAATCTTTATGTCCTTATATTAAATGAATGTTTTATACTCCGTACTAAAGGACCGAAATACAAATAGCGTAAGCATAATCCGCCTATAATGTTTGCACTGCTGGGACAGAGGCCTCTTCTCGGGGAGAGGGACAATCCAACCCAACCGCCGCCAACACGCGGGCCCAGTGTGGGCCGGTATTCTTCGAATTTTTGACCCTAGGACATAGCGATTTCCTCACGATGTTTTCCTTCACCGTTTAAATACAAATGAACAACGAATTTTACATTTATAGGTAGGTACAATGACATGAATATTTACTTTCTAAAGTCATCATCTGCCTAGCGTTTTCCCAACTATGTTGGGGTCGACTTCCAGTCTAACTGGATCCAGGATGAATACCAGTATTTTACATGGAGCGACTGCCTATCTAACCTCCACAACCCAGTTACTGAGTAATACGATACCTCTTAGTACAACTGGTTGTCAGACTTTCGGACTTCTGACTACCCGTAACGATTGTCAAAGATCCACGAATGACAGCCGGGACCAACGGCTTAACGTGCTTTCCGAGGCACGAAGGGGTCTCGGTATGTAAAGATGGTCACCCATCCACAGACCAACCGCGGCAAGCGTAGCTTAACCTGATCGATCGACCTGTGCGGCTGTTATTACTTAACCACGGGCCCCTCTACATCATAACACGTTAAGTAACTTTAGATTTGGTGTGTTGTTTCAAGATTCGTCAAGTTTCATCTAATTAAAATAATTCCCAGCTGTTTTAAAGCAATTTAATATCTCTAAAAGCTTTGCCAGCATCTGATAACACAGTAAGATTTACCAAAACTTCTCACACATTTAAAGTAAGGCGACGTTCATATTGGTATAATAATAGAATAGAATAAATAATAGAATACTTTTTATTCATAAGTTCACATAAATATAAATTACATAGAAGTTACATCATTACAAACCCCTCACCGAGAGGAGGCCTGTGTCCTAGTAGTGGGAACTTTATAGGCTGATTATGGTATCATTACAAAGTTGCATATTAATATTATGAGGAAAATATTAAACTATGCCTAAAATAAATCTAATGTATAAATTATGTATATTGGTTAAAGGCCTACTGAATTCAGTAGCGACCTGCCTGATGTAGGTTTATTCAAACTAGTGTTTCAGGTCTTAGTGGTTTCATTAAGGTTGTAACTTTTTGATAACTCGCCTCTGCAGCGGCTTTGTCCGCCTGGATGTGGGAAACGGGAACGCGCTACACCGGGACAAAAAGTAGCCTATGTTCAGGATGCCAACTATCCCCTTGCCAAATTTTATCAAAATCCGTTCAGTGGTTTAAGTGTGAAAAGATAATTTGGTTTCATTTTTGCGCGGAACCCTAATGATTTTTCTAAAGTAAAAGTAAAAAAAAAATAGCTATTCCATACGTTTTGACTGCATAGGTATTACACTTTGTAGGAAGCAGCTGTTTTTTTTGTTAATAACCGACTACAAACTGGATTAACAACTATAACGCAAAAGCATTCGGTTCAAGGTTGATTGGACAGTTTCGGGTAGCTTGATGTGCTGTACCTACTGAATACATGGTAACAGGTTTCAAACTCAAACTCAAAGCATTTATTTCAAATAAACCAATTACAGGCACTTTTGAATTGTCAAGGGGTTCTGTCAGGATCGGTTGTGGGGCCGCTCCTGTGGGACATCGGCTACGACTGGGTGCTGCGGGCCGACCTCCCTGATGGCGTCAGCGTGGTTTGCTACGCTGACGACACGCTGGTCCTGGCGCAGGGGAGGTCGCATCAGGCGGCGGCCGACGCGATGACACGCGGGGTTGCGATAGTCGTGGAAAGGATCCGGCAGTTGGGTCTCGAGGTGGCATTGCACAAGTCCGAGGCCATGTCGTTTCATGGGCCCCGGAACCCGCCACCATCGGGATCCCAACTAACGGTAGGAGGGGTCCACATCGGCGTCGGGATGACGATGAAATACCTGGGTCTCGTCCTCGACAGCCGGTGGAACTTAGTGGAGCATTTCCGACGTTTGGCCCCCAAACTGGAACGGGCCGGGGCCGCCTTCAAGCGGCTCTTGCCCAACCTGAGGGGGCCAAACGGCTCCTGCCGGAGGCTTTACGCGGGGGTCGTGCGGTCCATGGCCCTATACGGGGCCCCGGTGTGGGCGTGTTCACTGCGGCGGCGAGCCTCCCACTACCTGAACGCGCCCCAGAAGGTGGTAGCCATAAGGGTTATCCGGGGCTACCGCACGATCTCTGGAGAGGCGACAAGCCTCCTTGCCGGACTGCCGCCATGGGATCTGGAGGCGATAGTCCTCGCGCGCCTGTATGAGTGGCGCGCGGAGGCACTACGCCGGGGGGAGGATCCGCTTCCGCGGCAAATCGCTGCGGAGCGGACGGATCTCCAGCGCGATCTCATGGCGGCATGGAAAGAGCGACTGTCGCAACCCAGCGCAGGGCACGCCGCGATAGCGGCGATAAGGCCCCTCTTTGAGGAGTGGCTAGAGAGACGCCACGGCGCCCTCACCTACCGCCTGACGCAGGTCCTCACCGGACACGGAAGTTTCAGGAGGTTCCTGCACATCATCAGGCGGGAGGAAACGCCCGGGTGTCACCATTGCCAGGATCGCCCAGAGGACACGGTGGAGCACACGGTGGAGGTCTGCCCCGCTTGGGCGGAGCACCGCCGTGTCCTCGTAGAGGCGATCGGCAGCGACGGCGACCTCTCGCGTCCGGCCCTGGTGCAAGCCATGATCCGGGGCGAGAGGGAGTGGGAGGCAGTCACCTCCTTCTGCGAAGCAGTCATGCTAGCGAAGGAGGTGGCAGGACGGCTCAGGGAGAGAGCCTCCCGTCTCAGCCGCCGCGGGGGACGCCCCAGGCGTCGGGAGCCGCGTGAGGACTCCCGGCCACCGTAGGCGCGGGCCTGCGGGTGGAGAGTAATGGGTAGCTCACCGTCCGATCAGGACCAGGCCCGTGCCGGACGGCGCGTACGTGTTCCACGTGCGCCTCTAAGAGATGTCAGCATCGAGGAGGGGCCCCTTAGGGCCGAAGCCTGCCGGGTCAGCGGGATTGTCCGAAAGGGTTACCACTGGCCCGGAACATAAAGGGCTAAGGAAGGAACACGGGTGAGTTTTAGTCAGTAAGAGTCTGACACTCCCTTCCGCTCCACCCAGAGCGGGAGGAGTCATTTGATTATTTCCCATCCGCAAAAAAAAAAAAAAAAGTGGTTCGGTCAGCCAGAAAGATCTCTCCCCGCCCATTCCAAGAGACATACAGAGACTCAAAAATATTATATTAATAGTACCTGTATTTTAAATTAATGGCACATGAGGCTACTACAATCTTTGAAATTTCTTTAATAGATATTCAACTTTATCCCTAAAGCATTTGGCTCAAGGTTGATTGGACAGTTTCGGGTAGCTTGATGTGCTGGCGTCTGTATCTACTGAATCCATGGTAACAGGTTTCAAACACAAACTCAAACTCAAAGCATTTATTTCAAACAAACCAATTACAGGCACTTTTAAATTGTCAAGGGGTCGGAAAGTCAGAAATCATGAAAGTTGGTCGCCTGTCACCCTGAATATGCAATGCTTTTAACATTACATGCTATGTAACCACAATGTCAGCCTTAGACTGTCATTTAATTAATTAGAACCGAGGACCATTCATCTTCAAAACCTCAATTAAATTAATTAAACTAAGTCTAGATCAAGTCGTCTTGATCCTTCAGACAGAAACAAGGAGCACCCAAAGCCTTTACCGGCTGCATTGTGTCCCGACCCATAGCTCGTCGCCACAAGTTACACGCTCAGGTTGCGGACACGAAGTAAGCGGGCGCGGGGCAGCGGAGGCAGCGGCGCGGGGAGCGGCGCGATTCAATGCATATATTTATATGGAACTGACCTTGAAGGCCGCGGCGCGGGGAGCGGCGTACGAGTGCCTGCGCGTCAGCAATGACGAGAATTGTGCATTTTATTTTTTGCTTCTTAAGGCGAAAGCGCCAGGGTAGCCCGCGAAATTCAATTTTTTTTACGTTTTTTGCAATTTGCTGGTCAGTATTAAGTTGTACGTTGATTAAAATATGATTCGCGGCCGTAACAAATATGTATTTACAGAATTATAATCATTAAAGCCATCAACACAACTCTCTAAGACCAAGTAATCCCCAAGAATGACTATTTCATGAAATCTTGACCTTTGGGGATTATACTAACTTAACAAGTTGTATTACTGATTGTAATGATTATAATTCATAGTGTATGCCCAAAAGGGTAGATTTTTGAGTTTCTATAAAATATCTGTAAGACCTGTTATTTCACCAAAAATCGCACTAATAAATACTTTGACTTTGACTTTGACTTTGACTTTGACTATAATTCTGTGAATACATATTTGTTACGACCGCGAATCATATTTTAATCAACGTACAACTTAATACTGACCAACAAATTGCAAAAAACGTAAGAAAAATTGAATTTCGCGGGCTACCTTAGCGCTTCCCCCTTAACGACCGACGCTCTATGTTTCAAAATGGTGTACGTTTTTAAGATGTTGTCGTCGCTGTATAGACATTTCGTTCGCGAACAAAGACACTAATCACACTATCACACTAATATTATAAAGGCGAAAGTTTGTGAGTGTGTGTGTGTGTTTATAAGTTTGTTACTTCTTCACGCTCAAACGGCTGAACCAATTTGATAAAATTTGGTATGGAGGTAGCTGACACCCTGGATTAATATATAAGGTACTTTTTATACCAATATTCCCACGGGATCAAAACTTATGCGGGTAAAACCGCGGGGCTCAGCTAGTATCTCATAAAACAACACTACGGCACTCTAGCGCCGGTCGATCTGCCCGCTGGTTTCGAACCGGGTCTGCGTTCCCGCGCCGCTCCCCGCGCTGTCACCGCCGCCGCCCCGCGCCCGCTGAATTCGTGTCCGTAGCCTCAAGCGACACGCGTCTAGTGACAGCGTGATCAGCCTATAACGCCTCCACTGCTGGTCCACATACCTCCTCTCTGTGTGAGGGAATAGGCTGTCATCCACCACGCGGGCCCAGTGCGGGTTGGTAGATGTCACATGTCTTCGAATTTTTGGTTCTAGGACATGCCGGTTTCCTCACGATGTTTTCCTTCACCGCTTTTGAGAGCAGTGTTGATGAAATAAATTAAACAAAGTAAAGCGCGCGCCTTGTAAGTCAGGGCCGCTACCACTCGACCACCACTGCTTTTTCCGGGGTATTCCACTCAGAGCACTGATTTGAACCGCACTTGGACGAACGGCACCTGAGCACTTCCACTAACCGCACTGAAACAAAATTTCGTAACGTGCGGTTCGGTGGAACAATTTACCGTTGTTGTTTCAGTTCCCGAACGGCACTTGCATACAGTTTGTAGTGATGGGACGTATGTATTCTTTGTTCAGGACGTTACCAACGTATCGATACCGCAACTGAGTGTTCAACCACGGTCCAGTAAAGGTTATGAATGCGGCTAAATGTTTACGAATGTAATTTTATTAACATTTGACCTTATGACTATTGATGCCGGAGTTCCTCAGGGGTATGTTCTCTCTGCAACTCTTTTCCTGCTGCACATCAACGACCTACTATTTCAGCCTGGTATTGTTGGGTACGCAGATGACAGTACTGTTTCAGAGAGATAATTGTCCAGCGCAAAAGCCAGCGGGGCCGAAGTTCGTTTCTTGAGAGAGGCCATGGTAGAGCGGGCAGATTTGACCTTAAGCCTTGTCTCCTAGTGGGGCGATGACAATTTGGTCTCTTTTAACGCCACCAAAACACAGGCGTGTCTTTTTACCGCGAAAAGGAGTCATTTTGACCAGACTCTTACTTTTCGGGGTACATCTGTTCCTGTAACAGATCGGCTCGAACTCCTAGGCATGGAGTTGACATCTAGTCTCAACTTCGGCGCTACCATCGAGTACAAAGCCCAAACAGCGGCCAAGAAGCTGGGTATCCTAAATAGGGTGAAGCGATACTTTACGCCTGGACAGCTTTTAACCCTTTACAAAGCGTAAGTCCGATCCTGCATGGAGTATTGCAGCCACCTTTGGGATGGCTCAGCGAAATACTACCGCGCTTGACTCGGTGCAACGCAGAGCTAAGAGGCTCATTGGCGACGTAGAACTGGTGGATGCTGCGCCGCAAGGTTGCCTGCTTGTCGGTCTTCTACAGATTGTACTTCGGTGAGTGTGCCCAAGAACTCCACGACCTAATTCCACCGGCCCCCTTCTACCTTCGGGCATCAAGACGCACTGCAAGTTACCATCCCTACCTAGTTGATATTCCACCAATTCGCACAAAGCGTTTTCAAATGTCCTTTATAATGCGCACAGCAAAAGAGTGGAACTCTCTACCTGCGTCTGTGTTTCCGAGCGCATACAACCCGAATCTCTTCAAAGTAGGAGTGAACAGGCTTCTTCTGGGTAAGCTCATTCCACCGTCGACTTTGTCTCTGTCACCTCTGACCTAGACTAGAGTCAAGAGCAAACCCATTTCTTGTCTTGTTTCTCACCTCTGGCTTGCCTTTATTGGCTGGCTGGAGTGAACAATGACGAGCAACAGAGCTTCCCATCATTTTTGATAGGCCGGCTTGAGTGGAAATTCGCAAGAGTAAACGTGCTCGGAGGAAGGAAGTATTCCAGTAAGATGCTGGGGATCTTGACCGTACTTCTGGGATCATCCTGATTCCCGTAGAATACCTCTCCACTCCTCATAAGCATCTCAGGACATGTTGCCCCCTTGGCGCTACGACACTATGTGCTAACAACCGTTTTCGGGGGCCCAATATTGAGTGTGCAAGTCACCCGCTGCCATGTTACCTGTGTAATTTATATAAAATATTTTTCAGGCAGGGGCCATAGAATTTCCGTAGTCCTAAACCAGTTCACTTTAGCCACCCAATCCCATTGGCGTGGTCATACGCATTTGTGTACGCAAACACTATATTTTTTTGGTTTCCGAGCTGCATGGAAAACATTCCCCGCGCGGGTGAAGAAGGGAAGGGTTGTTTTCATTTTCAACCGCCGCGTGCACCATGCACATCTAATCACATCACATCTGCAGATCGGATCGTATAAGTTAACACAATTCTTCGAAATCGGTTTTGAAACACGAAATAAATTGACCGATTCAAACCGGTCATCAATCCGGGGCTCTTAGTACTTAAATGTCAAAATTTCGAAGTCGTAAAAACGGTCTGGCTTAAAATCTATCTTCTCGTTGATATTGAGTCTATAATTGCTAAAACTGATAGACTTACTATTACTGACTTCCTCTTCGGAACTCATTACGACATCTAAACAAAATGTGTAAATCCTAAAAATATTTTAATACGCAGGAGACAGCTTGTGTATGAAAACAAATGTTTTTGTGTAAGGTTTGTGTAGAATGTCTCGAAAAAACACGCGCAGCACACACGCATTACCAGTGAGATACATGAACAAGATGGAATTATCCGTTACAAGACTTAACTTCTGCTAATTTGTATCGATATGTTTTGCTTGGTAATGCTTTGAACGAAAAAGTATATCCCATCACTAAAAAAATAACGATAACAACAACGATAAATTGTTCCACCGAACCGCACGTTACGAAATTTTGTTTCAGTGCGGTTAGTGGAAGTGCTCAGGTGCCGTTCGTCCAAGTGCGGTTCAAATCAGTGCTCTGAGTGGAATACCTCCTTTTTCCTGTGACAACGACTGCGGAGAAAACAAAATACAAAGAAGTTGTTTAGGGCCCGAACACACGTATCACAACGCCACGAAGTGAATGGGCGCTAATTTGTATGAAAATGAACAGTTTATTCACACGAACCACATTTGGCCGCTAAAATCAACTGTGTGGGCGATACCAATCACATTGAGGCAACTTCGCAGCTACAACGCGACCACAAACGCGCAAGCGAGCGACTTTTTAACCGACGTCAAAAAAAGGAGGAGGAAACAAAATTATACAATAACATAATTTTGTTATTTTTATGATTGTGTTTGGTTTAGTTTGTGATCTTACTGTGCGAGAATCACAATAAATATTTTTGTTTTCTTTCTTTTATAACGTTACGTCGACTCAAAGACACTGTCACAAGCGGAGTCGATCCGTCTGCAAACACTAGCCACAACGAAACACATCGCAACTACTAGCTACAACGCAACCCCAACGCAGCTGCAAGAAGCTGCAACGACACTATTCGTACGTAACCACGGCTTGCCCTCATTTTGTCGCTGCGATGTGGTGGGGTTGTGGTACAGACGCCAGCACATCAAGCTACTACAATCTGTCAAATTTGTTTAATATATTTTCAACTTTATCGCTAAAGCATAAGATTCAGAGTTGATCGGGAAAATTTGAGAGTTTCGGGTAGCTTGATGTACTGGTGTCTGTACATATGAACGGGCCCTTCTTCTTCTTAGCGTATCGATGGAAAGGTAACATGAAAAAAATTATGGCATTTTTGAATTTTTTTGCCCAAAATTCATCAACGCGAATACAGTTTGCTGAGCCATGAGGTCCTCACGTGTGTTGGTGACAGGGCATGTGGTGCAAGATGGGAGGTGAGCCACTGTCTGTGGAGAGACGCTGTAACGGGCCCTTAGAGCATACCACGAGCCACCGCGAGATGACTTGCGGAGCGACAGACGGAAACAAGAGAAGCGCGTGAGTTTCGCTTGACGCAAGTCGCAAATCGCACCGCTCGAGGCCGTGAACAGCTTTTCGCAGACTGTCGCAGACAATTGCAGTGAAAAGTATAATTTAGCCAGACATGTCGAGTCATGTCGCAATAAGTTTCAATAGCCGACAACTTGGAAATGTCCAATATTGCATTCAGCGACACGCTGTGAGAAATGAAAATTGTTTGAGAAACTTGTGAGGACTTCGCTTTCTATTGTTTTTAGGGTTCCGTTGCCAATGGCAAAAACGGAACCCTTATAGATTCGTCATGTCTGTCTGTCTGTCTGTCTGTCTGTCTGTCTGTCTGTCTGTCTGTCCGTCCGTATGTCACAGCCACTTTTCTCCGAAACTATAAGAACTGTACTGTTTAAACTTGGTAAGTAGATGTATTCTGTGAACCGCATTAAGATTTTCACACAAAAATAGAAAAAAATAAAATGAAGCAAATAAATATTATTATTATTATAAAAAAAACAATAAATTTTGGGGTTCCCCATAGGTACTTAGAACTGAAACTAAAATTTTTTTTTTTCGTTAAACCCATACGTGTGAGATATCTGTGGATAGGTCTTCAAAAATGATATTGAGGTTTCTAATATAATTTTTTTCTAAACTGAATAGTTTGCGCGAGAGACACTTCCAAAGTCGTAAAATGTGTGTCCCCCCCCTGTAACTTCTAAAATAAGAGAATGATAAAACTAAAAAAAATATATGATGTACAATACTATATAAACTTCCACCAAAAAATGGTTTGAACGAGATCTAGTAAGTAGTTTTTTTTTAATACGTCATAAATCGTAAACCGCAATTTACCTTTTATTCAACCAACTCAAGTATAAAAAAAAAGTATCATTTAATTTCATAAACATAAACCTTATGCATAAATCCGGATGTTACGGAACCCTCGGTGAGCGAGTCCGACTCGCTCTTGCCCGGTTTTTGAATGTTTGCGCGGCATGCTTTATTTTTACCGACTTCACAAAAAGGAGGAGGTACTATGTTTGGATGTTTGTATGTTTTTTAATTTCAGTTGTTATCACTGATGTTTAAGTGTTCTTAACACTTAAACTTCAGTGATAAAATACGGTCGGAGAGACTTTTGATAAACCGTAAGCAAAAAGTCATAATTCGACGTTTGGCTCTCGCCTATTTCCTCCTCCAATATCGGACCATTCATAAACTGAATTAGAAGGATATACAGGGTGAATTTTCCAAGTGGGCGTGGATGGCCAAATCCGAAACTATGAAGAATAGCGAAAAGTGCTCAAAGGAGTCGCGGGCTCGATTTAATATCAGTGGTGTGAGATAAAAAAGTTAGAAAAAAAAACATTAAAAAAAAATTTTTTTGATGGTCCATTTTGAGGTTATGTATAAATCGATTTAATATCCCCAATTCTAATGTATGTCTTACCATTACATATTTTGTTATACTCTATTGTAGCATTCAAATCCATACATTTATCTATGAAACGGTAAGCCTGTATGTGAAAATACATGGGTTTCTGCCAATCTCCTTTACCTGATATACCCTGACAAGTCTGACAAATCCCTCAATCACATCTCTGACATCCCTGACAAGCTAACAAAACAGTTTTCCTTATACCTACATGTCGCTTCTCATTTTCTCCGCACTCAGTTCGCAGAACAGACAGCTAAGCAGTCATAAATACCGTGAATACTTTATAATGTGACCGCAGAACGTGATCTGGACCGCGTCCAAGTTCCAAAACAGTTTACTCTTGTTTTGCGAAGCGGTGCAAGCCAGGAGTGGACTCTGAATAATTATACAAAGTTCGTTAGTTTGTAGTTCAGAAAAAATGCGAATGTTGCAATTGCATATGGCGGTTTTATCACTACTTTTATCTGTAGTGTGTAGATTTTTGAGTATATAACAAGTACAAACGCCAGCACATCAAGCTACCCTAAACTGTAAAATTTTCCCAGTCAACTTTAAACCTTATGCTTTAGCGATAAAGTTGAAAATCTATTAAAGAAATTTGACAGGTTGTGTAGCTTGATGTGCTGGCGTCTGAACAATATAACCGTAGCTGTACCCTAATTATGTAATATACTATTGACCACAATTTGAATGATTATTTTGAAGTATATTGCTAATCCATTGCTTCATATGTTCGAAAAATTTGTCTGCTCAGCAACGTGATTAACGCAATGAATGTTGTTGACCTGTCAAAATGAAAGCCGTCTTACGCAGTTACCCCGCTAAACAAGTGTCATACAGCTTCTTTAACCCCTCAAGTGTCAACGGTACAGCGTATGTACACAACGAAAATTCATCATCTGCCTAGCCTTTTCCCAACTATGTTGGGGTCGGCTTCCAGTCTAACCGGATTCAGCTGAATACCAGTATTTAACATGGAGCGACTGCTTATCTGACCTCCACAACCCAGTTACTGGGTAATACGATATGCCTTGGTAAGACTGGTTGTCAGACTTTCGGGCATCTGACTACCCGTAACGACTGTCAAAGATCCACAAATAACAGCCGGGACCAACGGCTTAACGTGCTTTCCGAGGCACGGAGGAGTCACGGTATGTAAAGATGGTCACCCATCCACAGACCAACCGCGGCAAGCGTAGCTTAACCTGATCGATCGACCTGTGCGGCTGTTATTATTTAGCCACGGGTCCCTCAACACACGGTACACAACGAAAATTATGAAAGTGAAAACATCACATCACTGCGACGTAAGGTCAGTTTGATTTGCTTATTGAATGGTATAAATAGTTAGATAAATTCATAACGAAGCCAGGAACGTATAATATATACCATGATAATGGCTATAAATTGCCGATATCTCAGTTTTTCTGAAGTCCTACCCAAAAATCTAAAAGTACGTTCAACCACGCTGACACTTGGGGCGTTTCGACAGGCGGGCGGCCAGACGTGTGAGGGGTTAATGACTGTTAGTATCTTAAAGGATGATTTACATCAAAAGGCTCGCATCACATCGGATCGGAACGCATTTTACAATCTTTAAACGATATTAAACCGTGTACACAGTATTTAAAGTCTATATTACCAAGCCGCGCACAGCAGCTTGACCGCGGGCGTCTTCCGCGACACGCGATCGTAGCCGAAAGTATGCTGCAACGCGCGAACCTACCTCATGGAGTAATTTCTGACGCGACCAAAGCCACAGGCAAAATCTAGTATTCCTATAAACTCTTTGATAAACTCCGGAAAATAAACCTCCGAAAAAAACATATACTTCGAAAACCTTTCAAGCTGAACACAAAAGTTCGTTATTTGAACCGCTTATTCAAATTACTCCGAATATAGGACTAAAAACTGAAAACTTGATCGTGCGAAGTCAAACATGGACCAACACAAAGCAGCTCTTTGACTGGTAAACGATGCAGAGATACACACACAGAGTATGAATAGTGACAAGGTTTTTTTGTGTATAGCTCTAGACACAAGCTTTAATAAAATACGACATCATGCGATGCTTTTCAATTCTACAGTTCAACAACATTCATTGCGTTACCTGCGTTATGGAGCGGACGAATTTTTCAAACAGATGAAGAAATGGATCAGCAATTTCTCTCAACATCGTTTGGATTGTGAATGTGTTATAACTGTTACGTAATTAGGGTGCTGGTTTGTTACATCGTGATTAATGCTGAGCAATGGCCATGTTTAAAAAAATTTACTGTTCCATACATCTTGAACGTGAAGGTATTACTTTTCTATGGAGCAGCAGATTTTTTATTTTTATAACCTAAGAAAAATGAGCGTTGAATTCATGGTTTTTGATGTCCCCGCTACATAATATACTCGTATCTCTTTTTCGGTTTTTATATTTAAATTAAAAGTTTTAAGGAGAGTTTTGGTAAATAGTTCTCTACTTGACAAGCATGCTCATTTTTCACCGCGGTTACTTACTATCATATATTATGTCGTTCTCTGAGTGAGTTCACAAAGAATGCATTGTTTGTAATAAGTTACAAACTGGTATTATAATAATGAGTTAGTAATAAGTGAGGATAAGAGTTTAGTTATTACACTATTGCAATAGGTTTCCCTGTAATGATAGATGTAAGTTGGGAAATAAATAAATAAAATAAATAAGTAAAAACCGGAACCACCCAAAATAACAAGAAATAAAAACGTCGCCAGACCCCCCGGTCTGGCGACCTCTGGCAGAAACGAAGTTCAAAGTAAAAACCCAAGATGGTGGCTGGATTTTTATTTTGACCTCACCATTGGCTTTAGCACCCACGAAAACCATGTAAACTATATAATTATATCTTATCTCTCTCTCTCTCTATCTCTTTCTGTGATACGATTTCTACCAGTTCTACCAGTACGATTACTACCACAAGCTCCGTTAAAGAACTTCATTCCAAAAATCTTTCTCAAGCTTATCTTATCCATACTTAAAGTGTATAACCAATATCTGTGCAGTAATTAAATTTGTTCATAGAAGATTATAAGAAAGTTGGACTGGTCGGGTAATAACAGCGGCTTTTTCCCGGGATCACAGTGTGTTAGGAACTTTTCACAGATTAAGGCGAAGTAGGCTTACTCTTTGGAAGACTGCATGCCTTTATTCATGATCCCCTTACTCTGCGCATTAAAGAACTACCGTAGTACTGAGTTACGAAGTTGTATTACTAAACTAGTTTCCTAGCTGTTAAGTCTATTTCGTCTTAAGGAACATGAATTGGATAGTGAGCTTAAGAACTTTACTTTGTGTATATTTTTTTAGCACCACTGCTCTCAAAACGGTAACGGCACGGTTGGCACAGTGGTTAAGCGTTTGACTGCTGGTCGCGGGTTCGATTCCCGCACGGAACAAATATTTGTATGACCTACAAGTAGATAGTTGTTCCGGGTCTGGCTGTTTGTGTATGTGAGTTTATATGTTTGTAAACGCACCCACAATACAGGAGAAATTCGCAGTGTGGGGCAACGTTTCATTAATAAAAATAAAAAAAAGACGGTGAAGGAAAACATCGTGAGTAAACTGGCATGTTCTAGAACCAAAAAAATCGAAGATATGATTGTGAAATCCACCAACCCGCACTGGGCCCGCGTAGTGAATAACGACCCACTTCCACTTCACAGAGAGAGGAGGCTTGTGTCCCAGCAGTGGGAACATTATAAGCTGGATTACAGGACCTAAACACAAAAAATTGTGTTTGCGTTTTTTGCGTCCTGTGACTACAGTAAATAAAATCAGAAAAATATATGATATTCTTCAGGATATATGCTAGATACATAGTGTGTTGAAAAAATAATACAAATAATTTGATACGCTAGAAAAAAATCAAGAAAATTACTCATATCTATGGGTGTGCTTGCTACGTACCTAAATATAAACCACACTACGTTATAGTATAGTTATATTTTATATTAAAAATCTTTCAAATTTTTATAATGTCTACTTGACGCGTTCGAGAAGTACTGGGGGGCTCTGTTATTAACGGGCTTACAGGACCTAAACGCAAAAAACGCAAGTTTTAGAAACAATAAAAGTATATGATTGACTACAGTAAACAAAATTATCTAGTAGGTAGTAGGATATCTGCTAGGTAGATAGTCTGTTGAAAACATAATAAAACTAAATTCTTACGATAGATAAAATCATGAATACACTTCTAAAAACTTTCTTTTTACAATAAAAACCATACGAATATACAAACAATCATAATGATTTTTTGTCAGATTATTCTACAAACAACATACTAAAAAAATTAAATTTAAAATTTAAAAAACCCCCGACACAAAAAAATAATAAAATTAAATGTAAGTAATTGAAAAAGGATCAAATAATTTAAAAACCCCCAACTTAAAGAATCTAGGTAACGAGACTAGAACAGATAAATTCATATGGAAGTCGGGGGACCGTACTGTAGAACACCTTCTATGCTAAGAGGTCCCCCGACTCCATATGAATTTATATGTTTTAGTCTCGTAACCTAGATTATACCTAGTTTTTAAATTATTTGATCCTTTTTCAATTACTTACATTTAATTTTATTATTTTTTTGTGTCGGGGGTTTTTTAAAATTTTAATTTAATTTTTATTTCATGCTTTTTGTAGGGACTCCTTAATTTTTGTATTTCATTTCTTTTATTTTCTTGCGTTTTAAGATTCAGGTGAATCTTAAAACGCAATTTGGTGTTTAATCAGGTTTTTTATCCGTCATAAAATAATTATTAATGTATAGTTGAAGAATAATTTTTAAGACTAAACAGATTTTTTTGTTTTATTATATCCTTTTTCTAGTTCTTCCTTTAGTTTTTCAACTTTCGTAGAAGTATTTCGTAGCTATTAGGTTTCTTAGGTATTTCAGATCTAGTTTATAATATAAAATGGGACTGCGAAACTATCTGATGTAGAAATAGGTACCTACCCTTTTTAAGTAGGATAATTCCATTCATAATAAAAATATTCAATCTCAGTGGTCGTAGGTACCAGTCATCACTCCACTTTTTCTAGAGCATTGATCAGACAAAAAAAACGAGTGTGCTTATGACCACACGACTGAAGTGAAACTTAAAGAGAGAAAGAAAATGTGCGCGCGCACTGCTGTCTCTTGCTTATATCCCCCACTTAACTTCCGTTCGCCTTGCCCGATCACACTTTTCGTAACGCTTACGTCACGCGTTCGCCAGCTTACTCCCCAAGTCAAGCGTGCGTAAAGAAGTTTCACTTCAAAAAATATTTTAAGTTTTTAGTTTTCATTTCGTTAGTTAATATTCCTCATTCCCTTTCAATATAGTGTACATTATTCTACTTGTCAAGCCCTTGCATTTGATACCTATATTGAAGGAGTAGTGAAAAAAATATATAATTCGCTATTTTGTGGTGGCGGCCATTTTGGATTTGAAATTTGTAATAGCTTATAATATTCTACTAGTCAAGCCCATTCATTTGATACCCATATTGAGAAAGTTGTGAAAAAAAATGTAATTCGCCACTTTGTGGTGGCGAATTACATTTTGCCATATTGGATTTAAAATTTATCATAGTGTATAGTATTCTA
The DNA here is from genome assembly GCA_916614155.1 of Mesoligia furuncula. Taxonomy (NCBI): domain Eukaryota; kingdom Metazoa; phylum Arthropoda; class Insecta; order Lepidoptera; family Noctuidae; genus Mesoligia; species Mesoligia furuncula. The sequence goes on along the minus strand of OU744814.1, from coordinate 21,632,848 downwards.
CTATTCAAGCCCTTTCATTTGATCCCCATATTAAGGGACTTGTGAAAAAATATGTAGTCCGCTGTTTTGTGGCGGCGGCCATCTCGGACCGATTTTCATCAAACATAGCTAAGAACACTCCCGACTAATTCACCTTTCAAACAAAAAAAAACAAAATCAAAATCGATTCATCCGTTCGGGAGCTACGATGCCACAGGCAGACACACGCACACGCACACACAGACACGTCAAACTTATAACACCCCGTCGTTTTTGCGTCGGGGGTTAAAAACTAGTGTTTTAATTTTTTAGGCCCAACAATAGATTTTTTGTAAATAGATAATTGCTTCATATTTTGCAATAAATGACCCAGCGTTGTGACATCGCGCTTCTCTTTCTTTTCTATGCAGTCCGACAGTGACCGCACTTTAGATCATGGAAGTTCCATAAGCACAAGTTTCTTTCTCAAACTATGTGTAATTTTGTTGTAATTTTGTATTTGTAAAGAAAATATGTGTTTCATCTAGTTGTTATTTTATTGAAGTGTCAAGTAACCTAGTTACATAGAATTAGAAGAATTTTGAATACGTTATAAGAACACTATAAAGCCAGTATTATTACAACACGCCCCCTTAATCAAAATTCTCACGAATAAATAACATATTTAAAAAATGGACTCAAAATATACCAATTAAAAGAACAGTATGAAAATGTATACCAAGTACTGAAGTAAATGTGTAAAAATATATTTACACTAAACCTAAGCCTAGTACACATCTATCATGTGCCACACGCTGCAATCGTTTAGTTAAGATGTCAGCGGGCATATCACTTGATTTGATATATTTTAAGTTTACCGAATTATCACTAATCTTTTCTCTAATAAAGTGATATCTGGTATCTATATGTTTCGTCCTATGGTGGTGTACCGGATTTAAGGCCAAACTCTGTGCACTCTGACTATCGGTACAAACAGTTATGGTAGTAGGTAATAACTTTTGCCTTACCATAGGATCTGAAATTAATTCAGTGATAAACCTCCTCAAATAAATCGCTTCCTTCGTAGCTTCAGTTAATGCCATATACTCCGCTTCTGCTGAGGACAAAGCTACGGTTTGCTGCTTCCTTGAGGCCCATGAAACCGGACTGCCTGCTAATTTAAAACAGTAACCAGTATAAGAACGACGATCTATATCACAGTTTGCCCAATCGGCATCGCAAAATCCTATAAGGGGCATACTTGATTTTCTATAACAAATCGAGTAATCTAAAGTGCCTTTTAGATATTGTAAGACTCTCTTCGCGGCTAACCAGTGAGCCTTGTTGTACCGAGTATTGAACTGACTCAGGTAACTAGTCGCGTATGCGATGTCTGGACGAGTATTAACACTCAGGAACATGAGGCAACCAATTAATTCTTGATAGGGATATGCTTCTAGATTATGATCACTATCACTGCTGGTACTGACCTCCAGTTTACCAGATATTGGAGTTGTACAAGTTTTACAATTTTCCATTCCAAACTTTCGTAAAAGATTATTTATATAATTTTTCTGATGTACTTTTATTTCATCATTTTTTCTGGTTATATTTAAACCAAGATAATAGCTTAAATAGCCCAAATCTTTTATCGAAAAATATTTTTGCAAGTCATTTCTGACGATGTCAAACGTCTTGTCATTACTGTAAAAAACAATTATGTCATCGACAAAGACTGCAACTATAACCAACTCTTTTCCAAAAAGTTTGGTATACACACATGGTTCAGATGGAGTTTTCACAAAACCAAAAGATGATAAAGTTTCATCTAACTTTATATTCCAGGCACGTGGAGCTTGTTTAAGTCCATACAAGGATTTTTGTAAGAGACACACTTTGTTCTCCATACCTTTTACTTCAAAACCTTGAGGTTGCTCCATGTAGACTTTCTCTAGCAGATCTCCATTTAAAAATGCAGTGTCAACGTCCAAGTGACGCATCTTTAAACCCAATTCGGCTGCGAGAGCCAGTAGAGTACGTAAAGAGGAGTGCCGCACGACAGGAGAAAATGTCTCAAAATAGTCTACACCTGGCGTCTGGGTGAATCACTTAGCAACTAATCTTGCTTTGTACTTCACAACATTTCCTGCTGGATCTTTCTTTAACTTATAGACCCATTTACATGGTATAACTTTCTTGTTTTCTCTGTCAACCAATTTCCATGTCTTCAGCTTCATCAATGAATTATATTCATCTGTCATTGCCATCTGCCACTTTTCAACATCATCAGCCAATGTAGCCTCATTATAAGTTCTAGGCTCATCAGACGCTTGACTAGACACTTGGTATGAGAAGTAATTAGGAGGTTTCCGATCTCTTGATGGATATCTACGTTGTCCATCATTTTGACTAGTAGAAACTACTGCTTCCTCAATTGCTTCAAAAAATTCCTCAGTTTCAGCAGTCTGATCTTCAGTGACAACAGTATGGCCTGGAGCTGGTTCAACAGTGACCACTGGAATTTGTTCAAAAGACTCTTGAACTGTACTGTTTTCTTCCTGTATAGGCAGACTATTAGACAGTACTAAAGGTTCAGTAGAAGTCTTAGTATTGTTGACATTTCTATTATTTAATGTAGAAAAACAATCTTCAAAAAATGTAACGTCTCTAGACTTTTGTAAGGTTCTAGGACAAGATGAATTTCTAAAAAGATAACTATTAGGATCTTCTGTATAGCCTACAAATACAGCTTCATCAGCTTTAAGATCCAATTTCTTACGGTGACAAGAAGGTATATGTATAAGAGCTTTACACCCAAAAACTCTAAGATTACCTAGGTCTGGTTTGTAACCATTCCACAACTCGTAGGGAGTTTTATTATTTAAGGCACGGTGTGGGCATCTATTCTTTAGGTATACAGCCGTTCGAACAGCATCTTCCCAAAAAGCTTTAGAAAGATCGCTTTCAGCCATAAGAGAGCGTGCCTTTTCTACAATTGAGCGATTAGTGCGCTCGGCAACACCATTCTGCTGAGGGCTATATGGTACCGTAGTTTGATGCTGAATTCCAAAAGATCTAAGATAACTTGAGAATTCACTATTGACGAATTCCTTCCCATTATCCGTCCTTATTGTTTTAATTTGAGCCCCAGTTTGTCTTTCAACCATAGACTGGAAGTGACAAAATCTATCTTTTACCTCTGTCTTAGAAGAAATAAAATATACGAATATAGTTCTCGAAAAATCGTCTATGAAAACTAAAAAAATATTTATTACCCTGAAAGGAGCTAACTGACATTGGTCCACAAAGGTCAGAGTGGATCAGTTCTAATATTGAAGTTGCTCTTTTATAAGTAATCGGCTTAAACGGTTTTCGAGCTTGTTTCGCTTGAACACAAGCAACACATGGATTTTTATCCACATCTTTATAATCAATAACCTCATGACTATTTTTCAGCAGATTCATACCGACGCGACATAAATGACCTAAACGCTTATGCCATACCTGATACTTAGATATTGAATCAGAGTGCACATCATAGGCTCTAAATTGGGGATTATTTACCGCACAATCAAGTGTGTACAATCCACCACTGGGCGAGCCATGTAGAACCGCATCACCTGTAAAGGAGAAGGTTTTTGAATTAAATAAATTACAACCCGACTTATCAAACATTACAGTAAAACCTTTTTCTACTGCTGTCTTCACAGATAGAAGATTTGTTTGCAAGTTAGGTACATACATAACATCATTAATTGTATTGACTTTGTTTTCGGTATTTATAAAAATTTTACCGATGCCTTCAGCGTCAATCTTAGTCCCATTTGCAACTGTTACCTTGGTATCAATAGGCTTTAAGTCTACAAACCAATCTCGTCTTGAAGTCATGTGTTTGGTCGCGCCTGAATCAATGTACCACTTGTCCATGTCATAGTTATTTGTTGCTCCTAAAGCAGACACAGAGGTCGAGTCCGTATTAGTGGGATTCTTCCTTTTCATGACCTTCTTTTTCTTCAAAGGACATTTTGGTCTCTTGTGGCCAGGTTCTCCACAACCATAACACACAATTTTCTTTGCCTTTGACTCAACAGAAGAGGCATCAACCTTTGACTTCATAGCTGTCTCCAGTTTTATCGAGCTTTCCTTGGACATTTCGTTCAGTAATTTGGACTTTACCAGTTCACTGGTAACATTAACATTACTATTTTCGAGAGACATAATCAATGGGTCATATCTCGACGTTAGGCCTCCCAATAGAATAGCAGCAATGGACGCATCATCTATTACTTTGTCTATATCCGCCAAATCTTGGGCAGTGGAAATAACAGTATTGATATACGACTCAATATTATTATCAAAGTCTTCAAGTCTCAATCTGTATAACTTCCGTTCTAAATATAAACGCCGACCCATACCTTTGTCCTCATAAGCATTTTGTAGAGCTTTCCATGCTTCCGCTGCCGTGGTTGCACTTCGGACATGCGTAATTGCAGATGATTCAAGGGTAAGACAAATTTTTGTTAGTGCCTTCTGATCGCTCCTCATCTTTGTGACATTGGAAACGTTCATCCCTGTTGGGTAGCCACTGATCGCTTCCCACAACTCCTCATGTATAAGGTAATTACGCATTTTAAACTTCCACGTACTATATCCTTCTCTATTATGTAGGGTGAACATTGGAATTGAGGAACTATGCATACCTCGCTCATTTGTGTCTCCATTTGGGTTCGCCATCTCAGAAGAGTATACGAAGAACTATTTTGTTTCGTACCCAAATAAAAAATCGCACAAATATCACTTCAACAAATTATTACGAAAACGCGCATTACTTTTCTTGAATAAACAAATACTAGAGTTTCGTGCTGAATGCTGATAACGATTTGTTGTAATTTTGTATTTGTAAAGAAAATATGTGTTTCATCTAGTTGTTATTTTATTGAAGTGTCAAGTAACCTAGTTACATAGAATTAGAAGAATTTTGAATACGTTATAAGAACACTATAAAGCCAGTATTATTACAACAAATTTCTTTACAGGTTTAGTTTTTGAAGAGATACTTATTTGTTTTTTTTTTAATGTAAAATGTTTTTTAGGCGCGTTGGGCAGTTTTGAGATGGGGAAGAAGCTATTGAACTCGCGCCACTGTTACCGTAAGCGACACCGCGCGTGTTTTGTTTATAAGACGATAAAAAAATAGCCGCTTCGGATGTGTTCGGCTGTCCTTGGGAAGTACTCGGTGTTGAGGTTTTGCTTACGAACGAAACCTCTGTGGTCAAGTTTGATTTAGAATAAACGGGTGACGTATGACGACTCAGAATAAAAAGACGTCTTTTATTACCATGAATTAATTAATATATAATGCGAATCTGATATATAAGGTGATCTAAAAATATCTGCCACCCTCTTAAGAGGTCATTGTACTCATCATTATGAACAACTTTTACTATGGGACCAAACCTGAAATCGCGAAAAAAAATCTGCTGTTTCATACATTTATGTTCATATAACTCTTTAAAATGTAGGGAACAGCTGATTTTTTTTTCGCAATTTTAGGTTTGGTCCCATAGTAAAAGTTGTTCATAATGATGAGTACAATGACCCCTTAAGAAGGTGGCAGATATTTTTAGATCACCTTATATATATAAAAAAAAGCATCCAGAGATTCGGCGACGGACGCTGGGCGCCCGTGAGCTTGCTGGACATCTGGCGACCGTGACAATAATTGTGAAATTTAACCGGTCACACGCCCCACCCGTACCTACAAGATAGACGCCGCTGCGAAAGGCCCCCCAACATCCTTGCAAACAAAGAATTGCTAAAATGGAATAAAGAGAGAAGCATTTTACAAAGGCTTGTAACAATCGCGGCCAATACCATCGAAGAAATTTTCAAAACCGGTGAAGCGACGATGACCGAATTAAAATGTGAGTTTAACAAATTAAACGATTTGAACACACGAATTTCACATTTAGATTCCAAAATAAAAAACGAAGTATTAGACAGTGAAAGTACAGATACGCAAATCGAAAAAGAGATCTTGACAGCGGGAGAATATAGCAACAGATTTATTATTATAAAAAAACTAAATACCTATGCGATTATTTTAAATAAATCTGTTAAGACAAGCACAAGCGGAGAACGCACACAAAATAGATATTTCAAGCTGCCTGAGAGAAGAAAAGAAATAGACAAGGACTCAGGGTTGGATGATGATGATAAAATGTACTATCTAAAACAGAGTATTGAGACTGGTACGGACGTACCTACTCGTATACTCATTAGTAATGAGCTACCCTCCATCAGGGAACACATACAAAAAATGCGAAGAGGAGTTCATCCAGAGATTCGGCGACGGACGCTGGGCGCCCGTGAGCTTGCTGGACATCTCAAACAGAGGTATGCGCGAGAAGAATTGCTAATAGAGGTTTATGTTCGAGAATTACTTACATTCGTTTTAGAAGGAAAATCCAACCTTGTGGAGTTATATGATAAACTGAATGCGAATTTAAGAGCCATGGAAAGTCTCGGCATCAGTAAATTATGATATAAAGATTTATTAGCTAATTATAATATGGTAAAGAAAAGGTTGGATTCAAATACTAAAAAGCTGATTTCAAGTGGTGAGTACCAAGACTATGATGCGATTTTGCAGGAGTGGCTGAGATTAGGTATTATTGGGCCTTCTGATATACATCATGGTCATAATATTGGTCATTATTTACCGCATAAAGCTGTATTTAAAGAATCTAGTCTGAAAAGCAAGATAAGGCCAGTCTTTCTTTTTAGAAGGAAAATCCAACCTTGTGGAGCTATCTATCTATATACATATATAAAATTCAAAGTCCTGACTGACTGATTGACTGACTGACTGATATATCAACGCACAGCCCAAACCGCTGGACCTAGAGACTTGAAACTTAGAAGGTGTGTTCTTTGTGAAGAGTAAGTATCCACTAAGAAAGGATTTTTGGGAATTCAACCCCTAAAAGGTTAAAATAGGGGATGGAAGTTTATATGAAAGTCCGACAGTTTTGAAGTTAGGATCTTCTAATTTTGTATTTAGGCTGACAATTGAAAATTAATTTATACGTGTCTCAGCGTTTTTGATAATTCCACCCCCGAAGGTTTAAAAAGGGGGATGAAGTTGTGTATAGAAAGTCATTAATTTTCGACGTAAAAATCACAAAATTTATTATCTAGGCTTATGATTGGAAGCTAACACAACGGTATTGTTAGAATTTCATCCATTAAGGGGGTGAAAAGGGGGATGAAATTTTGTCCTGACTGACTGTTATATCAACGCACAGCCTAAAACGCTGGTCGGTACCGCTGGGTAGAGAAATTAATTTTGGAGGGTGTGTTCTTTGTGAAGAGTAGATATCCATTAAGAAGGGGTTTTTGGAAATTTAACCTTTAAGGGGAGAAAAGAGGGGATTTTGTTTGTATGAAAAATCTTATTCCTTGAGTTAATAACCATGAAACTTGGCACGAATACTTATCTAAATAAATTATGAAGTTTGGCTTTTTTTTTCTAAACTACCCCCTGAAGGGGGATTGGGAGGTGTCAAAGTTTTTATGGAAGAATTTTAACGCGTGGTCCGATTAACTTGAAACTTAGTATTTATACTTATGACCGAAAATAAAGAATAACGTGTATCATCGTTTTTCGAAAATTTACCCCTAACAGGGTGAAAAGTTAATTTTATAGGGGAAGACTTTACTGCGTGGCTTGATTAACTCGAAAATTGGTATAAACAATCTTTGAGTCGAGTAATGAACACATCCCAAACAATTTTACGAAATTCCACCCCTGTGGGGGTGAAAAATGGGGATACAGTTTATAAGAAAAATCTTATTCATTTGGTTAATAAACTTGGCAAGAATACTTGCCTAAGCAAGTAATAAAGTTTATCATTATTTGTTTATCAAAACACCCCAACACCCCTTGTGTTGGGGTGTTCAAGTTTGTGTGGAAGAATTTTAACGCACGGTCCGATTTACTCGAAACTCATTATTAATACTTTTGACAGAAAATAATGAATAATAACAGCCGCACAGATCGATCGATCAGGTTACGCAGGCTACGCTTGCCGCGGTTGGTCTGTGGATAGGTGTCCATCTTTACATACCGTGACCTCTCCGTGCCTCGGTAAGCACGCTAAGCCGTTGGTCCCGGCTGTCATTCGTGGATCATTAACAGTCGCTAGGGGTGGTCAGAAGCCCGAAAGTTTGACAACCAGTCTTATCAAGGGGTATCGTATTTGGGTTGTGGAGGTCAGATAGGCAGTCGCTCCGTGTAAAGTACTGGTACTCAGCTGCATCCCGTTGGACTAGAAGCCGAACCCAACATAGTTGGGAAAAGGCTAGGCAGATGAAGAATCAATAGTAAGTGTATGGGGTTTTCGAAAATGATTGACCCCTGACGGGACAAAAAGTGGTAATTCGATTTATAAGGGGATTTTAATGAGTGCCTTGATAAACTCAAAAAAAATGGTACAAATAAATTTGGACTTGAAACTTGGCACAAATAATTATAAGGTTCGAATTTTTTTGGAATTCTAAACTAACCCAAAGGGGAGATTGGGGGTATCAAATTTAGTATGGAAAATTTTTAATGCGCGGTCCAATTAACTCGAAACTCAGTACCTATCTAAGACCAAAATAAATAATAAAGTGGTTCAGGGTTTTTCGAAAATCTACCGGTAATGGGGTGAAGAGGGGTAGTCAATTTCACAGGGCAGAATTTTATTACGAGGCTTGATTAACTGGAAAATTGGTATAAATAATCTAGATTATGTTTAGAAATTCCCTATGGGGATAGAAAGAGGGGATACGGTCCCCTCTTTCTATCCCCATAGGTCCACGAAGTCGCGGGCAGAAGCTAGTAATATGATAAACTGAATGCGAATTTAAGAGCCTTGGAAAGTCTCGGCATCAGTGAATACCAAGCATTTATCCTACCTCTTATAGAGTCTGCCCTGCCCCATGATATTTTAAAGATTTGGGAGCGACAGAAGGGATATATACAGACTAAGAACCCAGAGGAAGTAATTGTCAGCCTGATTTGTTTTTTAAAAGCGGAGATTGAGAGCTGCCTTATAGCACACTAGCTTCTGCCCGCGACTTCGTTCGCGTGAAATTCGTACTTTCCTCTTATAATTTCGAAAATGTATGCTTATGATTTTTATAATTTATTTAGATATAAATAAGTATTCGGGCCAATTTTTTAGTTTAGCTCAAAGGGATCAGATTTTTCAAATAAACTGTATCCCAGCTTTTTACCCCACAGGAGAGTAATTTTGAAAAATCGTTTGAGTTGTGTTCATAACTTGACTCAAAGACCCATACCCATTTTCGAGTTAACGGAAGCAATCAGTAGAATTTTCCACCTTCGTAGGAGTCAATTTTTAAAAAAACCCTAAATCACTTTTTTTAAGTATTTTTTGTTTTAGTGTGTTTTAGTAGCGAGTTTCGAGTTAATCCGACAGCGGGTTAAATATTTATCTTTATTATTTACTGAGCCAAATATTGCCAAGTTTCTAATTTATTAACCAAATGAATAAGATTTTTCATATAAACTGTATCCCCTCTTTCTATCCCCATAGGGGACCGTATCCCCTCTTTCTATCCCCATAGGGAATTTCTAAACATAATCTAGATTATTTATACCAATTTTCCAGTTAATCAAGCCTCGTAATAAAATTCTGCCCTGTGAAATTGACTACCCCTCTTCACCCCATTACCGGTAGATTTTCGAAAAACCCTGAACCACTTTATTATTTACTAGCTTCCGCCCGCGACTCCGTCCGCGCGGATGTCGGTCTTCGCGTGGATGGTTTATTTCTCCATTTTGAGTAACTCTGACAATGACATCTTATAAATATCTATTGGACCCAAATACGGCTAAGCCTATAATAATTAAGGAGATCCCTCTATTGAGCTACTGCTGTTGAGCTCGCGGTCTGTAGTAAGTATTTTTTTCATAGTAATTCCGACCTTGATAAGTAGCATGTAGCAGTAAATTACTGACAGTGACGAAAAGTTTGCAATAATAAAAAAGTGATCGTGACAATGCGACAGAAAGTTAATTGAGAGCTTCAGCATACACAACATTGTTAGTGAGCTCGTCCGGAATATGAACATGAAGATTTTTTGGACTGCTCACACGGGAAAGAGCTACGTAAAGTTGCCCGTGTGAAAAACAACTCGCGGTAAGATCTACACCAGCAACTCCTAGGGTCTGACCTTGAGCCTTATTTATTGTCATGGTGTAACACAAAGCTACAGGAAACTGTATTCTCTTAAATTGAAATGGAAAATTATCCACTGCGGGTAATGCAACGTGTGTTCGCGGTTCTACAGAACAACGTCTATGAATAAAACTGAAAAATAAGATTTTTTTTTCTACGTATTTTTCCAGGATAAAAAGTATCCCATTTTATGCCCAGGATAATAAGGTATAATTATACCAAGTTTCATCGAAATCGAACCGTTAGTTTTCACGTGATGCCTGCATATACAGACAGACAGACAGACAGACAGACAGACAAAAATTTTTTTAATCACATATTTGGGTTTGGTATCGATCCAGTAACACGCCCCGCTATTTATTTTTTCAATATTTTCAATGTACAGAATTGACCCTTCTACAGATTTATTATATGTATAGATTTTGGTCTTAGATAGGTACTGAGTTTCGAGTTAATTGGACCGCGCATTAAAAATTTTCCATACTAAATTTGATACCCCCAATCTCCCCTTTGGGTTAGTTTAGAATTCCAAAAAAATTCGAACCTTATAATTATTTGTGCCAAGTTTCAAGTCCAAATTTATTTGTACCATTTTTTTTGAGTTTATCAAGGCACTCATTAAAATCCCCTTATAAATCGAATTACCACTTTTTGTCCCGTCAGGGGTCAATCATTTTCGAAAACCCCATACACTTACTATTGATTCTTCATCTGCCTAGCCTTTTCCCAACTATGTTGGGTTCGGCTTCTAGTCCAACGGGATGCAGCTGAGTACCAGTACTTTACACGGAGCGACTGCCTATCTGACCTCCACAACCCAAATACGATACCCCTTGATAAGACTGGTTGTCAAACTTTCGGGCTTCTGACCACCCCTAGCGACTGTTAATGATCCACGAATGACAGCCGGGACCAACGGCTTAGCGTGCTTACCGAGGCACGGAGAGGTCACGGTATGTAAAGATGGACACCTATCCACAGACCAACCGCGGCAAGCGTAGCCTGCGTAACCTGATCGATCGATCTGTGCGGCTGTTATTATTCATTATTTTCTGTCAAAAGTATTAATAATGAGTTTCGAGTAAATCGGACCGTGCGTTAAAATTCTTCCACACAAACTTGAACACCCCAACACAAGGGGTGTTGGGGTGTTTTGATAAACAAATAATGATAAACTTTATTACTTGCTTAGGCAAGTATTCTTGCCAAGTTTATTAACCAAATGAATAAGATTTTTCTTATAAACTGTATCCCCATTTTTCACCCCCACAGGGGTGGAATTTCGTAAAATTGTTTGGGATGTGTTCATTACTCGACTCAAAGATTGTTTATACCAATTTTCGAGTTAATCAAGCCACGCAGTAAAGTCTTCCCCTATAAAATTAACTTTTCACCCTGTTAGGGGTAAATTTTCGAAAAACGATGATACACGTTATTCTTTATTTTCGGTCATAAGTATAAATACTAAGTTTCAAGTTAATCGGACCACGCGTTAAAATTCTTCCATAAAAACTTTGACACCTCCCAATCCCCCTTCAGGGGGTAGTTTAGAAAAAAAAAGCCAAACTTCATAATTTATTTAGATAAGTATTCGTGCCAAGTTTCATGGTTATTAACTCAAGGAATAAGATTTTTCATACAAACAAAATCCCCTCTTTTCTCCCCTTAAAGGTTAAATTTCCAAAAACCCCTTCTTAATGGATATCTACTCTTCACAAAGAACACACCCTCCAAAATTAATTTCTCTACCCAGCGGTACCGACCAGCGTTTTAGGCTGTGCGTTGATATAACAGTCAGTCAGGACAAAATTTCATCCCCCTTTTCACCCCCTTAATGGATGAAATTCTAACAATACCGTTGTGTTAGCTTCCAATCATAAGCCTAGATAATAAATTTTGTGATTTTTACGTCGAAAATTAATGACTTTCTATACACAACTTCATCTCCCTTTTTAACCCTTCGGGGGTGGAATTATCAAAAACGCTGAGACACGTATAAATTAATTTTCAATTGTCAGCCTAAATACAAAATTAGAAGATCCTAACTTCAAAACTGTCGGACTTTCATATAAACTTCCATCCCCTATTTTAACCTTTTAGGGGTTGAATTCCCAAAAATCCTTTCTTAGTGGATACTTACTCTTCACAAAGAACACACCTTCTAAGTTTCAAGTCTCTAGGTCCAGCGGTTTGGGCTGTGCGTTGATATATCAGTCAGTCAGTCAATCAGTCAGTCAGGACTTTGAATTTTATATATATAGATAATAATAATAATACAAAAAAGGAAATGCAACCCAAGAACAACTGCGTATGGTGCGATAGAAATAATCACTCAAGCGCTGATTGTTATAAGCTGCACAATCTCACCGTGGAGGGAAGACTAGAAATTGTAAAGAAGAAAAGGGCATGTCTCATATGTTTTAAGCTTGGACATCTGGCAAAGTAGTACATACTCCTATACCTAGTAGCCCTGTGCAAATCCAGTCCAGGCTAATGATGGTTGTACCTAGTGAGCCTGAGAAAGTCACACGGTATGCCAGGAGAAGAGTGATACCTAACTTTATTTTGAAGATAAATAGTATAACGTTTCGTTTTGCTAAGTTTGTTTACCTTTTCTATGTTCGGAGGATGTTGAGGTTTTGCTTACGAACGAAACCTCTGTGGTCAAGTTTGATTTAGAATAAACGGGTGACGTATGACGACTCAGAATAAAAAGACGTCTTTTATTACCATGAATTAATTAATATATAATGCGAATCTGATATATATAAAAAAAACCGGGCAAGAGCGAGTCGGACTCGCGCACCGAGGGTTCCGTAACATCCGGGTTTATGCATAAGGTTTATGTTTATGAAATTAAATGTTTTTTTTTATTTTTGAGTTGATTGAATGAATGGTAAATTGCGGTTTATGATTTATGACGTATTAAAAAAAACTACTTATTAGATCTCGTTTAAACCAATTTTCGGTGGTAGTTTACATGGTAATGTACATCATATATTTTTTTTAGTTTTATCATTCTGTTATTTTAGAAGTTACATGGGGGGGGACACACATTTTACCACTTTGGAAGTGTCTCTCGCGCAAACTATTCAGTTTAGAAAAAAATTATATTAGAAACCTCAATATCATTTTTGAAGACCTATCCATAGATACCCTACACGTATGGGTTTGATGAAAAAAAAAAATTGAGTTTCGAATACATCTACTTACCAAGTTTCAACAGTATAGTTCTTATAGTTTCGGAGAAAAGTGGCTGTGACATACGGACGGACAGACAGACAGACAGACAGACAGACATGACGAATCTGTAAGGGTTCCGTTTTTGCCATTTGGCTACGGAACCCTAAAAAGCATCCAGAGATTCGGCGACGGACGCTGGGCGCCCGTGAGCTTGCTGGACACTCGGTGTTAATGAATATTCAATACTAGCTTCTGCCCGCGACTTCGTATGCGGATCCTGTTGCTTATGCCAGCGACAACGGGGTCGTCGAAATCGAAGATCTGAAACGTCTGATGTCGAATTCTAAGAGCCCGGGGATGGGACGGGTTGTGGTGTCTCGCCGACACCACAACCCGTTAGAATTTCCGCCTCAATCATATTTCTCTGCAGCGAGACGACTTTGAGCCGGGTCCCATTGCACAGTTTCGGCGGAGTGAGTTTCCGAAGAAGCATAATTGGGACACCGACCTTTAACTTAATGGTGTGCGCTGGTAGGCCACTTGCACTGAGGGAATTGAGAAGTTCTACGGGGTAATGTGTGGCGTCATCTTGGTCGACAACAGTGTTTATTGAAGTGTAGACACTTCATTTCCCTAAATTTCCGCGAGAATGCATTCATTGATCGCTGAAGTTTGGTCGTTTCTGGATGTTAAAATGGCTCGTTCACACACCCAAGAATTATGTTGGTGCGGTATCCTATTGATGTCTCCGTACACCAGGCGAATCAAATCTTCTAAGGTGGACACCACTCTCCCAAGTATCTCAGGTAGAACCACCTGGCCACCGTCTACTGGTAGCGTTCCCTCACCAAATTTTAAGAGAACATCAGAAAATTCTTGGGCGTGTACATTCCCGCCAAGATGTGCTCTCATATTCATCGTAAAGCGCAACCTATGAATATGTGGCCATAAGAAAGCATTCACCTCATCAGCCCTAGTTCCTGGCGTCACCACAGGCAGCGTTTGTCGGAAATCGCCGCTAAACAGAACTGTAACGCCACCCATCATTTGCTGGTTCCTGCGGATGTCCTGCAAAGTCCTGTTTACCGCCTCTACTGCTTTTCTGTTCGCCATAATGCATTCATCCCACACGATTAAAGAGCAATCTTTAAGCACGCGCCCTTTGTCACTGTTGCGTGACACTCCACAAACAGGTGTTTCATTACTCTCTAAATCTATGGGAATCTTAAACATTGCGTGCGCTGTTTTGCTACCAGGAAGCAGTGTTGCGGCGATTCCTGACGATTCTACTGCAATGGCAATCTTGTCTTGCCTCCTGACCTCTGCGAGAATGCCAGCAGTGACAATTGCTCTGAGGTAAACTTAGAGACATAGTCATTGACGATGGTACTCATAGTTTTTGGATCATAATTTATTTCAGAGTTGTACTCTCTGTTTCCAAGCTCTTGTACATCCAGATGTTGTGGAGTCGGTAGCCCATAATCCACCAGAGAACTGCCGCAGATCGAAATGACCATATCTTGAAGTGAACTAAGGCAACTGTTTAGAACGCGCTCATCAGTTGCCTCAGTATTATCTTCAGTAGTGCGTCTCAGACCTCTTAGGAAGTCTTTGGACAGAAGATGCCGATATTTCTCCCACAACAGAAGTGGATTTGCAATACCGCAGAACACCCAAATGACGACAAACAGATGTCGCAAACGACTGAGATTGTCACTAATGCTGGCCTCCTCAAGAGCGTTGTCCCAGTGCTGATCACCGTCGAGAAGGTGGCGTGCTATGCAAGCAGCGCGGTATGTGGGATACTCAATGTCATCGACTGTCCTTAGAAACGCAAATGATGTTGGGCCGTGCACTGTGTGCAGTAACATTCGCAAATAATAGCACTCGCGATTATTTGGGTGCACAGTGTAAACCCGTCCCAATGCGGTGTCCTTGAAAATTCCCGGAAACCCGTCCACGGCGTGTCCGCATCGACGTCGATTAAATACACCTCTTTGCTTGTCGTACGTGTAGTACGACGGCACCTCATCATTGGTGAGTGATCTAGCAAAGTTGTCCCCTTCACAGAGTCTGAAAAAGGCCAATTTCAGTCTATCAAAAAGTACTCACGTGAAGGCCAACAACACATGAAGCAACACAGACAACAAAGGTAACCTCCGTTTCTATAGGATGAGAGCGGCACATCGGCACCTATAACATCACATTTTGGGAACAAAACCATAGCGCGATCTAACTCGACGCCAACGCCATCTAGTTAGAAAACGGAAACTACATATTATTTACCCAAATTAATTAAATTATGAAATAAAACTAAATTGTCGTTAATTTAACAGACAACTACATTAGTTTTGCATTAAAAAAAATATGGTAACAGCAGCAAGGATCAAAACTAAGAATTACATACTTAAATGAATTACCTACAACAAATGTGCTTGGTAAGATATAACTTAGAACCAAAAGTTTGACTTTTTTTTTTTGACTTCATGATAGTGTAGCTTGTTGTACCGCCAATCAATCTGTTTAGTAATATTGGTGTGAAACTCTCCATACAATTAGATAGGACATGTAAAGTTCTCAGATTTCATAACAGTATCGTTCCTAATGCACATAAAATATGCAAAAACTAAAAAAAAAGAATTTTGACGATTTCTTAAAACAATATTATGGGATTTGAACTCGCACCATTTAGTGCGGTAAACGGTCGTCTGACCTTACCGCTAAATTCCCCGTTGACATGTCGTTGAAATAGCTGTTCCCTTGCAATTTATAATATTACTGCCCCGCTCCTTTATTAAAATAGCGTGATTATTATGTTCCCAGAGTTAAAGTTTTATTTTTAACTAAATAAATAAATAAACATGTCATTTTGTGCATTCAATTATTTTGTTCATTCAATTACGAACAAACACCTTTTAAAATCAATATTGCTTACCTCCCATAACATACGGCGTGATAATATGTAGCCTAAAGCCTTCCTTGGTTTACTAAGAACATTTTTGCTGAATTTCAATTCAATCTATCCAGTAGTTTTGGCGTGAAGCCGTACCATACACACAGACAAACAGACAAAAATTCTAAAAAGTTACTTTTTGTCATCAGTTACGTTTTTCTAACAAAAACCACTTACTTTTTCTCGAAAATTCACAATGTACAGTTTTTCTTTCGTTACTGTTTTATTATATGTATAGATGTCAGTGAGTGATGGCAAAGTATTCATTGTTTGTGTTTTGTTTTCCATTCTGTCAGCACTCCCACACTGCCACTGTTTTTTTTTGTTACCTTACTGTCATGCGATGTATGAGGTACAATTACCGGCACGTAACTTGGCAAGAGATTTTCGTAGTGGGGGAAGTTCGCGCATATAAAAATGTATGAAATTGTGCGTACGCAAACTTCCCCCACTACACTGCTGGCTTGAAAAATTCACGATGATAGTGCATAATTCATGAACTTTAGAAGAAAAGTGTAGCGGTTAAGATAACTTTATTAGTTTAGCGGTAATAGACGTTGAACTTGGCTGTTGGATAATTTTGTACCAAATACAAAATCCTTAGCATTAATCCTTTAAAGTGACTAAGATGAAGTAGTTGCTTGTTTATAACGGGTAAAGACTTGCATTGAAAAACAAAATATGAAAAATTTTATTTTTTTATTTTAATTTTTTTATATTCAGACTATAGAACAACAGAATCGTACTACATTGTGATAACGGGCTACTAGGGAACCCTACACTGTGCGTGGCCCGACACGCACTTGGCCGGTTTTTTTGTCTCAATTAATACCTATTTCATTCCTTTGTAAAATGAAATAGACCCTTTACTTGCTAATACTTTTTTAATCGCACAACTGTACTCTTTCACAATCCAACAACGACTGGCTTTGCACTACATTTTACCATTTTAAAACGACATTTGCCCCACCCAGAAATAACGCTCAGTAATATCATCACCGTTATTTCCAAGTGTTGCCAAAGTAAAATAATACATTTAGTTGCCATAGCGGAAATACATTTTAAAAGTTTGTTACAATATTAATAATTTGTACTTTGATAGTGTTGCCACAGTGGATATTATAATGCGGTATTAGAATAATGCTTGTTTTTTAAAATTAAATCAATGAAATCACGACAACTCGGCCATCCGACAGCGTGCTAACTCCGAAGCACGCGCTAATCACGACCACTGAGGCAATATATCAAATAGCAACAATATTGGAAATTTATTTTGATATGCTGGTTTACTGGGAAGCTAAATAATTTAACTAACCATCTGTATGTGCCTGCGCACCGTTTCTATTAGAATTATCATTGATCCCATTAAGTCACAACCTACTGCCATTCGGCCATCAATCATTTATTTCCACGAGTAATTGAGCGTTAGCAAAGTTTCATACCGCTTTTTGGCCAATCCAAAAACTTTTTAAAGGGCATAGTATTTTATTTGTTTTCATTCCAATCAAACATTGGCGTATTAACTATCTTAGCTATCGCTCAATATCTTGGAATCTACTATCAGGGTCAAAATCTGGGACTCATTGCAGCATATCTACATGGCTTATTAACAGCACACAAATGGCGTTCTAACAGCACACCTACATGGTTGCATAAGATCACATTAGCGCCTACGTTAAACTCAGAACTACAGTTTTGAACTACAGCTCACTTACATGGCTGCGCAAGATCACATAAGTACCTACGTTAAGCTTTGAACTGCAGCTCACCTACATGGCTGCGCAAGATCACATAAGTACCTACGTTAAGCTTTGAACTGCAGCTCACCTACATGGCTGCGCAAGATCACATAAGTACCTACGTTAAACTTTGAAGGGCAGCTCACCTACATGGCTGCATAAGATCACATAAGTACCTACGTTAAACTTTGAACTGCAGCTCACCTACATGGCTGCATAAGATCACATAAGTACCTACGTTATACTTTCAACTGTAGCTCACCTACATGGCTGCATAAGATCACATAAGTACCTACGTTAAACTTTGAACTGCAGCTCACCTACATGGCTGCATAAGATCACATAAGTACCTACGTTAAACTTTGAACTGCAGCTCACCTACATGGCTGCATAAGATCACATAAGTACCTACGTTAAACTTTGAACTGCAGCTCACCTACATGGCTGCATAAGATCACATAAGTACCTACGTTAAACTTTGAACTGCAGCTCACCTACATGGCTGCATAAGATCACATAAGTACCTACGTTAAACTTTGAACTGCAGCTCACCTACATGGCTGCATAAGATCACATAAGTACCTACGTTAAACTTTGAACTGCAGCTCACCTACATGGCTGCATAAGATCACATAAGTACCTACGTTAAACTTTGAACTGCAGCTCACCTACATGGCTACATAAGATCACATAAGTACCGACGTTGAACTCCGAACTACCGGCTCACTCACATGGTTGCAACAAACTATACGCATACATCACCCATGATTGAACTAGAGTGTAAGCCGCATAGAACTCTAAACTATTCTCCTATATCATTATCTTTATTTTTAAAATCTGAACTACAGCTCGCTTATGTGGCTGCTATAAACTATACGCATACATCTCCATAAAGCTCACTTGCATGGCTGAACTAGAGTGTAAGCCGCATAGAACTCTAAACTATACTCGTACATCTTCATTTTTAAATCTGAACTATAGCTATGGCTGCAATAAGCTATACGCATACATCTCCATAAAGCTCACTTACATGGCTGAAATAGAGTGTAAGCCGCATAGAATTCTAAACTATACTCGTACATCTTCATTTTTAAATCTGAACTATAACTGGCCTACATGGCTGCAATAAACTATACGCATACATCTCCATAAAGCTCACTCACATGGCTGAAATAGAGTGTAAGCCGCATAGAACTCTAAACTATACTCGTACATCTTCGTCTTTAAATCTGAACTACAGCTGGCCTACATGGCTGCAATAAACTATACGCATACATCCCCATAAAGCTCAATAACATGGCTAAACTAGAGTGTAAGCCGCATAGAAATCTAAACTATACTCGTACATCTCTGAACAGCTCACCTCGTGGCTGGACCCGAGTGCACGCCGCATAGCGGTCTAAACTATACTCGTACATCTCTGAACAGCTCACCTCGTGGCTGAACCCGAGTGCACGCCGCATAGATAAAGGTCAAAGTCACTATACTCGTACATCTCTGAACAGCTCACCTCGTGGCTGGACCCGAGTGCACGCCGCATAGAGGTCTAAACTATACTCGTACATCTCTGAACAGCTCACCTCGTGGCTGGACCCGAGTGCACGCCGCATAGAGGTCTTAACTATACTCGTACATCTCTGAACAGCTCACCGTCGTGGCTGGACCCGAGTGCACGCCGCATAGAGGTCTAAACTATACTCGTACATCTCTGAACAGCTCACCTCGTGGCTGGACCCGAGTGCACGCCGCATAGATAAAGGTCAAAGTCACTATACTCGTACATCTCTGAACAGCTCACCCTCGTGGCTGGACCCGAGTGCACGCCGCATAGAGGTCTAAACTATACTCGTACATCTCTGAACAGCTCACCTCGTGGCTGGACCCGAGTGCACGCCGCATAGATAAAGGTCAAAGTCACTATACTCGTACATCTCTGAACAGCTCACCCTCGTGGCTGGACCCGAGTGCACGCCGCATAGAGGTCTAAACTATACTCGTACATCTCTGAACAGCTCACCTCGTGGCTGGACCCGAGTGCACGCCGCATAGAGGTCTAAACTATACTCGTACATCTCTGAACAGCTCACCTCGTGGCTGGACCCGAGTGCACGCCGCATAGATAAAGATCAAAGTCACTATACTCGTACATCTCTGAACAGCTCACCTCGTGGCTGGACCCGAGTGCACGCCGCATAGAGGTCTTAACTATACTCGTACATCTCTGAACAGCTCACCTCGTGGCTGGACCCGAGTGCACGCCGCATAGATAAAGGTCAAAGTCACTATACTCGTACATCTCTGAACAGCTCACCCTCGTGGCTGGACCCGAGTGCACGCCGCATAGAGGTCTAAACTATACTCTTACATCTCTGAGCAGCTCACCTCGTGGCTGGACCCGAGTGCACGCCGCATAGATAGAGGTCAAAGGTCAAAGTCACTATACTCGTACATCTCTGAACAGCTCACCTCGTGGCTGGACCCGAGTGCACGCCGCTTACATAGAGGTTAAAGTCAAAGGCCAAAGTCGGAGGTCTAAACTATACATTTTACTATACATATGCATGCTCATACAGTCATTAGACATTACCGCAACCAACATGATCAAACTTTTAGCTTAGCTATCAAACTATATACCTGCTCAGAAAATCCAATGAACGGTACAGACCTCTAAAATATCATTGTTCAGAGTGAATCTTGTAGCGAAATTCCCAACATTTACTTCAAGTTGTCCAATGCAATGATAACTCTATCGAGGAGTTGCCCCGACCAAGAGTAACACGTGCACTGGCTCAACTATTGACTTATTGTTTATAATTAGTCCAAGGCCACGATAACCCTATCGAGGAGTTGCCTCGACCAAAGGTACCATGTGCATCGGCCCAACCATTTACTTATATAATTATGCCAACACAGCTACAACCTTATCGAGGAGTTGCCTCGACCAAAGGCAGCACGTGCGTCGGCCTAACTATTTACTTATTATGTTATTATAATTAGTCCAACGCAACGATAACCTTATCGAGGAGTTGCCTCGACCAAAGGTAGCACGTGCATCGGCCAATTACTATTAACTATGATTTAAATATTAACCGTCTGGGAAATACGCCACAATGATTGCTACCGAATCAAAAACTACGTAACAACCACACTTACCGCTCACTGAACTTATCTCGGACTAAAACAATGAAGTAAGGTAAAGAATTCATAAGACTACTTACGATTTTGCCGAGACATGGCTCGTGGTCCATAGCACTTCTGAATTAAAATGAAATAGACCCTTTACTTGCTAATACTTTTTTAATCGCACAACTGTACTCTTTCACAATCCAACAACGACTGGCTTTGCACTACATTTTACCATTTTAAAACGACATTTGCCCCACCCAGAAATAACGCTCAGTAATATCATCACCGTTATTTCCAAGTGTTGCCAAAGTAAAATAATACATTTAGTTGCCATAGCGGAAATACATTTTAAAAGTTTGTTACAATATTAATAATTTGTACTTTGATAGTGTTGCCACAGTGGATATTATAATGCGGTATTAAAATAATGCTTGTTTTTTAAAATTAAATCAATGAAATCACGACATTTGAGTTGTGGGCTGGCTTAACATAACTCTTGACGTTATGATAAAATATACTCCTGGAAATTCAGAACGTATTATCTTATTACAACATAACAACAAAACCAGGATTACTCGAGACAAAGTGAATTACGAATATTTCACCTGACACCGCTACGAATATACACGGAGGTACTGTGTGGGTGTTCGTAATTAATCATCGTCAAATTATATCATCTCACACCTAATATTATTTATATCGTAAGTAATTACGTGATCATTACTTGAGTTCGTGGAAAGCTCCTTGTTGATACATACTTATTTACGTTGGCACGTGTTAGATCATTTGGCTCCCTGAATCCTAAATGGTGTTGATCCTTAAGTCATGTTTGTGTACGGATGCTGTCAGTCAGGACTGGTCATCTCGAGGGGAGGGGATAAATTAGATCAATAAACGAGTAAACAAGATAAAATTAAATAATAATTGATATGAAAATTAGATTATAAGTTTATTTATTTATTTAAAAAGCACAGCCACATCACGTACATTAAACTTATGCTAGATTAATGTTATTAACTAAAGGACTAATGTAGATGACAATTACGACGTACATAGCATTTAATAAATATCTTGCTGCCTTGAAAAGTATATTATGCTAAACTAAAACTAATATAAACTAAAACAGACTAAAGTAAGTAAGACGGGTAACAAACATGAAAAAAAAGTTAAGAATAAAAACAATAATAAAAAAAAATTAAAAAGACGTTATATAAAAATTGAAATTAAAAGCAACTTGGCAAGGATAGCGTGATTTTCTTTCTAAATACCGGTAAGTAAGGTAAGTTAGACTAAAATAAAATAAAATAAATTACATTGAACATTTACAAAAATATGTGTATGTTAAGTATTGAGGAACAACGACTTAGCTGCCACTGCTTATTTTAATTAATTAAACGTATTTAAATTGTTTTTTTTTTATCTTTTTACTACACGGTTTTCAACGTCGGTTAGAGGATTTTTATTTCGGAAGGTTTACGAATGTAAAACATTATTATTAAACTTACATTTATTAAAGAAACATCAATATTTTGTCAAGTCGTAAAAAGCGTGCAAAGTAGAGGCTGGTCGCTAGTTATGTACAGACGCCAGCACATCAAGCTACTCATTATCATCATTTCAGCAGAAAGTCGTCCACTGCTGGACATAGGCCTCCCCCAAGCACGTCCACTTCGACCGGTTCTGTGCTTCTCGCATCCAACGGGTTCTTGCGGCCTTCACAAGGTCGTCAGACCACCTTGTGGGAGGCCTTCCAACACTACGTTTTCCGGTACGCGGTCGCCACTCCAGAACCTTTCGGCCCCATCGGCCATCTGTTCTGCGAGCAATGTGCCCTGCCCACTGCCACTTAAGTTTGGCAATTCTTCGGGCTATGACGGTTACCTCGGTTCTCCTGCGGATCTCCTCATTCCTGATTCGATCATGCCACTCCAAGCATAGCCCTCTCCATTGCCCTTTGGGTGACTTTTAGCCTTCTTATAAGGCCTTCTACAGTCTGTGTGGTGCCGGACTTAAAGAATAGCACCACCCCATACTTCTCGTGGGTGTCGTAAAAGGCGACTAAGGGTCATACCGGAGAATGGGCAGCAGCGTTCTCTATGCATTCCACCACCATACGATACTGCGATTGCCAACCTGCTTGCTAAACGTGGCGATTATGGCAACCCCCCCCCCCCCTCCCCCAAAGAATGACATCAAGCTACTACAGGCTCTCAAATTTCTTTAATAGAATTTCTCTTTTATCTCAAAATATAAGGTTCAAAGTTAATTGTGAAAATTTGACAGTTTCGGGTAGCTTGATGTGCTGGTGTCTGTACAAGGTGGCAAGGTCCCGACGAGATATCATCATCTCGTATATAGACTGCGTAGGTAATAACCAGCTTATATTATTATTACAGTCATTATTATTGAGGGGCCCGTGGCTAAATAATAAAGGTCTCTGCACACAGCGGGCGCGGCGCGGCGGGACGGGACGGCGACGCGACGCTGAGCAGTTGTAATGTCTAGTACATTACAACTGCTCAGCGTCGCGTCGCCGTCCCGTAACAATACAAAATCTCATTCACGCTCCGTCTCGTCCGACGCGACGTGTTCACGTCCCGCCCCGCCGCTTCTGACTTGTATTCGCGCTCGGCGCGGCGGCGGCATGGCGCGACGGTTACCGTCGCACCGAGCGGGACGGCTCTGTGGGGCGTCGTCAGTAATATCTAGTACATTACAACTGCTCAGCGTCGCGTCGCCGTCCCGTCCCGCCACGACGCGCCCCGCCACGCCACGCCGGCTGTGTGCAGAGACCTTAACAGCCGTATAGGTCGATCGATCAGATCGTTGGTCTGTGGATGGGTGACCATCTTTACATACCGTGACCCCTCCGTGCCTCGGAAGCCGTTGGTCCCGGCTGTTATTCGTGGATCTTTGACAGTCGTTACGGGTAGTCGTTCGTTTCAGCCGATAGACGTCCACTGCTGGACATAGGCCTCCCCCAATTTTGGGAGGGTTTGCCATAATCGCCACGCTTGGCCGGCGGGTTGGCGATCGCAGTGTGGTATGATGGTGGAATACACAGAGAACGCTGCTGCCCATTCTCCGGTACGATCCTTAGTCGCCTTTTACGACACCCACGGGAAGTAAGGGGTGGTGGTATTCTTTAAGTCCATCACCACACAGACACGGGTAGTCAGAAGCCCGAAAGTCAGACAACCAGTCTTACCAAGGGTATCGTATTACCCAGTAACTGGGTTGTGGAGGTCAGATAGGCAGTCGCTCCATGTAAAATACTGGTATTCGGCTGCATCCGGTTAGACTGGAAGCCGACCCCAACATAGTTGGGAAAAGGCTAGGCAGATGATGATGACGATGAGGTATTAAACCGCTAATTTTTGTTTTGATAACCAAAGAAAAATTTCAACGCAGAAGGGTTCACAATCATGTACTGATTTCATGCTAACAGTTTTCGCGTTGATATCATTACGCCCTTCCATTCCCACGACTACTAGTTATTTACATTACAAAACCACATCAACATACATCCCTCCACCATAATATCTAACAGAGTAATAAAGACGTCTTTCCACCGCTTACACTTGAACCCACTGTTAACGATGGCTTATAGCCTTATAGCTTATAGCCATTATAGCTTATGGCCATAGTAATTTGCAGTTACGTCGCAATTGTTTCGTAACTATGCCAGTCGGCTTTTGGGCTTTTTTTTTTTTTTTTTTTTTTGTGGATGGGAAATCATCAAATGACTCCTCCCGCTCTGGGTGGAGCGGAAGGGAGTGTCAGACTCTTACTGACTAAAACCCACCCGTGTTCCTTCCTTAGCCCTTTATGTTCCGGGCCAGCGGTAACCCTTTCGGACAATCCCGCTGACCCGGCAGGCTTCGGCCCTAAGGGGCCCCTCCTCGATGCTGACATCTCTTTGAGGCGCGCGTGGAACACGTACGCGCTGTCCGGCACGGGCCTGGTCCTGATCGGGCGGTGAGCTACCCATTACTCTCCGCCCGCAGGCCCGCGCCTACGGTGGCCGGGAGTCGTCACGCGGCTCCCGACGCCCGGAGCGTCTCCCGCGGCGGCTGGGACGGGAGGCTCTCTCCCTGAGCCGTTCCGCCACCTCCTTCGCTAGCATGACTGCTTCGCAGAAGGAGGTGACTGCCTCCCACTCCCTCTCGCCCCGGACCATGGCTTGCACCAGGGCCGGACGCGAGAGGTCGCCGTCGCTGCCAATCGCCTCTACGAGGACACGGCGGTGCTCCGCCCAAGCGGGGCAGACCTCCACCGTGTGCTCCACCGTGTCCTCTGGGCGATCCTGGCAATGGTGACACCCGGGCGTTTCCTCCCGCCTGATGATGTGCAGGAACCTCCCGAAACTTCCGTGTCCGGTGAGGACCTGCGTCAGGCGAAAGGTGAGGGCGCCGTGGCGCCTCTCTAGCCACTCCTCAAAGAGGGGTCTTATCGCCGCTATCGCGGCGTGCCCTGCGCTGGGTTGCGACAGTCGCTCTTTCCATGCCGCCATGAGATCGCGCCGGAGATCCGTCCGCTCCGCAGCGATTTGCCGCGGAAGCGGATCCTCCCCCCGGCGTAGTGCCTCCGCGCGCCACTCATACAGGCGCGCGAGGACCATCGCCTCCAGATCCCATGGCGGCAGTCCGGCAAGGAGGCTTGCCGCCTCGCCAGAGATCGTGCGGTAGCCCCGGATAGCCCTTATGGCTACCACCTTCTGGGGCGCGTTCAGGTAGTGGGCGGCTCGCCGCCGCAGTGAACGCGCCCACACCGGGGCCCCGTATATGGCCATGGACCGCACGACCCCCGCGTAAAGCCTCCGGCGGCTTTTGGGCTACCAGTCTTAACTGTAGCCTTAAGGAGCTTACATGACCTAAAGCGCGGTCACTGGTAATTTATGTAAGCAATTATTTAATCCCGAAAAATCTATTGTTTGGACTAAAAAATTAAAACACTAGTATTTTAGTATGTTCCTTGTAGAATTATCTGACAAAAAAATCAGAATGATTGTATGTAAATTAGTATGCAATTTATTGTAAAAAAAAGTTTTTAGAGGTGTTTTCATGATTTTTTCTATCTTATCAAATTAATTGTATTTTGTTTTCAACACACTATCTATCTAGCATATATCCTAACGAATATCATATATTTTTCTAATTTTGTTTACTGTAGTCGATCATATACTTTTATTGTTTCTAAAACTTGCGTTTTTTGCGTTTAGGTCCTGTATGCCCCTTAATACCAGAGCCCCCAGTACTCCCCGAACGCGCCAAGTAGACATTATATAAATTTGAACGGTTTTTAATATAAAATATAACTATATTACAACGTTGTCTGGTTTATACCTATGAAATTGCCGTTTTGTATGAAAAAATTTAAACGATGTTTTTTCATGTATTTTTTATTTGTATTAATCGAAGTAATCACCCATGCAATCAATGCATCTTTGCCAACGCAGTGGCAGTTTATTGATGCCCTTCTTAAAGAAATCAGCTGGACGGGAGGTAACAAATTCTTCAACGGCATTTTGTACTGCCTCTCGGGTATTGAATTTTTTTCCCGCCAATAAGTTATCCAAATTCTGGAAAAAGTAGTAGTCTGTAGGCGCAAGGTCTGGTGAGTAGGGTGGATGACGGAGAGCTTCCAACCCCAGTTCTTGCAACTTACAGTTAGCTCTGTAAACGTCGTTGATGTTGCGTGCCGCTTGTGCCGCGTTGCTGCCACGACGGTACTCATATTCCATCATTACTCGAATTTTTAACGTATCCATGATGACGAAAAAGATTGAAATGCGATAAAAATGTGTCCTGGAATTTTTTTTCTAAAAGTAGTCATTTGTTTATTGATTAGCAATATACAAATGACTACTTTTAGAAAAAAAATTCCATGTTTTTAAAATAAAATTAATTTGAGATTAGAATTCTTAGCCAAACAAAAATTATTTTGATTTGAAATGGCCAGTACTGCAGAACGGCAATTTCATAGGTAAAGACCTATTATATGTAGCAAGCACCCCCATAGATATGAATAGTCTTAAAACTATATATTACAGGATTAAATAATCTTTTTCGTCAGGATTGATTAAATTGGTTGAGGGTCCCGTGGCTAAATAATAACAGCCGCACAGGTCGATCGATCAGGTTAAGCTACGCTTGCCGCGGTTGGTCTGTGGATGCAACATCTTTACGGGACCCCTCCGTGCCTCTGTCAGTATCTATCTTTGACAGTCGTTACGGGTAAAAAGTCAGAAGCCCGAAAGTCTGACAACCAGTCTTACCAAGGATTATCGTATTACTCAGTAACTGGGTTGTGGAGGTCAGATAGGCAGTCACTCCTTGTAAAATACTGGTATTCAGCTGCATCTGGTTAAACTGGAAGCAGAACCCAACATAGTTGGGAAAAGGCAGGCAGATGATGATTGATTAAATTGGTTAGCTAAACTCCGCAAAAGCGATGGGTATCGGTAGATACACTTGATAAAAAAAATATATTAATAATTTGATGTGAAATAAAATGCCTGCTTGGGTTCGAACCCACGACCTACAACTCGTAAGTCGCGGCCGTTACCACGAGCCACCATTGCTCCTAATCCTTTCCTTAATCCTTCCTTTTATATTCCTGTTTTTATCATATTGAGTTTCAATTATTTATACTATTAATTTTCTTTGTGTATGCTGTACCAGTACAGTCCGGATATTTGTTTGCTGCACCGGACGATGTCAATACGTCGGCGCCGGCTGTCCCTGAAATCCAGCACTGGGGCTCTGTCGTGCATAGGGTCGCAGCATAATGCTGAGCGATAGCCGTTTTGCGTGGGTGTGACGCATGTTTCCTCCAAGCCCTTCTTATTATTTTTTTGTATTTATGTTCTTTATTGCGTCATTTTTACCGCAAATAAACGTTTTTCTTTCTTTCTTTTCTTCTTCTAATCCATACTAATATTATAAATTCGAAAGTAACTCTGTTTGTGTGTATGTATGTTACCTGTTCACGCCTAAACCACTGAACGGATTTCGATAAAATTTGGCAGAGAGATAGATTGCATCCCGGTGAAGGACATAGGATAGTTTTTATCGACATAACTCGCGGACGAAGCCGCGGGCGGAAGCTAGTCTATCATATGCAGAAGAAAACCTATAAAAATCTAGATACACGGTTTACGGGACCAAGCAGGCATGGGATGAAACTTCTTGTCATTGGTTCCCATCATACAAACTATGGGTTTTCTCAAATAATAACTATTAACTACTAATAACTTAGAGGACCTAAACACTAAAAACACACGTTTTAGAAACAATAAAAGTATATGATCGACTACAGTAAACAAAATCAGAAAAATATATGATATTTTTCAGGATTTATATGCCAGGTAGATAGTGTGTTGAAAACATAATACAACTAATTTGATACGACAGAAAAAAATCATGAAGATACTTCTATAAAACTTTCTTTTTACAATAAAAACCATACTAATATACATACAATCATTTTGATTTTTGTCAGATTATTCTACAAGCAAAATACTAAAATACTAGTGTTTTAATTTTTAGTCCAAACAATAGATATTTTGTAATTAAATAATTGCTTCATATTTTAATAAATTATATATTAATATTTCATATATTAATAAATTACCAGGGTTTTGTCATCGCACTTCTCTTTCTGTGTGCCTTTGAGGTAATGCACTGACTCTCCATTGTTTTCCCATCATTACAATGTGGGGTTGGCGTGAGCTTCTTCCGCGATCGTTCGTTCTGAAAGTTTACCGTGGACATGTTGCGCCGAGGTAGGGTGGACATGCTTTAGGTATAAAACAAGGAAGCACGACCAAAACCAAGTGTTATGTTTTTGTGGTTTTTATAATTATGTAAGTATGTTAGTCTTTATGGTATTTAAATTATGGGTCTTTATTGCCTAAATTGATTGATTTATTTTTATTAGATTTGACATAACTCGGGACCCCGGGGTCCCGGATCTTCAGCAGGCGTACCAGGGGCTAAAACCAACTCGCAGAGGCCCGTTACACGTTCTTCATGAAATGAGGTACTAACCGACGATTATACCTGTTGGCACTATGCAAATGTACCCAAG
Organism: Mesoligia furuncula; assembly: GCA_916614155.1. Classification (NCBI taxonomy): domain Eukaryota; kingdom Metazoa; phylum Arthropoda; class Insecta; order Lepidoptera; family Noctuidae; genus Mesoligia; species Mesoligia furuncula. Next base: position 21,603,548 of record OU744814.1, on the reverse strand, counting down.
GACAGCCCCCGTTTGGTGAATATTGAAGGGCCATTGCAAGATATGAAAAATAAAAGGTATTGAACTGGAGGAGTACTGCCTTCTGAATCAGGCCCTAGATCCAACGGCCTAACTTCGAGAGATGGTAAAAGAGATTTTCGCCCATCCGGCCATTATCTGATACAGACATCGGCATAATGACAGCCGAGCTCACCTTCTACATGTCGACAACCTCGCGAGCTAAGTCAAGATACTTGATTTGACTAAATGAAGGACGAAAGAGATTTGCTCCTTTGTTTACCTATTTAGCTTTTTGTAGAAAAGCAAACATTAAACTAAAAATAAGGCTTTCTTTTAGTAAAGCTTTCAAGCCACCAAAAATAAATGGTAGCGCCTAACACCAAATAATTGGGCGAAAATATAAAATTGTTTGCGTTTATCCCAGACACAGGGAGCTGGATCAATTAAATAGTGGACTGTATAATGCGGGGGCGAAAAGTACGTGGGTAGGTCTGACTTTGCAAAATACGACACGAATTAGGACGACGAAAATTGTACATGGACAAAGGAATTTGGCAGGAAAATGCAACACCACTGACCTGTAGATTCACCATCAATCCTCCACGTCGCCCGGCGGAAGGTTCGACTTTGCTGGATCAGAGGCGGCGCACGAGAGGTTGCACAGACGCCTTTCACAGCATAAACACGCACTTTTCGTAGTGCTCCAGATAATAGTTCGTAAATGCTTCGCAACAGTTCGCAACCGTAAATTGGCAATAAATTAACAAGGGAGCATGTCACGGACCACTGCTCTCATTGAAGGCAACGCGGCAAGAAGCGAGCTGTCACCGTACATGGTGACAAGGACAGCGATAGTCCGGGGTTGCATGTGGGTAAAGGATAGGACACGATAGGATAGTGACGCATTTTGCAAGTCATATTAACTTCTACCCTATAATAAAAATAATAAAGTAATACGAAATCCAACATCCCCCCAGCCTTGAAGAAACCCTTCAAAAAAAGGTTAGAAATTTAAGAAAATCGCCATATTTAGCAACTTCAAGGAGTAACTAGAGCAGTGAAATATAATGAAACTTCTAAATTTAACTTAACTAACATAAAATAAGCTAATTTAATAATATGTGCGTAAAGTATACATAATAGAGATATATGACTATTTGACTCATTCATTACATTTGTGTATGTACTGTCGAACCACACGTCTAGCGGAAATAATAAAATCGAGCTCAGTGATCGTTCCATTTTGATATTTTCTGTGTATATGCCTACCGAGTCCAGTGATAACCTAGTGGAATTCACAGAGTGTCTCAGTGAAATGACAGCCATAATTGACAGTCACAATGTGGAATCGGTATTTATGTTGGGGGACTACAATGCGCATCCCGGTGAGTCATTTGCTACTGAACTCTTAACTTTTTGTGCGGAACAATCGTGGTCCTGTGTAGACTTAGAACTGATGCCGCCGGACAGTCATACGTTTGTCAGTGATGCGCACGGTTGTCGGCGCTGGCTCGACCACTGTCTTGTGACTAGTGCTGCGCGGCACTCTGTGTCCGCGGCCTCTGTGTTATACAATACCTACTGGTCTGATCATTACCCTGTGTCTATAATATGTAATTTTAATTTAGTTAAGCCTAAGATTTGTTTACCTACTGTTTGTATAAATAGAATAGTCTGGGGTGAACGTGACTCGACTCAGATAGCGAAATTTACAAAACTATGTCACTCTGGGCTTCGTGAAATTGATTTTCCTTCAGAATTAAGCAGCTGCTCAGATAATATGTGTTGTAACAAAAGTCATAAAATCCTATTAGATAAAATGTATGACGAGATGATTTGCATATTGTCGGAGGCTGCTATATGTAGTTATAATGTTACTGAAAAGCGTAGAGGTAAATACATTACTGGGTGGAACAGGCACGTCCGTGGCGCTCATGGGAGGGCTCGGCTATGTTTTCAGGCTTGGTTGTATGGGGGTAAGCCCGAGACTGGCCGTCTTTATAATGATATGTGTGAAAGTAGGCGCGCTTTTAAATCCAAATTAAAGTGGTGTCAGAATAATCAACAACAGATAAAAATGGATATTATAGCTGAACTTCACTCAAATAAGAAATTTGGTCAGTTTTGGAAAAATACCAATAAAATGAATCATAAGCCGGGCCTTCCTGTCAGTATGGCGGGAGTGCACGAGCCGAGCGAAATCGCCACTATGTTCTCCCACCATTTCAGGGTGGACTCCCCTCTGGGGCTAGCGCGGCAGGTGCCCGATGTTGAGGCAGGTAGTAAGCGTAGTGTTCATTTTACTGCGAAGGAAGTGTGTGCGGTGATCAAAGGTATGGTGAGGGGTAAATCCCCGGGTCACGACAGCCTTAGCATCGAGCACCTGCAGCACGCAGGTGTGCACCTACCCAGAGTGCTTTCGATGTTTTTTACTCTGTGTTTAGGCCACTCTCACCTGCCCGATAATCTAATGCGTACTATAGTTGTACCAATCATCAAGAACAAAACTGGTGATACATCAGATGTAAACAACTACAGACCGATCTCTCTAGCCACAGTAGTCGCCAAAGTGCTGGACAGTCTGCTTGGTCAGCACCTGGATAAACACGTCTCGCTAAACGACGCGCAGTTCGGCTTCAGGCCCGGGCTTTCCACCGAGAGTGCTATCCTGTGCCTCAAGCAGACTGTACAGTATTACACGAGTAGAAAGACCCCAGTGTTTGCATGCTACCTTGATTTATCGAAAGCGTTCGATCTTGTATCGTACGATATTCTATGGGGTAAATTAAGGGATGAAACTTGTCTACCTAGGGAGATTGTGCTATTATTTATGCATTGGTATAACAATCAAAAGAATTTTGTAAGATGGGCAGGCGCTCTCTCGGGGGAGTACAGGCTGGAGTGCGGGGTGAGGCAGGGGGGGCTGACCTCTCCCACGCTCTTCAACCTGTACGTCAACCGACTGATCGATGAGCTCAGCAGCACCGGCATTGGGTGTCATATAGATGGAGTGTGTCTGAATAACATCAGCTACGCAGACGATATGGTGCTGCTGAGCCCTTCGATTGGTGCCTTACGAAGGCTCCTGAAAATTTGTGAGTCCTATGCGGTGACTCATGGGCTGAAATACAACACGAAAAAGAGTGAAATAATGATTTTCAGGCCTGACAGCAAGCGATACACATTCGTTCCGAATTTCACCTTATGTGGTACAGCTCTTAACAAAGTCGAGCAATTTAAGTATTTGGGCCACTGGGTCACTGCGGACCTTAAGGACAGTGTAGACATGGAAAGGGAGCGCAGAGCGCTGTCTGTCCGATGCAACATGTTGGCCCGCAGGTTTTCACGGTGCACGGGGACTGTCAAAGTTGCACTTTTTAAAGCGTACTGTCAGTCCTTTTACACCTGCAGCCTGTGGGTTAACTATACACAGCGGACATACAGCGATCTGCGCGTGCAATACAATAACGCGTTCCGGGTGCTGATGGGGCTGCCGCGCCACTGCAGCGCCTCCGCGATGTTCGCGGCGGCTCACACAGACGGCTTTGCGGCCATCATGCGCAAGCGATGCGCTTCTATCATGCGCCGCACGCGCGACAGTCCCAACACCATCCTGCGCGCGTTGGCGAACCGGTGGGACTCTCCGATGCTGGCTCGCTGGATACGGCTGCACGCAGTCGTATAGTGAGTTGTCACCATCATCGGGGAGTCCACCCGGACTTGCCACTTGCCACTTACCTAATGTTTAATTAAATAGGATAAAATTGTTATTATTATTATATATTATTTAATTAAATTATTATTATAAATATCAATCAATCAATCATTATTGTTACTAACACTAGTTTGTAAGCTCGTAATCGTACTAACAAATATGGATGTAATCGTAAGATGAATCTGAAATAAATGATTATTATTATTATTATAATCCAATATTTGGATCTTAATATCGAAATTAATAATTGCGAATTTCAAGCCGAATTTTCAAACGCAGCTATTTTTAATTTATGTCCAATGTTGCATTGGCTTATTAGACTATTCCCACGAATTTACTCGCACGAAACGGGCGAATAATTTTAAATACCATTATTTTTTCTTTAAGCGACTCACATGAAGTTAATTTATTTGTGGGCGAGTCAACAACTCCAGAAATTTGAAGATTTAGGATAATTATTTTATTTAATAAAATTTATTTCATATAAATTATATTAAATAAAATAATTATCCTAAATCTTCAAATTTCAGTAAAGGCTACTAAAATTTGAAGATTTAGGATAATTATCCTAAATCTCCAAATTTCATACTCACCATACTACGGATACCGCCGTTTCCTACTTGGGAACTTACACAAGTACCAACTTTGCCTCGTAACTTCTTTTTTAACAAAAAATAAAAAAATGGAGGATATTCGTTCTCCGTTAATTTAGGATAGAAACCTCTTTAAGACATCATTATTTTTTTATTACTTTGTTAAATGTCCGGATTTCTCTCTGAATTGGGTCACATTAAGATAGTTTAGGATTGTAATAGTGTTCTTTATGATGATGCTTAGGATTGTAAGTTTTTATTATTTGACCTTTAGTTTTTTGTGTTATAGTGTTTTGTGAGACGGAGAGGCTTAAGGATCACTGACCCGTTTTTAAGCTCCGTAAGTTAGTTTGTGGTCGTACACTGCTAAAAGCTAAAATTCACCCAAAGGGCAATTTAGAAGGCTATGCTCGGAATTTCTTTACGTGATCGAATCAGGAATGAAGAGATCCGGAGGAGAGAACCAAGGCAATCGACATAACCCGAAGAATTACCTCCGCCGCCGCCTCCGTACATTTATGTGCTTGATGTATTAAATAATTAAATATATTGCCAAACTTAAGTGGCAGTGAGAGAGCAGTGGTGGCTTAGTGGCATCAGCTGCGACTTACGAGTTGTAGGTCATAGGTTCGAACCCATACAGGCGCTTTACTTTGTGTAAATTATTTCATCAGCACTGCTCTTAAAACGGTGAAGGAAAACATCGTGAGGAAACCGGCATGACCTAGAACCAAAAATTCGAAGACATGTGACATCTACAAACCCGTACTGGGCCCGCGTGGTGGATTACGGCCCTCTCACAGAGAGGTGGCCTGTGTCTCAGTGGGAACATTATAGGCTGATGATGATGAAGTGGCAGTGGGCAGGACACATTGCTCGCAGAACAGAAGGCCGATAGAGCTGAAAGGTTCTGTAGCGATCGCGTACCGTATGACATAGTATTGGAAGGCTTCCCACAAGTGGGACCGATGACCTTCTGAAGGCCGCAGATATCCGCTGGAAGCACAGAATCGGTTGAAGTGGTGGGCCTATGTCCAACAGTGGACTCTTTCGGCTGAAATTATGTAGCTAGTTTGTTTCTTTCTCATCAAAAAGCTTATAAAATGAGACGTAATTATGACAGGTAGCTAACTTGCAACAACTGAATTGAAACCAAGAAAGATGTAATTTTTATTTAATTTGCTAATATTTTACATTTATTTTATTATTTATTTATTTCCCGTGACATCACAGCGGGCCGTATCAGAATTCCAGCTCTGCGACATTTATTTTTTACATGTCGCGGCATCATGCTAAGACAGAAGCCTTTTGGCCTCGTATAGGACTTTCTGTTTCATTTTTCTTTTTGTTATTTTTGTATATAATTTGGTTGTTATTTTTGACTTTGCTTGTGATCTTCTAGTCTCTATCTAGTTTGTGATCTTCCTGTAAGAGTCGCAATAGATACATTTTCTTTCTTTTCTTTATTTTATTTCTATTCTTTCTTTTCTTTCTTTACTTTTACAATGTTTAAAACAGCAATTATTATTTACTTACACGTATTTATATTATAATTCTTGGATCGCCAATAGATGCTACACAATTACGTGCACGTTAACATAAACAGGGACTAATACAAGTGTGGGCTTTCAATAGGGGACCACGACATTCAAGTATTATCTAGGTAGGTACAGTCGGTAGCCAACATTATCTGACCCACTTGAGTGATAGCGAATTTGAACCTTATCGTGAACATTTGGAATACTCCGTGCAAGCATTTCGATAAATCATGTTGTTAGGCTATTTTAATGGTCAGCGGGAATGTCCGAAAGGGTTACCGCTGGCCCGGAACATAAAGGGCTAAGGAAGGAACACGGGTGGGTTTTAGTCAGTAAGAGTCTGACACTCCCTTCCGCTCCACCCAGAGCGGGAGGAGTCATTTGATGATTTCTCATCCGCATCAGTAACATTTTAAAGGTGTCTACAGTTAATAGCTAAATTCCGTGATTCATTTTAATAGCTGGTTGTGATTGTGCAATAATGAACTTTATGAAAATATACGATATGGTTCAAATTCTTTAGAATATTGCGTCTGTCATCACAACTAAGATCGAATTTCAAAACACATTACAAGAGTTGAGTTGGTCTCGTGGTCGATAGGCAGCTCGATATTCATCGTTGTCTGCGTTCGAAACCAGGAGTTTTTTGTTAGCAATGTTTTGTTTTTAATTATTATCTATTTTTTTACTTTTTTTTAACGAACGAAGTCGGGAAATATCTTTTTAAATGGGCAGTTTGTATACAAATGAAACAAAATCATTGCAAGTAATAAAAATGTTTATTAATTCATTAAAATATACATAAGCTTAGATTAAAAAATGTCCAGATGGATAGTAGGCCACTGAGAATTGAAGCCAAAAACACGGGGGACAAATGTCTCACGTCGTACGATCCATACGTCAGTCGCCTAGTAACGCTCCCCGCGTAAATTACGTCACGAGTCCGGGTTTTGAAATTTTAAAATGAAGGTTTGTGTTGTGAAATGGTGTAGAAATCACACTTAAAAAAAAGGAATGTGCCACTATATATCATTTCACAAGTAAGTATTCAATTTCACTTTGTATTTTTTTGTTACCGCATTCTAAATTTATGTAAACAAAAAGTATAACTTGACATTACTGTCACGCCATATTTGTTAAGTGTTGCCAGGGGCATAATTTTTTTTACCCATTATTTGTAAGTTTGTGCTATTTAACAGTTACCGTTTGTGCTATTTCTGCTTACTACCTATTTAAGTACACCAAAACAACAAACATTTAACTAACTTACAAGCAAATAACACAAAAAGTTGTAACATTATCATTTCTGATAAAGTCGCACATGACAAATTACACAAATTAAAGAAATAACGTTGAAACTCAACAACCGTAATAATAAAAAATCATGTCATTACTGTTGATGATATATTTTACGCTAAACGTAAAATACTGAAAATCTCCCACATTTAAGGGTAAATCTCTGCCACTGGTATTACGCGCACATTGCACACAAACGCAATTACGTTACGTAATACACGGCGCTCACTCACACATTTAAAAAAAGTGGCTTCACTTAAAACGTCGCGTTTTGTTTCGAACACGGAATCTGGACATTTTTTAATCTAAGTACATAAGTAAGATAAAGTAAGTAAATGCTCTTATTCAAAATTAATACATTTTATAATATCATATTCAAACCTAACCATTTATAAACATTTTAAAAAAGTCATGCTAATGGTAATTGCTTGGAAGTGTGTTATCGAGAAAACATTGATGTATAAATGCGAGATGATGATAATTTGTGAAATGTTTTACAGATTTATAGCTAAGTATTTATGTAGTGAATCAACATGTTATATTTATAACAATAACATCACCACAGAATCTTACATTTTAATGGTTTAGCATTCATTCAATTGAGCATTTACTTACATAGTGTGTTTCAAAATACTTATAAGTAGATTAGTTAGTAGCGAAGTGGCCGTCTCCTTCTATAACTTGCTGTAAGCGGCTACGCATACCGCACACCATGTTCCAACACAAATCTTTTCCTCTCATGTGCTCCCATGTCGATGACACGATCTCAGCCAAATTGTTTTTATTTCGCACTTCGGATGTGTCCCAATTTAAAACCATTTGACCCCATAGGTTTTCTATAGGGTTCAAATCGGGAGTTTTAGATGGCCAGTAATTAACAGTTACACCTTCTTGAGCAGCTAACCAATTCTTCACAATGCCTGCACGGTGGATGGAGCAGTTATCTTGCACGAAGTAAATATCTGTATTTGGATAGGCAATTCGCACAGTCGGCAGCAGGGCGTCACCATCCAGCCAGCAATGTTATGTATAGTCATTAAGTTGCGACATGACGCTTTGATTACACCATCAATTCATTAAAAATACTTTTCACGATTTACGTCAAACGTTTTAGAAATGTTTGTGCGCCGCAGTCACTGTTTAGGTGTAGGTAGACTGACTTTTGTCACTTAGATCAATTTAGTATCTATCTACCCCACGACGTAAACTTTTACTTCGACCTACTTATTTGAGGACTTACTTATAGTTTTTTTTTATTTACCCACTTGTTTTCCAGAAAAGTTGTTAGGCAAAAATCATATTGGTTCGTTCTATAATAATGCAAGAAATATTGTAGAAATCATAAATGAAAACAAATAAAGAAAAATAAATTATAAAGAAATTGATATAAGGTGGATTGTGTTTTCGAACCCACATGTCGTTCGTCGCGAATCCAGCATCGAACCGCGAAGCCACAATGACTAATTGAGAATGCGCGAAATTAAAGATTAGTTAGTAAGTATGGCCGTGTTACTTAAAAGCTTTTCAACTTTAACAACAAGAAGATAATGATTAAAATGGCTTAACAAGATATGCCGGTGGGTCAGGCAATGTTGGGTGGGTCAGACAATGTTGGTCACCGACTGTACAACAAGTTTTTCAAGGGCTAAAAAATGTAAATAAACCCAAATAAAATATACGAAAATCATAAAAAAATTACAAGATAATGTTAAACAAATAATAAACAAAGATAAGACCCAATTCGACCACTGCACTTTTTTACATAATAAAAGATCACGCTTTTATTCACTGACGAGGTATGCAGCACATTCAATCAGCTGATTATCAAGTTCGCATCCAGTACAGGAATTTCGCGACCTGTTGTTCTAGATATTTCAAATATTTTGTTGAAATAGTTCAACAAAGTTCCAGTAATCCTGTTCTCTATTTTAATAAAAGGCTGCAGTTCGTTGAAATTCTCTGAATATTTGCTTGTGCACACACGGTGTTAACAAACATTGACACGGACGATAAAAAAAAAATCAATATAACAGTTCACCTACAGGATCGAAAAAATTCCCTGCCACATAAAAGCTAACACAACTGACAGGTGAAATATTTTTCATATAACATCGAATAAAGCAAAAAATATTCTTGGACACATTTTTGTTTTATGAAAAATATTTTCAACGTATACGTAAGCTACTCGAGGCTTATGAGACGCACAATAAATATAGAAGGTCGGTTTCATACAAGGACCGAAAGCAAGTGCACGCACACATAGACGCGTACGTGTGGTGTGTGTACACAAACAAATGTGCGTCGCGAGTGCGCTTGCACTCGCTGTACGTGAAGCGCACGGGCGTAGCCAGGTTTTAGTATCGGGGGGGGTTCAAGAAAATAAAACGACTAAAAGTAGGTACCTACATAAAATAACCCTTAGAAGTACAGGGGTTTTTTTTACAGCAGATTTTTTTTTTCGCGTATTCCGGTTTGATCCCATAGTAAAAGTTGTTGATAATAATGAGTACTTACAATGACCTCTTAAGAGGTTGTTAATGTTTTACCAATAACCCTGTATAAGAAAAATATTAAAGATGTGAAAAAAAAAATCTCCTCAAAAGAATTGGGGGGAGTCCTTTTTCGAGCAGTGGGACAATATAAACAATGAGCTAAAAAAAAATTACGTTCTGTTATACAGGGTGTTTGGTGCATCGTTTGCCAAATGGAATTGGCCGAAAGGAGAGGTCATTTACTATCTCTTAAGGCCCAGTAACTCGTCCTTGTTACACCGGTTTTTTTATTGTGATTATTTAATTTTTATTTAGAAAAATACATGAACTCTGCATTTAAGCTTAAATTTCAAAAAAAGTTATGAGTATAGCCTTCAAATTTCATTTTAATTCTTATGTTTACTCTTGTATGGTTCTATGAAAATCAAAATTACTTACTAATAACATCTAGTTCCTTTTTAATAACTCACAAAGTTTTTGAAAAAAGGAAAAATACACTTAACACTCAACTTTAAATTGCTGTAAAAAAAAAACTAAAAGCGATCGGGATCTTCGAATTCTTTTAAAAAGTTTTCTAGTTGGTCCCCTTTCCAACGGTGTGCAATATACCAAAAAAAACTTTTAATAACTTCAGTAATTCGCTAAATGTGTAATCGAGACACATCAGGCTGATATTCGATATTACGGTAAGAACACTAGTTTTCACATAAATAACATTCTTTAAGTAGGCGGATAGTGTTATCTCCCTCTTACGCAGTCTCTTATCTCTTTCTTGGGTTCTAACTTTCCTGGAACTGGAAATAAAAAATAAACTTTTATTTAATAAGTACGTAATTGTAAATTCTGTTCAAATTGTCCTCCACTATTGTTATTATTTCAAGATCGAGGAAAGTTAGAACCCTAGAAAGAGATAAGAGACTGCGTAGAGGTTCCGTTGCCAAATGGCAAAAAACGGAACCCTTATAGATTCGTCAATCTTCTTTTTAGGGTTCCGTTGCCAAATGGCAAAAAACGGAACCCTTATAGATTCGTCATGTCTGTCTGTCTGTCTGTCCGTCTGTCTGTCTGTCCATCCGTATGTCACAGCCACTTTTCTCCGAAACTATAAGAACTATACTGTTGAAACTTGGTAAGTAGATGTATTCTGAGATTTTCACACAAAAATAGAACAAAAACAATAAATTTTGGGGTTCCCCATACTTAGAACTGAAACTAAAAAATTTTTTTTCGTCGAACACATACGTGTGGGGTATCTTTGGATAGGTCTTCAAAAATGATATTGAGGTTTCTAATATCATTTTTTTCTAAACTGAAAAGTTTGCGCGAGAGACACTTCCAAAGTGGTAAAATGTGTCCCCCCCCCCCCGTAACTTCTAAAATAAGAGAATGATAAAACTAAAAAAAATATATGATGTACAATACCATGTAAACTTCCACTGAAAATTGGTTTGATCGAGATCTAGTAAGTAGTTTTTTTTTAATACGTCATAAATCGTAAACCGCAATTTACATTTTATTCAATCAACTCAAATATAAAAATAATAAAAAAAACATTTAATTCCATAAACATAAACCTTATTCATAAACCCGGATGTTACGGAACCCTCGGTGCGCGAGTCCGACTCGCTCTTGCCCGGTTTTTTTCTTTTTAAATATATCCACTACTTCATTCGCATCAATTTCTATCCCGTAGTGAATGTTCAGGAGAGCCAAGCCGTTCCGTCTGTTTTCACTCGTTGTGTTCTTATTTTGATTCCATGAATGTTAATACCTGAACTTTTCGGGGGGGGTTTGAACCCCCAAAACCCTCCCCCTGGCTACGCCCGTGGTGAAGCGTCTATATGTGCGTGCTCTGTTGCTGTGCGGAGCCCACCTTCTGTACTATGGGGGTTGTTCTATGAAACAACGTTATAAGTCTTACGTGATTCCAACTAAACAAAACGAAAAACGCGCTTATTCTGTCACTGCTTTTTTTTTTCAAAACAAAAATAACCTAATAGAAATATTTTGGAAGCTCACTCTAAATTCTCTTGGACGTTCGAAAGCAACCAGAGTTATTTTTCTGCCAAACTGCACAACATAAGGTTGACTTTTGCAGACAACCTTTACAGCATCCACCAATTTTGTATTAAAGATAGTGGAAAACAAATACATGAATAATGTACAGGAGGTGGAGCTGTTATAAAAGTTGGAAAGTTTAACTTGTATCAAGTTATGAGTAGCGAGGTGAATGGTGCTACAAGGAAGCCGTTTCTTGTCATGATATTGTTGGAGAGAAAAAGTAAAGTACTATTTAGACTAGGGATGGTAGTAACGTCGAAACTGACAGCAATTATGCTGAGCTATAAAATAAGAACATCAGTGTTGTACTGTAATTTAGTTATGGAGGTCAGATGGCAGTTGGTCTATGTATTATTCATATTGAATAGATTCTGGTTAGATTAGAAGCCTACTAATGTAATCGGGAAAGCCTAGGAATATAGATTGAATAAGACATGACTCCCCAATAATTACATATTACTATCCGTCGTTATCGATTCATATATATTGAAAGTAGTCATCATAATTATCCCTGCTCATATTCCATGTCACTTTTATCCTCCCGTGTCCTCCATCACGATATTATTTACTGCTTTCTCTTTCATAGAAAAGGAACATATCTACTAAGTTATAACAACCAGAATCACAAATACAAAATTACTAGATACTTTAAACTTAAAACAGTTTTCGCCATCCCTGATCCCACGGAGGCGAGCGCTTTGAATATTTTTTTAATTACCTGGATGCTTCCTACCTACGCTATAAGAATCTAGTTTTTGCATTTAATGATACAGACAGAGAATTGTCGGGTCCTATCTAAATGTAAATTCTAATGGTGAGGCTAAAGAGGTCGACTCAACGCATGCAATTGTGACGTTTGTATCTCACTCTGTACTGATGTAGCGGTATCTACAACGCCACACGCAAACAACACGTCATTCTGACGCGTTGTATGCATGTGGCGTAATACAAATATTTTTTTATGCATTGCGCAAATTTTAACAGGATGTTCTACTCATGAATATGAACAACTTTCACTATGGGTTCAACTCTGAAATCACGAAAAAAAAATCTGCTGTTTCATACATTTTGGTCGAGTAGGTATTGAACTTTTGTATGAAACAGCAGATTTTTTTTCGTGTTTTCTGTGTTAGTCCCATAGTGAAAGTTATTCATATTCATGGGTAGAACACCCTGTAAAAATGTGTGCACTGCTTAAAAAAATATCTTGTATATTATGATAAAGATGGCTCCAAGCAGACGAAATCGCGGAGAGAACTCAGTTTTTTTATAAACTCAAATCCATTACTCTCAGGTATAGGTACTAACCGTACAATTAATAATTGCTTAACACAACAGCAAAAATCAGCACTAACAACAAGATACTCGCAGCCTGTATTGTAATTTTTAATAGCAACAAGAAATGCCAGTTTATTCACAAACTAATTAAAAGGAACCCGGTAAATAATAACAACTTTTCCGAAGGACGTAGCATGTTGGAAATTTTATTTTTTATGCCATAAGCAGGCTTGCTGAGGCAAAGTTTACAACTTGTAGAGTAGTCGTGAGTAAAGGCGGTGTCCCACAGCAGCCCATGCCTAAGATACGCACGTATCCTTCGCTTTGTATGAAAATGTAGGCGGGATCGTAGACCCACAGTCATGCTACGCACGGATGCGTCGCTGCCAAACAAATGAACTGCGCGGAAACGTGGCAAACCTTTTCGTAAACACCCTACATACCGTTCACAGTTATTTGATTTTGCATCACTGTCCAAATCACAGTGATCTTTATACCGATTCGAATAAAGTTGCTATTGGGTTGCTGCCACTGACAAGTCTGTCAAAATCATTGTGGTCTTTATTCTAGTTACAATAAGATAGCTGTTAAGAGAGGTAATCTTGCCACGAGCTAGACGTTCAAGCGACACGCGTCTTGCAGAGAATACAATTTAAAGAAGTTGTTTCAAGTATGCCACGAGTCACCGCGACGAGACTTATGGAGTGACGGACAGAAATAGGTGACGCGCGCGTGACAGCCACACATACATAATATCGCACCTTGAAAACAAAAGTGGCGTTATACAAAAACTTACATTTTTCAGTATTACCATTTATTTTGGTCAATATCTTAGCAAATAACTGGAATAAAAGAATGCAATTAATTTCATTTATCAGTTTGACTATCTTATTTAAGTTATGTACTGAAAACAAGCCAGTAAATTATGAAGTCATCGTTGTAACTCAGTATTGCCATCTTCGGTATAGTGCCACTTTTGTTTCGGTATAGTGCCACTTTTGTTTTCAAGGTGCGATATGTAAATAAAACAAAATTATAACTCACTTTTCTATCGTGAACTTAGTCAGATTCGTAATACTGGTACTCAGCTGCATCCGGTTAGACTGGAAGCAGACCCCAACAAATAGTTGGGAAAAGGCAGATGATGAACTTAGATTCATAGAATATAGACATATTGTTTTATTAAATTAACTAGCTTCTGCCCGCGACTTCATCCGCGTGAAATTTCTTGTTCCGCCGACCCAGCCCGTCTAATCGCGTCGCCTGTTTTCGCTAAGGCTTTTTTGCTCAGCTACTAAGAGACCTAGCGTGATGTTATATAGCCTTCCTCAAGAATTGGGTTATCAAATGCAAAAAAAAATTTTCAAATCCAACAGGTAGTTCCAGAGATTAGCACTTCCAAACAAGTAAACAAAAAAACATACACACTCTTCAACTTTATAGATTAGTATATACTAATCTATCAAACATGCGTGACGCAAGTCGCACTACGTATCGGTGGACGGCCGACTTTATGATGGGATAATAACTATAACTTTTATAGACATTGATGCTATAAAATATAAATCAAAAGCCAATGACCCAGGCGGAGAAGAATTTAAAGGGGAAAATAATAGTAACTTAGTTCTAATAAATGCTGTGAAAGGGCCACAAGATCCAGAAAATGACAAAACTTCTTCGGTTTATTTCATTAGCGTAGAGAAGACTTATGGATGTAGACATGAATGTAGTCTAGACAACGTTTAAGTCACTTACTTTTTATTAGTTTTTGCGAGATTTTGAACGGCGACACATTACACGACAAAATTGAAGCGCTGACTTGAAATAAAGACAAAAGGAACCAGCTGAGGATTTCGACCAAAATAATTTGTTAGTAACACCAAAGTTAATTAAAATGTATGAAGAGGTACCACATAATTTAAATTTGTTTTTCTTTCATCCGTAACCAACGTCAGAAATCCTTGTTTTTCTTTTACTGCCTACATATGCATAAGCGACTAATCCAATACACGTTTCAGTAAAGGCAGATTCACACTAATCTAATGGCGTGTTACATCAGAGCCAATACTTTCTAAGACACAATGAACGAAACCGCGTGAAATAAACGTGAAGTTGGCGTTATTTGCTAAGGAATTGACGTGGTTTCAAAGTGAGGAATCATTGAGAGGTCATGTGAATAAGGGCCCAGAATATTATGCACGCTTCTTCACAATTTTTTTTATAGACATACCTTCCGGGTGAAGCCGCGGGCGAAAGCTAGTCTATCATATACAGAAGAAAAACTATAATAAATCTAGATACAGGGATTACCAAGCAAGCATCAGGGATGAAACTGCTTGTCATTGGTCAAAATTACGGTTCGTCCAATGCGGTTCAAATCAGTCGTCGTCGTCGTTTCAGCCGATAGACGTCCACTGCTGGACATAGGCCTCCCCCAATTTTGGGAGGGTTTGCCATAATCGCCACGCTTGGCAGGCGGGTTGGCAATCGCAGTATGGTATGATGGTGGAATACATAGAGAACGCTGCTGCCCATTCTCCGGTACGATCCTTAGTCGCCTTTTACGACACCCACGGGAAATAAGGGTATTCTTTAAGTCCGGCACCACACAGACGAATCAGTGCTCTGAGTGAATACCTTTTTTTTTTTGGTTGGGAAATCATTAAATGACCCCTCCCGCTCTGGGTGGAGCGGAAGGGAGTGTCAGACTCTTACTGACTAAAACCCACCCGTGTTCCTTCCTTAGCCCTTTATGTTCCGGGGCAGCGGTAACCTTTTCGGACAATCCACAGCGGCTCCAATAGGCTCTGATGTTCCATGCATCACGTAACCCAAAAGCATGCAAATAGTTTGCATGATATAGTAACTCTTCTCAAACAGAGAAGGCACGAGCTTTGATCACCACTCGTGCGCAAGACGGGTTGGCGATTTCAGATTTATATCCTAACTCATCATCATCTGCCTAGCCTTTTCCCAACCATATTGGGCCGGCTTCCAGTCTAAACGGATGCAGCTGAATACCAGTACTTTACATGAAGCGACTGCCTATCTGACCTTCACAACCCAATTACTGGGTAATACGACACCCCTTGATAAGACTGGTTGTCAGACTTTCGGGCTTTTGACTACCTGTAACGACTGTCAAAGATCCACGAATCACAGCCGGGACCAACGGCTTAACGTGCTTTCCGAGGCACGGAGGGGTCATGGTATGTAAACATGGTCATCCATCCACAGACCAACCGCGGCAAGAGTAGCTTCACCTGATCTATCGACCTGTGCGGCTGTTATTATTTAGCCACGGGCCCCTCTTACCTCGGGCCTCTCTCTTTATATCCTAACTATCCTAACTAATATAGTAAATGCGAAAGTAAAATGTGTTTGATTGTTTGTTACGCTTTCACGCTTAAACAGTTGAACGGATCTGGATGAAATTTGGTACACAAATAGACTATGACCTGGGTAAGGACATAGGCTACTTTTCATCTTGGATCGCAAAAGTAGTCGCGGGCAACAGCTCGTTAACCCTTAATCCAGGTTTCCTCACGTTGTTTTTCCTTAACCGATCTCATTATGTCCAAGATTTTAGAAACTATGTATTATGAACAGAAAGTCACTTTGGTACTTGCCCGGATTTAAACCCACAGCCTCGTACAGTTTTTTTATCACACGAATCGGCACGCGCTTTCCTTGTGGTTACCAAGTATACCTTGCGAAGGCCGCAGGAACCCGTTGGATGCGAGAAGCACAGAACCGGTCGAAATGGAATTGCTTGGGCCTATGTTCACAAGTGGACGTCTTTCGGCTGAAATGATGACCAAACATACACACAAGCTGTGAATGTGTAACTAAGCGCTGGAGCTCTTGGTACTGACCGAAACAATAGCAAAGTCGGAAGTGTGTATATGGGCGTGTGCGTGTATGTGTTAAGTTGTTCTTCGAATCGTTGAGCTCCTTAAGTTTTGAGTTGAGCTGCACAATTTCTGACAAATGCGTGCACTGACTGGACAGGTCCTCTCAATCTGTGTGGTTCTTTCCTCAAAAGACCATCTCAGACATCGATCTACATGGTCTTCATATAACCTGACCAAGATTTATGTCTGGACTTTAAAAGAGACTGTGACCTCTGAGTTTGTTTCGGCCTTTCTTCTCAGAGTAGTCAGATAGGAAACGCCGACCTTATCTAGTTTAAAAAAAACATGATTGACGTGTAAAAGTGTTTGTGCAAACCTACTTACAAAAATAAAATCATTTATCATTTATGTCTTCACGCACACATTCACAGCGTGTACACACACGTGTGAGTTGTACATTTAGTCGTCGCTTCGCGAAAGAAAATGCGAGTGAGGCCTTAACCACTGGACCATGACGACAAAGTATACAAGTAGCTTGCATGTCATAATAATATACCCAACCCATGTTACGAACAATCAGAAGATAACTTACAAGCTACTAATATATCTTTTGTACAAGTTATTAACAAGTGTATTCCTGGCTTTATACCTCCTCGCCCAAATCCAGTTCTAAATGAAACCCTCCATGTAAAACAAAACAGGCCCGTTATCTGAAGCCGGCTCACAAAAACAATAGGGGTAGCTAGGTAGATAATACAATAAAGAATAGGAACATGTGTCATGGGTGGGAGATAACTTTGTATCGGCGATACGTTAAAACAAACAGATGAGGCTCACTTGTTATCGGGGGTCGGGTTTGGAACTTTAGTTTTTTGGAGAGTTATCGATAGTTTTCGTTTTAAAATTTTCGTTCAGAGGGCTAATTCTCGTAATTTTTAACGTCAAAAACTTGTCAAAAATTTAGGGAAACTAGAGGTATTATTGACAAATTGAGAATGAGACCAGACTGTGAACGTACTTAAAATTGCGAGAATCGCCCCTCTGATCTCTGCGGTGCTATTCTGGAAAAAACGCACCGTGAAAACTTAGGTGAAGTGAGCGTGGAGTGAGCTGTCAATAGTGTCAATTCCTAGCAAAAACAAACTCACTTCACCTAAGATTTCACGGTGAGATTTTTACAGAATCTACCGGCAGTTCCATACATTTTTGACAAGTTTTTGAGATTGATCGTCGCTGAGATGAGATTGCGACTAGATTTTGAACGTTTTTGGGAATTGGTCTTCTGGTTTCATGAATAGTGGTAAAGTTATTTTTTTTTTTTAAGTACTTAAAATAGAGCAGGCTATACAGTGTGAAGACAATAATCACACTAATATAATATTATAAAAGCGAAAGTTTGAGAGTGTGGGGGGGTGTGTGTGTGTTTATATGTTTGTTACTTCTTCACGCTCAAACGGCGGGACCAATTTTGATAAAATTTTGTGTGGAGGTAGCTGACACCCAGGATTAACATATAGGCTACTTTTTATCCTGATATTCCCATGGGATCGAAACTTACGCGACACGAACGACAATAAATGAAAGTGAGTTTTCTACATTTAATAGTTCATTGGACAAGTGAATTTACCCGACATAACTTTATATCGGCGATACGTTAAAATAAGAAGCAGATGAGGCTCACATGTTATCGGGTTTAGGGGGTCGGGCTTGGTTAGTTTTTGGAGAGTTTTATTTTATGGAGAGTTATAGATTTTTTTTTTTTTCATTTTTGTTCCGGCTTCGTGAATAGTGGTAGTGTTGCTAGGGACATATTTTTTTAGTTTTAATTTTTAGGACCAGCTTCTGCCCCCCAAGCTTGTCGGCGTAAAATTTATTTTCCCCCATCCCCGCGGCATTGCATCGTCCGCCTACACTAGTACTTCGTTTTCCCTTATCGTTCTTTCCAACTGTTTTTCTTTTTGATCGGCTCCTTATGGTCTTAGCGTGATGATATATAGCCTTCCTCGAGAATACGGCTATTAAATGTAAAAAGAATTGATCAAATCCGACTGGCAGTTCCGGAGATTACAAACAAACAAATTTTACCTATTTATAATGTTAGTACCTATAGCTGAGTTCAAGGCAATACATAAAATAGAGCAGACTATACAGTGTAAAAACAAGGATGCTACAGGGTGACGCAAAAGTAATGTCATAATTTGAATTGGCTGCCGTTTGTTTGAAATTAAAAAAAAAATGGGATTCTGTTTTCATGAAAGGTTTATTTGAAAGTGTAAAAATGGCATTAATTGTTAAAAATTATATCGCTCACAGGGCCACCTCTCGAGTTGATTTACAGACGCCAGCACATCAAGCCACTACAATCTGTCAAATTGCTTTAATAGATTTTCAACTTTATCGCTGGAGCATATGGTTCAAAGTTGATTGGGAAAATTTGACAGTTTCGGGTAGCTTGATGTGCTGGCGTCTGTACAATTGTGCTCGTTTTACGGCATTTTGAATTGTTGCTCGCAAAATATCTGGCTCCAAATTGGCCACTTCTTGCTAGATCTGTAGTGGACCCAGTTTGTACGAGGCGCTTGGCCAAACGCTTAATTGATCGAGCACATGGAACACGACGACGAAATTCACGCTGCGTTCAAACAACAGATTGAAAATTTGTCAAATAAGCAGTAACAATAATTCCACATTCCTGAGGTGTGTATCGCTCCATGGCATGTTGACATCTAATTCCCTATATGTCTACAACATAAATGTCAAAGGACAGTGACATGTGGTGCACTCTGCAAAAATTAAGGCACATTCACATTGTCATAATGTGAATGTGCCTTAATTTTTGCAGATTATAAATTAAAATGAAAAAACATTAATCTGAACTGCTTTAAATAGTTCCTTATGAGCCTAATGTTCAAAACAATATTTTTCACTGATCCGAAAACAGTTAAAGCTTGAGGCAAAATGTTACCATCATGACAGTACACTTTAACATTTTAAGTAGCTAAAAGGTCACAAAATTAACTGTTTTATTCATTTGGTGATATCGTTCAAACCATTGAAATTTAGTTATCTTACAGTAATGGTGGTTTTCCTTTTTTTTGTTGTTTTTTTCAGTAAATAGTATGTTCAATCATCAAAAGTTACTGTTTTGTCTTTTACCGTTTTACAAAATATTTCTTCTTACTGTATAAAGTCACGAAGTCTTAATGAAAATAAAAAAAAATAAAAAATCAGTGTACATTCGATACATAATCAGTCTATACCGTTCCCACTGCTGGGACACAGGCTCCACTCATTGAGAGGGAGTGGGCCGTGTTCCACAAAGCGGGCCCAGTATGGGTTGGCAGATGTCACATGATTTTTTGTTCCAGGACTTGCCGGTTTCCTCACGATGTTTTCTTTAAACTATTAGATTGAATTTTTGTTTGCAGATAGTCAGTATCATCGTCATTAGATATTTATACGCAGTTTAAATGATCTTCGTAATGACGTCTGTTAGAATTAATCAGGATAAGTTGAAAGAAAAATGTCTTGGAAACTTTTAATCACTACACGGAACAATCGACTAATATCCATGTAAATTATTTCTCCCCTCAACAGTCGTTTTTCAACCTGAGGCCATTAGCATAATTTCTTCGCCCAACTTTTCTAAACAACCAACAAATTGCAATACTTCAGTCTCACCGCTGAAAATAATAATATTTTCTTGAACATCAGTATAAAATCTTTCTACCTTACTACGAGCACTAGATAGACAGGTACAGAAGTTCGGCTTCATGTGGCGGCATCTACATTGCCACATGCGAACTACGCATACTATGCGTATGTAACAGTATGGGCTGATTATGCAGTACTATGCGTCGCATAGTACTGCATAATCAGCCCATACTGTTTCCTCGAGAGGGAGTGGGCCGTAATCCAGTGCGGGTCCAGTGCGGGTTGGCAGATGTCACATGTCTTCGAATTTTTGGTTCTAGGGCGTACCAGTTTCTTCGTCACCGTTTTGAAAAGCATCATACTGACGTCACGCAAAATCCTGTATCGCGCAAGCAAAGTTTGCCGCTCAACTAGCATATAAACATCCCGAGATTACAATCGTCGTGCACGACACCCATCTGGTAGAAGGTCTCTTTTTTATGGAGATTAAGTAAACTTTTCACTTTGTTACTTATACTGGTGACCTCGACGTGATCAGTATCACAAATGGTCAGCAAAACCGCATGCAAACACACGATACACACTTCACGTACAGCGAGTGCAAGTGCACTCGCGACTGGCATTTTCGGAGATCACCGTTACGTACGCGTCTATTTGTACGTGCGTCTGTTCAAACTCAAACTCAAACTCAAAGCATTTATTTCAATTAAACCATTAATGGCAGCTTTCATTTTCAAGAAGTCGGTCAGTCAGAAAATATGAAGCTAGTTGGCCATACCATAGCGTAGTAGGTACCTATAGAGGAGAACGGGCAAGAAACACTATTGACACTGTTTTAAATTATATTTTTACAAAGATATTAGTTACATCATTAATGTTGAATTTATAATTATATATTTGAGAACGATGTAAAAAAAAGACGTACGCATTAAAAGCGTCCAGAGTACAGCAAATAGGAACAAAACAACAATCCAGAAATAAAAAGCCGAGGCAGCTAAGTGATGACCAGCCCCAACTGACGGCGCCCGTTCACGAACATGACGCATAGGTCAGCATGCACCATTTAGCTCAACAATTTTGTGTGTGTTTTCACTCGTTGTATAGAGCCGACCTTCTGTACCTATCATGCTGTGCCGTGATCCTCCGACCCGGCCTGTCATAACTTTCGACCCTCATATTTTAAGTTTTCTCTGGCAGCTATTACTTTTTCATTTGTTTTGTCTACTATAACAGAAATAGAAAGTTCCGGTGGAATTGTTAGGTTATATCTAGAAGGTTTTAGTGTGATTACTGTTGAAGATGAGAAAGATGAAATTAGACTTTAAGATTTTGTAGACTTTTCGCTTTTCGTGTAGATTACAAAAGTCGAATATTTATTTTAATTTTGTTGTATCCAGGAGTGTATTTTGCGGCTTAAAATTTTCTATCTTCATTTAATTTTTTTGTAAAGGATGTTGCTAGAATTATTACACTTGCATGAAAAAGTGGTATAATCACTCTTTGAATGACAAAAAAAAAACGGTTTAATTTTATCTACGACGTGTCGTGAATTACACTCAAGCGGCGCGGCGGCGGGCGGCGCCTTCGTACATTTTGTGTGAAAACGTTTTGAAGCGGCATCACGAATGCGCCGCGCCTTCACCTACGCCCTCTCTGTATAATTCACGCCTAACAGACCATAAGTAATTTTCGAGAAGTAGCCAGAAAACTAATTTACATCAAATCCGCTAGCAAAGTCAGCACTTTAATAAACACATGCTGATTTAGAATTGGAGTACATTCGTAACATCATGCTAATGATTGCTAACGAGGAACTGAGTTACAATTTGCGCTGCGTACCACTTGAAACCCTGTTTACATGAATGTTGGTTGGAAGTTCGTTAAATTGAACTACGCAGTGCCTATGTGATCCTGGTACCCATTACAGGGAATCATAGAAAATTCTCTCTGTTGATCGAAGATGTATTCCGTTATACGTTGTAAACTGAGAAGATTACCTATTAAGATGTTAGTTCCTTAAAGGAAAATTGGAACCTTTTTATCATACCTTTTTGTTCGTTTGGCACAAAAGATTTTCTCCAGATCTAAGCAATGTAGAAATATGAGCTTTGGCATAAAGTTACGTATTTTGCGCACAAAGATCGCCAGTCAAACATCAAACACATATTTTTTAGCTGCTTCCCCGGTTAAATCTAACATAAAAAAATATATTCTGTGTTAGGTATTATTTAAAAAGAGGTTTCATTAGGGATTCTAAAAAAATGTACGCTTTATGCTACAACAAAATAGAGATACAGTAGTTATTTCGGTTGAATGGTATGGTATAATAAATAAAATGTTACAACTTTTTTGAATGTATTTCAAAAGCCGGATTTCCACCATTCACCAAGTGATTGTTAAATATTTACGTAAAAGAAACATACATGAAAAATTGGCATACAGCAACCTTGCACGTATGTTACAAATTAATAATAAATTACACTTTTGAATATCTATTTGACTATCTTCACACTAATAGATATTATAAAGGCGAAAGTTTGTGAGTGTGTGTGTGTGTGTGTTTATATGTTTGTTCTTCTTCACGCTCAAATGGCTGGACCAATTTTGACAAAATTTGGTATGGAGGTAGCTGACACCCTGGATTAACATATAGGCTACTTTTTATCCCTGTATTCCCACGGGATCGAAACGTATGCGAGTGAATCCACGCATCAACTAGTTATTTTATAAATTTATCTAATTTTAGGGTCAAACAACAACACTGTTGCGGAAATCAAAAGTTCAGTAAGATGCTTACATTCGTAGGTAATATTTTCTTAATAATCATATTCCATCCGTCCCAAACACACACCAAATCACTTCCCCTCCTAATCCAGCGCTCTAATTGCGTAACACACTATCATTTATTTTTGAACAATCTGGATCATTTATTTCTGAATCATTTATTTCTGAATAATTTATTTTTTATTGCTAATCCATTGCTTCTTATGTTCGAAAAAATTGTCTGCTCTACCACGTAAATAATGCAATGAATGTTTTTGACCCGTCAAAATGAAAACCATTCCTACTGTTAGGGTGTTTTACGCAGTCACCTCGCCATCTTGATAACAGATCGCTCCCCTAATTGGCAAATTAGAGCACTTAGTCACCAACTATCATGTCATCAAGGTAATCCAACTCTCATTTCACCCGCCGTACAACTTCAGTGATGAATGTGTTTGCTGAAGTTCGCCGCGCACAGGTAAACTTGGTCGTAGATGCTTCAATTAAAGTTTCAATTACTTTTAAACTGCTGGATATCCGTGACGCAAGATAACTGGAAAAATATTTGCTTTTGCGAATGCATGCGTGAAGATCCTCCTCGTGTAGCGTGGTTTGTTCCGCTAGTTACTCAACTGAACCGACCGCTCGGCGCATCCTGGATGGTCATACTCATCACCTTATTTGACTGGCCAATGCTTCCCTTGTGGTAGTAGAGTAACGGCCGCCTGGCTTGCGACCACCCTCACATCGGAGACGCATCAAGCAGCCGGCTGTGTTTCGTCGAAGCGTGGGATTTCTAGTGGCTTTTTTTTTTTTTTTTTGCGGATGGGAAATCGTCAAATGACTCCTCCCGCTCTGGGTGGAGCGGAAGGGAGTGTCAGACTCTTACTGACTAAAACCCACCCGTGTTCCTTCCTTAGCCCTTTATGTTCCGGGCCAGCGGTAACCCTTTCGGACAATCCCGCTGACCCGGCAGGCTTCGGCCCTAAGGGGCCCCTCCTCGATGCTGACATCTCTTTGAGGCGCGCGTGGAACACGTACGCGCCGTCCGGCACGGGCCTGGTCCTGATCGGACGGATTTCTAGTGCCTTAGGCATCTTCTGGGCACGCTCGTTCCATCACAGACCTCAACCATCTATTTCCATTAGGCGTGATCGATGTCAAGGATCCAACAATAAAAAATAAACTTTGTTTAATCTAGTACTTATTCTAGTAGTTATTATTCTAGTTAGATCCGAAGTTATGACCACTATAATAGCCATTCAACACCATTATATCAGACTTCGTATCTAAGCCGCTCGATCCCCGAAGCACTATAAAAGCTACCACCCAATTCGAAATCGAAATACTAACTTTAGTAAGTTACCTAACAACGAGCGATGAAGCGTGTCCAACAAAGTTTATTATGTACGGCCCGGAGCTTGGTATTGCTTGAAACTATAGGGAATTTTACCATAAATATCTTATTTACTAAGACATGGCAAGAAAACAGCGAGTTTTCGCTACCAAACTCTAAGATGGGCATGAACATATTTATCTTTCTTAAAAAAAAAAACATGCGGTATAAATACCCTGAATGATAATTATCAAACTGTAACTAATCATAAAAGAAAGTCAAGAACAGCTGGACCGATTTTTTGATCTTTGATTTGTTGGATTTGTCTCCGCCCCGAGTATCAGAATATCTGTAGCAGCACACGCATAATATAATTTTCAACACACTTGCTCGTAAAGTGGCTCTTATTGAACCGCTTTTAGGTCCATAATGCAGTGTATTAAAAACGCGTGCTTTTTCTTTACTTTAATCCACATGTGCATTATTTCCACAGATAACTATTTACTAGTCGGAGATGCGCGCTTTTTTAATCTCATCAATTCAATTTTTTTTTAAATAGTCTGTATTGTCCTTGGTCTCAAAATTAAGTAATATATTTTATTTACCTTAAGGGGAACGCTCCAACCAGCCCGCGAAATTCAAAATTTCTTGCGTTTTTTGCAATTTGCAGGCCAGTGCTAGGTTGTATGTTGATTAAAATATTATTCGCGGCTGTAAGACGTATGTAGTTACAGAATTATAATCACCAAAATCACCAATACAACCCTCCAACTTCATAAAGGTGTAAGAACAAAAAAAAACAGAAGAAGTAATTCCTACAGCTTTATGTACTTAGCGCGAACTTAGAGCACTCGCCTGCGGCTCGCGCGAATAATACCGCCTCGAGTATAATGATCAACATAGCATACATGTATCATAATGTACTATTACATATACACACAATTATACATAGTATTCATATAATTCGGCCGTTTTGGCTCAGTGGAAAAGCACCATTCAATTGTTGCAGTAAATAGAGTCTAGACAAAATCAAACTGGTTGCTAATTTAATTGTAAAAATAATTCTTTCTTCTTTTTTTTGAGGTTGATTTATATTCTGTAATTACTTAAACTCACACCCTGACTTATTACTTGTATTTTTTTATTTAAATGAAAATCGTTTATTTTTACCATGTTTGTAAATATGTAAGCACCTAAAATAAAATTACTACCTATACCTACCTACCTACCTACCTACCTATTATTATTTTGGTATAGGTAGTAATTTTATTTTATTTTAGGTGCATCGTCTTCACATATTATTATAATAATATAATTAATGTATACAAAATATTGTAAAACATTTTAAAAGAGTAATGGTGGAGTTTCTTGCCCATTCTTCTCCATACGAACACTGCCTTCTGGAATGGGCGACTAGAATCAATTCTATTTTTTCGTAATTTTTGACGTTCAAAAGTGCCTTTTAAGTGCCTAATTGAAATAAATGTTTTGACTTTGACTTTGAATAGTACTGAAACAATTGTAAATACTTTGTAAGTTAATTTTAATGAAACAAGCCAGTGCTGGTCTCTTCCTGAACAGAATGCTTAGAACGTGATTGGTAGGGACTGCATTAACTCACGCCTTTTACCAATGGGGCTAGTCAGAAACTACAGAACGCCACCTGCTAAGGACTGTTCGCTTCGTTCAAGGTCATGCACGTCGGTCGCGAGGCAAACGCAACTGAACTTTTTAAGGGGCTTACAGGACCTACACGCAAAATACGCAAGTTTTAGAAACAATAAAAGTGTATGATCGACTACAGTTAACGAAATCAGAAAAATATATGGTATTCTTCAGGATATATGCTAGGTAGACACTGTAGAAAACATAATACAACTAATTTGACACGATAGAAAAAAATGATGAAGATACCTCTAAAAACTTTATTTTTACAATAAACCGGGCAAGAGCGAGTCGGACTCGCTCACCGAGGGTTCCGTAACATCCGGGTTTATGCATAAGGTTTATGTTTATGAAATTAAATGTTTATTTTTTATTTTTGAGTTGATTGAATGAATGGTAAATTGCGGTTTACGATTTATGACGTATTAAAAAAAAACTACTTACTAGATCTCGTCCAAACCAATTTTCGGTGGTAGTTTACATGGTAATGTACATCATATATTTTTTTTAGTTTTATCATTCTCTTATTTTAGAAGTTACAGGGGGGGGACACACATTTTACCACTTTGGAAGTGTCTCTCGCGCAAACTATTCAGTTTAGAAAAAAATTATATTAGAAACCTCAATATCATTTTTGAAGACCTACCCATAGATACCCCACACGTATGGGTTTGATGAAAAAAAAAATTTTGAGTTTCGGTTCTAAGTATGGGGAACCCTAAAATTTATTGTTTTTTTTCTATTTTTGTGTGAAAATCTTAATGCGGTTCACAGAATACATCTACTTACCAAGTTTCAACAGTATAGTTCTTATAGTTTCAGAGAAAAGTGGCTGTGACATACGGACGGACAGACAGACAGACGGACAGACAGACAGACAGACAGACAGACAGACATGACGAATCTATAAGGGTTCCGTTTTTGCCATTTGGCTACGGAACCCTAATAAAAACGATACTAATGTACATACAGTCATTCTGATTATTTGTCAAATTATTCTACAAGGTGTTGCTTAAAAAAAAAGAACAGAAAAAATAAATAAAAGAAAAGCTTTTAAAAATTAAAACAGTAGTGCTTTAGTATGTTTACTAAAGCACTACTGTTTTAATTTTTTTGGTCCAAACAATAGATTTTTTGTAATTAAATAATTGCTTCATATTTTGCAATAAATTACCAGGGTTGTGTCATCGTGCTTCTCTTTCTTTTCTATGCAATCCGCAACTGAACGCGCTTTAGGACACATGCCTGTAACTTGCACAAAAGTATGCAGTAGCTGGCATACCAGTATGGTATTAACCAATCAGAAGTTGTTGAACAACTGCATGCATGCATTTTTATTCTAGGCTATAAGGAAAGTATAGTGTTCTTCTAGGGTATCCCCTCACGGCGTTTCCACTCATATTTGCCTTGTTAGTAGCTTTTCATTGTTCCTCTCAACATTACCATACCATATAAGCTACTATAATTTTTTCGATTTTTATCACTACATCTTCTTTAAGTCAAGAACAGTCTGTGTCTGTGTCAGTGTGTGGTCTGTGTGGTGCCGGACTTAAAGAATAGCACCACCCCATACTTCCCATGGGTGTCGTAAAAGGCGACTAAGGGGCGTACCGGAGAATGGGCAGCAGCATTCTCTATGCATTCCACCAACATACCATACTGCGATCGCCAACCCGCCTGCCAAGCGTGGCGATTATGGCAAACCCCCCCCTTTTGGGGGAGGCCTATGTCCAGCAGTGGACGTCTTTCGGCTGTAATGATGATCTTCTTTAAAAACCATGACATTGCCTTATCTATTTTAGGTACTGTTTTTGTTTTATTGCTGAATGGGCCCGCTCTTGACCTCGATCACGCCTGATAGAAAGCGAAAGGTGAGGTCTATGATGGAACGAGCGTGCCCAGAAGATGCCTAACTAAGCTGGAACTTCCACGCATCGACGAAACACAGCAGGCTGCTTGACGCCGGAATCCGGAGGGAGGGTGGTCGCAAACCAGGCGGGCGTTAGCCCTACCACCGCAAAACTAATTTACAGAGTGGCAGCAACATTGACGGGCAACCTGATAACATGGACTCAATATATGATTTTATGATTTTATAAACAAAAATATTTGCTGTGTTTTGATCGTATAGCACTTTTCAATGAAAGAGCAGATTTTTTTTTATCACTGGCGAAATATTTTCTACACTAGGGGGTTTGCGCTTCAATAGCCCTCCCTGAATTTGAAATAAGTCAAATACACCAAACCAACAAATCGCTTCCAAAGTTTCCACGAATAGTACCAATACTATCTAAATATTTAGCAAAAGCCAACAAATATTTATTATATCTACTAAATTTAGCACAAGTAGTTAGCTTCAGTTTTCCTAGCGGATTAACATATAGGATTTATCGCAGAAGTTTTGTTTGTATACAAACTGAATCCTACTCAAGCAAATTCATGTTAGTTGTTATACCATTTAGTGGGATATATATTACAAGTTATTCCTTTAACCTTAAGAGTGAGTCATCTATCGCAGCCTGAATCTGGATCCAAAACTGTATTATGAATAAATCTTTATTAGTTTGGGAAGTAGGCGTGTTTGAGCCCGCAATCTGTTATAAATATCTGACTATTGTTATCCCACTGTAGGGCAATGAACTCTTTCATGCAGAGAACGCGATTTCAAACTTATATTTTTTTCCTTCACCGGTATCATCAATGTCCACGATAAACTTAGAAAGTACACATGAATTGAAAAAGTCACATTGATCTTGATTTGAACGCACTATGTCATACACGAGAGGCGAGGCCTTAAGAGGAAATGCGGTCGGAGAGACTTTTGAAAAAGTCTAATTAAAAAATCATAATTCGAGGTTTGGCTCTCGCCTATTTCCTCCTCCAATCCTAAAAGATATTTCATAAACTGATTATGAAGGACATATGCATGCCATCATACCATGCGCCTCTCGCCATCAAACGTAAAAGTTTGGCGAGTTTAGATTTAAGTTACACCTCTGTATTTTGAATATCATTAAATAAATACTTTAAAAAAAAAACTCCGATCGCCAACCCGCCTGCCAAGCGTGGCGATTATGGCAAACCCCCCCCAAAATTGGGGGAGGCCTATGTCCAGCAGTGGACGTCTATCGGCTGAAACGACATGATATAATTATATTGTGTCTCTATGTTTTTCTTTTTTCATTAGTAGTTGTCAAATTTGTACACTAAGTCTCTGTTGACAGCGGTATAAATCGGCAATTTGTGAGGGTTCTAGTGCTTATAAACATTATGTATCATCGAAAAGGAAAACACAGGGACATACAGGTAGTTTATATTTATTATTCTGTTAAAAAGTCATTGCTTTATCTTTATGGTCATTCATCATCATCATCATCATTTCAGCCGAAAAAGTCCACTGCTGGACATAGGCCTCCCCCAAAAGGGGGGGGGTTTGCCATAATCGCCACGCTTAGCAGGCGGGTTGGCGATCGCAGTATGGTATGGTGGTGGAATGCATAGAGAACGCTGCTGCCCATACTCCGGTACGCCCCTTGGTCGCCTTTTACGATACCCACGGGAAGTATGGGGTGGTGCTATTCTTTAAGTCCGACACCACACAGACAATTATGGTCATTACCCAGAAAGAAAACAGGTGAGAGCGTTTATATGAGGAAACGACCACCCGCATTTCCTCTTAATAACTGGGCCACCGCTACATATCCCTACTAATCCGTATGGATTAGTAGGGACTCAAACTATTTCTATACCAAATTTCTATATAGCGATTTAAGCGTGAAGAGGTAACAGACAGACAGACAGTCACACTTTCGCATTTATAATATTAATAATAATACCATTATTAATATTATTAATAATAATACTATTATTAATATTATAAATGCGAAAGTGTGATCGAATCGCTGAACCGATTTGATATATAGAAATTTGGTATAGAGATAGTTTGAGTCCCGGGAAAGGACATAGGATAGTTTTTATCCCGATATTCTTATGGGATCAACACTTATGCGGGTGAAACTGCGGGGCGCTGCTAGTGCTAAATAACAGAAAGAAAGAAAGAAAGAAAGAAAAGAAAGAAAATACGTTTGTTTGCGGTAAACATGACGCAATGAAGAACATAAACAAAAAAAAAATAAGAAAGGGTTGGGGGAAACATGCGTCACATCCACGCAAAACGGCTATCGCTCAGCATTATGCTGCGACCCTATGCAAGACAGAGCCCCAGCGCTGGTTTTCAGCGACAGCCGGCGCCGACGTATTGACGTCGTCCGGTGCAGCAAACACATATTAGGACGCTGTACTGGTACAGCATAGGTAATAATAAGGTAGGTAGGTGGTAATAGGGTGTCAGGTTAAACATAATATAAGACGAACACACACATGTGACACGAAACGACCCGACACGACACATACTTTAACGGAGTGACTCATGAAAATGAACAACAATTAAATTAACCATCTCTGGAATATGAAAAAATAAATTGCTATTCCCTACATTTGTCTTTCAGTTTCCCAAACATTCTGTATTTAGCATACGATTAAAGGCTTTCTGCGGCCAAAAATAGACCTAACAATGACGTTTATATGAAAACTTTTGAAAAGTAGTGGGTGAATATTAATAAAAAGAATATTTGTAACACAAAGTCAAACACTAGGGGTGTTTGACTTTGTGTTTTCTACGAAAAGTGTCTGAGGCTTTGAATGTTTTCCAGGAATTCATTCGAAACAGAACAACAATTTCAACATAATGCAGACCAGATTATAGAAATATTTCTCGAAAATCCCAAATTATTTTCAAACATTTTGTTTTTCTGGGAATACCTCATTTATGAAATATATCAATGCGATCTCTATCTATTTACCCAGTAAGGGTAAATCGTAATTGATTCAGCCTACCAGGGCCAAGAATCCATCCAAAATCCAATTTGGAGAGTGGCCCGGACAACCTACGATCACTATTACCGAATGAAATTTTGATTGAGAAAAAACATCAGTATTGATTGCTGTATGTAGCTCCCGGGTTTGTTCGTTCGTACAGTTTTTGTGATTTGTTTTTCGGTAGTATTTTTGAATGGCATAAATTCGAATCTGGACTAAAACAATTATTGCGAAATTGAATTGCCGTAAGGTCTTGAATAATAACCAGGAGAGGAAAATTAATTAGGGTTTGTTTTAAGTAATACGCAATGTTCGTTACATGAAATAATTAATATGTAACGAATTACATGAAATGAGGGCCCGTAGCTAAATAATAACAGCCGCACAGGTCGATCGATCAGGTTAAGCTACGCTTGCCGCGGTTGGTCTGTGAATGGGTGACCATCTTTACATACCGTGACCCCTCCGTGCCTCGGAAATCACGTTAAGCCGGTGGTCCCGGCTGTCATTCGTGGAACTTTGACAGTCGTTACGGGTAGTCAGAAGCCCGAAAGTCTGACAACCAGTTTTACCAAGGGGTATCGTATTACCCAGTAACAGGGTTGTGGAGATCAGATAGGCAGTCGCTCCATGTAAAATACTGGTATTCAGCTGCATCCGGTTAGACTGAAAGCCGACCCAAACATAGTTGGGAGAAGGCTAGGCAGATGATGATTCGTTACATGAAATTTTGAATAAACATGAAAATATGGTTTCATAGCCCAACAATAACTAACCTTTTAATAATCATGATGTGATAAAAAAGAGTCTAAAGGTACTAAAGAGAGGCTACCAGAAGAAATATCAAAGAAAATCTGTGAATTCATGTCTCAAGGACGTCATCTAGCTTCTCTCTTTTCTTGTGCCAATCCACACGCTCCTGTGTCAGCCTCATCCAGGTTTTGCCCGCGGTGTTAACAATTTCGTCTGCCCATCTCGCTGCTGGATGACCAACATCTCGTCTTCCAGTCCTTGGACGCCACTCTGTCACAGCCTTACTCCACTTGTCATCACTGCGCCTTGCCAGGTGTACTGCCATCAAGCATTTTTATTAACTCCTTCTTTTTAATGCAATCTGTCAAATAGGTAGGTAGTGGCTTTGTGATACCAGCTTTGACTTCCTCTTTGACAGTTTTTATATCTTATTCCTTATGAATTGTGTCGTTTGTGACGTACCATGGAGCATTTACAATCTGTTGCAGTGTTTTAGATTGAAACCTCTGAAGGATTTCGATGTTGGAGTTAGCTGCCGTTCCCTATAGCACCAGATAGGCTTGAGAATACATTTGAATAGGAGTAGTTTGTTTCCCAGAGGTATTTGGGACTTTCTGTTAATCATCCAGTGTAAGCTACGGAGTTTTTTTGCCCTAGGGCTTTGCGTTTGGTAAATATGTGGTATCTCCGCGTAAAGTGTCTGTCAAGGTATATTCCAAGGTAACGTGTGACCTCTGCTTGCGGTGCTTCTATATCATTTAAGGTTCTTTCCGTGTGGTGAAAGTCACCTGGACTGACTTAGTTTCGTTGGCTTTTATCTTCCAATCTCTAAAGCATTCTGAGATCAACTTGAGGCTGTTTTGCAGTTTTTCGGAAGCCTCTCTCGGGCAGATATCGGTAGCCGGTTTGGCATATCATCGGCAAAAGTGCCTGGTGGACATTTCTATCTAACGGCAAGTCGGCAGTTCCATGAAGTATATATAAATGACATAATAGCAAAGTTTGACACGATACACTTCAACCGACGTAAACCTTTGATTACCAAACCGTCAGATAGTTTGACATTCGATTCGATTAGTTTGAGAGGCCCGTGGCTAAGTAATTACAGCCGCACGATGACGGATCTATTGATCAGGCTAATCTATGATGCCGCTTGGTCCGTAGATGGGTGATCACTACCTACCTCTGGTGACTACTACGGTACCTCGGAAAGCACATTAAGCCGTTGGTCCCGGGTATCATTCGTGGATCCTTAACAGTTACGGGTAGTCAGAAGCCCAAAAGTCTGGCAACCAGTCTTACCAGGAAATTAATTATCTAGGAAACTTATTTGATTTATCTAAATACTCGGTAAATTATAAATACTAATAAAAATAAAACGTAATTAGTTCCAGTCATTTTGTCACTGCTAACAATCTTCATCAATCTTTCATCAACATAGCAGTGGTGGCCACATGATAATGGCCGCGACTTACGAGTTGTAAGTCGTAGGTTCGAACCCAGCCAGGCGTTTTACTTTGTGACACATCACACTTCTTCAAAACGGTGAAGGAAAACATCGTGAGGCAACCGGCATGTCCTAGAACCCAAAAATTAGACAATAGGACCACGTGGTGGATTACAGTCCATTCCCTCTCCAAGAGAGGAGGCCTGTATCCCAATAGTGGGAATATTCATAATCATCATCATTTCAGCCGTTAGACGTCCACTGCTGGACATAGGCCTCCCCCAATTTTGGGGGGGTTTGCCATAATCGCCACGCTTGGCAGGCGGGTTGGCGATCGCAGTATGGTGGAATGCATAGAGAACGCTGCTGCCCATTCTCTGGTACGACCCTTAGTCGCCTTTACACCCACGGGAAGTAAGGGGATATTATAGGCTGATTATTACTTTATCACCTCGAGGTTTGCAGTATCACATGTACGACCAGGTACCTATATTTCCTTCGAAAAATAATATAATTTTTCAAAAAATGTCACCTGACATATATGTCATATACCATGGGACATATAAGTAAACTGAGCGAGGTGTGACCAACGCCCTAATGAGAGGTTTTTTTTTTTTGGAGTATTAAAAAAAACATAGTTTGCAAGAACTCTGTAGATGGCGTTGAACTAACTACGTTACTAGGTGCCAAAGCCAAAACGCTTGGAAAAAAAACATTGCGTCACGTCACATACGCTCATTGACTGACACTTTCGTTTGCTTTCGTTGGCTTTCGTTTTACGATCTCAAAATTACATCCAAGTGAAATAATCAAAAAATGATGTGACGTTCCGTTCCCTGCAGTAACTTACCAAGTTCAGCGCCATCTATCCAGCGACTAGGGAAGAGTTTAAAAAAAATAAAAAGAAAATCCCTCATTGGGTAACACGCTTTTAATCACAATCTGGGGATTTTGGAAGCTATTCCCAATTCATTGCTTTTTTGGTTTGAAAAATTCGTCTGCTCAACAAAGTAAATAATGCAATGAACGTGGCTTCACTTGTCAAAATGAAACTTATTGCGATCAATAGCAGTAGATTAGATTATTAAGTAGATTTTTATCTTGTGCGCTCTGGCCTGTACATCGTATATCGTACCTTTAGACTTATAAGAGACCTAATTCGAAATTTAAAGATTTCAACTTTGACTCATAAAATTACCTTGCACGACCATCTTCATCGAATCTTAATAAAACACTAGCTTCTGCCCGCGACTTCGTCCGCGTGAAATTTGTAAGTACTTTCCTCTTATAATTTCTAAAATGTATGTTTATGATTTTTATCATTTATTTAGATATAAATAAGTATTCGGGCCAATTTTTTAGTTTATAGCTCAAAGGGATCAGATTTTTCAAATAAACTATCCCAGCTTTTTACCCCCCCAGGAGAGTAATTTTGAAAAATCGTTTGGGATGTGTTCATAACTTGACTCAAAGACCCATACCTATTTTCGAGTTAATGGAAGCAAGCAGTAGAATTTTCCACCTTCGTAGGAGTCAATTTTTGAAAAACCCTGAATAACTTTTTTTAAGTATTTTTTGTTTTAGTAGTACCGAGCGGGTTTGAATATTTTTCTAATCCATCAACTTTGTCACCCCCCAAATCCTCTGTGAGGGATTTTTTAAACTAAAAGTGACAATCTTTATTATTTACTGACCCAAATATTCCCAAGTTTCTAATTTATTAACCAAATGAATAAGATTTTTCATATAAACTGTATCCCCTCTTTCTATCCCCATAGGGGTGGAATTTCGAAACATAATCTAGATTATTTATACCAATTTTCCAGTTAATCAAGCCTCGTAATAAAATTCTGCCCAATGAAATTGACTACCCATCTTCACCGCATTAGCGGTAGATTTTCGAAAAACCCTGAACCACTTTATTATTTATTTTGGTCGTACTGAGTTTCGAGTTAATTGGACCGCGCATTAAAATTTTTCCATACTAAATTTGACACCTCCCAATCCCCCTTCAGGGGGTAGTTTAGAAAACTAACCCAAAGGGGAGATCCCTTTGGGTTAGTTTAGAATTCCAAAAAAATTCGAACTTTATAATTATTTGTGCCAAGTTTCAAGTTTACCACCATTGTACTATCCACGCCAAAAGTCCATAGGCAATTTTAAAACTAATTGCTTAACGTTTAGTTTGACTTACGACCTTCTTTTAATGCCGCATATTACTCGAATAATCACGCTTTTGAATATAGTTCCGTGTCATGTTCGTCTTGTTCACATAATTCGTAAAACTTTATGAGTATACCCATAGAAATCTAAATAAATAAATTAGGTATGGTAGACAGATGCAGGTAACTTATGGCTCATTCACCACGTCTAATAGAATGTTGTTCGTTCTTGGTTGGTTTTTGATATTGTGGGTTAGTGACGTGTGTTTAATCTATTATAATAAGCTGTGTAATAGTTCATTTTGAAATGTAAGCTTTGAGATGAAAGCGGATATTATCGCGCAGCGTAAAAGTGGACTTAATATTATATCACAAATAATTGATGAAACCGGACTGACTGTGAGTATTATGATTTAATTATTTTATCTAATATTTAGCTAATTAAAGTTTAACTGCTGATCCTTGTAGTTATTTTATTAAACGTTTTATATTTACCATAGGGTCTAAATAGAAGAAAAAAATAATATTTCCAAGAGTTTATTTATTTACTTTTGGAATGATGAATGTAGCATTATGTATAAATTATAATATAATCATTTTGTAACATTTGAACTATTTTCAAAATAATTTTGTTTAAAAAAGTAATAAGTAGGTATCTACTTAATATTTTATAATTCTGCTAGGAGCCTTACAATATTCCTTTTTTGTTTTAGAGAAATTACCTACTGTGAGTCGGAGGGTCAAAAGATATAAGGAAGAGTACAGTCAGTGAATAAGAAACAAGTGGTTTTAACCAACCAGTTACCTACCAGATGAAGTTGCATTGCAAGGAAATATGAAGATATATCGCACACCTAGATGAAGGGTAGCACAACTCAAAATAATCCAAAATCGAGTTATTGCAATTATCGGAATCAGCGCCGAAAACTACATAAACTCCAAAGACACCTGTGTACAAACTTCATTCCTAAAAAACTAGATAAAAACTAGATAAAAATATTGAACAATGATTTAGTCACGATTACTAATATAACACGAAAAAAAATAACAAAAAATGTATACGTGTATTTGAAGGTAAGTAATTGATCAAATTAATATCTTAGTAAAATAATATACAACCTCATCCAACAATCATTTAAATCGGTCAAATAGAAAACGAGTAAAACGTTTTTTGCTGTTCCTGAAAAAAGAGGTATTTTGAGTTGTGCTACTCTTTATCTAGGTGTGCGATATGTTTAAACATTACAGGATCCATACGCCAGCGTTTACTTGATAGCATGGATAATAATGGGGGTTATACAATGTATTAAGTTATAAATTACAAATTGATTTTAGTAATATTAAAATATTAATGTGTCATATCCGTAATAAGGATTATTTTGAGGTTTATAGTTTCAATCTTCTTTTCAAAATGAATTTTGAAAATGAATACTTAAGCTATATCCGCAATTAAAGCACAATATTATTTTATTACTAAGATAGTTACAATATTTTAAGTCTAATGGTCGTAGCTCACTGATTACCTGCTTAACTTCAATAAATTGTTCTTTATGAGAAAATAAACTGTTTTAAAAGTTTATTTATCAAATTATAACGAATAAAATTTTTGAAATCACTTAAATTTTTTTTTATTTTTACCCCGCATATTTCAATAACAATATAATAATACAAATAAAACAAATATTACATTATTATTCTTGTGTATTAATTTATCGAATAATAAAAAATGATAAGATTATTGTTGAAAAGATAAATCAAAGTTCCATCTCGAGATTTGAACCCAGGCCTGCGTGTTTACTAATCCTATACGCTACGTTATCCGCTAGCAGTACTTGTTATGAAGTTGTGAATTTTAGCAGTGGTATGAACCAACCAAGGTCATACGTAATTACGCCGCGCGTGTGAAAAAGCGATGACGATATGTTTTGTTTCGTTTGACGTTAGCAAGTGTACACACACAGATGTAAATACGGGCCTGCGGCGCGGGCGCGGGGACGGCGCGAAGCATGTTCACAGAAATTTCAACCATACCGTGCCTAAGCAGTATTGGAGCATACTGTACCATTTTTTTTGAGTTTATCAAGGCACTCATTAAAATCCCCTTATAAATCGAATTACCACTTTTTGTCCCGTCAGAGGTCAATAATTTTCGAAAACCCCATACACTTACTATTGATTCTTCATCTGCGTAGCCTTTTCCCAACTATGTTGGGGCCGGCTTCCAGTCCAACGGGATGCAGCTGAGTACCAGTATTTTACATGGAGCGACTGCCTATCTGACCTCCACAACCCAAATACAATAACCCTTGATAAGACTGGTTGTCAAACTTTCGGGCTTCTGACCACCCCTAGCGACTGTCAAAGATCCACGAATGACAGTCGGGACCAACGGCTTAGCGTGCTTTCCGAGGCACGGAGAGGTCACGGTATGTAAAGATGGACACCTATCCACAGACCAACCGCGGCAAGCGTAGCCTGCGTAACCTGATCGATCGAACTGCGCGTCTGTTTTTATTAATTATTATCTGTCAAAAGTATTAATACTGAGTTTCGAGTAAATTGGACCGCGCGTTCTTCCACACAAACTTTAACACCCCAACACAAGGGGTGTTGGGGTGTTTTGATAAACGAATAATGATAAACTTTATTACTTGCTTAGTATTCTTGCCAAGTTTATTAACCAAATGAATAAGATTTTTCTTATAAACTGTATCCCCGTTTTTCACCCCCACAGTGGTGGAATTTCGTAAAATTGTTTGGGATGTGTTTATTACTCGACTCAAAGATTGTTTATACCAATTTTCGAGTTAATCAAGCCACGCAGTAAAGTCTTCCCCTATAAAATTAACTTTTCACCCCGTTATGTGTAAATTTTCGAAAAACAATGATTTTATTTTAAAAACAATGAATTTATTTTATTTTATTTTCGGTCTTAAGTATAAATACTGAGTTTCGAGTTAATCGGACCACGCGTTAAAATTCTTCCATACAAACTTTGACACCTCCCAATCCCCCTTCAGGGGGTAGTTTAGAAAAAAAAGCCAAACTTCATAATTTATTTAGATAAGTATTCGTGCCAAGTTTCATGGTTATTAACTTAAGGAATAAGATTTTTCATACAAACAAAATCCCCTCTTTTCACCCCTTAAAGGTTAAATTTCCAAAAACCCCTTCTTAGTGGATATCTACTCTTCACAAAGAACACACCCTCCAAAATTAATTTCTCTACCCAGCGGTACCGACCAGCGTTTTAGGCTGTGCGTTGATATATCAGTCAGTCAGGACAAAATTTAATCCCCCTTTTCACCCCTTAATGGATGAAATTCTAACAACACTGTTGTGTTAGCTTCCAATCATAAGCCTAGATAATAAATTTAGTGATTTTTACGTCGAAAATTAATGACGTTCTATACACAACTTCATCCCCCTTTTTAACCCTTCGGGGGTGGAATTATCAAAAACGCTGAGACACGTATAAATTAATTTTTAATTGTCAGCCTAAATACAAAATTAGAAGATCCTAACTTCAAAACTGTCGGACTTTCATATAAACTTCCATCCCCTATTTTAACCCTTTAGGGGTTGAATTCCCAAAAATCGTTTATTAGTGGATACTTACTCTTCACAAAGAACACACCTTCTAATTTTCAAGTCTCTAGGTCCAGCGGTTTGGGCTGTGCGTTGATATATCAGTCAGTCAATCAGTCAGTCAGGACTTTGAATTTTATATGTATAGATATTATGTTAGGTTAGACTACTCTCACATATCTAACAAGACTGACATATTAAGTCTTTGTTTTAATCAGTTATACGTTGTTTAAAGTTAAACTCTCCAACGAACAAACAGAAATCCGAAACACAAGATCAAAACAGATGGAATGAATGTTTTTAGTGGATTGATTCTTAGAAATGGTAAAATTCAATTTGACCATATTATCTTATTTGGGTCAGCTAACCTCGCGTCTGATGTTTTATTTCAACTTGTAGTTATGAAAATATTAAAAGACTGGCTTTTGACTGTGGCTTCGGCCGCGTGGGGGTTGGTTAATAATCCCCGGGATCGTACTAGTTACTGGGATAAAAAGTCATCATCATCATCATCATTTCAGCCGAAAGACGTCCACTGCTGGACATAGGCCTCCCCCAAGCACCGCCACTTGGACCGGTTCTGTGCTTCTCGCATCCAACGGGTTCCTGCAGCCTTCACAAGGTCATCGGACCACGTTGTGGGAGGCCTTCCAACGCTACCTACGTCTTCCGGTACGCGGTCGCCACTCCAGAACCGTTCGGCCCCGTCGGCCATCTGTTCTGCGAACAATGTGCCCTGCCCACTGCCACTTAAGTTTGGAAATTCTTCGGGCTATGTCGGTTACCTTGGTTCTCCTGCTGATTTCCTCTAAAAAATTTTAAAAATTCCTGGGGGCCCAAAAAGGCCACTTTGGAGAATCATATAAGGATAACATTATGAATTATAATATGGCGAAGACAGTCCGTGTTCGTGTTTGTTTGTGTGTTGTCCGTGTCCGTGTTGTGTGTGTTTTTTTTGTGTCGTGTGTTTTCTTTTTTTCGCTGCACTACATAGGTACAATCAAAGAGATTGGGATTGGATTTGGATTGGATTGATTGGTATTTTAGCACAGACAAAAAAAAAATAACTGAAAAATTATTAACCAATGGGATTTGATACGATTAACTTAACAGTTAACTGTCCATTTTATTATCCTTTTATGATTCTGCAAAAGTGGCCTTTTTAGGGCCAGTCTTATTTCCGTCCTATTATTACAAAACGAAATCTAAATTTAGTTATAGCCTAAACGTTTCACCCAGGATTTGTATTTCAAACTTTATTTCGATGTAGGCAAAGTTCTTAATACTAAAATGACAACTTATTACCGCAGCTTAGCAAATAAGCTTTCATCTATACAAATATCTATATACATACAAATAAATAAAATTGAGTGTCTGTTTGTAATATTTTTTTACCCCGTTCTCACATCATCATCTGCCTAGCCTTTTCCCAACTATCTTGGGGTCGGCTTCCAGTCTAACCGGATGCAGCTGAATACCAGTATCTTTTTTTTCTTACATCTT
Organism: Mesoligia furuncula; assembly: GCA_916614155.1. Taxonomy (NCBI): domain Eukaryota; kingdom Metazoa; phylum Arthropoda; class Insecta; order Lepidoptera; family Noctuidae; genus Mesoligia; species Mesoligia furuncula. The sequence continues at coordinate 21,562,972 of OU744814.1, read as the reverse complement.
TCTCACATATAATTATTATAAATTCAACATTAATGATGTAACTAATATTTATGTAAAAATATAATTTTTATGAGTGTCCATAGAGTTTCTTGCCCGTTCTTCTCCATAGGTACCTACGCTTTGGAATGGGCAACTGGCTTCATATTTTCTGACTGACCGACTTCTTGACAATACAAAAGTGCCTGTAAATGGTTTAATTGAAATAAATGCTTTGAGTTTGAGATCAAAATAACAGCTTCTTACTAAATGCATGTGAAAGTATTAGTATTCGCTACTTATAACAAAAAAAATATTTTTTTAAATTTTAGTCTATCTTTCTGTCCGTGTGTCTGTTTGTTCCGGCTAATCTCTGAAACGGCTTAACCAATTTTGACGGGATTTTCAGTGACAGATAACTGATGACAAGGCTCGCTCCATGTAAAATACTGGTATTCAGCTGCATCCAATTACACTGGAAGCCAACCCCAACATAGTTGGGAAAAGGCTACGCAGATGATGCCTTAGAAAAGTTTAAGCTATGATGAGTTTGACATGCCCCTTTTAAAAGAATCCTGGTCTATCCGTGTGCCCAATCTCACCCAAAAACAGTTCAGCTGCTAAGATCATCATCTGCCTAGCCTCTTCCCAACTATGTTGGGGTCGGCTTCCAGTCTAACCGGATGCAGCTGAATACCAGTATTTTACATGGAGCGACTGCCTATCTGACCTCCACAACCCAGTTACTGGGTAATACGATACTCCTCGGTAAGACTGGTTGTCAGACTTTCAGGCTTCTTCCTACCCGTAACGACTGTCAAAGATCCACAAATGACAGCCGGGACTAACGGCTTAACGTGCTTTCCGAGGCACGGAGGGAGACCGATATGTAAAGATGGTCAGCCATCCAGTTCAGCCTCTAAGATATTTTACTAAAATATTTATTTCTTACTTAAATATTTTAGTAAGAATGCTGTGCGAACATCTGTGAATGAAAGATAAGTAAATTGCAGCTGTCTATCAAAAGATTTAAACAGAAAATTGATAACAGAGATGATTGACGCTGAGAGCGAATAGATAATTAAATAATACAGGAGAATGATTTTGTTATTTAACTTGTCTTTGGATGTTTGACTGGCTATTTGGGTTATCGCTGTTTTCTGGATCAATGGCTGGACTAATTAGTGGTAATACCTTTGATAAGAACGGGTTGGGTTGATTGGTTAATTACGATAAAAAGTTAATTAATATAAAAACTTTTTTACAAAAAAACAACCGACTTCCAAAAGCACTATAAAGTGAAAAATAACTTTAATTTCGGAAGTCGGTGTCTCTGGATTTGTATTTTAGTTTTTTGCCACCGACTTCCGAAATTAAAGTTATTTTTCACTTTATAGTGCTTTTGGAAGTCGGTTGTTTTTTTGTAAAAAAGTTTTTATTTTTCACTTTTTAGCGGGTCAGTTTGTAATATATATTAACTAAGTTATAATAGCCTAATGTCAACTAGTTATCACCTTTTACAAAATATTGCTTTTCCCGATGCAGGGACGTTAATTGTTGAGGAGTTCTCCTAGTAAGAACCAGGAGAACTGGAGCTGATTGAGAAGTCACCATCAGCTCCACTTCACCATACGCATTGTAATGAGCATAAATTGCTTAGCAGCTATATTAAAGTAATCGAATCGCAACCCGTGAAATATTTGTCATTGAGTAGTTCCGATAGTCGTGTAAAGACGCTGGATGGCATTGTATTATGCGACTTGGAACCTACCAAATTGCTAAATAGACCACATGACGAAAAGGCATTGCGTGAAATGCAACGATTGAGGCTTTTATAAATCATCATCATTTGTTCTGTGCCTAGGTGTAATTTATCTATAATATGTATGTATTTAGAAATATATAAGTATGTTTATCAGTTGTCTAGTACCCATAACACAAGCTCTGCTTAGCTTGGGACTAGACGGCGTTGTGTGATAGTTGTCGAATATATTATATATTATATTATTATTATTATTATTGCAGTTCACTGCTGGACGTAGACCTCCCCAAGTTTGCGCCAACGTTCACGGTCCCCCGCTTCTCTCATCCAATCACTACCGGCAACCTTTGTTAGGATAATTATACAGAAGCAAAACTCGCAAAAGTATTTCACTTTCGTCGTCGTCGTCGTTTCAGCCGATAGACGTCCACTGCTGGACATAGGCCTCCCCCAATTTTGGGAGGGTTTGCCATAATCGCCACGCTTGGCAGGCGGGTTGGCGATCGCAGTATGGTATGATGGTGGAATACATAAAGAACGCTGCTGCCCATTCTCCGGTACGATCCTTAGTCGCCTTTTACGACACCCACGGGAAGTAAGGGGCTTCACTTCCCCTTTACCCCCCCGGGCGGGGGGGGGGATTTCACTTTAAGAAGTATTTATTAGTTTTTAGACTAGATGCTGCTAATCCTGGCTGCAGAATCAGGCCAGACTTATGTCAGCATTGCATTGAACTTAAAATTTAGTCCTGTTTAAAATGAGCCCAAACACGACTTTTTTTTTTTTTTTTTTTTTTGAGGATGGGAAATCATCAAATGACTCCTCCCGCTCTGGGTGGAGCGGAAGGGAGTGTCAGACTCTTACTGACTAAAACCCACCCGTGTTCCTTCCTTAGCCCTTTATGTTCCGGGCCAGCGGTAACCCTTTCGGACAATCCCGCTGACCCGGCAGGCTTCGGCCCTAAGGGGCCCCTCCTCGATGCTGACATCTCTTTGAGGCGCGCGTGGAACACGTACGCGCCGTCCGGCACGGGCCTGGTCCTGATCGGGCGGTGAGCTACCCATTACTCTCCGCCCGCAGGCCCGCGCCTACGGTGGCCGGGAGTCGTCACGCGGCTTCCGACGCCCGGAGCGTCTCCCGCGGCGGCTGGGACGGGAGGCTCTCTCCCTGAGCCGTTCCGCCACCTCCTTCGCTAGCATGACTGCTTCGCAGAAGGAGGTGACTGCCTCCCACTCCCTCTCGCCCCGGACCATGGCTTGCACCAGGGCCGGACGCGAGAGGTCGCCGTCGCTGCCAATCGCCTCTACGAGGACACGGCGGTGCTCCGCCCAAGCGGGGCAGACCTCCACCGTGTGCTCCACCGTGTCCTCTGGGCGATCCTGACAATGGTGACACCCGGGCGTTTCCTCCCGCCTGATGATGTGCAGGAACCTCCCGAAACTTCCGTGTCCGGTGAGGACCTGCGTCAGGCGGTAGGTGAGGGCGCCGTGGCGCCTCTCTAGCCACTCCTCAAAGAGGGGTCTTATCGCCGCTATCGCGGCGTGCCCTAGCCCAAACACGACTACGGTGCTGTAATTTCAAGTACTTCGGTGTTCCACATTAACAGTACCTACGTTTATCCACACATCGAGCCCTTTTCAATAAGCCTAAACACGATATATCTGCTGTTAGTTCTCGAGGAGTTAGGTACTCAGCAGACTATCCTGACTGCAGCATCAGGTCATAACTTGATGATCATAAGACCAAATGTGGCAAATGCCCTATCATACATCAAAACAATTTACTAAAACGGTCGTTGCCTGTTCGAGTAACTTCTTACTGTTAAGGAGTTGCACCTTCCATCATCAGCCCAGCTACCTGAGATGGTGACAACCATACGCAAATACACAAGATACTTCATAAAATATGCGAAAAACAATAAGTGAGCCTATAAAATTTGAGGATTACCCTCGATTTCTCTAAGATCCCATCATCAGATCCTAATTTGGTGACAGTGGGACCACCTCAGAACTATCTACTTTCAAACGAAAAAATAATTTTGAAAATCTGTCAACAATTGGTGGAGTATTAGATGAACAAACATACAAAAAAAAAAAAAAAAAAAACATACAAACATCCGAACATAGTACCTCCTCCTTTTTGTGAAGTCGGTAAAAAGATTGTATACCAGTATATCGCGCGAATGCTGGCATGTCCTAGAACCAACAATTCAAAGACATATGACATCTACCAACCCTCAGTGTTCACTCCCGCTCACAGAGAGCAGGCCTCTGTCCCAGCAGCGGGAAAGGCTGACTCAAAACAAATAGCTTAGTACAAGAAATAAGGGGATGGGTGTGTTTCAAACACAACTCAAATTCAAAGCATTTATTTTAACTACACGATTTACAGGCACTTTTAAATTGTCGAGGAATCAGAAAGATGGTTGCCTATTACAAAGGTTCCTATGGAGCAAAACGAGCAATAAACTCCATGGACAGTCTATAAATAAAAACTATTTTACAAAAAAAAAACAACCGACTTCTAAAAAACACTACCTACAAAGTGAAAAATAACTTTAATTTTGGAAGTCGGTGTCTATGGATCTGTAATTTAGTTTTTTGCCACCGACTTCCGAAATTAAAATTATTTTTCACTTTGTAGTGTTTTTTGGAAGTCGGTGGTGTTTTTTTGTAAAAAAGTTTTTACTTTTCACTTTTTAGTGGGTCAGTTTGTAATTAATCTAAGTTACAATAGCCTAATGTCAACTACTCATCACTTTTTACAAAATATTGCTTTTCCCGATGCAGGGACGTTAATTGTTGAGGAGTTTTCTTAGTAAGAACCAGGAGAACTGGAGCTGATTGAGAAGTCACCATCAGCTCCACTTCAAAATACGCATTGTAACGAGCATAAATGCTTAGTAACCACATTAAAGTACCTAATCGAATTGCAACCAGTGAATTACTTATTATTGTGCAGTTCCGATGGCCATCAGTAGTCTTCATCATTAGTTCCACTTCACCAAATGGTGCTTTCCGAGAGAAAATGCACGAGTTACTATAAAAATACTCAAATGGCAAAATTTCAGGGTTTCCCTCGATTTCCATGGGATTCCTTCATCAGATTCCATCTTGGTGACAATGGGACCACCTCGAAACCATACCCTTTAAAAAAAAAAGAATTTTTGGAATCGGTCCAGCCGTCTTCGAGTAACCGGGGAACATACATAAAAAAAAAAGGTTCGACGAATTAAAACCTCCTCCTTTTTGAAGTCGGTTAAAAACAATCTGATATTGAAACTTTGTCTCTGAGATGGCATCGTTTATACGAGTTATACTTTAGATAATGCTGATGATTTATGGCTATTTTTCCGCCCATTAAGATACAAAACATGAAAAATTTATTAAGCAAGCTACCAAAACTTAGTTTTTTAGGCCATGGAAGTCGTGCTCCAGACAGCCAACGTAGAATCGGAACCAGCAATTGTATATCTTTTATATTTTCTAATGCACGCATGACTGCTTCTAAAAGCAAAACAATATTTGAAACCATCTTTGGTGACTAGCCAAAAAACTAGGCAAAATCAACAGACTAGAACAGAACTTTGATTCTAGGTTTGGTTAGAATAGATTTTTTACACCAGACAGACTCATTTACCTGATCTACCACCGTAATTCGTGTCCCGTCTAAATAGGAGTCCTAGTTTCCCTAATGGCTGTTTCATGGCTCATGGAAATCGAGTTATCTGCTCTCCTGGATTTGATGGCTCATTTTGTTCAAACTGTTTAGACTTAGTAGCTTAATAAAATAATATGGCACATCGAATTCAAAATCAAAATATTTTATTTCACATAAAGCTACATGGGCACTTATGAAACGTCAGAAGCTAGGTGCGCGGTTCCAATTGGTAGTTTCCTATGCAGAAGAGCGGCAAGAAATTCCACGGTCTTTTAAAAATCATTGGCTTTTACAATGTTTTCTAATTACAGTGTAAATAGGTATGGGAGGACAGCGTAGGGGAGAGTAGCCCAAAACGGGTAAGCTAAGGTTGATGGTAAAAAAAAACAACTTATAGATATAAATTGAAAATTTATTTGTATATTTTGAAATGTTTAGTTATCAAGGACTATAAAATAAATGACATATTTAGTAGTTTTGTACATTAAGAATAAAAAAATAACAAGAATCTTTACCATTCGAATTACCCGTTTTGCCCGTAGGGGGGGCCTAAAGCAGGTAGGGCTTTTGGGCAAAGCGGGTAGGGACTGAATTACATGAGATTAACGTCAATCAATGACTAGAACTGTTTCATAACAATCATAACTCAGATGGAGCTCCACCAGGATCATCAGCTACTTGCAGTGACAATGCTTGGATCAATGGACCAGTATTCTTGGAATGGTTGCGGCACTTTGTAGACAACGTAATGAGTTGGCAACGTAAACAGATTGTCCATGTGAAATAGATACTCAACTAGCTCTAATTCTTGAGCTGCTGTAAAAACTGTTGTAAATTTTCCTAGTTTTTTTTTTGACATCCTTTCTTTATATGTATCTGTAAAGTCGAAAGGTTGATGCCATATTTTTTTGCTGCACCATTGACGGAAGTTTTGAGAGCTTCTTCTATCGCAAGCTTCATAACTCCTTCATCCCACGATGCATTTGCAGTCTTTCTTTTGTATTTATTTACCATCTGCAAAAATAAAAGAACTAATAAGCAGTCAATGAAATTATACAGGGCAAATCGGGTATGGGTAAAACGGGCACCCGCTTTGCCCATACCCTTTTTGCCCACAAGCATGTATTTTTTTCAATCGACTCATATCCTTAAAACCGAAATAATAAACGCCAACCTATTACACAAATAAAACGCCTATTTGTTGCAAAATCATAACACAAAACTAGTAAGAACATATTGTAAACCATTTTCGAGTATTCAAAAGTAATGTAACTCAATTTTTTTTAGTGGAAATAGCAAAAAACTTCTTTCTTATCTTACCGTGAACTAGTGTCCGCCAGAGAAGCGTGCCGGCTCCCTGTGATTGGAGAGTGGCAGGCGCCGCGCACTGCACGCACACATTCTTATTAGCAATAAAGGTGCGCAATTTAAAAAGCATATCCGTTTTAGGCGGGCTACCCGTTTTAGGCTTACCTCCCCTAAGTCTGTCAACGACTACCAGGTATTTAATAAAATAGAAAATGGTCTACAAATCTACAGTCTACAAGGCCTATAATGTCTCACTTTCACAAAATATAAAAGTATCTATAAAAAGATCAATAAAACTTCCTGGTCATTAAAGAAACTGACACACAAGTATAATTGACGAAACTCAACACAGCCGTTCTACGTCTACAGTTTTCTAAGACAGCGGTGGCTGGGCAAAAGTGCTCTCTAGGGAAACATACTAACTTACTTTTCTATATAATGTTAAAGTGACGTCATGGGCCGCTAAATTGCGGACGCTATGTGGTGAACAACGCAGTCTTAGTCGTAGCTTTAGCTTAAAACTCGATGTACCAACATTATCGACTGCGACCTGTATATCCATCCATACTAATATTATAAATGCGAAAGTGGGTCCGTCTGTCTGTCTGTTACCTTTTCACGCTTAAACCGCTGAACCGATTTGTATAAAGATAGTTTGAGAAAAGGACATAGAATAGAAAGGTGAAACCGCAGAGCACTGCTGGTTTGATATAATTATTTATAAAAAAAAAAAAATACCCTTCGTTTTGTGTTCGAATGATACAAAATTTTCAACCACATTAACCTTTCATTGAAAATAGTGTACATCAAACGCACATTCCGCAGTAATTTCCAAGGTTTTTACGATGTATGGTATATTTTAGTCATGAAACCTTGTTTATCATTCGATCTATTGATCAAACGTATATTTATTGACCAGATACATGCACGCACTCACTATCATCATCATCATCATTTCAGCCGAAAGACGTCCACTGCTGGACATAGGCCTCCCCCAAAAGGGGGGGGTTTGCCATAATCGCCACGCTTGGCTGGCGGGTTGGCGATCGCAGTATGGTATGGTGGTGGAATGCATAGAGAACGCTGCTGCCCATTCTCCGGTACGCCCCTTAGTCGCCTTTTACGACACCCACGGGAAGTATGGGGTATACTCACCATAAATGTTAATAATTATGTCACTCTCTGTATTTCATACTTTTCTGTATACTTCGTAAAGGACCTAAACGCAAAAAACGCGAGTTTTATAATGCTTTAAAGTATAATGATCGATTAAAGTAAACAAAATCAGAAAAATATATGATATTCTTCAGGATATAAATATCCTAGTTAAATAGTGTGTTGAAAACATAATACAACTAATTTCATTTTACAATAAAAACCGTACTAAATACAATACAATACAACCATTAAATCGTTCAAATAATTTTTGTCAGATTATTCTATAAGCAACATACTAAAGCACTAGTGTTTTCATTTTTTAGTTCAATCATTTTTTTGTAAATAGATTCATATTTTGCAATAAATTGACTGTCAGTCGCTCCATGTAAAATACTGGTATTCAGCTGCATCCGGTTAGACTGGAAATCGACCCCAACATAGTTGGGAAAAGGCTAGGTAGATGATGATTTTGCAATAAATTTCCAGCGTTGTGTCATCGCGTTTCTCTTTCTTTTCTATGCAGTCCGACAGTGACCGCGCTTGAGGTCATGTAGTCCCGTTAAGATGAATAAATATGGTTACAAACTGCACAGAGAGCCCTTAGAGCCCTCTCTAAGGGCTCTCACAGTGGCACTCCGGGAGTGCCGACGTAAGTGAAAACAAAACACAAACAGAATACTTTGCCATCACTCACTGACAAATCGGATATACATTAAAACGGAGTACATCCCGAAGACAAGCGAACACATCCGTTGCGTAGCGAAGCGTATCGTCTTAGAAACAAAATACGCGCGGTGTCGCTTACGGTAACAGTGGCGCGAGTTCAATGGTTTTTTCCCATCTTAAAAAGTGCCCAACGCGCCTAACGGATTTTTCACTTCAAAAATGTATGCTTGGTTGCGCAACCGGTTGGCCGCCTACCATAAAGCTGGGTATATTTTGCTGGCAGTGCGACCATGGTTGCGCGACCACGGTGTCTTTAAAAAGGTATTTAAGAGTACCAGTTTCGACCACATTGTCACTATACTGTCTATCTAATTCATAGAGTCTCCAAATCTCACAGCATCTTCCTTCAAGTTAAACTATCCTCATATTTCTCAAGAATAAATGAGGCATCTGCAAACTGCACCACTTCGGAATCGAGTTTCGACCATATTGTCACTATACTGTCTATCTAATTCATAGAGTATCTAAATCTCACAGCATCTTCCTTCAAATTAAACTATCCTCAAATTTCTCAAGAATAAATGAGGCATCTGCAAACTGCACCACTTCGGAATCGAGTTTCGACCATATTGTCACTATACTGTCTATCTAATTCATAGAGTCTCCGAATCTCACAGCATCTTCCTTCAAATTAAACTATCCTCAAATTTCTCAAGAATAAATGAGGCATCTGCAAACTGCACCACTTCGGAATCGAGTTTCGACCATATTGTCACTATACTGTCTATCTAATTCAAAGAGTCTTCAAATCTCACAGCATCTTCCTTCAAATTAAACTATCCTCAAATTTCTCAAGAATAAATGAGGCATCTGCAAACTGCACCACTACGGAATCGAATTGAAGTGACGCGCAGATAAATTGATTTATTAGAGACAAAACCACAAGGATACAAAGTCGTGGTGTTATTTAGCGGGGCATTAAAATGCAACCGGCGAAGTTGCGGCAACTGTAGATGCGGTAACAGGAGTTAAAGAAGCTGGAAGTGTAGCGAGGAACGAAGCTGAAGATGATTTTAAAAATCTTCGCTTATTAAATGATAAATGATTTTCCGTAAGTAGGTTTTTACAAGTGAAGTCAAGTGAAGTCGCAAGTGAGAGCAGTGGTGGCCAAGTGGTAACGGCCGCGACTTACGAGTTGTGGGTCGTAGGTTCGAACCCAGACAGGCGCTTTGGGGCTGTCCTCCGACGAAGAGCTGGCCTCGGCCAGAAAGATCCCCACCAGTAGGCGGGGTGGGGTGAGAGAGCGAGGCAAGGGGAGGGGGCTCACTGCCCGCGAGGCGGCAGAGAGAGCGGAGGAGCCCCCAAAGGAAGGAGGGACCGCAGTCACTTCGGGGCCCTCAAGCGACGAGGAGAGTGCGGCTAGTGACCCCGAGGCGGACGGCAAGCGCAGGTTTGCGGCGGTCGTGGAGGCCGCGATCCGAGACGTGGCTTTGAAGAAGCTCCAAGCTTCAAAGAACAAGGCTGTAGTCTCGGCGACGGCCTCCATAATGGCAGCAGCAGAGGCGGCCAAATATACCGGCCCCTCTGCTGGCGAAGTGGCTGAACTGCGGGCGGAGATCGCCCGCCTGACTGCTGCCATGGGGCATCTCCAAAAGGAGGCAGGAGGGAGGCTCCGGGCAGAATTATTTCATCACCACTGCTCTCAAAACGGTGAAGGAAAACATCGTTAGGAAACCGGCATGTACTAGAACCAAAAATTCGAAGACATGTGACATCTGCCAATCCGCACTGGGCCCGCGTGGTGGATTACGGCCCACTCCCTCTCACCGAGAGGAGGCCTGTGTCCCAGCAGTGGGAACATTATAGGCTGATTACGGAGGTTTTTAGAATAGAATAGAATAGAATACTCTTTATTATGTACACCATATTAATTACAGACATAAGGTATGGAAACTGTACAAAGGGTGACACAATGGGCGGTCTTATCGCTGAAAGCGATCTTTTAAAGACAACCTTTGGATGGATTAAAAAGAGGAAGGACAGACAAATACTGCAGGTAGTCTGTGGTGTACCATTTACATAATACAGTAAATACATACATAAAGTATATTATACTAATCTAAATAAATATATACATATAACAATAAACATGAAACAGGAGCAAAGAAAAATATAATGATGATGTTTAAGGAGAGAGGAAGTGCTTTTTTATCATAATTTTAAAAGCGGAGAAAGATTGAGCACGCCTTACCGACACGGGCAAGTCATTCCATAACCGTACTGCTTGAACAGTAAAAGATTTGTCATAGAAACTGGTGGAATGCATCGGCATCTGTAGTCTCAGGTTTTCCGATGACCTCAGATATCTATTATGTGTGTCATGAAGGAACTTGAAACGTTCTTTAAGATAAGTGGGGGTTTTAGGATTAAACAAAATACTGTAGAGCTGAAACAGGATATGAGAATTCCGGCGAAGACGTATGGGAAGCCACTTGAGCTTTGTACGAAATTCTGAAATGTGATCATATTTGCGCAGGCCAAATATAAATCTTATACAAAAGTTTTGAAGTCTCTCAAGTTTATCTAGTTGTGCCTCAGTAAGATCTGGATAACTGACATCAGCGTAGTCAAGGATGGGAAGTAAAAGGGATTGTGCAAGCGCAGTTTTAGTGGCAGTTGGAAGAAAGTTCCGCAATCGTCTCAGTGACTTACCAGATGCAAAAATTTTGCGACTTACCTCCTGTAGCTGAGGACCCCAAGAAAGATGTTTATCGATCCAAACCCCAAGGTTCTTAACCTTTTCGCTGAAAGGAATTGCAGTTCCGTTAAATTGAACCTGGGGAAGTTGCGACCAGTTTATCTTGGAGATCATCCTTGAGCTGCCAACAACAATGACTTGAGTCTTTGATGGGTTAACCTGCAACCCATGCGCCTCACTCCACTCACAGATTGAAACCAAATCCTTGTTGATGATATGAACGGCATCAGCCAAATTCGAGTAGTCAGCTTGCTTATAAATTTGCAAATCGTCTGCATAAAGGTGGTAGGAAGAAAGAAGTTTTTTGGTAATGGAGTTTATAAATATTGTGAAAAGTAAAGGAGATAAAACGCCACCCTGAGGTACACCGGCAGAAGTATAACACCACGAAGAGCAAGACTCTTCTATGCTTATACGTTGCCAGCGGCCATACAGGTAACTACGAAACCAGTCAATCGCCGTTGGAGATATGTTAAGCGAGCGAAGCATGCCAAGCAGGATATCGAAATCGACAGTATTGAATGCATTACTAAAATCTAGTAAGCAAAGAACTGTCAGATTTCCTCCTTCCATGCCTAACCGTATGTCATCAGTGACGTTAACTAAGGTAGTAGTGGTGCTATGACCAGGACGAAAACCAGATTGGAAAGGATTCAGCAGACTATTCTTACAAAGAAAAGTACTAAGCTGATTGTGGACAAGGCGTTCTAGGACTTTGGAGAGGAAAGGCAAGATGGAGATAGGACGGTATTCTGAAAAGGAAGTAGGATTGGATTTTTTGGGTAAAGGAATGACTTTGGCCTCTTTCCACAAACACTCTCTTCTCCTTCCTTCCTTCTTCTTCTTCTCTTTTTACAAACACTTTTACACGTCATCTTTAAACAACATACACATACATGCATATTTAACATGGTTGCGAGTCGCCTTGACTGTGTTTAGGTGCGTGGGTCACTGTTGGTGCCATCTCACGGGATGTCGCAACGATGACCAACCGTTAATTTCTTGTGTTTTTGTTTAGTGTTGTGCTTACTAACATAGTCGTAAGTTTTACTAACAATCTTGTTTGAGTTTGAGTCTTGGTCACTTTAATAAAGAAAAATTATATTCTATTCTATTTTAAGACTTTTTGCTGAATTTTTTGTCGATAATATCGGGTAGAGGCAGCTAATAATAAAACTGAAAAGTTTGTTTGATTGAACGCTCTAATCTCCAGAACTAAAAGTCGCATTTGAAAAAATAACTTTGCATTTGATAGCCTGTAGCGGTATCTACAACGCCACATGCGAACAACGCGTCATACTGACGTCACGCAAAATTCTGTATCTCGCAAGCAGAGTTTACCGCGCAACTAGCATAGATACAACGGCCCGATATGAGTCATCGGGCAGTAATTGCCCGCCAGACACAATACCCGTCTGGTCGAAGAATCCTCCCTTTTCTATAGAGTATGAGTGAGCTTTACACCCTGTTCCTCGTATCTCTATAAGTCCAACTCTTGAGGAAGACCCTTAGGAGCCGAGCAAAAATGACGAAAGTCAGAATGAATGCAATGCTAAGTGAAAACAAAGTAATAGCACGGACGGGCGATGCGATTCAACGGGGTGGGTCGGGGGAGCAACAAATTTCACGCTGAGCAAGTCACGGGCAGAAGTTAGTGTAGATATCCATACAATCTCATTATTCAGCAAAATATAAAGTAAAATATTGCCGTTAGTACTAAGATTGGCCAACGAATCCTCTAGAGGGTTTATCCAGATAAATATTCCCACCATGAGGTAATTTCCCTGAGTTACCAATTGCTTGATCGCAATGATTCGTGTGGACAGGGCACATAGCTCGCAGAACAGATGGCTGATGGGACTGAAAGGTTCAAAGTCAAAGCAGTTATTTCAAATAGGCACATAAAAGGCATAATATTTGAACGTCAAAAATGACATCAAAATAGAATTGATTCTAGTCGCCCATTCAAAAGGGTAGAGAGAGAGAAGAATGGGCCAGAAACTCCACCGCTACTCTTTTAAAATGTTTATTTTATTCTGTTCGGGAAACTTACAGCTAATTTAAACAGTGCTCTTAAACAATCATCTGAAAGTCATTTACAAGTTTCCCCTAATGAACACTTGAAACAAAAAAGACAACAAAAAAGGTAGGTACAAAATACCTATAACATAAATTAGTAAACAAAATAACACGAGCGATTAATAGGTACAAACTAGAAACCACTTAGACGCTAACAATTACTTTTCCGTAAAAAAGCTTTTCACCAACAAATGCTTAAGCCGAGAAACACTGGTATTGAAAATGTCCAAATCATGTTCACTAATTAGTTCAATAATGTTTTACAATATTTTGCTTATCCACATTAATTATATAAAAATATGTGAAGACGATGCACCTAAAATAAAATTACTGTACCACAATAGGTAAAAGAACTAAAAATATAACTACGACATATAAATTAATTATGTGATAGATACATGGTGCTCATAAATTTACAAACATTGTAAAACTAGACGATTTCACAAAAAAAAATAACAAGTAATAAGTCAGGGTGTGACAAAGTAATTACAGAATGTAAATCAATGTCAAAAAAGAATAAATCTATATACATATAATAAAATTGTAGAAAAGTGGTGTCTGTACAATGGAAATATATAAAAAAAAAGTAGCAGGGGTTGTTATTATATCGATGCCGAACCCGAAAATGTAATTAATTTTTTTTTTGTCTGTTTATCTGTTTGTCTGTTTGTCTGCTGTGTTTGTGCACGCTAATATCAGAAACGGCTTATTCGATTTAGATGCGGTTTTCACTAATATATTGTAGTAAGCTTCACTTAACATTTAGTTTTTATTTCATGTCAATCGGTTAATAAATAAAAAAAGTTATGTCAATTTAAAGAATCACGGCGAACATTTGTTAAGGTATTCTATCAGAGTACGTAAACGCCTCGCGCCTGCGCGTCCGTGGCTATATATACAAGGTGTAACGGAAAGGGGGTATCAACCCTGAAGGAGGTGAATGAAGATGAAAAAAAAAATTTGGACCTCCCATAGTAATAGCACATCAATGATTTACTATTACTATGGGAGGTCCAAATTTTTTTTCATATTTCGACCTATGTTCTTTGGGGAAATTTGTTCAGTTTCATGAGCACATTCACCTCCTTGGTCCAGGGTTGATACCCCCTTTCCGTTACACCTTGTATAAAGCGCGCTGAGAGCCGCGCCGCTGCCATAATTCCGATCCAGCCTGTCCCTTGCTGCCCTCTCCCAGCGACGCCCTAAGCCGAGGTCCGTACCCCACAGGGGGTGCCCTTAGCGTGTAGTCGCTTAGTTTTTAAGTTTATATTGTGTAGTTAAGTTGTGTCTTATGCCCTGGCTGGAGGCCTTAATTTATTGAGGCATCCACAGGAAAGCCAGGTTAAGCAGTCGACAACCCCTCAGGTTGAACTGCGAGATGACCATTTCAAAAGAAAACGCGCCGCTGCCATAAGGATTCAGTTATTCGTAGCGAACGCACGTATCCTGGAGAGTATAGGCGAATAGTTGGATTCGATTATTGCGATTCACTTGAATACTGACTGTTTGCACATTTCATTTATTTATATTTTAGGGTTTGTAGGTTAGGTTCTTTTTCTTAATTTTCTTTAAAATTTTGTAAGTATTTGGTATAGGTTAGGCGGTTCTTTCCTTGATTATTGGGTATTTACTTATCTTAATTTTTATTTAGGGTTTTGTAAATAAATATTGTAAGCATTTATTATTGGTTAGGCCTTTCTTTCCCTGATTTTCGGTATACTTATCTTAATTTGTATTTAGGGTTTGTATATAAATATTATAAGTATTTGGTATAGGTTAGGCATTTCTTTTCTTGATTTTCTTTATTAAGTATAAGTTCATTAGCTTAGGTTAGTAATTATTTTTTCTAGCAATTCTTTTGTTTTATAAAGTTAGTACGTTTGTCTGTGTAGAAGAATAGCGCCACCCCTTACTTCCCGTGGGTGTCGTAAAAGGCGACTAAGGGTCTCACCGGAGAATGGGCAGCAGCGTTCTCTATGCATTCCACCACCATACCATACTGCGATCGCCAACCCGCCTGCCAAGCGTGGCGATTATGGCAAACCCCCCCAAAATTGGGGGAGGCCTATGTCTAGCAGTGGACGTCTATCGGCTGAAATGATGATGATAATGACGTTTGGTTTACACGTCTTAACACTTATTACTTAAACTGTGATAATTTTAGACTGTATAATAAACTGTAAGTATTTATAATTTAATTGTTTACGATAGTACGTGTTTACTAAATAACTGTGTGTTAAGTAGTAAGTACTATTTTATTGTAAGAATGCCTCGAAGAAGATCCAACCTCTCCCAATGTAGCAGAAATGCTAAAAGGATGAGATTAGTTCGATCACAGGAATCTGAGGAAGGTCGTGAGGCAAAAGGCTCTCTGCACCAGGCTAGGTTTCGTGCTGCAGAAACTTCGACTCAGCGAGAATCTCGACAGAGTTCAAATCGTTCTCGAATGATGACAACTCGAAATAGGGAAAACTGGGAACAACGAAACGCACGTTTATCTGTCGATCGCGAAGCTCACGCGCTATCGCGTGAGTCTGAGACTTTTGCTGTCAGGGAAATCCGCCTGAGCTCCCAGAGAGTACGGACAACAAATGCTCGATTCCAGGAGACACAGGACGAACGGGAAATACGTCTCACTGCCGATCGTGAAGCTCATACACTATCGCGTGAGTCTGAGACTTTCACTGATAGGGAAATTCGTCTGAGTTCTCAGAGGGTTCGGACAGCAAATGTTTGGTCTCAGGAAACACAGGAAGAACGAGAAATACGTCTCACTGCCGATCGTGAAGCTCAAGCACTAGAGTCTGAGACTTTCACTGAAATTCGCCTTAGTTCTCAGAGGGTTCGGACAGCAAATGCCCGGTCTGTAGACGGTATATGTAATTCAAAATATGCTGCCCAAAAAGTCACTATTCCACGCGGACAAAGTCGCGGGCACAGCTAGTTTTACAATAAAATTAGCAACCAGTTTGATTTTGTCTAGACTCTAGATTGTCCTATGGAGCAGGACCAGCATGTTTCCAAGCGTTCTTATCTTGGATATAATCTTCTAATTATGTATGTTCTGGAGTGGCTATCGCGTGTCGGAAGACGTAGCGTTGGAAGGCGTTCTACAAGGTGGACCGATGTCCTTGTGAAGGCCGCAGGAATCCGTTGGATGCGAGAAGCACAGAACCGGTCGAAGTAGCGGTGCTTGGGAGGGGCCTATGTCCAGGAGTGGTGGTCTTTCGGCTGAAATGATGAATGCTTCACGTTGCAAGTCTAAAATCAGGAGCTTATTTGATAAAACCGACGGACAGGTGACAATCCGACAGTTAAACGTAAGTATGTTATCATAGTTTTAATGTTGTATTTAACGGCTCCTGCCCTAAAATTTTTTTTTTTTTCGTCAAATATGTCACATTGTCAATTATATTAAATAGGCCCCAGTAGTAACCTCAGTCATAGCACGGCTAAAAAGGGGAGAGAGAAAAATCGGGGACAAAACCATCTCTTTCCCATTATCTCTCTCCTTTCAGCTAGCACGGTGACGCATAGAGACAAGTTTTTCCACGGGTATAAACTTTGTCTCCGTTAGTGTTGCTATATTAGGAAAAATTATATTCCCGGTATAACCCAAACAAATTGTGATTACATGACAACCGATACTTCTTAAATGGTTAAAGTGACAGTAATATTTAGTCTAATTATAACAGGTTTTTTTGATGTACTCTGTACTTGTTTGTTTCACTTCTGTCAATGTCAAATGCTTAAAATTATTTTTAGTATTTATAGACGCATATCCTTTTCTATTTTTGTATTGTATCCCTTGAGGAAGGGGTGGTGGGAAGATTTCAATATGAGTGCAATCTATTGCCCCTAGCACATCTGGCAACCCATATTTATTCCTTAATTCCTGAGCAACTAGCCGTCTCTGGTCTTCAGTGTCAGGAAATATAATCCACTCATGAAGTAATCTGTGAAAGAAAAGGTACCTAGACGTTATTAGGTAGATAATAGTTGACACAGTTACTATTCATGCAAAAATGTTCTAGGCCACTAACATTCTTATAACAGCGTCTGAAAACTGTGCCAGGTATTTGCTCACTGTTGTTTGTCCTATACAAAGGCTGTGGTCTTGGCCAGTTCCACGTTGGTACCCTCCATCACCTAATACTTTTACAGACGTAAGAACCTGTAAAAGCGTAATTTATCATAGAATATTGGGTAAGAATATAACGACCGATTACGAAACAAGACTTAATTATATTTACCAAACATTTCCAAATTACCTTTAAATGGACTGGCAGGCCATCTCTAGTTTTAGGCCGCAAAGCAACAGCAAGTTCATTATACAAATAGCGAGCGATAATCTTATTAATTCAAAAAATTCTTCAAAATTCCTCATCGGGAATTTCAAACGGGTTGCTTGCATCCCTAATCATGCGGCGATGCAGTTTCCGCTTTCCACTTGTTGGGACATCGTTAATATATAGTATTTATGTAACTGCGAGACATTTTTTTCTTTTTATTTTATTTGGAAAATATCTTGTCCTCACCCAAGATTGCAAGTGAGATGTTTGTCTTCAATAAATGTCAAAAGTGGACAAATTTGTCCCCTCACATCCATGTCGTGCTAGCTCCCGAGACAAATTGGGACTTTAGTCCACTCTTAACTGTCAAAAAGAGATAAAAATAATGTTGTCCCTCGTCGTCGTGCTAGCAAAGGGGAGAATTTTCGTTTTGTCTTCTGTTAAGGAGACAAAGGGTGGAGAAAACGGGTTTGTCCACCCATCGTGCTAGGCCTGCTGGGGCTACAAAGGGCCACTTTGGTTGAATCATAAAAGGATAATATTATGAATCATAATATGGCGAAGACAGTCCGTGTTTTTCTTTTTTTCGTTGCACTACGTAGGTATAATCAAAGAGATTGGGATTGGATTTGGATTGGATTGATTTGTATTTTAGCACAGACAAAAAAAAATACTGAAAAATCCTTCACCAATGGGATTTGATACGATTAACTTAAGAATTAACTGTCCATTATGATTCATAATGTTATCATTTTATGATTCTGCCAAAGTGGCCTTTTTATCATCATCATCATTTCAGCCGAAAGACGTCCACTGCTGGACATAGGCCTCCCCCAAGCACCTCCACTTCGACCGGTCCTGTGCTTCCCGCATCCAACGGGTTCCTGCGGCCTTCACAAGGTCATCGGTCCACCTTGTGGGAGGCCTTCCAACGCTACGTCTTCCGGTACGCGGTCGCCACTCCAGAACCTTTCGGCCCCATCGGCCATCTGTTCTGCGAGCAATGTGCCCTGCCCACTGCCACTTAAGTTTGGCAATTCTTTGGGCTATGTCGGTTACCTTGGTTCTCCTGCGGATCTCCTCATTCCTGATTCGATCACGCAGGGAAACTCCAAGCATAGCCCTCTCCATTGCCCTTTGGGTGACTTTTAGCCTTCTTATAAGGCCCATTGTGAGCGACCACGTTTCCGTTCCATAAGTCATCACTGGCAACACACACTGGTCAAAGACTTTTGTCTTGAGACACTGCGGTATGTGGGACGAGAAGATATTGCGTAGCTTCCCGAACGCTGCCCAGCCGAGTCGGATTCGTCGATTTACCTCTTTCTCGAAGTTAGACCTACCTAACTGGACGGTTTGTCCTAGGTAAACGTACTCGTCCACGACTTCGAGTGTAGCGTCTCCGATTTTTATGAGAGTGGGTGTTACATGGGCATGGGCCTTTTTATGCCCCCTGTTAACTATTATTGGCAGCAGCCTACCTTGTAAAAGGTTAGCCATAACTATCCAGTTATTTTATTTAAAAAAAAAACTGTAGCTGAAAACCAGCGCTGGGCCTCTGTCTCGTATAGGGTCTTAACATTATGCTGAGCGATGGCCATTTTACGTATATGTGACGCATACTTTCTCCCAAATTGTTATTTTGTTTGTGTTTTTTTATGCGTCATGTTTGCAGCAAATTAACGTATTTTCTTTTCTTTCTTCATTTAATATTTTGTGTTTTGTTAATAAAAATAAAAAACACTTAACAGACAGCTGAGGAGTTTGTTGCACCACTTCTTCTCCCTAACTATAGCACTAGGAAGTGGTGAAGAAAGGGCGTTTCGGGGGACTGTCTTGTATAGTTTTGACGTTCAAAAAGTGCTGATTGTCAGCCTATTTCGAGTATGTCACTTATTTTCATCATATCACTTGGTTTTAGTAGGTTTTTATATTTTATCTTTTATTTATCCTTCTAATACTTAGATTCTTATTTTGTAAATGTGAGGACCTTGTAGGCCTTAGACTTTAGATCTGTAGATATTTTTTTTATTATAACAAGTACCTGGTTCTTGTTAACAGGCCTACGCCGTCCTCCCATACCTACTGCAATTTGAAAACATTGTAAAAGCTAATTATTTTGAAAAAGAGTAACCGTGGAGTATCGTGCCAGTTCTTCTTCACAGGAAACGACCAATTGGAACCGAGCACCTAGCTTATGTGAAATAAAATATTTTGATTTTGATTTGATTGATTCACCTAGATAAAACGCTCTATGAACTAGGTGAAAAAAATGATTGGTCAACAACAATCATTTTTTTCACCTCAATCAATTTTATTCCTCTCCTTTTCCACGCCCTTTTCCATAACCGTCCCTTCCAGCCAAACTTTATCTCTTCAACCGCGTACTTCAAAGACCTAGGTTCAAGTTCGTGAATTTGAAACTATACGGAACTGTGGTTTGCACTTCGGCGTTCATCGCAATACATTGCTAGCTATTCACGCCAACTTATTTGTTTAACGATGGAAATATGGTTCTTGATACCTAATCTTGTTCGTCTTTTCTGTCATTCGTAGATCTTTGATAGTCGTTACGTAGTTTTGAGCTTCTGACTACCCGTCAAAAGCTCAAAACTTTGACAACTAGTCTTACCAAAAGGTATCATACAATGTTTTTATCTTGCGGACCAACGCGCACTTCACTTGTGGCAACCTAGTGTACAGACGCCAGCACATCAAGCTACTACAATCTGTCATATTTCTTTAATAGATTTTCAACTTTATCGCGAAAACATAAGGTTTAAAGTTCATTGCGAAGTTTCGGGTAGCTTGATGTGCTGGCGTCTGTACAAATACAACTTGAATGAGTACAATGAGTGAAGACAAGTAGCGTTAGCACAAAACACACACATACATGCATACACACACACATGCACACTTCCTACTTTGCCATTGTCTCGGATGGTACCGAGCGCTCCTGCGCTTACACACATATTCACAGCGTGTTTGATATTCACACTTGGTTACCACAAGTAAAGCGCGCGTCGCATCGTGAGATAAAAATACTATAACCAGTAACTTGGCTGTAAAAGTCAGATAGGCAGTCGCTCCATGTGGAATACTTGCATTCAGCTGCACCCGGTTTGACTGGAAGATAAGATTGTTCATCTTTTCTGGATGTTGGTATATTTTGTTGCTGATTTCTAGCAGTCGTTAAAAATACAAGTCTACTTTGTAATGCCCGGAGTTTTACGAACGTACTTACGTTAACGTCTGTGGCTTATTTAACTCAGGGTGTTAGGAAAGAACATAAATACCAGTTTGTTGCCTGTCCCACTGATGGCTCATTAAAAGAAGTTTCTCGGAGACGGACCTATTATTGACTACACTAGAACACTGCTTGCTCACAATTTTCGAAAATAAAATTTATTTTTGCTTACAATCCATAAGTACTAATATAATCTCGGACGTTCGAGAATGGTGGTCCCCCATTCTTTAAAGGTAGGTGCGGTTTTTTTTTTTTTTTTGTCGGATGAGATACCATCAATTGACTCCTCCCGCTCTGGGTGGAGCGGAAGGGAGTTTCAGACTCTTACTGACTAAAACTCACCCGTGTTCCTTCCTTAGTCCTTTATGTTCCGGGCCAGCGGTAACCCTTTCGGACAATCCCGCTCAGGGGGGTGCGGCTTCATGCCGTAATTTAATTTTGTTGCCAATACTAACATTATTTATAAGTACCATTGTTGCTAACAAAATATGGACCTGGTCTGAATTAAATGTTTTATTAATATTATAAATGCGAAATTGTGTCTTCTGTCTGTCTGTTACCTCTTCACGCTTAAACCGGTGAACCGATTTAGGTAAAATTTCATCAACATCATTTCAGCCGACAGACGTCCACTGCTGGACATAGGCATCCCCCAGTTTTGGGGGGGGTTTGCCATAATCGCCACGCTTGGCAGGCGGGTTGGCGATCGCAGTATGGTATGATGGTGGAATGCATAGAGAACGCTGCTGCCCATTCTCCGGTACAACCCTTAATTGCCTTTTACGTTTTTATCCCGATATTTTATATACCATTGTATAGATAATTTAATGGATTAATTCTGTATTTTTCAAAAATCGATTTAATGCAGTAGAAACGAAAAAAGCATGAAAATATTTCCAAAAAAATCCCTTCAATCAAGTGTGAAACCTGAAAACATTATAGCTTGCGAAAAAGTCAATTTAATGAGTCATTTTTTTAATAGACTCGTTTTACACCTTGGAGGAACCCTATTGAAAATGTCTCTTTTATTCAAAGTAGTTTAATTATATTTAATAACAAAATAACTAATATATTATGTATAATTATCTTCTATAGTTTATATACGATCAAAAACGAGCATTATGACTCATGCACTTTGGATTTCCCAAATTTTTAATAATCTTGCATGCTAGTTTCAGCGAATTGTTTTAGAAACTGTTAAAATAACCCGACCATCTGTAATGTCCAGACGCCAGCACATCAGGCTACTACAACCTGTCAAATTTCTTTAATAGATTTTCTACTTTAAGGCTCAAAGTTGATTACGAAAATTTTACATTTTTGGATAGCTTGATGTGCTGGCGCGTCTAGCGTGTCTGTATCTACTACAATTCTTGCAATTAAATTTCATTTATTTACATTTCACTTCTAACCTTCCGCTGTCACAGCATCCTCCTATTTAAATTCATAACAAATACAACGTTCAAACAAAACAAATTAATTACGTAATTAGTCTTCATTTATTCTCTCAAATTAACATCACATTAGACTAACTCCATTAAGATTCCGTGAAGCTACAATCATCTATTATTACATTAAGAACATTCATCTTGAGTCTGTCTGAAAATTCTGCAGATTCGTTGAGTGTCATCAAAGTTTTCAGCAAAAAATCTCGGTGGAGTGGTTTTTTTATTTGAAATGTACGGGTTCCGTAATATCCTTGCTGTCCGTTTGCAGTTATATTAAAATTATTCTATCTGAGATTGTTTGTGCAAAAGTTGGTATTTTCGAGAGGGATCTGTACCTCCTTGCTATTTCTGCCTCTAAAGAGCATCAGTGTTCGGTTGAAATTTAAGATGGGTGCCGATCTTAGACAATGAAAAGTATAGACGGCGGGTAGCCCCATTTCATTTCCACAAGAAAGGGATAAAGTATTGAGTTATTATAAGTAACAGAAAAGGATAAAGCTATACTATTTCCGTCTCTCAGTGCGTGCCAGTTTTTTCAAGGCAGCTTATGTAGCTCATGTTTGTTAAGTTAGTTTTTTGTCTCATGTGTGGCCACGCTACCCGATGCTCTATACCTTTCTTACTCTAAGGTGCCAATAGTTAAAGACACAATGACATTTCAGTTTTTTCATTAAGAGGCCGCTTCCACGAGCGAGAGAATCGCGGCGATAGTCTCGCCGTGCCATCAAATTTTCGCGGCGACGATATCGCCGTGTGGAGACACGTTCTATGAGAGTGTAAAGAAATACGTCAATCAATCAATCAACTCAGCCTATCGCAGTCCACTGCTGGACATAGGCCTCTCCGCGACTGCGCTACAACACCCTGTCCTCCGCCTTCCGCATCCAGACTACCCCAGCCACCTTCTTTAGGTCGTCCGTCCATCTAGCTGGGGGTGTCACACACTACGCTTGCCGGTACGCGGTCTCCACTCCAGGACTCGTCTGCTCCACCGGCCATCCATAGAAATACGTGTCATACGATAATATCGCCGCGATTTTCTCGCTCGTGGCGGCGGCCCCTTAAATGGCAAGGCACCAGCGATCCCCGTTGGCCAGTTGCTTCTATGTCACACACAACATTAACGAAACTACGTGTACGGAGTACGTAGCTAATTCTTCTTAGCAACCTGAAATGGACCGACATAGATATTAAAACATGTCAAGATTTCTGTTATTATCATATGATTGTCTATATCAGAGAAAAGAACAGCTTGACAGCAATGGTCTTAATTGAATTACAGGCCAGTTACATTGAAAGTCATCATTTTCAGCCGAAAGACGTCCACTGCTGGACATAGGCCTCCCCCAAAAGGGGGGGGGGTTGCCATAATCGCCACGCTTGACAGGCGGGTTGGCGATCGCAGTATGAAATAAAAAAAGTGGAATGCATAGAGAATGCTGCTGCCCATTCTCCGGTACGCCCCTTAGTCGCCTTTTACGACACCCACGGGAAGTATGGGGTGGTGCTATTCTTGTGCTAAGTCCGGCACCACACAGACCACATACTGCAGGGTTATTCCTAACACACTATCAGTAACAATGGGTTTCATTTTGACAGTTCAACAACATTCATTGCGTTATTTGCGTTGTTGAGCGGACACATTTTTCGAACATATGGAGCAATGGATTAGAAATATGCATCAAAATGGTTCAAATTGAGATTAATAGTGTGTTACTTTGGCAGAATCATAAAAGGATGACATAATGGACAGTTAACTGTTAAGTAATTCGTATCAAATCCCATTGGTGAAGCATTTTTCAGTTTTTTTTTTTGTCTGTTCTAAAATACCAATCAATCCAAATCTAATCCCAATTTCTTTGATTATACCTACGTAGTGCAGCGAAAAAAAGAAAAACACGGACTGTCTTCGCCATATTATAATTCATAATGTTATCCTTTTATGATCCTCTAAAGTGGCCTTTTTAGGCCCCCAGCACCACAAATGCGTAATACACTATCACTCTAAATTTGAACCATTTTGAAGCATATTTCTAATCCATTGCTCCATAATTATGTTCGAAAAATGTGTCTGCTCAACGACGCAAATAACGCAATGAATGTTGTTGAACTGTCAAAATTAAACCCATTGCTACTGATAGTGTGTTAGGAATAACCCTGCTGAACAAAATATAAAAATGAAGAAGAAGACAAGAGACAGAGAAGCTTATAAGATACTGGTTAAAGGCACATGTATCAAATCTGAAAGGGATCGGCACCGTATCGCCATTCGCCTCGCTGTCAAACAGGCGTCAACCTAACGTAAGCACGTAACCAAAGCGGATCAGAAGCTCCGATACGTCGACTCGGCTACGGCTAGGCGACGCCGCGCTTACGGCTCGCCGACCGCTGGTTGATGGTGCAGGCAGGCCGCGGGAGGGGTGAGAGGGGCAAGGGTGGACGAAGAGATGTAAGCTCGGGTAAGGAGAGACGTAAGCGCGGGGACGACGAGCCGTAAGCGCGGGGATGACGAGCCGTAACGCACCGCACCGTGGTTCGTGAGCTCGTCCCGAGGCGAGGCAATTACGTTACGATTCCGATTAGTGTGCGTTGCAGTAGGGAGTTTCATACAAAGAATACTGAACGGCTCGAGTTGATACGGAGCCGATCCCTTTCCTGTTTGATACGTGTGCTATGACCTTTAGCCTGCGGCTTCAACTACGTCGAGGTCACAAATGATCACCTAATACCGGGACAAAAGCATTTTATGTCGTAACAAAGGTCATAGTTTACCCGTGTGCCAAATTTTATCGAAATCCGTTCTGCCGTTATGTTGTGAAATGGTAACTGGCAGATAAACAGACAAATAACCCGAAGAATTGCTAAACTTAAGTGGCAGTGGGCAGGGCACATTACTTGCAGAAAGCATGGCCGATGGGGCCGAAAGGCTTTTGCATTACTGCAGGTATAGATCAGAAGGCTGAATCACGACTTTCAATTAATAAAAATTAATACGAGAAAGAAA
This sequence comes from Mesoligia furuncula, assembly GCA_916614155.1. Lineage (NCBI taxonomy): Eukaryota > Metazoa > Arthropoda > Insecta > Lepidoptera > Noctuidae > Mesoligia > Mesoligia furuncula. The sequence goes on along the minus strand of OU744814.1, from coordinate 21,537,614 downwards.
GAAGCTTCTATCTTAAAACTAAAAAGGAACCCTAAAAAAATGTATATTGTAACGAGCTCTCTGCGGAAGTCCCCCACTTCCCGCCACCGACTACTCCGTACATCCGGGAGGCATTGTAGTCGGAGCAAACTTTGGTGTTTGTATTCTTTAACCTTGTTACACTCTTAAGTATGGGCAGAGTTTTTATAGAGTTTATGCTATTGCACAAAAATTATAAAGGCGAAAGTTTGTGTGTGTGTTTATATGTTTGTTCCTTCTTCACGCTCAAAAGGCTGGACCAATTTCGATAAAATTTTGTATGGACGTAGCTGACACTCTGGATTAACATATAGGCTACTTTTTATCCCGATATTACAACGGAATCGACATTAACGCGGGTGAAACCGCGGGGCGCAGCTAGTATCACACTAATCACACTAATATTATAAAGGCGAAAGTTTGGGAGTGTGTGTGTGAGTGTGTGTGTGTGTGTGTTTATATGTTTGTTACTTCTTCACGCCCAAACGGCGGGACCAATTTTGATAAAATTCGGTATAGAGGTAGCTGACACCCTGGATTAACATATAGGCTACTTTTTATCCCGATATTACAACGGAATCGACATTAACGCGGGTGAAACCGCGGGCCGCAGCTAGTATTTGTATCATATTGTTAAATGAGGGCGGGAAACATTATTTGAATACAATCTACTGTACAATTACTGTATTATTGAAGGGGCCGTGGCTAAATAGTAACAGCCGCACAGGTCGATCGATCAGGTTAAGCTACGCTTGCCGCGGTTGGTCTGTGGATGGGTGACCATCTTTACATACCGTGACCCCTCCGTGCCTCGGAAAGCACGTTAAGCCGTTGGTCCCGGCTGTCATTCGTGGATCTTTGACAGTCGTTACGGGTAGTCAGAAGCCCGAAAGTCTGACAACCAGTCTTACCAAGGGGCATCGTATTACCCAGTAACTGGGTTGTGGAGGTCAGATAGGCAGTCGCTCCATGTATTCAGCTGTATCCGGTTAGACTGGAAGCCGACCCCAAAATAGTTGGGAAAAGGCTAGGCAGATGATGAATCTACTGTATAATTAGCACGTGATTGATTAATTTTTAATGATTGTCATTGTTCTCACTTGGTGACTTTACCTCAAAATGTCTCGGCAACTTGACACTTTAGGCCACCATATTGTTAACATTTTTTCTTTGTTTAAGAGTCCCATATAATATACAGGGTTATTGGTAAAACATTAACAACCTCTTAAGAGGTCATTGTACTCATCATTATGAACAACTTTTACTATGGGACTAAGCCTGAATTAGCGAAAAAAAAATCAGCTGTTTCCTACATTTTGACGATTTATACGAACATAAATGTAGGGAACAGCTGATTTTTTTTCGCGATTTAAGGTTTGGTCCCATAGTAAAAGTTGTTTATAATGATGAGTACAATGACCTCTTAAGAGGTTGTTGATGTTTTACCAATAACCCTGTATACCTGTTTCATAGTGCGCCGCGATTTTGAAAAAAAATCAAAATGGCGACGGGTCACTCTGCAAGCTCCCATAGAAAAATGTTCGAACTCCTTTAAAATACCATTTCAATCGTTGTTGCAGAGCTTCTTGGCTGTTCCGCTAAGATGATGATTTATTCCTACAATTAGTAAGTAAACATGTCAGTCCAATTATAGATAAAACTTTCTTAAGTTTTATCTATAATTGGACTGACAAGCTCGTTTAGATGCCAATGTATACATTTTTATATTTTTATAATAAACTTCCTAGCCACATTCAAGAACTAAGCCTAAATAAATTCAAAGCTTTTATAAAGCGAAAACTATGCCAGAAAGCCTATTATACTGTAAAAGACTATATTGAGGACAAAAAGGCTTGGGATTGAGCTGCTCCAATAGGTTTAGACAGTGAATGTTATTTTGCAATTTTTACACTTTAATATTTCTTTTTTTTTTTTTTAAGTATCTATTTACTTACACAATGACATGTACATTTACTGTATAAAGTATTATATTATTTTAATTATTGTGAATGTGAGGACTATGTGGGTCATTGTTTACATTTTAATCGTGGTCTGGCAGTTTGAGTAGTTTATGCGGCCTACCCAAATGTCCTGTCTTTGGTATTGTTCGTCGAATCGTTGAGCTCCTGAAGTTCTGAGTTGAGCTGCACGGTTACTGACAAATGCGTGCACTGACTGGACAGGTCCACTCAATCTGTGTGGTTCTTTCCTCAAAAGATCTTTTCAGACACTAATCTACATGGTCCTCAAAGATTATGTCCGGATTTTTATATACACATTGACATTGATGAATTTTATTTAGACAATGACATGAATATTTACTTTGTAAAGTATTTTTTTTTTTCTTTTCATTTAATTATTGTGAATGGGAGGACTATGTGGGTCATTTTTTTTTTTTCTGTGTTCCTTCTTAGTTTTAATCATGATCTGGCAGTTTGAGTAATTTACGCGGCCTACCCAAATGTCCTTTCTTTGGTATTGTTCGTCGAATCGTTGAGCTCCTCATTTCTGAGTCGAGCTGCACGATTTTTGACAAATGCGTGCACTGATTGGACAGGTCCGCTCAATATGTGTGGTTCTTTCCTCAAAAGACCATTTCAGACATCAATCTACATGGTCTTCACACGATCTGACCAAGATTTTGTCTGGACTTTAAAAGAGACTGTGACCTCTGAGTTTGTTTCGGCCTTTCTTCTCAGAGTAGTCAGATAGGAAACGCCGACCACATCTAGTTTTAAAAAATATGATGACGTGTAAAAGTGTTTGTAAAAACCTACTTACAGAAAAATAAATCATTTATCATTTATCATTTATCATTTATCATTTAAGTAAAATAATTTCCGACACAAAATTTCTTCACCCAATCCCACCTATCCGTCCCCATACATACCACAAGAATTTGCATCCTCATTCCGTCCACATCGCCATACAGTGGGTTACAGATACGAACACTTCTCAAACCGTGGGTAGGTAGGTACATCTTGAACTGTTAATTTGTCTTTGTCATCGCTTTAATTTCAACGTAGATTCGGGTGTGGAGTGAGTGTTAGCGAAGCGGTTTTAGTGACCATACCTTAACATTTTTCGGATAAGATTTTACAACTGCTGAATGTAGACCCCAGATTCGTTACCCCAAAATGTTGTGGACTGTTATGTTTAATGGCCAAGATTGCCTGCCTTTCCATTTAATTATCAAAAGCAATAACATCTCCTTCAAACAGGCGTGCCACGCGATAAAATCGCGCGCGACACAAAGGCACCGCAAGTCGTGCAACGAGCGGTGCCTTTGTGTCGCGCGCGATTATATCACGTGTTGCGCCTGTTTGTAGGAACCTTAACAAGACACTTGATCCCAGAACTCCTTTTGGTAAGGATACTTTTTGTGGTGACGCGACGTTATAATGACCTTGTCATATAATCCGAACTCTCCTATAGCCGTACCATCTCACCGTAGGTCGCTGGCTGTCCGTTGTAACATGCTGGCCCGCAGGTTTGCACGTTGTACAAAGCCAGTTAAAGTAACGCTTTTCAAAGCTTACTGTCAGTCTTTCTACACGTGCAGCCCGTGGGTCGACTTCACCCAGAGGTACGAACGACCTACGCGTTCAATATAATAATGCACTGAGAGTGCTGCTGCGGCTGCCGTGGCGATGCAGTGCGTCGGGGATGTTTCAGATAATAATATTGAGGGTTTTGCTGCTATTATTAGGAACAGATGTGCATCCCTGATGTCTCGTATTCGCGGCAGCACCAACAGTATTCTCAGTGTATTCGTGAATCGGTGGGATTCCCCGATGTTGCGGAGCTGGATGGGGCTCCATGCCGAAATTTAATTGTATATTTTTATGTGTCTGTAACCTACTTTAAGTTAAAATTGTTACTAACCCTATGGAATCCGGTCTGAAATAAAAATATTCTATTCTATTCTATAGCGACGCCCTAAGCCGAGGTCTGAATTATTCCGTTCTGATCCCCTTAACCCCCCCTCCCCCCCCCCCCCCCGCCTCGATCCCCTCCTGCATCTTGTACCCCACAGGAGGTGCCCTTAGCATGCAGTCGCTTAGTTTTTAAGTTTTTATGCCCAGGCTGGAGGCCTTCATTTATTGAGGAAACCACAGGCAAACCCGGTCAAGCAGCCGAAAACCTCGTATGTTTATCTGCAAGACGTCATATATAAAAAAGCACCTTTTTTTGTGGGAAATTATCAAATAACTTCTCCCGCTGTGGGCGGAGCGGGAGGAGCGGAGCACCTTGCAAAGAAATTCCTGACCTAACAGGGTCAGGAATAAGACAAAGCTGATGGCTCAAATCAGGCAATCGATAAAACAAAGGTTACCTGCTACCAAAGAAAACGTATATAAGAATCTAACTACGAACGCTCTGGCATGATTTATATATAGGAATTCCATGAATGAGGAAAACTTATTAACTAACACTAACCTTACCTAACTTTTTCCAAAGTTTTACACTCTAGGAAGTTCAGTTAATCGTGTCATAAATATTATCCCTGGTCAGCAAAAATCCAAAGGCAAATAAAATTTTATCGAAGAAAATGGAATGGCCGCACAGTCCACTGTATTACGCAACTTGTTAGTTTTCGCAAACTACTTTAAGTACCATCTGAACTGTTAATTTGTCATTGTCATCACTTTAATTTCAACGTGGATTTGGGAGTGGTCTTACTGACAGCGTTAGATATCTATTGTTAAATATTTTCAGAATTAATTACTAATAGCGATTTGTGTTAAGCTTACAGAGTTTAATTTTTTTTTGTATAATAATTCTTTGAGTAATAATTTCATTTTTTTTTAAATTATTGTTCTTTTCAGATTTATTTGATGTAATTATTAAGATTGGGATAAGTGACGATGCACGCTTTATTAGATGAAGAAGAGGCTTTGGCAATATTCTTGACACATTTTGAGTAGTCGTCTCATTGGTAGTCTGATGGTCGATCATAGTAATCAGTCATCTAGGATTATATTAAAAGAACATAGCTTTGAGACATTTGTTAGTAGATCATTTGGAATTTCAAAATCATCATAATGCTGCCTTTGTCTATCTATGACCATGCATCGTCACTTATCTCAATCCTAATAATTTCATCAAATAAAGATCAGAATCAGTTATTTAAAAAAAAAAAAATATTACTCATAGATCAACTTCACAAAAAATATTTTAATCTATAAGCTTAACATCTTATCTAATGCTAGAAAGCATCTTCGTTCTCAAACTCAAAGCATTTATATCAGTAGAACTAATTTTACACTTTTGCATTGGCAATGAGTCGATCAGTCAGATAGATGAAGCCAGTTGCCTGTTCCAAAGCATAGTACCTATGGAGAAGTACGGATAAAAAAACTCCATGGACATTCTTTTAAATCAAAATACATCATATAAGTTTTTACTCAAAACAATGTCTTCAGTGCCAAATCGCCATCACTGAAACCGACTCCCATGTCGGCGACTTTAATAGCTTCTGCGGTAACTTGTGAGTCACGCTCCATTTAAATATGTACGCGAATAAAAGTTGCGTAAAACGTGCTCTATAGAAGCCTACCTCGGTATAATGTAGAATATTACGTCTTTCACACTTGATTTATTCCGAAGAATGAGATGTTTTAGATTTCTGTGTAACATTTGTATTGTATGACTTTGAGATGTTCTGTCTGACATTTGTCTGGTACTTACTGATTATTTGTCTGGTAACCACCTGTAACCAATGATTCGGTTAAGTCTTCAAATTAATAGGTAATGGGACTCGTCGATAAATATTGTGGTTTTTTAACCACAATATTTGTTGTTTGGGACGGGTTTGTTAGTGACTTGACTAAATTATGCTTTTTAGCATATCTATGCTTTTTAACATAACTTAGTTATTTGAATTTTCTTGTTACTATATTGCTCCGTTAACTTCATATTGTTTTTATAGAATTGTATTCTGATTTTGACCATAGTCCGTTTTTTGCTTTAGGAAATAATAAATATTAAAATATTTATTTCCATCAAGGTAGGTACAACAATTTCTTAATCTAAAAACAATTTAAATCTTAGTTTAGACGTTGCACGCTGTCACATAGAATTATGGAATTTCTAATTCCTAAACTAAGCTAAGTAAATAGGTATTCTATATGGATCATCTTTACATATTTTCATTCTTCATCTGTATACACATAAAACATTATTTTTAGTATATGCGAAACCCGAAACACGTGTCTAGTATTTTTATGTAAAGAATCTATGTACAAAAACTGAATCACGAAAAATCACAAAATTATAAGCTTGTTAAGTTACCTGTTTGTCCGTAGAAAAACATGCTCACCCGCGCCGCTCGCGCCGCGCCGTCTTGCGCTCATTGATAAAATAATACCTAGGTACCTAACCGTTCGGCGCGGAGATTGGATAACCTACTTAGTGTCGCTCCGTGTCCAACTTTTAACCTTTTTTAAATTCAAACTCAAAAACTCAAACCATTTATTTCAATTAAACCATTTACAGGCACTTTTGAATTGTCAAGAAGTCACTCAGTCAGAAAATATGAAGCTAGTTGCCCATTCCAAAGCGTAGGTACCAAGTAAGCTGTAGGATTTTTAGGACAAAATATGACACGAGGTAAAAATTATTGGAATCGATTCAGTTACTTATTCTGAACTATACTCCATTTCTTTAGGTAATTAACTAAAGGTAAACAAAAAAATCACGTGACTTAGTTAACCGACTAAACGTAATACCAGTCACTTCAGTTGTCATGCTACTTCACAGCTGTACTCTTCAATTTAGCAATATTATTAACGAATTATAACGTTGCTAAATTGAAGAGTACAACTGTGACGTAGCATGACAACTGAATAGACTGGTATTACGTTTAGTCGGTTAACCACGTCACGTGGTTTTTTTGTTTACCTTTAGTTAATTACCTAAACAAATGGAGTATAACTATATTCAGGTTTCGCATATACTAAAAATAACAAAGCTGTAAGCCGTGTGTTGTATATACTAATAATAAAGCTGAAGTGTTTGTTTGTTTGAACGCGATTTTCTATGGAACTCCCAGTCGGATCTGAATAAATATTTTTGCACTTACTAGCCCGCCATCTTCGTCTTGGCCTGCCACGATGGCGTCGTGCGTTTAGTGGGACCCAATCGGTGGTTCTCTTAGCCCAATTGTCATCTGACATGCGACAAAACATGTCCGGCCCAGTCCCACTTAAGTTTAGCGGCTTTTTCGGTAACGTCTGTTATCTTAGTTTTGGCGCGCAGTATTGTGTTCCTTATACGGTCAGAAATTCGAACCCCCAGGATACTGCGCTCCATGGCTCGCTGGCAAACCTCGAGTCTGGACCTCTGCTGAAGTGTCAAAGACCAGGTTTGAGCACCATATGTGAGAATGGGGAGAATAGAGAGAGAGGGCTTGACTCCTACCGTAAGGACTGGCCGGCACTAGCTAAAGACATAATTGTGTGGAAAAGGGAGACCGAGGCCTTTGTCCTGCAGTGGGACGGTACAGGCTAGTTAGATTAGATTAGATTACTAGCCCAATTTTTAAGGAAGGCTATCCTCAAAAGCTATGTATTTGTTAGTTTTATTACACAATATGACTCTGAGGAGCCGAGCAAACAGAAAAAAGTCAGCAAGAACGTAAGCGAAAACGAAGTAATAGCACTGGCTGGCGATGCGATGCTACGGGGTGGGTCGGGGGCTTAAGGAATTTCACGCGGAATACCTAATCATCATCATCTGCCTAGCCTTTTCCCAACTATGTTGGGGTCGGCTTCCAGTCTAACTGGATGCAGCTGAATACCAGTATTTTACATGGAGCGACTGCCTATCTGACCTCCACAACCCAGTTACTGGGTAATACGATACCCCTTTGTAAGACTGGTTGTCAGACTTTCGGGCTTCTGACTACCCGTAACGACTGTCAAAGATCCACGAATGACAGCCGGGACCAACGGCTTAACGTGCTTTCCGAGGCACGAAGGAGTCTCGATATGTAAAGATCGTCACCCATCCACAGACCAACCGTGGCAAGCGTAGCTTAACCTGTTCGATCGACCTGTGCAGCTGTTATTATTTAGCCACGGGCCCCTCACGCGGAATCCAGTCCATTATTTATGTGTCATGTCTAGTGTCATCTTTTTTTAGAGATCCTATTTAGATAAATGTCGCTTCCACAAACTTTTATTCAAAACTTGCAATGTTTGTAAGTACACGTTCAGTGCCCTCCTATAAATAATCAGGTAATCTTAACCTAATTATTTCGCATGTAGTCCTATGTAGTTGAATCACACTAATATTAAGGCGAAAGTTTGTGAGTGTGTGTGTATGTGTGTTTGTGTTTATATGTTTGTTACTTCTTCACGCTCAAACGGCTTGACCAATTTTGATAAAATTTTGTATGGAGGTAGCTGACAACCTGGATTAACATATAGGCTTCTTTTTATTCCGATATTCCCACGTAATCAACATTTACGCGGGAGAAACCGCGGGACGCAGCTACTTAGTCAATAAAAACGTTAACTGTGGGAAAATTTGATTAAAAACAATAAAAAAGTAATTATGTCTCATTAGTCACAGACATAGTTTCTTTTTCTAGTTTCAAATGTTTTGATCTGTACGTACAGTAGGAACTGTACAGATCAAAACATTTGAAACTAGAATTTTAAATCATAATGCGGCATCACAACTGAAGTGGAAAAATGTCTTGGAAAAATGTTTTGGAGGGCACTGGATGTAAGTCATATATTATTTATTTTATTTAATACTTCAAGCACATAAATGTACAGAGGCGGACTTAATGCCATAGGCATTTTCTACCAGTCAACCTTTGGGTGATGCAGAGACAAACAGTGGTAGGTGCAATCAAGAACATTGAGGAATAAATATTTTAAATATAAAGATACGCATATACCTATTAAAACTATGAATATAATATATACCTAATTACATATAAATATAAGCACAAATAAATATACATAAATACATGAATATACTTACTAAAATTAAAATAAGAAAAACCATGAGAAAATATTACCGTTGTGATGATACTGCCAACTTCTTGCGAATGTGCTCGCGAGCCTTAACTTTAAAGGATAATCGGTTGGTTGCCATCCTGATTTCCTGGGGGAGCGCATTCCACAGAGAAATAGACTGTACGAAGAAGGAAGAGTGAATGAAGTCTGTGCCGTGAGTGGGACATTGGAGAAGACGATTGTGTGACGTAGATTTCTATTGTGGTTGGCGCAAATGTACTGAAAATGGGGGGCTAGATAACTAGGGGAAGACGGAGAATCAAGAAATGAGAACAAGGTGGTCAGCGCCCTAAGCTCTCTGCGCTGGCGTATGGGTAACCACTTTAGAAGCGACCGATGCGCAGAGACATGATCATATTTACGCAGATTGAAAACGAATCGAATGCAGTTATTGAGAAGGCGGTCAAGTTTGTTGAGGAGATCTGCATTCAGGTCATAGTAGCACACATCACCATAATCGATGATGGGGAAAATAAGGGACTGTACAAGCATTGTCTTCGTATTTATTGGTAATAAATTTTTCAAACGGTACAGAGCCCACAGCGTTCCAGTAACCTTCTGACTCACCCTGGCGACTTGAGTCCGCCAGTTCAGAGTACAGTCAATGTGCAAGCCTAAGTCCTTCACGTCGGTACCAAAAGGAACGATCGTACCATTGAATAGAACTGGTGGCAAAGTTGTACTATCTACCTTGCTAATACTACGAGAACTGCCAATGATGATCGCCTGGCACTTCGTAGGGTTTACAGCTAAGCTAAATCTATCAGACCAGGTTTTATGGCTATCAATTCCTTATTTAATTTGTCGATAGCGCCAGGTAAATCATCAACCTTCCCTTGATAGTACAACTGCAAGTCATCTGCATACAGATGATACGCACACTGAAGTTCGGAAGTTATAAGATTATTATATATAACAACAAAATCACACACCTTCCACCACTATTTTCAACCACTTTCTTCTCCAAAACTCTATAAATCCATAGTTCAAAAGCACATTCTATTCAGAATAGCTTTCAATAAATCTTTTAAAAAGGCGAAGTGGTGATTTCAGTAAAAGATGTAGCTGTTCCCGACAGGGCCATTGATGGCTTCTAGTGACAAATTACGCTTTCCTACTAACACAGGTGAATGGGTCATTAGATGGAGATTTTGGTGAAAAACTTACTATTCGTGTTTGGGCTTTCTTTGATGGGATATTATGTTGATTTTTTCTTATATTGCGGTGATGAGGGTCTGTTATACAGGGCTTGACATGAACAGAATTTGAATAATAAATAAGCTACACTTGGGTGCAAAAAAATGGCCCACACCGTGCTCTCCATTTGACAGACAATAAATATCTCGAATCTTTCTTCTATAATATAAAAATGAATCGCTGAATGTGTTTCTAAGTGCGTGTGTGTTTCTCGAGAACAGCTGAACCGATTTCGCTAATTCTTTTTTAAAATATTTCTTGAAGTACGAGGATGGTTCTGACGCTGAGAAAATTTTAAAAAAATAATCAGGTAATCTTAGGAGATAACCTAATTATTTTTTTATGTTATGTCTTATGTACAGTAGATGAATTATATTCTGCATGGCACCAAAAATATACAACAAGGTACCAAAGGCATAGAAATATTTGAATATTAATAATTAACTTATTAAATAGCCACGGACCCCTCTAATAATTCTCTGACGTAATGTCATCATCATCATCATCATTTCAGCCGAAAGACGTCCACTGCTGGACATAGGCCTCCCGCAAAAAGGGGGTTTTGCCATAATCGCCACGCTTGGCAGACGGGTTGGCGATCGCAGTATGGTATGGTGGTGGAATGCATAGAGAACGCTGCTGCCCATTCTCCGGTACGCCCCTTAGTCGCTTTTTACGACACTACGGAAGTATGGGGTGGTGCTATTCTTTAAGTCCGGCACCACACAGACATAATGTAATGAAAATGAAAATGACTTAACGTAATGTACGTATAATTATTTTTAGAAATCGAAGAGCAAGGGGCGGGTGCTTTTTTTGCAAGCAAGTGTAGATAGATTAACCAAAAGTTATTTGTAAGTGGTGAAAGAGCTCATGGGTTTCATTATTTGGTTTTTATAGCTGAACTACTAAATCTATTTAATTTTCGGCAACCACAGAGTGGTAACTTAGTCTGCGTTTAACTTAGTTAAACTTAACAAGCGAGTGAGTTTGCAGACAGTTGGTAGTTTATGAAACTGCAGTTAATTTATTAGCCTTACAAACCACTGTCCGCGCGTGGCTAAATAATACAAGCCGCACATGTCGACCGATCAGGTTAAGCTACGCTTGCCGCGGTTGGTCTATGGATGGGTGACCATCTTTACATACCGTGACCACTCACTCACGGTAAATAATTTGGTACTGAATGAAAAGAAAACCAAATGCATTAGATTTAAATTACCTAATGTTAGAAGTAGCGAATGTGACATCATACTTAATGGAGAAAAACTGGAATTTGTTGATCGAACGGTTTTTCTGGGAATCACGCTAGACGAGAAATTACAATGGGGACCTCACATAACATCTCTTGCGGGGCGGCTTAGCTCGGCCGCTTATGCTGTTAGAAAGATTAGACAATTAACTGATGTAGAAACCGCGCGTTTAGTCTATTTTAGCTACTTTCACAGCTTAATGTCGTACGGCATTTTACTATGGGGTCGAGCTGCTGACATTGAATCCATCTTTATTTTGCAAAAGAGAGCTGTCAGAGCCATTTATAATCTACGTCGCCGCGAATCTCTCAGGGAACTTTTTAAAAAGATTAATATTATGACGGTACCTTGCCAATTTATTTATGAAAATATTATGTATGTTAGAAATAATCTACATCTTTTTAATAAAATAAGCGATAGACATAATTTTAATACTAGAAATAAAGATAAAATACATCAACCATTTTTTAGATTAGCCAAAGTAAATACATCTTTTATGGGGTACTGTGTTAAATGTTACAATAAAATACCTTGTGATATATTGCAATTAAATGAAAGAAAATTTAAAACTCACATTAAACGTACACTTTGTAAACAAGCATACTATAAATTAGAAGATTATATCCAAGATACGAACGCTTGGAAACATGCTGGTCCTGCTCCATAGGACAATCTAGAGTCTAGACAAAATCAAACTGGTTGCTAATTTAATTGTAAAATTGATTCTTTCTTCTTTTTTTTGACGTTGATTTATATTCTGTAATTACTTAAACTCACACCCTGACTTATTACTTGTAATTTTTTATTTTAATGAAAATCGTTTATTTTTACCATGTTTGTAAATATGTGAGCACTATGTATCTATTAATTTATGTCATGTTTTCATTTTTAATTCTTTTACCTATTTTGGTATAGTAATTTTATTTTATTTTAGGTGCATCGTCTTCACATATTATTATATAATTAATGTATACAAAATATTGTAAAACATTTTAAAAGAGTAACGGTGGAGTTTCTTGCCCATTTTTCTCCATACGAAAACTACCTTTTGGAATGGGCGACTAGAATCAATTCTATTTTTTCGTAATTTTTGACGTTCAAAAGTGCCTTTTAAGTGCCTACTTGAAATAAATGTTTTGACTTTGACTTTGACACTCCATGCCTTGGAAAGCACGTTATGCCGTTGGTCGTGGCTGTCATTCGTGGATCTTTGACAGTCGTTACGGGTAGTCAGAAGCCCGAAAGTCTGACAACCAGTCTTACCAAGGGGTATCGTATTACCCAGTGACTGGGTTGTGGAGGACAGATAGGCAGTCGCTCCATGTAAAATGCTGGTAGTCAGCTGCATCCGGTTAGACTGGAAGCCGACCCCAACATAGTTGGGAAAAGGCTAGGTAGATGATGACAAACCGCTATCCGCGCTTGCAAACCCAGTGCATTCGCTTAGTTTTCGATCTTCGAAAGTATGACAATGTTTCTCACCTTCGCAAGGAACTCAAGTGGCTCCCGATCCGCCTTCGCAGGAATCCTCGGATTTTATGTCTCCTCTTCAACATCTTACACAATCCGTCTTATCTTATTTTATCTTATTTTTGCATTATACGTGTAGGTCGAGTGGTAGAAGGATCCATACTAATATTATAAATTCGAAAGTAACTCTGTCTGTCTGTCTGTATGTTACCTTTTCACGCCTAAACCACTGAACGGATTTCGGTAAAATTTCAGCGGTTTAAGCGTGAAGAGGTAACAGATAGACAGACAGACACACTTTGGCATTTATAATATTACTGACAACTCCCCACGGTTTCACCCGCATAAGTGTCGATCCCGTGGGAATATCGGGATAGAAACTATTTTATGTCCTTTCCCGGGACTCAAACTATCTCTGTACCAAATTTCATCTAAATCGGTTCAGCGGTTTTAGCGTGAAGAGGAAACAGACAGACAGTCACTCTTTCGCATTTATAATATTAGTATGGATAACTCAGTATGGATAATATATTAACTACTAACTTGACCGTATAATAAAATCAAAACTGTCATTCCTTGACAGTTATATAAAATGGCTATTAAACGGTAATCGACGTAGGGCTTCATTTTATTTACCATCAACTACTTAGCTGTGCCCCGCGGTTTCACACGCATAAGTTTCGATCCCGTGGTAATATCGGGATAAAAAGTAGCCTTTATATTAATCCAGGGTGTCAGTTAACTCCATACGAAATTTTATCAAAATTAGTCCCGCCGTTTGAGCGTGAAGAAGTAACAAACATATAAACACACACACGCCACACACACTCACAAACTTTCGCCTTTATAATATAAGTGTGATTCATTTCCCTGCCCATCACCTGCTTCACTTGCCCTCTAAATAAGTCCTTCCAACAAATCGATAAAACTGCAAACGCTCTTCCAACTTTAATCTCCACACAACACCTACCTATAACCAGTAATAACCAGTACAAACTACTTCACACCACCACACTCTGACCTCATAAACTAGAATCACGAACTATCAAAGAATTATAAAAGTGAACACTTTGAGGTAAGACCGGGAGACATATTGCTTGTTCCTTGTTCGACGTACCTTAGATTTGAACCTGGAAACTTTGTTCCTGATTTATGTTGGATTGTGGAGAAGAAATTGCGGGTTTTTTGTGTGTTTTTTTAAGGTACCTAGTGTATTTTTCTGATGTCAAATGCATAAAGTGATTTTATTAGATATGATAACATAAATCCTATAACAAAAAGGGTTTTGAGTTAAAAATGATTTAAAAAGGAATAATTTTTTGTCATAATCTACTTTTATGGCAGTATCTGTCAGATTCATTAACCAGTTCTATTCAGAAGTCTATGAGAGAATAATTGATTGAATTTTGGTACTTTCAACCAATCATCAACATCTTACATAATCTATAGACATAATAAAGTAGTAAGAGGGGTCCGTGGCTAAATAATAACAACCGCAACAGCTCGATCAATCAGGTTAAGCTAAGCCTGCCGCGGTTGGTCTGTGGATAAGTCCATCTTTACATACCGTGACCTCTCCGTGCCTCGGAAAGCACGTTAAGCCTTTGCTCCCGGCTGTCATTCGTGGATCTTTGACAGTCGTTACGGGTAGTCAGAAGCTCGAAAATCTGACAACCAGTCTTACCAAGGGGTATCGTATTACCCAGTAACTGGGTTGTGGAGGTCAGATAGGCAGTCACTCCATGTAAAATACTGGTATTCAGCTGCATCCGGTTAGACTGGAAGCCGACCCCAACATAGTTGGGAAAGGCTAGGCAGATGATGATTTTTCTGTCACATGTATAAAGTGATTTGAGTATGTATGATGATAACATACATCCTATAACAAAAAGGGGTTTGAGTTAAAAATGGATTAAAACTGGCCAAGTGCGAGTCGGACTCGCACACGAAGGGTTCCGTACCACAAGGCAAAAACGCCGAAAAAACATGTTTGTTGTATGGGAGCCCCCCTTAAATATTTATTTTATTTTAATTTTATTATTAAAGTTAAAATACAACTAAGTATTTTGTGAATATTTCAAGTGCTATCTGTTGCCATTTTTGATATCGCGCAAAGAAGGGCAAAAAAATCGCATTTGTTGTATGGGAGCCCCCCTTAAATATTTCTTTTATTTTGTTTTTAGTATTTGTTGTTATAGCAGCAACAGAAATACATACCTTGTGAAAATTTCAACAGTCTAGCTAGGTATCGCGGTTCTTGAGATACAGCCTGGTGACAGACAGACGGACAGACGGACAGACAGCGAAGTCTTAGTAATAGGGTTCCATTTTTACCCTATGGGTACGGAACCCTAAAAAAGAAATAATTTTTTGTCATCATCTACTTTTATGGCAGTATCTGTCAGATTCATTAACCAGTTCTATTCAGAAGTCTATGAGAGAATAATTGATTGAATTTTGGTACTTTCAACCAATCATCTACATACTCATATAATAATCTATACACATAATAAGATAGTAACGAAAAATGTATGTCCGTTTGTCTGGATGTATGTTCCCGATTCGCGCAGAAAAGGCTGTACAGTCACGAGCATAATAAGTATGTATACGCTTGGCTTTATTCAAAGGCGATTTTCTCTTTTATTTTTCAATGAAATGTTATATTATTAAGAACATAGTATTTTCGAACCCATAGGTTTATGCAAAGTATAGTATAGCATGCAAGTGTATATGCGTGTTTCAACGTTGCATTCGTTATTTCGTGAAAAAATCGCAATTTAAAGTTGCCAAGTGTTGACATATTAGTGCTCGTGACAGCACATACTGTTCCCACTGCTGGGATCCAGGCCTCCTCTCTGTGCGAGGGAGTGGGCCGTAATCCACTGTAGCGGTATCTACAACGCCACATGCGAACAACGCGTCATACTGACGTCACGCAAATCCTGCATCGCGCAAGCAAAGTTTACCGCGCAACTAGCATAGATACAACGGCCCGACATGAATCATCGGGCAGTTGCCCGCCAGACACAACACCCGTCTGGTTGGAGGATCCTCCCTTTTCTATGGAGGTTGAGTGAACTTTACATCCTGTTCCTCATACCTCTATATCACCACACAGGCCTAGTGAGGGTTGGTAGGAGGTGCCCTGTGAGGCTAAAAAGATATATTAAAGGCTGATTATGTATGGCTCGTAGCAAGCCAGCAGGAAGCTGCCAAACAGCGAGGTGATCGCTTTCATTTTCACAACAACATTCATTGCGTTTTTTGTTGAGCAGACACATTTTTCGAACATATGAAGCAATGGATTAGCAATATCCTTAAAAATGATTTAGATTGAGATTGGTAGTGTGTTACGTTGTGTTACGCTAAAAACCAGCGCTGGGGCTCTGTCTCGTATAGGGTCTTATCATTATGCTGAGCAATGGCCGTTTTGCGTAGATCTGACGCATACTTTCCTCCCAAAGTGTTATTTTGTTTTTTGTTTGTTTGTGTTTTTGTTTTTATGCGTCATGTTTGCCGCAAATAAACGTATTTTCTTTCTTTCTTTCTTTCAATTAAGGTACCGGCCGGCGCACTTGTGTCACCCGAGGTACGCGTCGATCACAACCATGTCGATCGTGTCGCCCACGCCGTCCAGGTAGTCCTTCTTGAGCTAGAACAAGTTGAAAATTTCTTTGCAGAGATTCCAGTATCAACTACTAAATCTCTTAACTCATCACCCGCTGCCGCAGAATCTTTACTTAAAGAAAACGTTTCAGTTTGTGATTCTGAATTTCACTTTGAATATGTAACCTGTAACGATATAATTAAAACCTTTCACACGTTAAATGTTAAAAAGACCGCAGATCTATGGGGTAATTCTATGGATGTTGCTAAGTCGATTATAAACATTGTAGCACCTACTTTAGCTGTTATATTTAATAATTGTATTGACCGTGGTGAGTTTCCTGATCTTATGAAAAACAGTAAAATAATACCGTTGTTTAAATCGGGTAGTACATCAGACCCTACTAATTATAGACCTATTTCAGTACTACCTACCTTTAGTAAAAATTTTTAAAAACTTATTTTAAATCAATTGCAAAAATTTTTTTAATAAAAATAAATTACTGCATAACAAACAGTTCGGTTTTACAAGGGGTCGTTCGACTACCGATGCAGGAGTTGAACTTTTAGGACATATTTATAATGCATGGGAGGACAAATGCGATGCCTTGGACGTCTCCCTCAAAAGGGGGGGTTTGCAATAATCGCCACGCTTGGCAGGCGGGTTGGCGATCGCAGTATGGTATGGTGGTGGAATGCATAGAGAACGCTGCTGCCTTTTCTCCGCCTAGGACGCCATTAATACGGTCCAACCAAATAACCGAAAATGAAGAGATTACAAATTATATTTATCTGTCTTTCTTGTGTCGAGAGGCAGCTTGAATGTGAGTGTCGAATGATGAAGTAAAAGGAGAAACCCGTTTCTGGGCCTAACCGTTACACGAATAAGATATGTACCAAAAAAATCGTCTATTTTGCTAAATTAACCCATTTCAATCTTAGCCTCATTTACAATGGCCAAGTGTAGAAAATTCTAGATTTCTATTTTTTGTTTTAAGCCACCTTTGTAAACCGTTGCAACACTTATTTTATTATACGTCACTAACTTTACAAATGCTGGTATTCTATCAATAGAGCGTGCCCTAAGAATATGATCGATTTAGTGGAAATCGATGCTGATACAAATAATTAAATAACGCTCTATTGTTTTAGTATAAATTACTTTTTAGGTATTAAAATCAATATAAAATGATAAAATCTGGAAACTAATTGATTTTTAACGTAATCGCCATCAAAAAACATTAAAAGAAATAAATAATCGATAAAATCGACTGCACCATGGATTGCACTAGTAAACGGCAAATGTCAATGTCTGTCAATTGTCATGGTTGTAATGTCATGTCATTTAAAGTCATTCAAGTCAATGTGTTGTTTTTCTGTATTTCTGGGGATTTATTTTTTCTTATGACCTCTAATCGAATACTGGACTCCGAAATTGATTGCATTCTGACTGATCCTCGCTTGAACCATGGACACCGTTACATATCCTGCCACCCGTGCTGACTTTTGCTGGAAAGCCGGATCTGTTTATGCTCTTTTTGGCGACTGGCACGACGACATCATGAAGCTGTGCATTAATTGCGGAATAGCAACGGCCCACTGCCATACAATAGAAAGGCGAAGATTGGAAGACGAAAATGATTCTTTCAATTGTACAGGAATGGGTCGCACGCGCCTCAAACGGTTAGTATCCGATATTTCTATATTGTAACATTTTTGTACAATGTAAGTATGTAATTATTTAATGTAGTCAAACTAAATAGTTTTATCGCATATGTTCAGTTGTTGGTTGATAGTTGTACCTACTTTATATAATGATACCAGAATGTGCAGATGTGATGCTTCATATTCGAAGACGACTGACATCACCAATCCGGACTGAACCTTCATGGTTATTGGTTAATTATATTCCCTCTCAGAGAGAAGACCTGTGTCCCTGCAGTAGGAATTTAGTAAGGCCGCTTATGTTTACCCAAATGTGCCACTCGGATGTTTATTGCTAAATGCTAATGCTAGACCTAATAGTCAAATGATGTTTGCTTCAGGTAAATGAAAATGACTTTAATCTGCCAAGCTTGCTGGAATCATGCTAATACTGTATCTCTTGATGGAAATAGACCAGAAGGGATTGAACAGACACCTACAGGACACCAACGAGTGTGTATTTACTGTGGACGTTCTCTTCTGATAAGAGTTAGTTGCCATCAACTTACGACTACTGGTACAGTGCAAGAACACAGAATACTCGAAGTTATAAGAGGATGGATCCTACCACGCACGGTTAATATATTAGTTTTTTTTCTTGCTTTTTTAATAACATTTTTTTTAGTTTAGTTTTGATAACAAGGGCATTAAAATGTTTTATTTGATATGCTAAAACATTTAAGTGAATTAGAACAGTGTGATAATGGTCAAGCTAACTCAGGATTACTAACCTACATCAGGATTTCTTTAGATCATTCTTTTTCAAAGTGGGCAATAACACACCACACATCTCTGGTGTAAAGGCACCCTTTAATGCAGATATATTATTTTCAGGGGGTGCTTCAAGTGTTGTCTGTCACTCTTGTTGGGTGCGAGCAAATAGAGCATCCCGGCATTTCCATGATTGCAAGAGCTGTCAACATCGGACTCAACCTTGATGTCAAGAGTAAAAATAAAATCAAGGCATATTAGTAATAGGATGTATTTCGTTTATACATTAGTCGACAGCTCTCTAAGTGGAAGGGGTGCTATAACCCAACCTGTATCGTTGGCAAAAGAACGGTTGGATGCTGTGCCCACACCATGAGCATAATAAGGTATCTTGGTTAGGGACGGCACCAGGGCAGTCAATTGCCTCCTGCACAATTTCTGGATTAACCTACTGTATTATTATATTATGATAATCCTAATGAAGAAAGAAATTAATAAAACCATCACAATTACCTGTGTTTTTTTATTTTAATATATTATTGCAATCTCAGATTACTTACTTACCTACTATAATCTGAGATTGCATCAAATCCCTATGTAAATACAATATTAACAAATGCAAGCCAGTAGTGATGTAAGTGGGCCTTGTATAATAAACATAGTTTTCTGCTGAGGTTTTCAGTACCGCTACAAGATCAATCAGATAAATCGGAAGTCATCCCCTAAGCGCTTTTTATATAAGTACCTAAAGCCTTATCGTGATAGGCTGCAGGTGCTGCAGCACAGCACATGTGCGTTCCAGATTTACGTAGGAACAAAGCCTCAAAAATATCATTGTTTAACTAGGTACTAAAAATAACCTAAAAAGTGAACATTGTTGTCTGATTTTAATAATTTGGCCATTGCTGGGAGACGTGGAAATTGGGCTCGTGAAACCTTCCTAGATGCTCTAATTTATGGCCAAATTCCAGCCATGTAACGCCAGGCCCAAGTTTCTATGGAGTTTGGGTTTCTCCTTTTGGTGTCACGCATAACCACAAGTCCGCAGTAAGTAAGGCGTAAAACCAATCGGCTACAATCAATGTAGGCCTACAACGTTATAACTGTTAACAAACCAGTTAACAAAGTCTTATCGGGGCTTAATTACTCATGGTGTTTGGGACAAAAGTACATTTCAAAACACTAAATCTTTCAAAATAACACAAGTCCTCGTATAACCAAGTTCAAAACATCTCGCTGTTGCTCGTTGGAACGTTTCGCACCTTCGCTCGCTCTGATCCCCTGACTTACGGGCTTCGCAAAGATATATTGGCGTTTGAACACATGAAAATGGAACATTTCCTGTTCAAGTATTTTTTTTTTTACAATTTAATATCGAAAGTCTCTGGTGTCAAAAGGCTCGCCCCTTTACCTTCACGAGACTTCAAATAACATAGATGTGGAAATATGAGGGTTAGTTATAGGTACTATTTTATACGCCTCATCCTTACTCTTCGAGGGATATAATAGGTGTGATGGTTATAAGATATTTAAAGATTTATTATGTAAAATAAAGAAGAAGAAGAAAGAAAGAAAAGAAAGAAGAAAAAGAAAAAGGAAAAGAAAAAGGAAACGAAAAAGAAAAAGAAAAAGAAAAAGAAAAAGAAAAAGAAAAAGAAAAAGAAAAAGAAAAAGAAAAAGAAAAAGAAAAAGAAAAAGAAAAAGAAAAAGAAAAAGAAATAAAATAAATAAAAGTATAATAATATAAATAAAATAAATAATAATTAAACCAAATAAGAACTAAAATCATAAGGCATGAGGCATCTCGTCGTCGTTCGTCGTTTCAGCCGATAGACGTCCACTGCTGGACATAGGCCTCCCCCAATTTTGGGGGGGGTTTGCCATAATCGCCACGCTTGGCAGGCGGGTTGGCGATCGCAGTATGGTATGATGGTGGAATAAATAGAGAACGCTGCTGCCCATTCTCCGGTAAGACCCTAAGTTGCCTTTTACGACACCCACGGGAAGTAAGGGGTGGTGCAATTCTTTAAGTCCGGCACCACACATACACATGAGGCATCTTCTAGTCGAAGTCAAGTCTCGGCGACAAACAAATGTCAAAAACTTACCAAAAATGTAGGGAAATTTTCTAATTTTCTAATTTTTGGTAAGTTTTTGTTCTATTTAAAAAAAAAATACTAATCTAAAAATACTATACTTCTGTATAGTATTTTTGACAGATTGAGACTGAGATTAGATTCTAAGAAATACGGGAACAGCCCCTCAGATTAAAAAACTAAATATGATGACAGGATGGTGAAGTCTAGCGTCCGCCATTTTGAATTGTTTGTGACATCAAGACAAATTACTGAACTTTTTATTCGATTGAGGTGTCTATTTATTAATTTAAACTGTTAGAGAAAACAAAAAAAAACTCAAATGCAGAACTAGAAAGATCCAAAGTAGTTTCTTCTTCCTCTGAAAAGTCAAGCCAAAAATAACACCTGTTTTGTAAGTAGTCATTAGATAATTCGATTGCCATACATCAGGGTAAGGAAGCAAGACCATATGTCACGAGAGAGAGGGAAATAAACCAAGGGGTAGAAGATTTATTACTTTGAAAGTAATAATATTGCAGAAGAGATTGACTGAGGTTTTTGTGTATTTGTTTTCTTTTGCAAGAATTTTTTTTTGACATATGCATATGCAATCAACAATGTTCGATTTAGCAGTGTTTCTATGAGAGTGGCCCAGTGGTAAAATCCGCAACTTACGAGTTGTAGATCGGGGGTTCGAACCCAAGCAGGCGCTTTGCTTTGTGTAAATAATTTCACCACCACTGCTCTCAAAACGGTGAAGGAATACATCGTGAGGAAACTAGCATGTCCTAGAACCAAAAATTCAAAGACATGTGACATCTACCAACCCGCACTGGGTCTGCGTGGTGGATTATTAAGTGGCGATGGAATTTAAATTATCTGAGATTATGCACGCCTTCAGAGTTTTGGTTCTAGGACATGCCGGTTTCCTCACGATGTTTTCCTTCACCATTTTAAGAGCAGTGGTGATTATATAATTTACACAAAGTACAACTCGTAAGTTGCGGCCGTTACCTTTGGGTGACTACTGCTCTTTACATGCTTTGCTGATTTTTGCATGTTTAGTGGCAAATGTGGCAGGAGCATTTGCTTCGTATTGCCAAATATGTAACGTCTCCAGTGATAACGTTGTTACTCCACCCTTGTCCTGACCCAGAGCATTGAACTCCACTCACAAACGAACTCGGCAGAAACACCTTTTCCCTATATTAAAGATAGAAGACACAGACAAAAACACGTATACATCGTATATTCGACACACAAATTCTCAACAGCCCTACAAACACGGTACTGAGACGAAACACGAACAAAACAAACAGTGCGATACCAACTCGTGACGAAGTGGAAAATACATAGAAAAGTTACACTCTCGATTTGGAATTTAGAGGTGGGTTTCGTTAGGAATATGGTATCGTGACTACAGTATCGATACGTGTGGCATTGAAATAAATATAGGTTACTGTTAGCCTGCAACATCCCACTGCTGGGCAAAGGCCTCTCCCCATGACTTCCAGTTCTTTCGAGCCAGGAACCACTGGTGGTTAGTTTTGTTCAGCTCGTCTTGCCATCTTCTACGGGGTACAACGCCTTCTACCTTTGATAGGGCTTCACGTGGTGGTTATTTTGGCCCACAGCTTATTGGGCATACGGCATACGGCAGACGTGGCCAGCCCAGTTCCACTTCAGCTTAGCGGCTTTTTGAGCAACGTCAGTAATCTGTGTTTTGGAACGCAGTGTATAGATATAGAGTATTTTATTAAACTGCACGATAAACATGTACCGAAAACATGATTTTAATAGGTTTTTCGTGTCCGTATAGATTGGGGTACCTCCTTAAACGTCCTGTAAGTTTTTAAGGGTTTTCCTGCAAATTCCAGCATAGGTACTTTTTCACCACTCGACACTAAAGTATTAACCTTGATTTACCGATTCCGGAAAGGCAATAACTAGATAAATTCTGGGAAAATAATTTTCTTTATAACTTTTTCTCGCAGATAAAGTCTCCGATCTGTTAATTACCAAATAAAAATTTATTCTGTAAATAGGATATCAGAATCACTTTCACACACACGTCATAAATAAATAAAAAAACCGGTCAAGTGCGAGTCGGACTTGCGCAACGAGTGTACAAATTTGTAGATATTAAATAGTTTATCACGGGAATCGTGTTACGAAAACTTTAAAGGAAAAATCCAAAAACCCTAAAAAATAATCACCAAAAAACCTACAAATTTACGGTTTTCAAATTTTTCCCTTTACTTGTGCTACATGACATAGATAAAACATAGATACGGTCGAATTTAGACCCCCTTTTTTTGAAGTCGGAAAGAACCTCATAATATTACTCACCAGTAAAACTTGAGTTTTAAACGATTCTTACAAAACTAAGTACCTAAGTACTTCCCAAGATAGAACTCGTTATAAACGATTTATCTTCCAAAATATCATTCAAGTTTATCTTTAGGAAAGTAATTAAACATTAATTTTCAAAGTCATGTGTTGCAAAAACTTTGAAATTACATCGTTGAAAACTCATTTGTTCGTCAGGACTGGTTGGGTTTGAGATAATGAGTGTACTACTTTTAGGGTTCCGTACCCAAAGGGTGCCAAAGGAACCCTATTACTTAGCCTCCGCTGTCCGTACGTCTATAAAGGTAGAACAGGGTGCAAAAGGTCACTCATCCTCCATAGAAAAGGGAGGATCATGCGCCCAGACGGGTGTTGTGTCTGGCAGGCTACTGTGCGATGTGAGAGTGTGTGTGTGTCTGTTGTCGCAATAACAACTTATAATAACACACTCAACACCTCTCTTCCTTGAATTTGTATGTATATATATTATAAGTATATATTATAGTCAATAGTATGGTATGTGTATATAACTTATTTATGTATTTGTGTACCTAGAATTTTTTTTTTTTATGATTGATCCTATCAACCGAAGCACCTGCCATCCAATCTCTTCACCACCCTTGGTAGAGAATGCCGAAGGCATTAAGTCCGACTTTGTATCTTTTTGTGCGAAAAGTTTAAATAAATAATTAAAGTTTAAACAAAAATGAATGGAGAACCCCATACAAGAAACGTGTTTTTTTTTTATAAATATGTATACGGAACCCTTCGTGAGCGAGTCCTGACTTGCACTTGGCCGGTTTTTAAAGTGGTAACGGCCTCGACTTACGAATTTTAGGTTCGAACCCAGACAGGCGCTTTACTTTGTGTAAATTATAACATCACCCCTGTTCTCAAAACGGCGAAGGAAAACATCGTGAGAAAACCGGCATGTCCTAGAACCAAATATTCGAAGATATGTGACATCTGCCAATCCGCACTGGGCCCGCGTGGTGGATTACGGCCCACTCCCTCTCACCGAGAGGAGGCCTAATTCCCAGCAGTGGGAACATTATAGACTGATTATGATGACCCACTTAATGGCGATTTTTGTTGAAAATTCTCTTTGGTAATATTTTTCAAAGAGCCATTTAGTGTGACATGTATAAAGACCTTTTTTTGTTTAATGAATCGTGCTTAGCAAGATTTCAAAAACGCTTCAGCAAAAAATATTGTAATTTCAAAGTAGATTATAAAAGGCGGAGTAATGCAAAAAAGTACGTAAATAAAATAATATGGTAGAAATTTTATTATAATACACAATATTCAGGTCTCCCACAAGTTGGACCCAAGACCTTGTGAAGGCCGCAGGAATCCGCTGGATGCGGAAACCACAGAACCAGTCTAAGTGGTCTTGCTCAGGCCTGTATCCAGCAGTGAACGTCTTTCGGCTGAAATGATGATGACGATGATGACGACAATATTCATAATTGTGCTTTAATTGATTTTTAATGTTTATAAAGCAAATTAAACGAAAATGATTAAATAGTAACTACAATAAAATCTATCAAAATACAAAAAACTGGATAAGGTACCTGGATTAGATTTGGTCACAAATGAACTACAAAAAAACTACGTTATTAGTAATAGCACCAAGACTTAAGAGGCCCTATCATAGACTAAAAACAGAAAAATCATTTTTTTTCAGCGCGAATTTCTCAATATCCTTAAGTTATCTAGTTTTTGAAAAATACACAAGTATTTATCATCTATCTATCTAGTAAGTCTACGAATTTACTCATTACATGAGTATGGGATGCTCTGAAAAGACAGAACCCCAGGCCAAGAATTTGGCCTGGGGTTCCCGTTACACGGATGTGCGTGTGGCAGGATGGTGGAGGACTGGGCTCTGGAAACAGGCCTGGTCGTCCTAAATCGGGGTTCTGTTCCCACGTGTGTGCGGATGCGGGGTGAGTCCGTGGTGGACATCTCGTTCGGCAGCCCCGCTCTGTCACAACGCGTCATTGACTGGCGCGTCATGGAGGGGGTGGAGACCTACTCCGACCACCGGTATATCCGGTTCGACGTCTCCGCCCAGACCTCTAGCGCGCTGGTCCAACAGGCCCCGAGTGGTCCGCGGTGGGCGCTGAAGCAGCTGGACCGGGAGCTCCTCCTGGAAGCCTCGATCGTGCAGGCCTGGGTGTCATCACCGGACAGGCCTGCCAACATCGACGATGAGGCGGAGTGATTCCGGGAGGCCATGTCCGAGATCTGTGACGTGGCAATGCCCCGAGTGCGGCCAGGACGCGCCCGACGTCAGGTGTACTGGTGGTCGCAGGAGTTGGAGACGCTACGCAAGGCGTGCGTCGACGCGCGACACCTGTACACCAGGCACCGCAGGCTCCGCATTCGCCCTCCGGATGCGGAAGCCACGGAGGCGGAGCTGTACGAGGGGTACAGAGCGGCGAAGACCGCCCTCCAAGAGGCTGTCCAGCGGGCCAAGGATGTGGCCCGTGAGGAGATGGTGGAGACTCTGAACAGAGATCCGTGGGGGCGCCCTTATAAAATGATGCGGAATAAACTCCGCACCTGGGCCCCCCCGCTGACGCAGAGTCTCCGCCCCCAGCTGGTGGAGGAGGTGGTGAGCGCTCTGTTCCCTTCACGGGGGGAGCACACTCCCCCGCCCATGGCTCCGCCAATTGCGGTGCCCGAAGCGGACCACGCGGACGACGACGACATCCCTGCTGTGACCGGGGTAGAACTGAGAGCGGCGGTAGGAAGGCTGAAGGCCAAAAATACCGCCCCAGGACCCGACGGCTTGCCAGGTAAAGCCTGGGTCCTGGCCTAGAGGGCTCTCGGGCCTCGACTGGAGGCGTTCTTAAGCGCATGTTTGGAGAGAGGCCAGTTTCCACGCCGTTGGAAGACGGGGAAGCTGGTCCTCATTCGGAAGCCAGGGCGCCCTGCGGACTCTCCGTCCGCATACCGGCCCATCGTGCTGCTCGACGAGGCCGGCAAGCTCTTTGAGAGAGTGATTGCGGGCCGCCTCGTCGGGCACCTGGTGAGGACGGGGCCGGATCTTGCGGACAGCCAGTTCGGTTTCCGCAAGGGGCGCTCGACGGTGGACGCCATCATGCGCGTGAGAGCCCTCACAACGGGGGACGCGGTGTCCCAGGGTGGGGTCGTCGTGGCGGTGTCACTCGACATCGCCAACGCGTTCAACACCCTCCCCTGGAGCACCATTATGGAGGCACTCCGGTATCACCGGGTGCCGCCCTACCTCCGTCGAATAGTCGAGGCGTATCTGACGGAAAGAGCCGTCAGCTACCCCGGTCGCGATGGGGAGTGGAACCGGCGAGAGATGTCGTGCGGTGTCCCACAGGGATCGGTCCTGGGGCCGCCTCTGTGGAACATCGGGTACGACTGGGTGCTGCGCGCCGACCTCCCTGATGGCGTCAGCGTGGTTTGCTACGCTGACGACACGCTGGTCCTGGCGCAGGGGAGGTCGCATCAGGCGGCGGCCGACGCGATGACACGCGGGGTTGCGATAGTCGTGGAGAGGATCCGGCAGTTGGGTCTCGAGGTGGCATTGCACAAGTCCGAGGCCATGTTGTTTCATGGGCCCCGGAACGCGCCGCCATCGGGATCCCAACTAACGGTAGGAGGGGTTCACATCGGCGTCGGGCCCCAAACTGGAACGGGCCGGGGCCGCCTTCAAGCGGCTCTTGCCCAACCTGAGGGGGCCAAACGCCTCCTGCCGGAGGCTTTACGCGGGGGTCGTGCGGTCCATGGCCATATACGGGGCCCCGGTGTGGGTGCGTTCACTGCGGCGGCGAGCCGCCCACTACCTGAACGCGCCCCAGAAGGTGGTAGCCATAAGGGCTATCCGGGGCTACCGCACGATCTCTGGCGAGGCGGCAAGCCTCCTTGCCGGACTGCCGCCATGGGATCTGGAGGCGATAGTCCTCGCGCGCCTGTATGAGTGGCGCGCGGAGGCACTACGCCGGGGGGAGGATCCGCTTCCGCTGCAAATCGCTGCGGAGCGGACGGATCTCCGGCGCGATCTCATGGCGGCATGGAAAGAGCGACTGTCGCAACCCAGCGCAGGGCACGCCGCGATAGCGGCGATAAGACCCCTCTTTGAGGAGTGGCTCGAGAGGCGCCACGGCGCCCTCACCTACCGCCTGACGCAGGTCCTCACCGGACACGGAAGTTTCGGGAGGTTCCTGCACATCATCAGGCGGGAGGAAACGCCCGGGTGTCTCCATTGTCAGGATCGCCCAGAGGACACGGTGGAGCACACGGTGGAGGTCTGCCCCGCTTGGGCGGAGCACCGCCGTGTCCTCGTAGAGGCGATTGGCAGCGACGGCGACCTCTCGCGTCCGGCCCTGGTGCAAGCCATGGTCCGGGGCGAGAGGGAGTGGGAGGCAGTCACCTCCTTCTGCGAAGCAGTCATGCTAGCGAAGGAGGTGGCGGGACGGCTCAGGGAGAGAGCCTCCCGTCCCAGCCGCCGCGGGAGACGCTCCGGGCGTCGGGAGCCGCGTGACGACTCCCGGCCACCGTAGGCGCGGGCCTGCGGGCGGAGAGTAATGGGTAGCTCACCGCCCGATCAGGACCAGGCCCGTGCCGGACGGCGCGTACGTGTTCCACGCGCGCCTCAAAGAGATGTCAGCATCGAGGAGGGGTCCCTTAGGGCCGAAGCCTGCCGGGTCAGCGGGATTGTCCGAAAGGGTTACCGCTGGCCCGGAACATAAAGGGCTAAGGAAGGAACACGGGTGGGTTTTAGTCAGTAAGAGTCTGACACTCCCTTCCGCTCCACCCAGAGCGGGAGGAGTCATTTGATGATTTCCCATCCGCAAAAAAAAAAAAAAAAAAAAAAAGGAGATCCTATATCACCTAAATTATTTTTAGCAGTGCTGGAGATGGTCTACAGGAACCTAAACTGGATCAAAAAAGGCCTCAATATATTATTATATTGCGAAAATCTCAACCATCTACGCTTCGCGGATGATATCATTTTTTTCACGCAGGAACTCTGGGACTAATGTTGCAGCAACTATCCGATGAAAGTGCTAAGGCCGGCCTGGCAAACTAAAACCAAAATTATGACGAACGCCCAACAAACAGTAACCAACGAACAAATAACAGTAAATAACGAACAAATAGAATATGTAAATGAATATCTATATATTTGGGCCAACTTGTATCTACAGATGATTACATGAATAGAGAAATAGAACGAAGAATAACTAATACTTGGAAACGGTTTTGGTCCCTTAGGGAAATAATGAAGGATAAAGATATGCCAATGGAAAGAAAAAAGAAAGTATTCGAAATATGCATTATGCCATGCTTACTATACGGGTCCCAGACATGGGCATTAACAGAACTACAAGAAAGTAAATAAAAAATCTGCCAAAATGATCAACAGAAAGGAGTATCCTAGGTATAAAAAGAAGAGATAGAGTGAAATTACAAAAAAATAAAAAGAAAACAAAATTTAAAAATGCAAACACAGTCTACAGACACTTCAAATGGCGTTAGACGAGACATGTGTTAAGAGAAAGTAAAGAGAAATGGACTAAGTTAGTCACAAAATGGTAGGTATCCAGGAGAGTGTAAAAGAAATAGAGGCAGACAAACGAAAAGATGGGAAGATGACTTCAAGAAAATAGCTGGTCGGTACGTGGAAATATTTAGAGGATGCCTTTGTCGACAAATAAGCTGTTCCACACAAACATCCAGTTGCGGATCATTTAAATGCAAGTTGGAATTGATTAAACCAATTTAGTTTTTAGAAAGTACGCATGTTAGGCATGTATTAATGATAAGGAAAGAAACAGCAATAAAGGCTATTTTATTTTATTAACCTAAATTGTATCACTAAGTTCTACAAACAAGCTGCGTTAAGGCTCCCGGAGACAGGCGCAACACAATAGCACGACGCGACGCTAATAGAACAATTTCTATGAAAACAACATATAAATTGCTCTTGCAAAATCGCGTCGCACCGTCGCGTCGCGCGTGTCTGTGGGAGCCTTTAGACTTTTGAAGTGTTTTATTGAGTCTCAATGACTTTGGAAAACAGCTTTATTACGAAAACGTTATTCAAATTTACAAAGTTATGTGCTTACTGTAATTGCAAACATGACTTGGTTCAACTTTGCAGAAGATAAAAAGTTATTTTGCTAACGCGACAACCAAGTAAAATAATATAGTCACTCGTCACCATCATTATCATCTGCCTAGCCTTTTCCTAACTATGTTGGGGTCGGCTTCCAGTCTAACCGGATGCAGCTGAATACCAGTCTTTTACAAGGAGCGACTGCCTATCTGACCTCCACAACCCAGTTACTGGGTAATACGATACCCCTTGGTAGTAATAATAATAATAATGCTTTTAATGCTTTATTGAAAACAAAGTAAGTAGGTACACAGTTACATAAGCGCACTGCCTCCTGAACTAGGTTGTTAGCCTGTATCTCAGGAGACAGTTCCCTTCCAGTTTACATAATTACTAGGTTCTTACAGCGTTCTCAAGTAGTTGAAGCTCAACACAAAAAGGTAAATTTAAATAAAAGTAAAAGTAAATTAAAAGTAAATTATACAGTGCAAGGTTAATTTAGCTGAGTGCGCACGTAGTGTGGTATTAAATGATGTACATGTGTGTGAGGGAGTGTGAAAGGGTGCTTGTGTATTGGCACGGTTAATAGGTATGTATGTGTGTTCGGATTAGTGATGTTGTAGTGTATGTATGTATGTAGTTGTGTGTGTGTATATATTTATGTATGTGTTGGTATGTATTTTAAAATATGCGTAGGTTTGCGATTATAGAAAGTAAATAAAAAATAATAATAATAAATTATAGTCAGTTTAGATATTGGTTACGAGTAGGCGTTCCACTTGCTCATAATCTAGCTTGGTTAGCCAATCGTGAATACTTTTCCCGAAATCGTGATTATTTAAGTTATGACTATCCTTTGCTGTGAGTTTGTTATAAATACGCGGTGCGATTGAGTTATAGTGACGTTTTGCAAAAAAAGATCTTACACGGGGTGTTGGACAAATAAAGCGTCTCTTGCTGGTCGGCAGTAGTTGTGGAATTGTAATGCGGTGATATCTACGGAGTACCCGACTTACGTAAAGTTTACGAACTGATAGAACACCAGTGCGATTATATACGTCCGTTGTGGGGTGGCGGTATGGTAGAAACATAAAAACTTTAATAATTGCGCGCTGTGCACGTTCCAGTTCAATCATAGTTGTTTTCGCTGCAGCACCCCAACAACAGATGCCATAACTAAGTATACACTCGCATAATGCCTTGTAGGATATCAGGAGTTTGGGGGGAGCAATGGTTCTTAGTTGCTTAAAAATGTAGATCAACTTACGAAGTCGGGAACTAAGACCAGAGATATGCCGATTCCAGTTCAAGTTCTCATCAACTATAATGCCCAAGTATTTTATATAGTTAGACCTAGTCAGAACATCACATGTACATTGCAGACATGCTTCTGGTTGTTGGTTACATGGGAAAGTATGTATTTTAATAATAAGCTCATCGTCTTTAGGACGAGAAGTACTAGTTTTTGTGAAGCATATGTACTTTGTCTTGGACGTGTTCAGTGTTAACAAGTTATCCTCAAGCCACCGCGTAACTATTGCAAGACCGTTTTCAGTTATCGTCCGTACTTGCTCCCAAGTACGGCCATGAAATAAAATGACAGTGTCGTCTGCGAACATGATCGTCTCGGCATTGTAGATAGCAAGCTCCGCAAGGCTATTTATATATGTCAAGAAAAGAGCCGGGCCAGTCGTACTTCCTTGCGGAATACCGAACGAGCACGTCGCAGCGTCACTTAGGTACTTTTCTACCCTCACTCGTTGCTCCCTGCCGGACAGATAGTCCTGGAACCATTGTAGAACATGTCCTCTGACACCAAGGTTATACAGCTTTGATAAAAGTATAGGAATCGATACGGTGTCGAAAGCTTTTTTTAGATCGAGAAAGACACCGATCACTTTCTCTCCTGCGTCAACATGCTCGGTAATAGTCGATGTCAGCTTTAATAGGGCATCCTGAGTTGATATTCCTTTTCGGAATCCAAATTGGCAGTCAGTTAATAACTTGTTCTTCTCCAGATAGTTTGTGAGTTTCTTTGTCACAAGTTTCTCAAGGATTTTCGACAAACAAGAGATCAGCGAGATGGGTCTGTAGTTTGAGGGCGTCTGCTTGTCATCTGCCTTGTGTATTGGCATGACTATCGCCGCTTTAAAAATGGCTGGAAAAGAACCGTTTCCGAGGCTAAGATTGCAGAGGTGACTGATTGGTTCAACTAGTGAATTTTTTGCCAACTTAATTAGCCTGCTGGAAATTGTATCAAAGCCCGGTGCACTATTTGTCTTCAGAGATGCAATGATGTTATCTATTTCTACTGGATCTGTGGGTGTTAAAGACATAGAGGTAGGTATTTTGCTGGTTGTTTGTGAGTTAGCTAATTCGGCTTCAGTTTTGTTTAATTTACGCAGAGTGGCGTCAGCTAGCTCGCTACCAACGGTTGTAAAGTACGTATTCACTTGGTTTAACGACTTTGTTGGATTGCTGTCAATACGTAGAAGTTCTTTCGGCTTGTCATTATTATTATTTTTTATGTCACAAAAGTCCTTAATGATACTCCAAGTTTGTTTAATATTTTTATTGTTCTTTTCAAGCTCTGACTGGTAGTATTCTCTCTTTAATGTTTTAATAATTTTATTGCACGAGTTTCTATAATTTATATATATTTGTCGTAGCTGTTCATTATCTGGTTGTTTCCTTGATTTTTTGTGAAGTTTATCTCTTTTACGGATGGATCGTACAACGCCCATGGTGATCCATGGTTTTAACGGGGCCTTTCTTTTTGGTACGGCTGAAGTTTTTGTACAGTCATTCATAACAATCTTGATCGTATTAACTAAATATTCCGCGGCGTGGTTAACGTCGTCCATCTTGTAAAAGTCTGACCAATCCACTTCACGAAGCCTCAGGCAAGCGGCAGCATAGTCTAAAGTTGGGTTCGCATTAGTGGGTTTATTCTTACATAATCCTGCATGCTTAACACACAGAAGAATGGGACTATGGTCTGTTAGCTCTGGAAATACTATTGTTTGCCAGCGTTCCCTTGTTCTTACCATAAAGTGGTCTATGCAGTCGTTTACCCTAGTTGGGAATGTAATGCCTTGTTGTAGGCCATGCGATGCCACAAGACATAAGTAGTCACTCGCGTTGCTATTGTTTCCATCGCATGGCAGCGTATTGATATTAATATCCCCCGTAAAGATAATATCCTTATTACGAATCTTTTTAAGTACCTCATCCAATGATACTAGGTAAGGTTGAATATTTTTGTAGCAAGGAGGGCGATAGGAACAAATAATACTGTATTGGGCAGTATCTAGTCGCAAACAATTGCCCTCTGCCATATCCGGTTCATAGGCATCAACACTAATTTCTGTTCTAACATAGGCCACCACGCCGTCGTTCTGAT
This sequence comes from Mesoligia furuncula, assembly GCA_916614155.1. Taxonomy (NCBI): domain Eukaryota; kingdom Metazoa; phylum Arthropoda; class Insecta; order Lepidoptera; family Noctuidae; genus Mesoligia; species Mesoligia furuncula. The sequence continues at coordinate 21,504,693 of OU744814.1, read as the reverse complement.
TTAAGTTATTCTTAGTATAATACATATTATATTCCCCCAAGTTGGGAGGTGTGACACCTTTTTTCGTCCAGCACTCAGTAAGGACTATGATATCCACCTTTACATTAAGAGATGTTATAAAAGTAAGCAGCAAGTCAAAATTGCAGTAAATACTGCGTACGTTCACACATAGAATACATAGGGAATCCGAACCAGCGTAGTCGCGGAGAACAAGTGAACATTGGGATGAGTCAATCAGTTTAGTACAGTCAGCATTGCCCGTATTATCAAGGTCGGCAATTACGGCAGAGTTATGGTTATTGAATTTTAGTGTTAGTGATCCGGGGGAGCCATATATTTGACCATAATATAAAGTAATTATGTTGTTCCAATGAACAAACTGTAATAACAAGTGACATTTCTAATTTATTATTGTGACTGCAATGTAGCATTAATTTTAGCCTAATTTTATATATAGTCGAGATCTTGTTTGTTTGTGTGAGTTGTGTATATGTTGGGGTGTGTTTATGAATATGGCATTTATGTTGTTTGGTACAGGAATGGTAGATAAACATAGCAATTACCTTTATTGACAGTTGCGCACTGAATATTAAATTAAATAAATAGAAAAATAACGTTAAAAAAGTTAATAAAGCCGAGACTAGTAATTCGGCATTGAGTTTTTTAAGATCATTTTCGTGATCAATTCGTATCTGTTTGATTCCTTCCGCTTTGCGCAGGTAGACCCTACCATGTGACGTCCAGCAGAATGCGTAGTCATTGTCTTTAGCAAAATTACGACTTAGGTAATACAGTCTTCTCGCATGTGTTGTAAGTGTTTCCGAGATATACACTGGCGCCGGCGGTCCGTCAATTGCAAGGTGAGATGTGTTCAGTTTATCGTTCTTGTGGTCTTTGTTGAATTTTTTCAACGAGTCCATTATATTTTCTTTTGTCAGACAGCTTGTGAATTCCACAATAACAGGTTTGTAAGTATCTGACTTAGTGCTGACGCGTAAAACATCACGGATGTCTCTCTTCTGTACGTTACAATTTAGGACACTGCTCATTTTTTCCACTATTTTGACAAGATCTGCCTTGGTTTCTCTAACATTTACTTTTGGGATGTTGCGCAACTCAATACTAGCCGAATTTTGTCCTCGCTCAATACTCTCTATTTTGTCTTCCAGAGCCCGTATATATTTTAGTTGCTCTTTCCTTTCTTCCTCCGATTCCGCAAGTTTTGATTGTATGTCGTCGTATTTGGACGAAATAAATTTGACACTCCTGCTTAGTTCCTTATTTTCTTCTCTCAGCTCGTTTAATGAAGTAAGTATTTGGTCGTATTTACTGCCCTGAGTGTCCGTCGATTTTTTTAGGAGATCCAAAATTTCCTTTTTAAAGTCCTGTAATTCGGTTCCCGGGGAGAAACATGTTCGTGGACGCTTATTAGAATGACGCGTCGTAATGTTCGCATCGTCATACGGGCTGCTTGATATCGTTTGAGGAATATCGGAGTCGGACAAAGCTTGCGTAATTTGCGGCGGTGGTGAGCGCTGTATGCGTAGCATCGTGCGAGACAGGACGACGTAAAATAGACCGTAAGTACTCACGATTATGCGTTAAGGTGGTCGCAATACGGGTCCCCGTGGCTCCTTATCAGACGGCGCCTGCGACGACGTGGGTCTTGGAGAAAGCGAGACAGCAATTATGACCACTGCACTGTTTCCACGGAGGTGAAGATGGCACGCGCGGGGCGAGGTCACGTCGCTAGTTCGGCGGTGAGCGTTTGGTGACAGGCTCACGTATATTATACGAGTTTAGGCACTTTATTGTTGTAATTAGAGGTCAGAGTAGCGTACTTGCTACTTATTTTTTCTATTGGAGCTACAAAACACGTCTACTCTCGAACACGGTATCGGGCGGATCGGGCGTAATGATGATAGTCATATAGTAGTAGTATAGTCACCCGTCGCCGTTATCATTAATTTGTTGTATAGAAATTGTAGTGCTGCGTTTATACGGGCAACTCTATAGTATGTTTCATAAATGTCTGATGGAAATGTAAACATGTCACCTTAGAGATGTTTTTCATTTGAAAATATATTCAATTATAATTATTTATTATTGTCATTCAAACAAACATTCTAGGAAAAAGTGATGAGATGTACAGTTGATGCTTTTTAAATACTTATAGCTACTACTTGAGTGAAAACGGCCGCGACTTACGAGTTGTTGGTCCTAGATTCAAACCCTGGCGGGCGCTTTACTTTGTGTAAATGATTTTATCACCAATGCTCTCAAAACGGTGAAAAAAAACATCGTGAGGAAACCAGCAGGTTCTAAAAACAAAAATTCGAAGTCGTGTGACATCTACCAACCCATACTGGGCCCACGTGGTCGATTACGGCCCACTCCCTCTCACGAAGAGGAGGCCTATGTCCCAGTAGTGGAAACGTGGCTGACTATGCTAAGTGTTACCAATTTCCTATAATGACTGGTTGCGTAAGAATTGAACCTGAACAGTGTTTGTTATGACTTTCATCAGATACTTTTGGAACAGATCATAGGCAGTTTTTGTACAATCTTGAGATTGCTCGGGGCAAATTAATTACCTGTAAGCTCATCATTACAGTACCTACCATAGTTGTGAGCGTGCTCCAACTAAACAATTAAATTGTGTTCAAGTTAGAGGTACAAAACTAAGTATTCAGAACTACGAACTTAATATGTTTATGTTCTCTGACGATAGTTGTTCTAGATTTTGGCGTTTGTGTATTTGGGATTTGGACTGTGTAGACCGCTACACAGTCCAAATCGTTCCAATTGTTCGCATGGGGCGTTGTAGATACCGATCTACAACGCCCCATGCGAACAACGCGTCATACTGACGTCACGCAAATCCTGCATCGCGCAAGCAGAGTTTACCGCGCAACTAACATAGATGCAACGGCCCGACATGAATCATCGGGCAGTTGCCCGCCAGACACAACACCCGTCTGGTCGGAGGATCCTCCCTTTTCTATGGACGTTGAGTGAACTTTACATCCTGTTCCTTATACCTCTATAGACTGTAAACCTTGTGTAAATTTTTCATTAGACTTTTCACCTCACTTCATGACATTATTGTTTCTTCTAGCCCTCTACCTTTATAATAAACATATTGTTAGTATATCACTCGCTTTGAATGCGTGATGAGTTAAATTATAAATTAGTTTCTCAAATGTAAAAAATAGTGGCACTCCGGGAGTGCCGATAGAAGTGAAAACAAAACACGAACAGAATACTTTGCCATCACTCACTGACATATCGGATATACATTAAAACCGAGGACAGCAACACATCCGAAGTTGGTATGTTTTTAATCGTCTTATAAACAAAACACTTGCGGTGTCGCTTAGTCCTGCACGCGTAGCATGAGCACCGGTTTGTCGACGGAAGAGTAGACAAAGATGACGTTCCGCGTAGACATTATGACGGCAGCAAAGTAGAAAGAGTCAACTGCACTTTTTACGAAATTCACTCTTTTACTTAATTTCGGCTCAGAATTCTTTGTTTTATCATACGAGTTCTTTTTCTTTTTGATTCTTAATTTTTACTGATATTAAGTCACATAATAAAGAGGGGTCCGTGGCTAAATAATAACAGCCACACAAGTTGATCGATCACGTTAAGCTACGCTTGCCGCGGATGGTCCGTGGATGGGTGACCATCTTTAGGTACATACCGAGACCCCTCCGTGCCTCGGAAAGTACGTTAAATTGGTCCCGGCTGTCATTCCTGTATCTTTGACAGTGGAATTTTGTTTATTTTTTTCGTAGGATTTTGTAGATAACCATATATACTTTGTGGCCGTCGAGTACAAATTTTTCTACTGTCTTTAGCGATTATGAAATCTCTTAGACAACTGACAGTTGTCAGTGTGATTTTGACATTTGGGATAGAAAACTTTCTTCTGAAATAGTCTACATAAAAAGGACCTAGACAAAGTTTGTTTGAAACGAAAGACAAAATGACAGATTGTAGAAAGATTTCTAGGCGGTATGTCAAAAATGAAGAAAAGAAATGTCACTTTGTATAGAAAGCATTGTGTCTACTCTTCGTAGAGATAGAAGTGTTCATGCTACGCGTGCTGATATGACTGAATTTTGGCTATGGCAACCTATCTCAGCGGAAACCAGCCTTCAACGTGGGAGATGTTATGGTGTACAAGTGTGTACACAGACAAACTGTCAAACTGTCATATTTATTCTCCAGATAAAAGTTACCGGACTATTGAAAAATCAGTCCTCAGTAATCCTACCTAATATTATAGGTAAGAAGAATTTTTGGCGAAGATGTTAAGATTATTGTTACTCGCGTATGATTGGCTGAACGGATTTGTTTGAGGCATCATAACATGTCATCACGCCTCTACACCCCGATGGATCAGGCAGAGATGCACCATCTATAGTATACCCACAGAAATAAAATAAAAATCCAATGACTGCCCCACCCGAGAACCGAAACCAAGCCCTGATGCTGCACAGCAGTAGTGCTTGCGACCTATAGACTAACTAGGCAGTCTATTGTAAAACGTTTAAGTTCCTACTATAAAAACATAAAGTCCTCCAGACTGTATTTCGGCGCGGGCCTGCGGGCGGAGAGTGCGGGCCTGCGGGCGGAGAGTAATGGGTAGCTCACCGTCTGATCAGGACCAGGCCCGTGCCGGACGGCGCGTACGTGTTCCACGCGCGCCTCAAAGAGATGTCAGCATCGAGGAGGGGCCCTTTTAGGGCCGAAGCCTGCCGGGCCAGCGGGATTGTCCTAAAGGGTTACCGCTAGCCCGGAACATAAAGGGCTAAGGAAGGAACACGGGTGGGTTTTAGTCAGTAAGAGTCTGACTCTCCCTTCCGCTCCACCCCGAGCGGGAGGAGTCATTTGATGATTTCCCATCCGAAAAAAAAAAAAAAATCAATACTTGTATCCGTAATAAAAAACCGTAAAACCGTATTTCGGCCACGGCGGCCAATCTCAGCAGAGACTAGCCTTCGGCGCGGGAGATGTTATAGTGTACAAGTGTGTGCGCAGACACAGGTGCACTCTCTCTGCACTGTCATAGTCCGATGAGACGGCAATCCGACATGACCGGAGAGAGATCAAGCGCAGGACCAACGGCTTAACCCTCCCGCGAGCAATACAATTTGCACCTCCGATTTTGGTTTTATTTATTCTAAACATTGTGAAATAACATTTGTAAAACAATACTAATAGATTTCTCTCCCTTTGCTTACCCCCCGCCCCCCCCCCCCTTTTTTTTTTGGGCTACGGCAATATCTTTGCCAATGCCCGTTTGTGACTTTTTATTTGGCAAAGTAATTGCCAATGACCAGTTTGAATTTGTCAATTTAGCTGTCTACAGTTGCACAATATTAATATACTTCATACATTTTGGCGCAACTTTTAAAAAGTGGTTTGGAAATTATTTTGCCAATGGTCGCGAAAGGGTTAACGTGCTTTCCGAGGCTCGGGGGTATCACAGCGCCAACTTCGGACTGTTACTAAGAAATTCCCAATAGAAAAACCTAATACCACTTTGCCCGACCCGGGAATTGAACCCAGGACCCCAAGCTCAGCAGTCGTGCTTGTGACCATTACAGCAACGGCGGGTATTGTTGTACAAGCTACCCGAAACTGTCAAATTTTCCCAATCAACTTTGAACCTTATGCGTCAGCGATAAAGTTGAAAATCTACTAAAGAAAGCTTGTGCTGTTTGTACAAATACAGTAAATGACATCATTTAAGGTTTTACACTGTTTAGATAGTGCAACTTTTATCGTAGCTTCATTACTTTTGAGACTCCACAGCCTGAAAACGCACCATGTGAAGAAGGCAGTGTAATTTAGATCTTGTGAAGGCCTTAGGATGCGGAAAGCACAGAACCGGTTGAATTGGCGCTGCTTGGGAAAGGCCTACGTCCAGCGATGGACGTTTTTCCGTTTAAATAATGACGATGATGATGTGGTTAAGCTACGCTTGCCGCGGTTGGTCTGTGGATGGGTGACCATCTTTACATACCGTGACCCCTCCCTGCCTCGGAAAGCACGTTAAGCCGTTGGTCCCGGCAGTCATTCGTGGATCTTTGACAGTCGTTACGGGTAGTCAGAAGCCCGAAAGTCTGACAACCAGTCTCACCATGGGGTATCGATTACCCAGTAACTGGGTTGTGGAGGTCAGATAGGCAGTCGCTCCATGTAAAATACTGGTATTCAGCTGCATCCGGTTAGACTGGAAGCCGACCCCAACATAGTTGGAAAAGTCTATGCAGATGATGATGATGTGGAAATAAGGTTTTATTGAGAAAACGTCTAAAATAATGACTGTGATGAAACTTTAAACAAAATAAGCTGCGTTTTCATGAAACAGACCCTTAAAAACTCCTCACCACTTAGAAACTTCTTCAAAACTCGTTCAGTATAATAACGACTCACTATTTCTTTTAACCCAAATTAAAAGAAAGGGAGCGACTTAATTACCCAGTGTAGCTTGCATTTGTAAAGAAAACAGTGCTTCAGCGAACTTAAAAACGTACAAAGTTTAATTAGCTCATATTTTTTTATTTTAAACAATGCCTTGTCAAGAGCGACGGGTTTTTAAAAAAGTCGAAAACTATGCGGCCTAAATAAAAAGAAAAAATGTTTGAGAATGTGCAAACTGCGCTCTTTCATATGATACCCCACATGCCCTAGTAGCCCCACTTCGAATTTTTCAGACCCCCTTTCAGTCTCTTTTGCAAAACATATACCTACATATATTTTTATATCTTTCTTATTTGCAAAATAGTTGGGCAAACGTCATCTAAAATTATTCCAAATTTCAGGTTGATAGCATTAGTAGTTCTTGAAATATCCAGCTGTGACAGACAGACAGACAGACAGTCTCAGGGTTCCGTTTTTACCATTTTGGTACGGAACCCTAAAAACTAAGGCTGTATAGTGCAGTATTAACAAATCCTGCATTATTTTTTTTTGGTCATCAAGCCTTCTTGGAGTTGATATTCAACCTCGTTTTTAATACAGGCCATGTATTACTTAGTTTTTTTTTTCATATTACGAATCGTTGATTCGTCAGATGGCATTTTTTATGGTGCAAAACTTCACTTGAAAGAAATCTGTTGACGTGAAAGATTATATTTTTTTCTTCTCGATCTGAACGCCAAAATCTCGTGTTTTTTATTTATCTGGAAGTGTTTTTGTATTATCTTGGTGCGTATTTACTATTTTTTGGATTATTCATTGTTTTATTTTTTTCATGTCGCAATATTTTTAATCGCTTTCGTTCTTTACTAAAGGTTCCTCGCTAGAAGACGTTTCTTAAAAGAGTCTCCACTGCTGATGGAAAAAAAGTTCTTTTTCTTATTCATTGGTACGTAATAATTTTGGTTCTATGATCCTTCTTTTGGGTATATGAGATTCTGCTTGCTTCACGGGTTCTTATGGATAAATTTTACTCCAGATTAAGGCCCGAACTCAAGAGCAAGCCGATACACTCGGCTCCACCCCGGCACCCAGTCGCTTGCCAATAACTTATCCATCCTGAAATTCCCCGGAGCAACAGCCGATTCGTAGGTACCGAATACGCAAGAGCTGAGCCGTGCTGAGCCATTTTCGCCGGTCGTGTTCGCCAAAGGACAGGAGCCTGCTTTAAATAGATATTTTTATTTCTCCCCTATTCTTGTATTACGTTGTATGTTGTAGATAGTTTGATTTTTTTTATTTTAACTGTAATACGGCGGGTGTGATACCTTAGCTATTTTTGCGGACCTTTTTAAGCACGCGTACGGATTAAAATTGATTGCAATCACGTTTTAAATTCGTCGCGTTTTCAAATTTAAATTTTTTTGGTACAATCCCTAGGTATTCCTTCCCATTTTTCACGTCACGGATTCTCAAATATTTTGTCATCATTTTTTACCTATACTATATTATTTTATTTTCTTTTTTTTATAATCAATATTTGGATTTTTAAAAACAAATTAAACGTAATAATTAGCGAAAAGTGTTTGTTTCCGTCTATTTTCGCTACAAAATGGCGCCCGAAGTAAAAGTAAGTATTTTTATTGATTCTAATTACTGAATTAACCTTTTTTTTGTCGGGAGGGGGTGGTTGCTCCTTCCGAGCAAATAATATTTCATTTCTGTATGTTTACAGATTCATCAAGAACAGAAATACAAGAAATTTTTCTCCTTCTGTCAAACAAGATCGTTGCTATGGTTACCAGAGATATGCTGTGATTGACAACTTCGGTTAACCCTTCTATTGCTGATGGTGTTCTTTACTATAATGTGCTATGTTGTGATGCAATATAAATAATAATTTTGTAGAACCATAAAACATATAAAACGCTTTTATTTCTTCCCTTTAAATACATCTTTATCCTGGGTTTTATTCCACTCCTTAGTTAGAAGTAGTTTGTGTCCTGTAGTGTGTGTTTGGTGTGCGAATGATTTAGGCTTCGAGGCTAAGGTAAGCGTTGATTTTGCACGGTTGTCTGCTAGATTCTATTTGTCTTTTTTGTGATTCTAGCCCACCTGTACGTATTTGTTTTTTGGTGCAGTTGGTTTACTAGTTTCAATTTGTTTTTTTTCTTTGAATTCTTAGCCCAGTTGTTCCTGTAATGTCACTTCGTCGTACCATTCCTCTATCAGCCATATTACTCGTTAACTAACACTTTCATGCTACATGGAATCTGACCCGTATATTTGTTAGTTTTGTCTTTACAGAGGCAGTTGAGGGTTATTTTTTGAGGTTGACTGACTTTTTCTAATTAAGTTCTTTCATCATTTTAGCAAATTTGCGTGTTCTAATTTTATTTGATCTAGTGGTGTACTACCATGGCAGAAGAAGAATATTCTATTCGCGAGACGCCGCGACGTACGAGTCCCATTATCTCTAGACCTCCCCCAATACCTCCTCCTATACCTCCTAGGCCATCTTGTTCCTCTTCTCCGTCAATGATCCCTTCCCCGAAAAGATCCGAAGATGGACATCAATCGTTTAAAAAACAATTTTCCCTTTTAAAATGGAGGCTTAGTTATTCTGGCGATTCGTGTGTACGTGAATTTTTCACAAGCCTCGAAGAACATAAAGAAGCTGATGATATTTCTGATTGTTACCTCCTAAAACGGTTCCATGAAGTGCTATCTGGAATTGCTTTGCAATATTTTAGGTCAGTTCGTCGACCTGAATTAACCTATCTCGAGGTTAAGCAGGCTTTTTTTGGTATGTTTGGATCCGTAGACTTTGAATTCAAAACGGAACATGAAGTCAGAAATCTCAAACAAAAATCGGACCAATCAGTAAGAGAATTTGTTATCCGCGTTACTTATTTAAACCAAACTCTACGCAAGCCTATTGATGAATCTAATCTTCTGGATATTATAACTCATAACATGCATCATCGTTATTTCCCTTGTTTATCTATACATAGATTTACCGATTTCAATACACTAATCGAAACGGTAACTCATTTTGAAAGTTACTTACAAAAATCTGTAAAAACAGTTTCGAGTATAAATAAACCATCCCAACAAAGCACTAGTCTTAACGGAACCCAACTTTGTTCAAATTGTGAACAAACTCAACAATGTTGGAAATGCAATAAAACCGGTCATTCTCATCGTTTTTGACGTCATGCTCCCCAGCCACCCCATGATCTATTTTCGTGTTTATAAATTCATAAAACAATTGTACGCAATATGTACCGAATTAGTACATACTTAAAAAAATAAGTACCTTAACAGGTTAACAGGTACAGGCAACTGAATTATGGGTTGCTGTAGAGCATCTCTCCAGCCACCCATGACCGATTTTGCTGTTTTTAAATTCATACAACAATTGTACGCAATATGTACCGAATTAGTACATACTTAAAAAGGTAAGTACCTTAACAGATTAACAGGTACAGGCAACTGAATTATGGGTTGCTGTAAAGCATCTCCACAGCAACCCCAAATAAAATTTGAACAAATTTTACGTAGACACTTACTTATTGGGCAAATAAGTGGCTGATAAAAATTGTACTCTTACGTTTACCACTGGTTGTGCTAGCTATGGCTACTTAGAACCTTTATTTTACATCACGATTGTAAGCGCCTGAGAAAAATAAATAGCAAAGAGTCAATTTCAAGTGTATTTCAAGCTCCTTCCTTAACATAAAATTGGTAGGTGTTGTGTAGTAAATAAATTATAGACACAAAACCTCCTTACTAATAAACGTATTATACATATGAACAACTTTTACTCTGGGAACAAACCTGAAATCGCGATAATAAATATCAGCTGTTCCCTACATTTATGTTCGCATAACTCGTCAAAATGTACGAATGTGTTGGTTACGTGCTTACGTTAGGTTGACGCCTGATTGACGGCGAGGCGAAAGGCGATACGGTGCCGATCCCTTTCCGGTTTGATACGTGTCCTATGACCTTAAGAGGTTTTGCGTTAGTTCAATAACACCCTGTATATTGAACCGATTTCGATGCTGTTTTTGGAATTACATGGGTACCTACCTACTTTGAGCACATTGTCAATTATATTTTAAATAACATTACAACGACAAACAAAAAAAACTGGCCAAGTGCGAGTCGGACTCGCACACGAAGGGTTCCGTACCACAAGGCAAAAACGTCGAAAAAAACATGTTTGTTGTATGGGAGCCCACCTTAAATATTTATTTTATTTTAATTTTATTATGTGAATATTTCAAGTGCCTACCTGTTGCCATTTTGGATATCGAGCAAAAAAAGGCAAAAAAATCGCGTTTGTTGTATGGGAGCCCCCCTTAAATATTTATTTTATTTTGTTTTTAGTATTTGTTGTTATAGCGGCAACAGAAATACATAACTTGTGAAAATTTCAACTGTCTAGCTATCGCGGTTCTTGAGATACAGCCTGGTGACAGACAGACAGACAGACGGACAGACGGACAGACAGACAGACGGACAGACAGCGAAGTCTTAGTAATAGGGTTCCGTTTTTACCCTTTAGGTACGGAACCCTAAAAAAGAACAAATTGAATAGAAACTGTGTTTTTCAATAGCTCTGTAGATTACAAAATAACATTTGCATTAAGACGCTGTCATTTGAAATTGAGTTCCGATGTTTCGGTATTCTTAGCCACTCCCACTGTTTCTCGACTGTCATACTGAACTTCGAAGATCAAAATACCGATGTACTGTATTCATAAAGTTTAAAATTACGAATTACGTGAGTTAGAAGGTACGCTATAACGAATTACTTGATTTAGAATGTTCATGATCGCGATGTACGGAACTTCGAAAGTTTGTTATGTCGAATTACTTCATTGAGAATGTTCATCATCGCGATGTACGGAACTTCGAAAGCTTGCCATGACGAATTACTCAATTTCGAGTGGGAGTTATTGAACTAACGCAAAACCTCTTAAGGTCATAGGGTGTTATTGAACTAACGCAAAACCTCTTAAGGTCATAGGACACGTATCAAACCGGAAAGGGATCGGCACCGTATCGCCTTTCGCCTCGCCGTCAATCAGGCGTCAACCTAACGTAAGCACGTAACCAACACATTCGTACATTTTGACGAGTTATGCGAACATAAATGTAGGGAACAGCTGATATTTATTATCGCGATTTCAGGTTTGTTCCCAGAGTAAAAGTTGTTCATATGTATAATACGTTTATTAGTAAGGAGGTTTTGTGTCTATAATTTATTTACTACACAACACCTACCAATTTTATGTTAAGGAAGGAGCTTGAAATACACTTGAAATTGACTCTTTGCTATTTATTTTTCTCAGGCGCTTACAATCGTGATGTAAAATAAAGGTTCTAAGTAGCCATAGCTAGCACAACCAGTGGTAAACGTAAGAGTACAATTTTTATCAGCCACTTATTTGCCCAATAAGTAAGTGTCTACGTAAAATTTGTTCAAATTTTATTTGGGGTTGCTGTGGAGATGCTTTACAGCAACCCATAATTCAGTTGCCTGTACCTGTTAATCTGTTAAGGTACTTACCTTTTTAAGTATGTACTAATTCGGTACATATTGCGTACAATTGTTGTATGAATTTAAAAACAGCAAAATCGGTCATGGGTGGCTGGAGAGATGCTCTACAGCAACCCATAATTCAGTTGCCTGTACCTGTTAACCTGTTAAGGTACTTATTTTTTTAAGTATGTACTAATTCGGTACATATTGCGTACATTTGTTTTATGAATTTATAAACACGAAAATAGATCATGGGGTGGCTGGGGAGCATGACGTCGTTTTTGCCCAGATTTCCCCGGTATAGTGTGTTTCAAATGCCGTACTCCTGGTTTTATTACTCGTGATTGCCCTAAGTGTAACCCAAAAAAATGTATAACTTGCCGGCGGCACGTCTCTCTCCGTACAGTGTCACCGGTGATTAAATCTAATTCAACAGATAATCGACCTTTTATTGAAATAATATTGCGTGATCGTTTGGTTAAGGCACTTCTTGACTCAGGCGCTCAAATGTCTCTTATTAGTGATAGTCTGATTCAGGATTTTAGTGTCCCGTTGAAGTCAGATAATTCACATTCTCGTGTTATTTCTGCTGATAACTCGCCTATCGATATTCTTGGTACTGTTTATCTTCCGGTTAAGTTCAATGGAACGACCTTTGACCATGAGTTTTTAGTAGCTCGTTGTATGTCTTCCTCTGTTATTTTAGGTATTGAATTTTGGAACAAATTTGGTTTAACATCAGTTTTTAGTAGGGCTTTCAATAAAAATATTAAAGGTAACATGTACCTTTCTTCTGTAAAGCATTCCCCTTCCCAACCTTCCTGTTTAAGTGAGGTACGTTATATACATCCTCGCAATGTTTTAACACCTGACCAAGAGAAAGGTTTACAACAGGTGATCGATGAGTTTGAGGAAATCTCGTCAGACAATATTGGTCTTGGTAGGACTACTTGGCTCTCTCACAAAATAATTACAACTGGACAGCCAATTAGACAGAGATTTTACCCTCTCTCTCCTGTTAAATTAAAGATTCTTAATGAAGAAATAGATAAGATGTTAGAAGTCGGAGTAATTCGTCCTTCTCGTTCTCCGTGGGCTAGTCCGGTGGTAATGGTCACCAAGAAAGATGGTTCTGTTCGCTTCTGCGTCGATAGCAGGAAATTAAACAGCGTTACCATCAGGGATTCTTATCCTCTCCCTCGCATACAGGATATACTTGATAATCTTCGTGGTGCTAGATACATTAGTTCGCTCGATTTTAGGAGTGCTTTTTGGCAGATCCCTCTTGCGGATAAGGAGAGTTGTGAGAAGACCGCTTTCATAGTTCCTCAACGAGGTTTATTTGAATTCGTTAGGATGCCATTTGGACTCACAAATGCAGCTTCAGAGATGCAACGTCTTACAGATATGATTTTTAATTTCGAATTTACCTCAACTAGCGATGACTGCGTCTTTGGATATGTTGATGATTTAATTTTGATTTCTAAAGACTTTAATAGTCATCTCGCTCTCCTCAGAAAGGTACGGAACCGTCTCAAGGAAGCTGGTTTGTCGATTAACCTTAATAAATGTGAGTTCTGTAAGAGTGAATTAAAGTATTTGGGGTACATTGTTAACGAAAAGGGTTTACAGACTGATTCTAGTAAACTCGATGCTATTAGGGATTATCCTACTCCTACCACCGCAAAGTCTTTGCGCGGCTTCATCGGTATGTGTTCCTATTATAGACGTTTCGTTGAAGGTTTTTCTTCTATAATTGCTCCTCTCACTTCCCTTATAGGAAAGAGGAAGGGTCGTGATCCTATCAGTTGGGATGACGATGCCGAACATGCATTTATGAAACTAAAGGAGGCTTTAATGAACACACCTGTGATGGCTTGTCCTGACTTTTCTAAGCCATTCATTTTACAGTGTGATGCTTCAGCTGTTGGTCTTGGTTCAGTTCTTTCACAAAAGATTGATAATATTGAGCATCCTATTGCTTATTACTCGCGGCTTTTTTCCAAAGCAGAACGCAATTATAGTACAACCGAACGGGAACTTTTGGCTGTTCTTGATTCTATAAAGCATTTTCGTTGTTATTTAGATGGAATCAAGTTTACTGTTATAACAGATCATATGGCTTTAAAATGGCTTCTTACTTTAAACAATCCCTCTGGCCGTTTAGCTAGATGGGCTACTGTTATTTCTCAATATACCTTTGACATCGTTCACCGCAAAGGTTCGCAGCACGTCGTTCCAGATGCACTTTCTAGGATTTATGCAAGTCCTATTTCTTTCGATCAAGGTCCCGAGCGTACCACCGATAGATGGTATAAAAAGGTTTATTTAGGGACACGCGATTCACCCCAAATGTTTCCTGCTTACGCCATACAGAACGGCGTACTTTTAAGACGCATGCCTATCACCAGTCCCTTATCTTCTGATCCATGGCGCGTAGTTTTACCGGTGGAGAAGATTCCACTCGCTATTTGGGAGGTACACAATAGCTTCCCATCTATACATCCTGGCGTTACAAAGTCATATCTTAAGATAAAAGAGACCTTTTACTGGCCGAACATGTTTCGTGACGTTGCCGAGACCTTAAGGCAATGTGAGGTTTGTAAAGCTTATAAAATAGCAAATACTCAACCTCGTGGCCAGATGTGCTATCCGAAGGACGTTTCCATGCCTCTACAGTCAATCTCTATTGATGTCATTGGTCCGTTGCCCGTTGCTTACTATGGTTATAAGTATATTTTATCTATGGTTGACGTTTTTTCAAAGTACATTTGGCTTGTACCTCTAAAAAAGGTCAACGCTTGTTCTGTTATTAAAGCCCTGGAGTCAGAAATATTTTTTAATTTCGGAGTTCCGCGTAGTATTCTCTGCGATAACGCAACAGTTTTCCGCAGTAATCAGTTTCTAAACTTTCTAAGATCATTTCACATAGAGTCTCCGACCTATACTCCCTATTATACGCCTCAGGCGAATACTGTCGAGCGTTATAATCAAAGCGTGGTTACATGTTTAGGTATCTTGGTTGTTGAGAATCAAAGAAATTGGTCAAGAATGTTGCATAAAGTTAAACTTTACCTCAACTCATGTATTAATTTAGCCACAGGTTTCTCACCAAACTTCCTGATGTTTGGTAGAGAAGTTATCATAGTTCCTACACGTACTAATAGTCAGACTCAAGGTGTAAATTTAGCTGAAAGTCGGACTCGGTACGCTTCGAACTTATCATCATTAGCAGAGGTTTATGCGAAAGTCGCTGATAATCTTTCTATGGCTTTCCTCCGTAATTCACGAGCTTATAACTCGCATCGTTCAGACGTCACGTTGAATGTTGGTGACATTGTATGGAGAAAGAATTTTTCTAGATCTTCTGGTAATGATTATTTTTCCGGGAAGTTAGCTCCTCGTTTTATTAAATGCCGTGTGACTAGAGTTATTTCTAGAACCACTTATGAACTTCATGATTTTGATTCCCCCCATTCTGGTAGATATCATATCAAAGATATTCTTAAATAATTCCTCTGTAATTTCAAAACTCCTAATCCTATTAATTTTTTCCATTCGGAATGTTCCATTCCAATTATTGTTATGCTTTTCACCCCTTTTAATTCCCTTAATCTTTAATAAAATAAAAAAGCTCATTCATAAATGTCTATTTAATAAAAACATTAACTGCGTCATCTAGTTGTTTCTAATTGAAACTACTTGTTTATAACTTCTCTGTAATGTCAATGCTTATAAGTTCCGTTTTTTCCCGCAAATGTCGTTACGACTGTCATACTCATACTGACATAATGACAGCGCTTAGTGTTGGGATACGGACGATTAACACGTATCGATAATTTAGTTTAGTGCTGAGATATTGTCGATGTACTCTTATCGATAAATCACAATAATTATACGGTTAACAATTTTCTTTTTCCCTTCTTTTGTTTATCATTGCTATTATTGATTACCCTCTTTCTATTCATAAGAAGCAAGCATAAGCTTCTTATTTCTTCGAAGTTCTTTGACTAACAGTCCTTTGTTCGGCTTTAGTTCTATATTAGATTTAAGGTTCTTTTTTTTATTTCAAGTCTTTTGTTTGACTTAAGTTCTTTGGTTGTTTTATGTAGTTTCTTTCATTAGTCCTTTCTCCGACTTAGTCGTTAATTTAACTTTTGTCGTTACTTTTGCCCTTGAGTTATATTTCATTGGGATCCTTTTTTACTTAGGTCTTAAGTCTTTAGCTTTTAAGTTAGGCTAGTCTTATTAGTTTTTAGTTTTCTTACTTTCTTTCTAGATTTAGTCAACGCGTCTGGAGTTTGCACTGATAACGTTTAGATTGAAGTCCGGAATTCGTATTTATTCAGTATCAGCTGCACTTCGATGTCGTTTATTTAGGTTTAATTTAGATTTCTTATCTTATCGTCTTGATATTTAGGCCAAGTTAGTTTATTTCTTACAGGGTTCTTATACCTCTGAATATTTTTTTTTGTCTTTCCTCTCCCTCACCTAATCCTTTTTTTTTTTTTGGAAAGGGGGTACTGCAGTATTAACAAATCCTGCATTATTTTTTTTTGGTCATCAAGCCTTCTTGGAGTTGATATTCAACCTCGTTTTTAATACAGGCCATGTATTACTTAGTTTTTTTTTTCATATTACGAATCGTTGATTCGTCAGATGGCATTTTTTATGGTGCAAAACTTCACTTGAAAGAAATCTGTTGACGTGAAAGATTATATTTTTTTCTTCTCGATCTGAACGCCAAAATCTCGTGTTTTTTATTTATCTATTCATTGTTTTATTTTTTTCATGTCGCAATATTTTTAATCGCTTTCGTTCTTTACTAAAGGTTCCTCGCTAGAAGACGTTTCTTAAAAGAGTCTCCACTGCTGATGGAAAAAAAGTTCTTTTTCTTATTCATTGGTACGTAATAATTTTGGTTCTATGATCCTTCTTTTGGGTATATGAGATTCTGCTTGCTTCACGGGTTCTTATGGATAAATTTTACTCCAGATTAAGGCCCGAACTCAAGAGCAAGCCGATACACTCGGCTCCACCCCGGCACCCAGTCGCTTGCCAATAACTTATCCATCCTGAAATTCCCCGGAGCAACAGCCGATTCGTAGGTACCGAATACGCAAGAGCTGAGCCGTGCTGAGCCATTTTCGCCGGTCGTG
Source organism: Mesoligia furuncula (assembly GCA_916614155.1). Taxonomy (NCBI): domain Eukaryota; kingdom Metazoa; phylum Arthropoda; class Insecta; order Lepidoptera; family Noctuidae; genus Mesoligia; species Mesoligia furuncula. The sequence goes on along the minus strand of OU744814.1, from coordinate 21,487,545 downwards.
TTCGCCAAAGGACAGGAGCCTGCTTTAAATAGATATTTTTATTTCTCCCCTATTCTTGTATTACGTTGTATGTTGTAGATAGTTTGATTTTTTTTATTTTAACTGTAATACGGCGGGTGTGATACCTTAGCTATTTTTGCGGACCTTTTTAAGCACGCGTACGGATTAAAATTGATTGCAATCACGTTTTAAATTCGTCGCGTTTTCAAATTTAAATTTTTTTGGTACAATCCCTAGGTATTCCTTCCCATTTTTCACGTCACGGATTCTCAAATATTTTGTCATCATTTTTTACCTATACTATATTATTTTATTTTCTTTTTTTTATAATCAATATTTGGATTTTTAAAAACAAATTAAACGTAATAATTAGCGAAAAGTGTTTGTTTCCGTCTATTTTCGCTACAATAGGCAGGAAAGTGTTGTCAAGCGCGAGCTGAACTGCTTTTTAAATTTGGAACTAGGATGGTAAAAGGAGGTTTGTAGGTAATGCTTTCTGTTTTTTATTATTATTGTATAGGATATCTTATTGGTTCTGTAGTCGCAGGTGTAGTCGGAGATGTTCAGAGTATTGTTTTATTAAGTTTTAATCATAAACACCGACCAAACAATACAGAAACTGTCAAAATATTACCGTTTTCAAATAAAATTAAGAAAGGAAACGACCTAATTACCCGGAGTAGGTTGCATTTGTAAAGAAAACAGTGCTTCAGTAACCTTTAAAACGTACAAAGGGAAAGTTTAATTAGCTTAACTTTTTTTTTTTGTGTTGTAAAGAATCTCTTGTCAAGAGCGAATGGGATTTTTTTAAACCTTGGAACTTAGACTATAAAGTTTGGAAAGTGTTGTCAAGTGTCAGCTGGGTTTCTTTTTTAAATGTGAATCTAGGATCAAACTCAAACTCAAACCATTTGTTTCAATTAAACCATTTACAGGCACTTTTGAATTGTCAAGAAGTCGGTCAGTCAGAAAATATGAAGCTAGTTGCCCATTCCAAAGCGTAGGTACCTATGGAGAAGAACGGGCAAGAAACTCCATGGACACTCTTTTAAATTGTATTTTTACAAAAATATTAGTTACATCATTAATGTTGAATTTACAATTATATGTGAGAACGATGTAAAAAAATACGTACGCGTTAAGAGCGTCCAGAGTACAGCAAATAGTAAGAAGACAACAATCCAAAAATAAAATAATTAAAAATAAGCCGAGGCAGCTGAGTGATGACCAGCCCCAACTGACGGCGCCCGTTCACGAACATGACGCATAGATCAGCACCATTCAGCTCAGGATTGTAAAGGAGGTTTGAATGTTTTTCTTTTTATAATTTGTAGGATATCTTATTGGTTCTGTAGTCGCAAGGAGATGTTCAGAGTATTGTTTTATTAAGTTTTAATCAGAAACACCGACCATAGAATACAGAAAGTGTTAAAATATTACTGTTTTTAAATAAAATTAAGAAAGGGAATGGATTAATTACCCGGAGTAGCTTGCATTTGTAAAGAAAACAGTGCTTTAGCAAAATGAAACTCAACTCAAACTCAAAGCATTTATTTCAATTAAACCATTCACAGGCACTTTTGAATTGTCAAGAAGTCAGTCGGTCAGTCAGAAAATATGAAGCTAGTTGCCCATTCCAAAGCGTAGGCACGGTCGACTCCAGAAGTCGATAGGCGGGTCTACAAAGCAATTGCTTAACGTTTAGTTTGACTTACGCTCATATGATTACCTACCCTGTATGTAAAAGTGACGGTATATTTTTGTTTCGTTCTATCACTTACACACACAGATGTAGGTACGAGCCTGTGGCGTGCGGTGGTCTTCACAGCAAAACGCTCTTATCGTGCCTATGGAGTTCTGTTGTATACTGTACCTGTGGAAAAGAAAGGGCAAGAAACTCCATGGACACTCTTTCAAACTGTATTTCAGCTACCTTTAAAACGAAGGGAAAGTTTAATTAGCTCAACTTTCTTTTCAGGAAAGTATTGTGAAGTGCAAGCTAGGCTGCTTTTTTTAAATCTGGAAGTAGAGGGGTTCGTAATGTTTTCTGTTTTATAATATAGTGTAGGGTCTTATTAGTTTTGTAGTTGACAGGTTAGTTGAGATTAAGGTGCTTAAGGTGGAGGGTATTTTTTATTGAGTTTAGACCGGTCTCAATTTTTCTTGCCTCGCGAATTTTGCATGGTTTTATTTACAGAAAACGACAAGAAAGATACAATTTGATTTGATTTGCCATCACTAGCTTTTGCCACATAAGAAAAAAAAAAAAATCACACTAATATTATAAGGGCGAAAGTTTTTGAGTGTGTGTGTGTTTATATGTTTGATACTTCTTCACACTCAAACGGCTTGACCAATTTTGATAAAATTCGGTATGCAGGTAGCTGACACCCTGGATTAACATATAGGCTACTTTTTATTCCGATATTACCACGGGATCGAAACTCATGCGGGTGAAACCGCGGGGCGCAGCTAAAATAAAATAATAAAAAATAAAATAAAATTCATTTAATTCAGACAACGAGTGTTTTGCATGTCCATATGAGGTTAGTATTATGGAACTTAAAAACTATATTAGTCAAACTAATTAAAATTCAAAAATACCAATGTCAATACATAATATCAATGTCAACATTAAATTCATAAATTATTACAAACCTGTATTCAGTTTTATAAACCTAATGTAATGGATAATTGTCCGACATTGACTGACATGGATGGATCGTTGGACTTGTGGTCTACCTGTGAAATTTCATAGAAATCCAGTAAAAAAGAAATTTCACAGAAATCCGTTAAGTCGTGAAAAAGTATCGTCTGACAGTGTTATTTTCGCCTTTACGCAAATAGACATAACAGTCACTGAAAACCGACTCGTAACTTGCACTAAGAATTCAGTACATTTACTTTTCCTATCAGCGTGCTAAGATTGAAATATAACAGATGGCGAACATATCGACGGATAGGTTCTACTCGTATTTTCGGAGCGATTTTCCAATTTTGGGACCGAAGTCCGGACGGAGGTGCAAAAAGATCAGTTGTCAGGTGCCAGTTCGAAGGGTAGCGCGTTGGAGTATGAATGCGACAAGAGGGTGTAGACAAAAAGTGACATTCTATCAGCGATCACGACAGGTGCAACAGTCAAAAATGTATGGAATTGACATAAGCTACCGAAAAGCTTATGTCAATCCTGTTGAAAGTCGTTGTAGAAATGTCGCAGGCAATTTGTATGATCCCGCGTTTTACAACCGGCCACGGTACTGTTGTACCTAACCAAACCGAACCTCGGAGTGCCTTTCGCTCGCTCTTGCATTCTATGTCGACGTAGCCCCACTTCGTGGGGCTCCTATTCCTGTGTAAAGGGTTTAAAGTATCCTAACCAAACCTAACCTCGGGGTTCGGCATATTTTAAAACAGCGAGCGTTTTTAAACGGACGACGGCGTTTGTAAAACACGGAATCATACAAATTGCCTGCTATTGAAATACGAAATGCTTCGAAAGTGATTCTTACTTATCTAGGTCATCTGAGTGAGTGAGTAGTGAGTGTTAGTTGTGTGGACAATTGGCAGTTCTTTAAGAAGAACGTAAAATTAAAGACGCTTGAAAACTTTCTGCTTACTTGAAAACAAGCTGTTGATTTTTTGATTTATTCGTTTGTGATCGTTAGAAATAAATATTTTTAAACTCTCAGATAACTTGTTATTTCGGGTCCAAAATGTATGTCAGTATATACGACTTTTTTGTCTGTAAATGGATTTACGATATATAAAAGACTAGCGGCGCCCCGCGGTTTCACCCGCATAAGTGTTGATCCCGTGGGAATATCGGGATAAAAACTACCTCATGTCCTTTCCCGGGATGCAATCTATCTCTCTGCCAAATTTTATCGAAATCCGTTCAGTGGTTTAGGCGTGAAATGGCAACATACAGACAGACTGAGTTACTTTCGAATTTCTAATATTAGTATGGATTCCTAATGGAAAGTAAAGTTAGATAAGATAAAAATAAAACTTTTATCGAGGTACGATACTATCACAGACAAAAAGTTATGATTCAAATTCAAACTTATTGAACCCCTCTTTCTGTCTTCGCTTTCTAATGCGCTATATAGCTTTTCCATACCCTAAAGCTAGAAAGACCGTTATTTGATTTTCAGATTTTATGTTTCGCATCGTTTTTTTGCGAAGAAACGCAGCATTTGGCACTGAAATGTGACGAGAGTCCTGGGATCTTTACCGAACTTTTACGGTTTTAAATCTGCTGAAAAATGATCTATTTTTCTCCGGTTTTTTATTCCGAGAACTCACTGAACTGTATGAACGATATTTGGTCAGTATTTTTGGAGATATGGAAGACGTCAAACCTTTCGGATTTCGACTAAACTACTGACAATATGGCCAAAAGTAACGTGTTACAATTTCAGTCAACAATAGTACTAGATTTCCCGATTTGTGCATCAAAAACGGCCGGAAAATTAAGATCACAGATAATGTCATGGTCTTATTTTGCAACATAGGTTTTGTCATCTTATTACTTAAAATAGTAGATTATATGTAAAGACGCCACCACATCAAGCTACCCGAAAGTGTCACACCCAATCAACTTTGAACCTTATGCTTTAGCGATAAAGTTGAAAATCTGTTAAGGCGACTACATGACCTAAAGCGCGGTCTTTGTCGGACTGCATAGAAAAGAAAGAGAAGCGCGATGACACAACGCTGGTAATTAATTGCAAAATATGAAGCAATTATCTATTTACAAAAAACGATTGTTTGGATTAATAAATTAAAACACTAGTGCTTTAGTATGTTGCTTGTAGAATAATCTGACAAAAAATCAGAATGATTAATTATTTTTTATTGTAAAAAGAATATTTTTAGAGGTATCTTCAGGGTTTTTTCTATCGTATCAAATTAGTTGTATTATGTTTTCAACACACTATCTACCTAGAATATATCCTGAAGAATATCATATATTTTTCTTTCTTTCTTTCTTTTCTTTTTCTTTATATCATCATTTCAGCCGAAAGACGTCCACTGCTGGACATAGGCCTCCCCCAAAGGGGGGGGGGGTTTGCCATAATCACCACGCTTGGCAGGCGGGTTGGCGATCGCAGTATGGTATGGTGGTGGAATGCATAGAGAACGCTGCTGCCCATTCTCCGGTACGCCCCTTAGTCGCCTTTTACGACACCCACGGGAAGTATGGGGTGGTGCTATTCTTTAAGTCACACAGACATATCGACATATCGATCATATAGTTTTATTGTTTCTAAAACTTGCGTTTTTTTGCGTTTAGGTCCGAAAGACAGATTGTAGTAGCTTGATGTGCTGGCGTCACTACAACTAGTGCATAAAAGAAGCCCTCGACTTAACTATCCTCCCTCGCTTGCGGCTCAGGTGGATATATAACAGTCTCGGGGTAAAATGGCTCGTTTATTCCAAATTCAAATTCAAAATTCAAAGCATTTATTTCAATTAGACCTTGTACAGGCACTTTTGAATTGTCAAAATTAAATAGTCTGTCAGTTAGTCCGAAAGTTGAAGCTAGTTGCCCATTCCAAAACGTAGATCTCTATGGAGAAGAACGGGCAAGAAACTCCATGGACACTCTTTTAAATCAAGATATTACAAAATCCTGGGTACATTATTCTTGTTGCTTCTATATGTGAGAACAATGTAAAAAAAAAGAGACAAAGAAGAAACAATTCAAAATATAAGATTAAAAATAAGCATTGGCAGTTAAGAGATGACCAGTCTCAGCCGACGGCGCCCGTTCACGAACATGACGCGTGGATCAGCACCATCCAGCTCAACCAGTTTGTAGGGAACTGAATGATCCAACACACGCGCCACCATCGGTGAGACATTTAAGTGAGCATGACAAGTTCTCAACTGCCATGCTCTTTCAAGTCAACATCAAAAAAAAAATCATAATAAACGGAAACATGGTTCTTACATTTATAAAATTAAAAAATGCTTCTAAATTATACAAAACTATAGTTTGCAATTTATTTAAGAGGTTAATAGAATTTAAAAAAATAATAAAAAAACAATTATATGAATTCATATAACTTGTCAGTAAACTAATTCTGGAAAAAGAACATAAACATTGTCTTGAGTTAATCAGGGCGACCAACTATTCTTATCGTTTAAGTAATCGTTGATGGAATAGTATGCCTTTGAACAAAGGTTGGATTTTATTTGAGCTTTAAATGAATTAAAAGGCAAATCTAGTAATGAAGAAGGTAGCTTGTTATAAAAGGTTATACCAAGCCCAACAAATGAGTTATGAACCTTATGAAGCCGGTGAAAGGGAGCGCGTAGATTGTCCTTATTTCTAGTGTTAACATTGTGAATATCACTGTTTTTAGTATACAAGTGTATATTTTGCCTAATATATAAAATGTTGGCAAAGATGAACTGTGATGCAACCGTAAGAATTCCAATATCTTTAAAAAAATTTCTTAGAGAAACTCTGGCACCTAATTGGTATATTGCTCGAACAGCTCGTTTTTGCAGGTTCCCGAGTTATACACTCTGCTTTTTACTTCGATTGCGAGAAAATGAAACAGGCTTAAAGAATATTAACAGTATTTTCATTGTTGAAGTAGAGAATAGCTGACTCCCGCCACGAAATTTTTTTAAAGTTTTTTTTTTTTTAAACATGTGCCATTCGACTTCGATAGTTCATACTGCCTAGTCATAAAAACGTTTCTTTGTGTTTTTAAATTATAAATGACAGGTATTTTATGTGGTTTTATTAAATTAACGATAAATTAAAGCAAATTAAATGAAATAACGACTTTAATCTGCGACGTTTTACTGTGCGTGTGGTGTTAGACCTGATTATGTTAGTCTTAGAAAAAAAAATACTTAATGCACTATAGCATAATAAAAAAACTGGCCGAGTGCGAGTCGGACTCGCACACGAAGGGTTCCGTAGCACAAGGCAAAAACGCCAAAAAAAAACATGTTTGTTGTATGGGAGCCCCTCTTAAATATTTATTTTATTTTTATTTATTTATTTATTATTAAAGTTAAAATACAACTGAGTATTTTGTGAATATTTCAAGCGCCTACCTGTTGCCGTTTTTGATATCGAGCAAAAAAGGGAAAAAAAATCGCGTTTGTTGTTTTTAGTATTTGTTGTTATAGCGGCAACAGAAATACATAATTTGTGAAAATTTCAACTGTCTAGCTATCGCGGTTCTTGAGATATAGCCTGGTGACAGACAGACGGACAGACGGACAGACGGACAGACGGACAGACGGCCAGACGGACAGACAGCGAAGTCTTAGTAATAGGGTTCCGTTTTTACCCTTTGGGTACGGAACCTTAAAAAGCGACTTCATGACGCCTACTCACAAAATGTACTCGTAAATACGAACTTTTAGAGTACCTATGAAAAGTGAAAATTATATCTAAGTATTATTCTATTTTTTCATAAATATTCTTGTTTTTATTTTAAAAATAAATTTACATTTGTAGTAAAATATATTACAAACAATAATAAACTACATGTTTGAAAATTAAGGTTTATAATAAAGTGTGCAATCGCGACCACTTGTGCAATGCGTTTTGTTCATAATCGTTCACTAGAGCTAATTGTGGTGTTACAAACTCAAATCACCAACGAGTAGCCAGAATGTCACATCACCTGAATTTCAATGGTGGCACGTACACGATGCAACGATAGAGGTATGAGGAACAGAGTGTTTAGCCTAGGCTAGGCAGGATGATGTTGTTGTGTAGCCTAGGCTAGGCTAGTTGATGATGATTTTTATTATTTTTTTTTTATTTATCCTTTTTTTATTTAAACTTATTTTTTAAATGTGAGGACTTTGTAGGCCTTATAGACTTTAGATCTGTAGACCATTTTCTGTTTTATCAAGTACTTGGTACTTGTTGACAGGCCTGCGCTTTCCTCCCATACCTACTGTAATCTGGAAACATTGTAAAAGCCAATTATTTTTAAAAACAGTAACCATGGAGTTTCTTGCCGGTTCTTCTCCATAGGAAATGACCAATTGGAACCGTCGGTCGGTCGGTTGGTGCTCGGTTTGGACCAGTCGGTATGCATTTAAGCGGAAATTGCAGAGTTATTTTCAAAACAAATAGCGTAGAGTCATCTCAACACCTCTCTCCCTTGAATTTGTATGTATATATATATATTATAAGTATGTATTATAGTCAATAGTATGTATTTGTTTATAACCTATTTATGTATTTGTGTACTTAGTTTTAATTTTTTTAATCATTGTTCCTCTCAACCAAAGCACCTGCCATCCAATCTCTTCACCACCCTTGGTTGACTGGTAGAGAATGCCTAAGGCATTAAGTCCGCCTTTGTACCTTTTTGTGCGAAAAGTTTTAATAAATAAATAAACCGTGCACCTAGCTTCTGGCGTTTCATAAGTGCCCATGTAGGTTTATGTGAAATAAAATATTTTGTTTTTGATTGATGATTATTACTCTGAGGAAGTTTATAGTGGATAAGACAGAGATTAAAACAGAAGAACTAGCAGGGGATGGAGGAGGCGGGTGGAGGGGATCAGACTGAAATAACTCCCATTTTGACCGCGCAGGTATTCCACTGTTCTAGGAAACACCAGATTTTTTTTTATAACCGATCATCATTTTCATTAAATTTATTGTCATTTATTGTGTTGAATTTATGGTCATAGTTTGCGCGCCGATGTTCATGCCACACTGAATAAGGTAGGTTTCCTTTTAAAACAATAATTATGACATACCTACATTACCACCAAAAAAAAAGATATTTAAAAAAAAAATCGACATCAAAAAGAAATTAACTCAAAAGTATGAAATAATTTTAATTTCGGAAGTCGGTGTCTTGGGATCTGTATTTTAGTTTTTTGCCACCGACTTCCGAAATTAAAGTTATTTCATAATTTTGAGTTAATTTCTTTTAAATTTAATTCAATAAAAAAAATGGTCACGATTCGATTAATAGTTGCGGAGAAATGCGTGGAGAAACATATATAGGTACATACATCTATAAAATTTCGTATATACAATATAATTCAGTTCCAATAATATTACATTATGCGTGTCAATTTGATGACCTCATTTTTTTTGAAGTCGGTAAAAAAATGCTAAATGAGATGTCACCTCTCCGCACGGAAGTTACGCTGATAGACATTTCCAAGTTAAATATAAAAAAAAAAAAAAAAAAAAACGCAAACGCGCAACGCAAATTCGGGGAACTCCTTTTATTTTTCAAGAGAAACGAAACGGCGCATTACCAAATTATACAGTTTAAGCAGCCGCTCGGATATTGAGCTGTAAATTCTACCCACAATTCAAATTCCGCGTCATATCCTGACATTAGGCTCACAATAAAAACGGAAAAGTTGTTTGTTTAAATCGCCGTTAATATGTACGGTATTATGTAAATTCGCGCCCGTGATTTGAATATGGAATTTTTTTGTTTTTCTCTTTTTAGAGTTCTGTACACAAAGGTAATCAGACTAGAAGGTTCCCACTGCTGGGACACTGGTCTCCTCTCTGTGAGAGGAAGTTGGTGGATGTCAATTGTCATCGAAATTTTGGTTTTAGGACATGCCCGTTTCCTCACAAAGCTTTACCTTCACCGTTTTGAGAGCAGTGGTGATGAAATTATATACACAAAGTAAGTGCTTGCCTGAATTAGAATTCACTACCTACAACTCGTAAGTTAGGTAAGTGCATATTCTGTATTAAAGCAACAAAATAATAAAAAGAGTAAACATTAATAGTTATTATGGAACGGAACCCTTAGCACGCGAGTCCGACTCGCACTTGGCCAGTTTTTATTTTTTATTTTCCACCGTATCTGTTGCGTACAAATAGCTTTTTTTTTGTTATTTGAAATAAGAATAAAGCTGTTGTGTTGGTTGTTTAGGCTGAATATTTCAAACCAGACAGGGATAGCTTTATTTGACTTCTATAGCTCCATCTCTGTCTTTTACGAGGGTAAAAAAGCTAATCGTGTGATTTAGTTCAGTTTGTCTCATATATTGTACTTTTTGAGGGTAGTTTTCACCCTTTTTTGGAAGCTATTTGTATTTATAACTTTATTTTTATACTAGCTGTTACTTGTGTGACTGTCGGAGAATATCCCACGGGATCACCGGGAATAAAAGCACCAATATATTAATCCAGGTTACAAACTATGTGTGTTAATGGAGACCAGTAACGTTTCATGCAAAGTTGGGCCCAAAATTCAAAGCCAGCGAATAGGTCTAAAAATGTATTAGGTCGGGGAAGTCCTCTTAATTTTTTTTATTATTGCACTGAATCTCTACGACCATTTCTCCAGCTGTTTATTAAAGTTAAAAAATCTAGTTTTATACATTTTAATAACATACAAAACTACCCATTGGGGAAAATAAATGAAAGGTGAACTTAAACAAGTATTACCTACTATAACAAAAAACCTTTGCGAGTGTTCCTATAACTGTTTTTCAGCATATTTAGTACTAAAATCATGTTTTTTTAATGTATTCTTACAAACATGATTGTGTCCATGGAGTTTCTTGCCGGTTCTTCTCCATAGGTACCTACGCTTTGGAATGGGCAACTAGCTTCATATTTTGTGACTGACCGACTTCTTGACAATTAAAAAATGCCTGTTAATGGTTTAATTGAAATTAATGCTTTGAGTTTGAGTGAGTTTAAGTTTGAAAACTCCCTGTCTCGAGAATAAAATTGATTTTCCAACTTTTCCTGTTGTGTTGTGGTTAAATAAAATAACATGTTTTAACCAAAGAACATGATAGATTTTGGTTACAATTAAAATCTCCAACACACAATGCATGTTCCTATAAACAAACAAAACAAAAAAAAAAACAATATTCAAAAATTTAAATCGCCTAAAAAGGATAACAAAACTCAGCTTAGCAGCCCATTACCGAATACAATATCATAATGAAACCCAATAAAATCGAAACCGTAATTCGATATACAAAAACTATTAACCAATATCGTTGAAATCTGTTTGCGGAGCTAAAAGCCTACGTTACCACTAAACAAATGAAGTACAGAAGGCTAATCCGCACCAATCCGGTGCGGAACCGCAACTAACGCACCGAAAAATGGAAAATGCGTTGCAGCATAATGTGGCACAGTCAGCCACAAAAGTCGATTAACACTTCAGTTTTTTTTAAATCTTAATTAAGTACAGAAGGGTCATCTGCACCAATTCGGTGCGGAACCACAACTAACGCACCGAAAAATGCAAAATTCGTTGCAGCATAAATATGGTACAGTCAGCAGCAAAAGTCGATTAACACTTCTGTTTTTTTAATCTTAATTATTGAACAAAATATTTGTTCAAAATTGCAGTACAAGTACAGTTTTTTGAATTTAAACTCTTTGCTATTATATGAAAGTCTTAAAAGCAGTTTATTGAAACAAATGTAGTCAATTTAATAACATGTAAAAATTACAGTGTTGATGGTGTTTTGTTGCCGACCGTACTACCGAAAGAACTTCGATCAAAAATTATAAAACAGTTAAAGTGAGCTGTCATAAGTGTCAATCCGTAGCATCAAGTGGAATAAATGTCACTTTACTTTAGTTTTTACAGTGAGATTTTTACAGAATAGACCGGCTGTAATAATAGGAACTCTTGCTTCCAATATAAGTATTACATAGTGATGGCACACCGACTGTATGGTGGTTCGAAGCTTGGTGAACTCACATAAACAACTCCTCTGGTAAGAAGGACAATCAAGACAAAAACTGTAGTGCTATTCTGTAAAAATCTCACCGTGATAATTTGGGTGACGTGAGCTTACGACAGACTACCCACGGTCTGTTACCGAAGGATTCTCGGTTACTTTGGAAACATTGCCCGTCGGAAACCAGATAATCTAGAAAAGTTGGTGGTGATGGGCAAAAGACCTCGCGGACGGTCACCTAACCGCTGGTCAGACCAAGTAACCGCCCTTCCTGGACTCTCTGTTACGACCGCCTTGAGAGAAGCTGAGAACCGAACGAAGTGGAAGAACATCGTGCATAAAGCCACGAAGGCCTTTCAGGGACACAACCTTCAGTAATGAAGTACGCGACCAAGAAGAAGAAGAGCTTAGAGTAAGCTGTCATTAGTGTCAATCAAACTCACGGTGAGATTCTAACAGAATCGACTGGATGTTATGATTACTTTAGTTATAGCAGGAGGAAAAAAAACTGACTCGCCAGTGCAACTGAAGCTTAGCAATTTTTAATGTCAAAAATTTCAGAACATTCTCCATAAAACTCCCGCACTTTTATCACTGAACGTGTTACACAATTTACTATATTCATTACCAGCTGTCCCGACGAACTTTGTACCGCCTCAGAATCAATAAATAAACTAAATAAACGTAAAGAAACTCCATGGACAATAACAACAATGAATAATATGTACATATGCATACAAAACAAAACAACGGTAAATATAATCATAGGGCATCAAAAAGTTTATTACTTTATTAGAAATACATTTTATTTCTATCGAAGTATTTATTTCCTTTCTAATTACTTAGTTGGTTGTATAAAGTCAACATTCTGCCCGTATTCTACACAGTGACCCCAAAGTAAACCTGACCGTTCTACGCAACAATCTTGAAGAGTAGACATTCATTCAAACTTCAGCAATTTTGCTCGCGATGATTTCGGCTCAGACGAGACAGAATTATACTTTATATTAAGGGACGATATTTTTTTGGCAAGATAACATAGAGTACAGACGCACATCAAGCTACCCGAAATTGTCAAATTTTCCCAATCAACTTTGAACCTTATGCTTTAGTAATAAAGTTGAAAATCTATTAAAGACATTTTACAGATTGTAATAGCTTGATGTGCTGGCGTCTGTACAACATTTGACTGACACTGCTCTACAACGTAAATAACGCAACGAATGTTGTTGAACTGTCAAAATTAAAGCCATAACTTAGCTGTTAGTGTATTACACAATTATCCCTCTTAAACAAATGAGAATAAAGATCACTATGATTTGGAAAGTAATGCAAAATCAGAGGTAAAATCACTGATAATATTATCTTAGATATAAAATTCTCGTGTCACAATGTTAGTTACCATACTCCTCCGAAACGGCTTGACCGATTTTTATGAAATTTTATAGGCATATTCAGTAGGTTTGAGAATCAGCTACTATCTATTTTTCATACCCCTAAGTGATAAGGATTGTCCACCCCTAACAACTTTTTTTTTTGTTTGGTCGAAAACTTTACTTTTACTTTTTTATAATGTGGCATTAAAAAAGAAATACAACCCTAAATTTATACTCTTCTATCACCAACCCCTATATTTTAATGGTCATTTTAGCCGTTTCGGAGGAGTATGGTAACTAACATAGTGATACGAGAATTTTATATAATAATATAAGATAGGAGTAGGGTAGGAGTAGGTTAGGTGTAGGGTAGTAGTAGGGTAGGAGAGTAGTAGGGTAGGAGTAGGTTAGGAATAGGGTAGAAGTGGGATAGGAGTAAGGTAGAAGTAGGGTAGGAGTAGGGTAGAAGTAGGTTAAGAGTAAGGTAGGAGTAGGGTAGGAGTAGGTTAGGAGTAGGTTAGGAGTAGGGTAGGAGTAGAATAGGAGTAGGGTAGGAGTAGTTTAGGAGCAGGGTAGAAGTAGGGTATGAGTAGGGTAGGAGTAGTGTAGGAGTAGGGTAAGAGTAGGGTAGGAGTAGGGTAGGAGTAGTGTAGGAGTAGGGTAGAAGTAGGGTAAGGGGTAGGACACCACGCGAGCGCCGGGCAGCTAGAAATAATTTATATGGCAAAACAACGTTTGCCGGGTCAGCTAGTAATAATATAATAATATCTTTAAAATAACGTTATGGCTAAAACATAAGGTTCAAAGTTTATTGGGAAATTTTGACAGTTTTAGGTAGCTTGATATGCTGGCGTCTGTACATTTGAACGTTGTTAAATACGAGAATAATTTGCCCTTCAAAACGAAGTCAATAAAATAGGGATTTTTCGAAAAGCAAATGCCTCAGTGATAGTTTTTATCAACCTGTACTTGAATAATGTAGGGACAACTCCAGTGAAAAATACAGTTGGCTTCGAATATAGCGAGTCGATAAAAAAAAAACCTAATAAGTAAATACCATACGACTTAGAGTCACGCTTCGGTAAATTTCTTTTACCGAACAAATATTTTCTTGTCGCTCCAACTAATTTTCTACCGATTGTGGAACATTTTATTGAACTTGCTTTGTACAATTGGAAATTGATTACATAAAGCAAACATTTTATTTGCGGCGTGCTCAATTTGAAAAAGGCAAAGAGTATCAGATGTGGAGGCTCGTAAAATGCCAGATGCCCTAGCCAGCGTGTCACGCGTTGATTTGATTCAACTATTTTTCTTTTTTAGGGATCCGTACCCAAAGGGTAAAAACGGAACCCTAATACTAAGACTTCGCTGTCTGTCCGTCTGTCCGTCTGTCTGTCTGTCACCAGGCTGTATCTCAAGAACCGCGATAGCTAGACTGTTGAAGTTTTCACAAAGTATGTATTTCTGTTGCAATTATAACAACAAATACTAAAAACAAAATAAAATAAATATATCCCATACAAGAAACGCGATTTTTTTGCCCTTTTTTGCTCGATATCAAAAATGCCAACAGGTAGGCACTTGAAATATTCACATAATACTCAGTTGTATTTTAACTTTAATATTAAATAATAAAATAAAATAAATATTTAAGGGGGGCTCCCATACAACAAACATGTTTTTTTCGGCGTTTTTGCCTTGTGGTACGGAACCCTTCGTGTGCGAGTCCGACTCGCACTTGACCAGTTTTTACTCTCCATACTGTTTTGTACCAAGCACTTTTTCCACCGCCCACGAGGTAGCCACCTGCTGTCCACCATTTCTCACTCACAAAACGTAAAAGAACGATTAAAAGATTGTCCGTGTTAGAAAAATAAATACTTAATCAGGGTGTAAAACGCACACCGCACTGTGTACGTTTCGGTATTAATATTAATTCGTTATAGTGTCACTTATATTTCGATATGTGTTTTTCATTTTGTGTTTATATCGGCACCTTGTTTTTTTTTATTATAATCATGTGGGTAATTTGGTTATCATCTGATATTGTACTTTTGTGTGTTGTGCTGTCTTTTTATGTGCGCCAAATAAATGGTTTATCTATCTATCTATCTAGCCATCACATAGCTGTCAACTACGCATTCTGTATACCTATCAAAACTAAATTACATTGCATAAAAATAATTGTTCTTTACGTTGCTGAGCAGGTTTTTTTTCGAACACTTGAAGCACATCTGGCAGTTTGAGTAATTTATGTGACCTACCCAACTGTCATTTATTTGGTATTGTTCGTCGAATCGTTGAGCTCCTTAAGTCTTGAGTTGAGCTGCACGATTTCTGACAAATGCATGCTTTGACTGGACAGGTCCTCTCAATCTGTGTGGTTCTTTCCTAAAAAGACTATCTCAGACATCTATCTACATGGTCTTCATATAACCTGACCAAGATTATGTCTGGACTTTAGAAGAGACTGTGACTTCTGAGTTTGTTTCGGCCTTTCTTCTCAGAGCAGTCAGATAGGAAATGCTGACCTCATCTACTCGTAGTTTAAAAAAGATATGATTGACGACGTGTAAAAGTGTTTGTGCAAACCTACTTACAAAAATAATATCATTTATCATTAGCAATGGATTGGCAATATCCTATAAAATTATTCAAATTATGATTGGCAGTGTGTTACCCAATTTGGGTGCGGGTTCGGCGAACTAAATGAACACGACGATTGCTTATATTAGGACACGAGCTGAATCTCAAGTCTTAAGCTTAGTTTCAAAAACTCGCATCGATATAAATCAAAATAAACATAACATCAACCCTTGATTCTCCGAAAGGTTGAAGGTTGTACCTGTAGTCATAAAGGTTCCTTCAAACTGGCGCGACACGCGATAAAATCGTGCGCGACACAAAGGCACCGCAAGTCGCGCAACGAGCGGTGCCTTTGTGTCGCGCACGATTATATCGCGTGTCGCGCCAGTTTGTAGGAGCCTTAATAGTCATAAACAGCCTATAGTGTTCCCACAGCTGGGACGCAGGCCTCCTCTCGGTGAGAGGGAGTGGGCCGTAATCCACCACGAGGGCCCAGTGCGGGTTGGCAGATGTCACAAATGTCTTCGAATTTTTGGATCTAGGACATGCCAGTTTCCTCACGATGTTTTCCTTCACCGTACCGAGGTGAACCGATAATTCACCCAAATCAAAATGGAAAATGTAAAACTTGCCAAGCACTCCTTATAACTGCTGTATTGAGCTATAACTGTTCAAACAGTGCATGTTACTAGCCCGGGGCTAGCAAGCAATGTTCCAGCAATTTCGATCCCATTTGTTGTGAAAGCAAGCCGTGTCCCGCGACTTCATGAAGTTTTCAAAAACCGATACACTAGCATTTTAAATCTTTACAACATTATATGTTTTCTAAAAGATATAAAAGGTGAATGGAGGTGTATGGTGGTGGTGGATGTTCTTTGCCCATGGTAAAGAATATTTTTTTTCACAAAAAATAAAATAAAAAATCTCTTATTTAGGGTTCCGTACCCAAAGGGTAAAAACGGGACCCTATTACTAAGGCTCCACTGTCAGTCTGTCCGTCTGTCACCAGGCTCTACACAGTTGAAATTTTCACAGATGATGTATTTCTGTTGTCGCGATAACTAAAAACAGAATAAAATCAATATTTAAGGGGGCTCCCATACAACAAACGTGTTTTTTTCGGCGTTTTTGCCTTGTGGCACGGAACCCTTCGTTTGCGAGCCCGACTCGCAATTAGCCAGTTATTTGGCAATAATAAATTGGTAAGTTATTAATTCATTAATAATTTCCGCGTTGGATGCCTTTAAGTTGATTTTTTAAATATTATTTATCGATATATTCGTTTTTTTTTTGTGAAAAAAAAAAGATATTTCTGTGCCATAAGTTTCTACTCCGTTCACCTTTTATATCCTGTTTTTGTCCAGACGGTAAAAATGTCAGCCGGTATTTTAAAAATAAACACGTTGTCTCATTATTCTAGATAGATTCACAAAAGTAGGTACCCAAAAAAAAAGTCCTATTTTTTCTTCTTATTTAGTTTTTTTTTTGACACTTGTTGGTCTATGGGCGCCAGAGCTACTGCCGAGCATAAAGTCCGAATTAGAAATAGAACGGTTCGAATCCCTGAAGGGGTTTTTCCACATGGAATTACTTAGTAACAGCCCGGAGACTGGACTTAGCCCTGTTGAAGTTATTAAAATGTAAACTAAGTAGAAAAAAATCGTATTATTGAAGCTAACTCAAAACTACCCAAGCAAAGTTAATCAAATTTCCATGGGACCACTAATGAGGCACACCTTATCCAATTTTGCAAATCGGTTCATATATGACGGAGTTATGCCCGAACATACATAATAAACAATAAAAAAAACACGAATTGAGAACCTTCTCCTTTTTTAGGGTTCCGTAGTCAACTAGGAACCCTTATAGTTTCGCCATGTCTGTCTGTCCGTCCGTCTGTCTGTCTGTCGTCCTCACTTAATCTCTGTGACCGTTAGCACTAGAAAGCTGAAATTTTGTAGGAGTTCGTATATCAGTTACGCCAACAAAGTGGTAAAATAAAATTTTGGAAAATATTTTTTTTTAGGGTAGCTCCCCTACATGTGAAGTGGGGATGAATATTTTTTTCATCATCTACCGCATCGTGTGGGGTATCGTTGAATAGATCTTCTAAAATGGCTTAGGGGTTGCTAAAATTATTTTTAGATTTAATGCTCCATTTACGAAATATTAAAGTTTAAAGTGCAAATTTTTGTTCCAATAGGGCGTCCCCCCCCCCCCCCCCCCCCTCTAAAAGCTAAACTACTAGCTTGAAAAATCTGGGAAAATTCTCGATGAAAGTGCATTTCATGAACTTTAAAGGAAAAGTATAGCGGTTAAGATAACTTTATTAGTTTAGCAGTAATAGTCGTTGAACTTGGGTGTTGGATAATTTTGTACCAAATACAAAATCCTTAGCATTAATCCTTTAAAGTGACTAAGATGAAGTAGTTGCTTGTTTATAATGGGTAAAGACTTGCATTGAAAACCAAAATATGTTTATTTTTTTACCTATTCAGAATAAAGAACAACAGAATCGTACTACATTGTGATAACGGGCTACTACGGAACCCTACACTGTGCGTGGCCCGACACGCACTTGGCCGGTTTTGAAGTTATAAAAACAGGCTTGTTGTTATGCTGTTTAAAACACAAATAAAAGACGAAACAATAATTTCAAGAAACATTAACACAGCCAAGTTTGTGAAGACATTACATACGAGTTCTTAACCTTGGCGAGTCGATACAGAGAACTATACACAAAACTACGAGTTTTAATCTCACAAATTCGTTGGGTTTCAGTTTGTTGTGTGTGTATGGTCAAAGATAAAGGAAACCAGCGATTTAATTTACATAGTTTGAAAATAATCTATTTATTTTATTATTGAGCGATGGCCGTTTTGCGTGGATGTGACACATATTTTCCCCCAACTTGTTCTTTTTTGTGTTATGTTGTGTGATTGCGTAAACAATGCATACATATGCTATAAGCAGCAATCGCGGTTGATTTTCTGGCATTTATTGAAGAGTTCCGTTGTCTATCTCCGAAACTCATCATCAGATCTTTACAAAATTTAAATGTGACCATTTCGAAATAAACGTTTTTTGAACAAATAAAGAATTTTGCAAATCCGTCTATATCCCTCATAATATAGACGGATTTGCGAAATTCTTTTTTTAGTTATGTTATGCCCGAACATACCTTAAAAAAAAACTGGCCAAGTGCGAGTCGGACTCGCACACGAAGGGTTCCATACCACAAGGCAAAAACGCGTGAAAATTTCAACTGTCTAGCTATTGCGGTACTTGATATACAGCCTGGTGACAGACAGACGGACAGACGGACAGACAGACAGACAGCGAAGTCTTAGTAATAGGGTCCCGTTTTACCCTTTGGGTACGGTTCCCTAAAAATAAACATCCGAATTGAGAACCTTCTCCTTTTTGGAAGTTATAAAAACAGGCGTGTTGTTATGCTGTGTAAAACAAAGTTAGAAGACGAAACAATAACTTCAAGAAACATTAACACAGCCAAGTTTGTGAAGACATTACATACGAGTACTTAACCTTGGCGAGTCGATACAGAGAACTATACACAAAACTACGAGTTTTAATCTCACAAATTCGTTGGGTTTCAGTTTGTTGTGTGTGTATGGTCAAAGATAAAGGAAACCAGCGATTTAATTTAGTCTGCTAGTATTTATATTTCTGAAATTAATCTATTTATTTTTTATTGTGTTATTTATATCTCATCGTATGCTGCACCGGTTAACGTCATCACGTCAACGCCGGCTTTGGCTGAAAACCAGCGCTGGATCTTTGTGTCTCGTATAGGGTCGTAGCATTATGCTGAGCGATGGCCGTTTTGCGTGGATGTGACGCATATTTTCCTGCAACTTGTTCTTTTTGTGTTTGTGTTATTTTTCATGTATACCGCAAATAAACTGTTGCTACCGGATTTTTGTACCGGTACAGCCGGTCTATTTTGTAAAATTTACGTGAAGTGAGCGCGAAGTGACCAGCGGTGCTATTCTGTAGAAATCTCACCGTGAAAACTTAGGTGAAGTGAGCGTGGAGTGAGCTGTCAATAGTGTCAACTTCTAGCAAAAACAAACTCACTTTACCTAAGTTTTCACGGTGAGATTTTTACAGAATCGACCGACTGACATTCTACCTGATGCTATAGGGATTGACATTCTTGACAACTCTTTCACCTAAGTTTTCACGGTGAGATTTATACAGAATACCTCTGCAATATCGATACTGATTAGAAATACCAATAGTACAAGTACTTAGTTTGGTACCGGTACCAATATTACCGGTAGCATGTCTGGTACCGGTATAATCGGTAAAATATCGGTATTTACAAAAATCAGAACGCAATATTTCAGCTCCCGCTTCTCCCATACGTTTACCCCATCACACAAGGTGGGGGCCGCGCAGGGCGGGGTGGCCACATAACAATCGTAGCTATTTGACATTAACGAGCGAAGTTCTACCATTAAATGAGATTACTCTGCCAGTTAAAATACTTACAGAGCAAGTAAAGGATTTTAGAGGTCTGAAAAATGCGAGGGTATACATTTAGGGGTGCAATTCTGTCGGTGGATCATTCTACTTGAAATGGTTTTTGGATGTCTAGATTATAAGTTTGTAACTGACTTTTAATGAACACAGTTTGTTTTATGTGCTTTTCTGACCTTGAAAATTAACTGGACTGGTTCAGATACGGTTCAGTTTTGGTTCAGTTTTTTCTATCTACTAGCTGCGCCGAATTGTTTCACCCATGGGAATATCGGGACAAAAGGTAGCCTATATGTTAATCCAGGGTGTCAGCTACCTCCATATCAAATTAGATCAAAATTGGTCTAGCCGTTTGAGTGTGAAGAAGTAACAAACATAAACACACACACACTCACATACTTTCACCTTTATAATATTATTACTAGCTGCGCCCCGCGGTTTCAGTCGCGTAAATGTCGATCCCGTGGGAATATTGGGATAAAAAGTAACCTATATGTTAATCCAGGGTGTCAGCTACCTCCGTACCAAATTTTATCAAAAATGGTCCAGCCGTTTGAGCGTGAAGAAGTAACAAACATATAAACACACACAAACACTGACACACTCACAAACTTTCGCCTTTATAATATTAGTGTGATATAGTGTGATTGATGAGTAGAAAAAACTATTGCCAATACCTAATTCATTCAGAAGAAATGTGTCTATTTTCCCCCAATTTGTTCTTTTTAGGGTTCCGTACCCAAAGGGAAAAACGGGACCCCATTACTAAGACTTTGCTGTCTGTCCGTCTGTCCGTCTGTCTGTCACCAGGCTGTATCTCAAGAACCGCGATAGCTAGACAGTTGAAATTTTCACAAATTATGTATTTCTGTTGCCGCTATAACAACAAATACTAAATACATAAAATTAATATTTAAGGGGGGCTCCCATACAACAAACGTGTTTTTTTTTGGCGTTTTCGCCTTGTGGTACGGAACCCTTCGTGTGCGAGTCCGACTCGCACTTGGCCAGTTTTTTGTGTTATTTCTCTGCGTCATGTTTGACGTAAATAAACGTATTTTCTTTCTTTTCGTTCTGGTAACTGGCCTACAAAAGGTCATTGAGATAGTTCCCTTAGTTGGTTTAATATAAATCCATACTAATATTATAAATTCAAAAGTAACTCTGTCTGTATGTTACCTTTTCACGCCTAAACCACTTGGGGTTTGGGTAAAGTTGGCGTCGTTTTGAAGTTGAGCGGCCAGTTATGAAACTTAGATATTATGAAAGAACAGAATTAAGCGATCAAAAGCTATTATGGACACATTTCTCTAAACCATATCGGAACGGAGATATTTTGTTTTGTATTGGTAATTGAAATCGAAGAATTTATTATATGTTATTGCACTGTTTTAGGTTTCTGCCGTATTTTTTTTTTAAGAATTTTATATAAAATAAATCACATACAGTGACGTAGATGAATGGAACGAACGCCCATATGTCTGTTATCTATGGGCCGATGGTGTGGCGCGCACCGGTCGGCGAGCGGCGCACAGCCCATCGAAACCGTTCCATTAATGGCAGATTAAAAAATCAGTTCCGTCAGCACAGATATAGATATACCTAGATAACGCAAGAGTACCTACTTCGCGTGCCAAAAATTGCACCAACTTATGATTACAAATTGTAAGCCGCCCCTTTCGCGCTCAGTCCTTTGTACTGCTGGCTGGGTACGTGTGAGCGAGAGCGCGAGCTTGTGACGTCATAGTAGGTAGTCAAAAAATGGCACGCTTGATTTTCATACAGTTCGTGATACTTGCGTTATCTAGGTATATCTATATCTGTGTCCGTCAGCTTCGGTCTCAGAATTTTAATGTAGCTGCAAGTCATCTATTTAAAGAAATAATAATAGCTGCAGCATTATTAAATGCGTTTGGGGTACCACTGACTAATCATAGGCTAACACAGGAAATAATAAATCGTATACCTCACCATAGTCCATGGAATCAACTAGGCGAGTATGTCATTGCGAATAATCTGAATAGAAGAAGGGCTGATTTTGAATCTATGAATGCTGAAGTTCCTGGGCTGGATGACTTTCCTATTTTAAGTGAAGATGATTTAATTCTCTATGCACTTGGAACGTATCAAGTACAACAAGCTCGTAGCTACTACGGAGAACACGTAAAAAGTGACGGTTCATATTTGATTGAAGCATGCAGAGAACCCAATATTAATGATTTTTCGGCGGAAACCAATAACTGGATTGATCCCTGGCTTCTTAGAGGCAGGATCCAATCCAGACATTCATCAAGACGGATATATTACGTGTATGTACTCGTAGAAAGACTGGAAGGGCAAGATGCACAAGGGCTGGATGCAATATTAGGCCACTATTGCTCATGTATAATCGGGAAACGGACCTTAGGCTGTTGTTCGCATGTAATGTCCATTATATGGTCCATTATATGGGCAGATATCAAAATAATCTGACTCCGCCGGCACAATTTTTAGATACCATTATTCGACATGACATTGAGAACGAAATGGACTAAGAAAGTTAATAAATGTGTTTTTACATATCATGTAATAAATGCAATAAAGTATAATAATGTGTTTTTATTATTTCCTAAGGCCCGATACTAACGTCACATTGACATACGGTCGTGAAACAGTAAAGCCAATATATAATATCAATCTTCTAAAAACATAACTAAGATTTTTTTCACGTAGGACGGTAATTGAAGTATTTATAGAGACTACATTTTTTAAATCTTCAAACGCAAATATCTCAGCTTCGATATCACTTAGGATAAAAATAATTGAACACACATGTGTACTTAACACAGCAGAACAAAGTATCATGAAAATTATTGGTGGCCGCTGAAAAAAAAAAATGACGCCACAAGTCCATACAAAGTTACTCAAACCCCTTTCGATAAAATTTGGCAGAGAGATAGACTGCATTCCGTGAAAGGACTTAGGATAGTTTTTGTCGACATACTTCGCGAGCGAAGCCGTTGGCGGAAGCTAGTATTATATAAATTTCAAAGACCTGACTAATATACCAACGCACAGCCTAATCCGCTGGTCCTAGAGACATGAAATTTGGAGTGTGTGTTCTTTGTGAAGAGCAGGTCCACTAAGAAAGGGCTTTTCGGAATTCCACCCTTGAGAGGGTGAATGGGGGAGGGTGAAATTGCATGCAGACGAAGTCGCGGGCAGAAGCTAGTTGCTTATAAAGTTATGACGTCCACAGATTCGTAATTATGCTTCATTTTTCACATTTTTCCTTTGTCTAAATAATAACAGCCGGACAGGTCAATCGATCAGGTTAAGCTACGCTTACCGCGGTTAATCTGTGGATGGGTGACCATTTTTACATACCGAGACTCCTCCGTGCCTCGGAAAGCACGTTAAGCCGTTGGTCCCGGTTGTCATTCGTGGATCTTGGACAGTCGTTACGGGTAGTCAGAAGTCGGAAAGTCTGATAACCAGTCTTACCAAGGGGTATCGTATTACCCAGTAACTGGGTTGTGGAGGTCAGATAGGCAGTCGCTCCATGTAAACACTGGTATTCAGCTGCATCCGGTTAGACTGGAAGCCGACCCCAATATACATGGGAAAAGGCTAGGCTGATGATGATGCTTCATTTTTCCTTAAATCTTACTTCCTACTTCAAACAGTCAATTCACTCTGCCTGTGGCATTACACAGCTGGATACAGACCTCTCACAAGTTGCGTAACAACATCCATTTTCCCGCCTTCTGAATCCAGCCTGACCCGAGTTAAGTGGCTATCATACTTACGACACCATCATTAGTATTACAATCATGTTCATCTTCATCATAATAATAAATCCCACACTAAAAACAAAAGACACTCCTAATTGTTTTGAATCCTCAAATTACGCCCTTACAAATGTCATTGGACCAACGATTAGGAAGATGGCTACCTAACCACAAAACAGATAGGTACAGAAGGTCGGCTTCATACCGCGTCGAATGAAAACGCACATACATATGGATACGTGCCTCGGAAACCACGTTAAGTGCGTTTCCGACTGTCATTCTTATAACTGTGACTGTCGTTACGGGTCTTTAGAAGCCCGAGAGTCTGACAACCAGTCTTACCAAGGGGTAATGTGTTACCCAGTATTGGGTTGTGGAGGTCAGATAGGCAGTCGCTGCTTGGACGATATTGGTATTCAGCTACGAAGCAGCCCCAACGTAGTTGGGAAAAGGCAGAAGCCAATGACATAGACAAGCGTCTACTTACAGGGATCCGACTAGCATTCGTTTGTCTAGTTAGATGCTTGATTGTTTCAGTTTTAGAGAGAGATTTGTAGCTATTCAGGACATGTAGCATCGTCTCTTTTCACACGGGCCCGTATCACCGTACTTCCGCCCCTATGTGTGCTAACGTCTGTTTTCGCTCATTGTTCGAAGTCAACCTTTTGAACCAATCTATTTCGTGACTAAACAATCTGAAATACTTGCACAAAGACATTATGAGCAATTATTTGGATCTTAGGAATTAATCTCAGGATTTGTCTAATACTACAAAAGATTAAGGGTCTGTTCAGTTGTTTGAGGGATCAAGTGGATTTAGGATAATTGTTTATTGCATGAAATGAAGTGAGGGATAATCTGTTTAGTTCGTGTTTGAGTGTGTCTGGAGTTTCAACAAGGCGTTAAATATGGATAAAAGGATGGGTTCTTATTTTTTCTTCATTCTTCATTATCTTCGTTCAAATTGGTTCATCATAATCATCGTTTTAGTCGAAAGACATCCACTGCTGGACATAGGCTTCCTCAAACTACCGCCACTTCGACCGGTTCTGTGCGTCTCGCCTCCACCGGATTCTTGCAGCATTCACAAGGTCATCGGTCTGCCTTGTGGGAGGTCTTCCAACGCTACGTCTTTCTGGTACGTGGTCGCCACTCCGGAACCTTTCGTCCCCATCGGCCATCTGTTTTGTGAGCAATGTGCCCTGTCCACTATCACAGTTTGGCAATTCTTCGGGCTAAGTACCTTTATTAGAAGGTCACGTATGCGTGAAGTTTCCCTACGTGATCGAATCAGAAATGAAGGAATCCGCAGGAAAACCAACGTATCGCTGCTTATCTTAATATTATTTCATTTCTACCCAGTATATAATTTTTCTGTTTAATCTTTATACTGTTTTTAGCGTGGCCGATGGCAAACCCTCCACAGGAAGATGTGATCTTTGGCAAGAACTGCTTAAACCTCCTGATTTCTTTAATGAACCATCAAAGAGCCTCCCATCTGGGCACAAGTTACCGTGGCCCACTTGGAAAACCTTAAGAGCGTTTACGCCGAACGGAATTTAATACAATCTTTCAAGCCCTTATTTTTCGAAATATATGAACCGATTTTAATGAAACTTCTTACCCATAAGCAGGATACAAAGGTGTAAAAAGTTAGTAGAAAACATTTTCAAAATGTCTTATTTAAAAAAAGATAACTGGAAATCTCTGTTTCTATGAAACATTTAAAATCGGTCTAATTTGGCTGTGACACTATTTTTTGAAAATGTTTTCTACTAACTTTTTAGACCTTTGTATCCTGCTTATACACATGAAGTTTCATTAAAATCGGTTCATTCATTTCGAAAAATAAGGGCTTGAAAGTTTGTATGAAATGCCATTCGCCGTAAACGCTCTTAAATGGACTTCGTACCCAAGTAGAACGCAGCAAGGACAACCTCCTTAAGTGGGGGTTCATGGAAGGCCCAGACATCCCCTGTGTATGCGACGTCACTCTACAGACAATGATTCATCTACCATTTTGCACCATGCATGCCCTGTCACCTGCAAACGTGAGGATCTAATAGCTGCGTCAGAGCACGGTATTTGCGTTGCTGAATTTTGGGCAAAATAATAAACTATATACGTGTATATGTTTTTCGTGTTATTTTTGCCATATACACACACTAAGAAGTGGAAGCGTTAACTTATATTTTTGCGATAACCCATACAAAATCTGTCAGACGGCAATTTCGCTCTCGGATATCTAAAAGAAATCTGGGGTTGGAAAAATCTGCTCTTATTCTGCAGAAGACATACAGTAAAACAAACTATACATTATATATATCTATATATTATATAAATAAAACAAAGTGGTGATTTACACCATTTATAATGTGGGTAAAATCAGCCCTTATCAGCCAATTTATTTAAATGTGGATAATGTTTACATAATCTATGGTAATTAAAATAATAATATGTACATTTATATGAAAAAATAAGCAAAATCAATAATCAACTTAAATTTATAATGTTGAATTTGTCTCCGCCCTGAATAGCAGAATTACTATTAAAACATGGAATCAATTTACGGAAAAAAATAATGAAGAAACACAACATTTATTGCTTCTGAGGCGGTACATAGTTCGCAGAGTCAGCTAGTTTTTGTAATAAAATAGGAAAATAGTAACAAAGTTGAAACTGGACGTATATAAAAAAAACTTATCGTTACGAGGTGTGGTAACGAGCCTGATGCCGAAAATATAATAATAATAATAATAATATAGTTTTTTGATTTTTTGTCCGTTTATCTGTATGTATATTCCGGATCCAGTGGTAATGGCTCCGAGTTACACCCAGGCAGGCTTTACTTTCTGTAAATAATTTCATCACCACTGCTCTCAGAATGTGAAGAAAAACATCGCGAGGAAACCGGCATGTCCCAGAACCAAAAAATCGAAGACATTGTGATATCTACCAACCCGCAATGGGCCCGCTTGGTAGATTACAGCCCACTGCCTCTCGAAGTGGTGGCCCAGTGGTCACGGACACGACTTACGAGTTGTAGGTAGGTTCGAACCCAGACTAGGCGCTTTACTTTGTGTAAATTATTTCATCACCACTACTCTCAAAACAGTGAAGGAAAACATCGTGAGGAAACCGGCATGTCAGAACCAAAATATCGAAGACATTGTGATATCTACCAACCCGCACTGGGCCCGCGTGGTGGATTACAGCCCAGTGCCTCTCAAAGAGGAGAGGCCTGTATCCCAACAGTGAACATACTTTGTTCTGGATTGGCCCAAAACAGCTGAAAGGATTTGGCTAAAATTTGCACACACATAGTTTATAACCTCGATTAACAAATTGAGTGCTTTTAATCCCGGTAAAATGTTCTCGTGGGATATTTCCCGGCATCCTCGCGGGCGAAACTCATTTATAATAAGTATGTTTAGTGTTCCCACAGCCTATATTCTCAAGCACTACATAAACAGCAAATCAAATTAACAAAACCGACTAACATACCCACCAAATTGAGGAAGTAATGTGTACTTTCAACATCGAAGCCGCTACTTACCAAAGTTCTAATACAACGTAATTGATTACTTTCCGATCGTTAGCGAAGTTATACATGTTTGCCGATCAGCTAATCCAGAGGTAATAATTTTGGCTGAGATGCTGATGTTATATCTTACACGTGTTATATCTTTAGGGATTAGTGATACGGGATGGCTTTAGTAGTTGTTCAGCTCAACTCTTACTAAAATTGGTTCTTCAGACGGTTCGGTCACATCGACCAATCTTAGCGGAGACCTGCCTTCGAAGCGGGAGATATTATAGTGCACAAGTGTGTGCGCAGACACAGATGCCCTTTCTCTTCTCTCCCTCACATAGTCCGTTGAGACGGCAATCCAACACGCCCGGAGTGAGATCAGGCGCAGGACCAACGGCTTAACGTGCTTCCCGTTTTTACTAAAGACAACTATCCAAGTACTACTAGGCCTAATCTGCGTTCGCGTTTCATTTGCCAAAAATGTAAACAAATATGAATTAATGGAAAAATAACTTTGATTTCTACTCAATAAAGTTCAGTTTGCACTACAACATCAAACATTATCATAACTTTCTCAATAGTGCTAGTCACTCTGAATTCAACTTAATTGTCATAGAAATAAAGTTGATATTTGTTACTTATATCTGAGTATTCATCATGATCATCATCCACAGCCTGAATCCACCCACTTCTGGGCACAGGCCTCTCATTCCTTGTGCCAATCCCCACGTTCCTGTGACAGCCTCATGCAGGATTTGCCCACAATGGCAACAATATCTTCCGCCCATCTCACCGGACGATTGACATCTCGTCTTCCAGTCCTTGGACGCCACTCTGTCACAGCCTTACTTCACCTGCCATCACTGCGCCTTGCCAGGTGTCCTGCCCAACTGCATTTGTTCCATAATATGCTAAGTTTGACTCCTCAACTATCCAGTTGAGGACAGTCCATTGGACTACACCTATTGGATGGCAAACTATAGTTTGCCTAAAAAGGCCACTTTGGAGAATCATGAAAGGATAACATTATGAATCGTAATATGGCGAAGACAGTCCGTGTTTTTCTTTTTTTCGCTGCACTCCTACAGATTGGGATTGGATTTGAATCGGATTGATTGGTATTTTAGCACAGACAAAAAAAAAAATAACTGAAAAATGCTTCATCATGGGATTTGATACGATTAACTTAACGCTTAACTCCTTATATGATTCTGCCAAAGTGGCCTTTTTAGGCCCCCAGGTGATGGACGCAGGAAGCCGCTGATGAAATATTTTTTGCTATTTCTAGCTTGTCACTTTCTACATCTACATAAAATCTTAATAAAAAAACCGGTTAAGTGCGAGTTGGACGCGAACAAGAAGGCTTCCGTCCCACAACGCAAAAAACGGCGTAAACAACATATTTTTGGTATAGATTACCTTTAATTTTTAAATTTATTTTATTTTTGTAATAGCAGCACTAGAAATACATACCAACTCTGAAAATTTCAACTGTCTTTCTATTACAGTTCATGAAGATTACAGCCCGCTGACAGTCAGACGGACATCGGAGGCTTAGTAACAGGGTTCCGTTGCCACATTTTAGGTACGAAACCCAAAAAAATCTGGTTTAAATTGAGAACCTCCTCCAAAAATCAAATCATTTATTTCAAATAGGCACATAAAAGGCACTTTCGAACGTGAATTGGACTAATTGCGAACTGGATCAATTGCGAACTAGACCAATTGCGAACTGGACAAATTGCGAACTGGACCAATTGCGAACTGGACCAATTGAGAATTGGACAGTTGGACATTTTGCGAATTGGACATAATGCGCCCAGAGGAATTTTTGAAGTCGGTTTAACAGAGTAAGAATTCATTAACGATTTTCTCTCTTCTATTCCGCCAAAAAGAGACGAAAGATACCACCTCTCTTTCCCACAATAAATTCCGAACCTGCACAATATTATTGTTTTGAATTCATTAATTTGAGTGTTGGGGTAACTTAATTGAGTGTAAATTGGTGCTGCGTGGAATCTCTCTTGTTTTACACACGTAAATATTCTACCGGACCGTTTTCGTTCGTGAAATAATTTTAGTAGGTGAAATTTTGAATAATGTACAGGTATTTGTCAGGCTGAAATGTATGTTATTTATTTGATGTGGCTTTTGGCTAAGTAATAGGTAAAAGCCGCAAGGGTCCATCGATCAGGTCAACCTACGCTTGCCACGGTTGGCCCATCGTGGGTGACCATCTTTAATTACCCAGCTGTCATTCGTGGATCTTTGACAGTCGTTACAGATCGTCAGAAGCCCGAAAGTCTGACAGCCAGTCTTACCAAAGGGTATCGTATTATCTAGTAACTGGGTTGTGGAGGTCAGAGGGCTTAAAAATGCCACTTTGGAGAATCATAAAAGGATAACATTATGAATTATAAAATGGCGAAGGCAGTCCGTGTTTTTCTTTTTTTCGCTGCACTACGTAGGTACATACAATCAAAGAGATTGGGATTGGATTTGGATTGGATTGAATGTGAGTGAACTTAGCAGATCATTGTCCAGCATATCAAAAATAAATATGAGTTCTTTTCGCATGCAGCTGAGTTCTACAGTTCCTGATACTTTTTAGAAATAGTTCTGGCGTTTTTACGTTTAAAAAGTCAATTGGAAAAATGATCTGCCAACTTCCCGTAGCAGATCATTTTGCAGCAGATCAAAAATAAATGTGAGTTCCTCTCGCATGCGGCTGAGTTCTACAGTTCCTTATACTTTTTAGAAATAGTTCTGGCGTTTTTACGTTAAAAAAGTCAATTGGCAAAATGATCTGCTAACTTCCCGTAGCAGATCATTTTGCAGCAGATCAAAAATAAATGTGAGTTCTTCTCGCATGCGGCTGATTTCTACAGTTCCTGATACTTTTCAGGAATAGTTCTGAACTCTAGATTGCAGTTCTGATATAAACCTGCAAAACACGAAAGAGTTCTAGCTTTCAGGATTGTTTGAAACGATAAAAATAGTATTTTACGATTTTTTTTACTTTCTGACATGATCTGCTGGCACTGGAACGTGAGTTCTGGACTCCAATCGAGTTCCTTATTGCAGTTCTAGTACGAATGTGTGAAAAACGAAAGAGTTCTAGCCTTTCACAATAATCTGAATCGGTGAAGATGTTATTTTTCGACTTTTTCTTTTTGACATGATCTGCTGGCACTCGAACGTGAGTTCTGGACTCAAATCGAGTTCTAGATTGCAGTTCTGATATGAACATGTAAAAAACGAAAGAGTTCTAGCTTTCAGGATTGTTTGAAACCATAAAAATTGTATTTTTCTGCGAAATCTTTCAAATTTGTAAACTAAAAAGCTGGAAATAAAAAACAAGTAATTAAAAAAACTAAAAACCCGACTGCGGCATTTTAAATTAAATAAAAGTTGGACGCAGGCGGGACCCATATCATTCTTTTATCATATTTTCAAACTCAAATGGCCTGCTTCCAATTTTTATTTAATTTAAAATGGCCTTGTTTTTAGCTTTTCAGTTTTTTTAACTTAATTTTTTACCGCAGTCGGGTTTTTTAGTTTTTTTAATTCCCCAAGAGAACTTTTTTCTAGGACTCGATTCGGGCTGCAATTCAAATGGGCAGCAGAGTTCTCTATGCATTCCACCACCATACCATACTGCGATCGCCAACCCGCCTGCCAAGCGTGGCGATTATGGCAAATCCCCCCATCCCCCCTTTTGTGGGAGGCCTATGTCCAGCAGTGGACGTCTTTCGGCTTGTTTCAATAGTTTAAATTATTTCTGGAGGCTAAAATTTTTCTTTTTTCCGCACACCTGTAACACAATTTCAAACTAGATTTTTATTTGTGTCTGAAAGGAGAATGACCAAAAGTCGTACCAAAAAGTCTCATGCATCACGATCAAAATATTGTAGTAATAATTTTCATAATTTTTTTACGACATTACGCATCGGGGATTTAATTTTTGAACAGGGAATTTAAATTAAAAAAGTGTTCAAAATCAAAATCAAAATGTTTTATTTCACATAAACCAACATGGGCACTTATGAAACGTCAGAAGCTAGGTGCACGGTTCCAATTGGTCGTTTCCTATGGAGAAGAACCGGCAAGAAACTCCACGGTTACTCTTTTTAAAAATAATTGGCTTTTACAATGTTTCCAGATTACAGTAGGTATGGGAGGACAGCGCAGGCCTGTCAACAAGTACCAAGTACTTGATAGAATAAAAAATGGTCTACAGATCTAAAGTCCATAAGGCCTACAAAGTCCTCACATTTACAAAATAAGAATCTATCAAAAGGATAAATAAAAAAATAAAATAAAAATATTAATAAAAACCTACTAAAACCAAGTGTTATGATTCCCATTAAAACCACTAAAAGAGGTGAACAATTTGAATTGTCTGTATATAATGTCAAATAGTAAAGTAATTATGTCAAATAGTATATAATGTCAAATAATAAAGAAATTATGTCAAAAAGTATGTAAAAAGAAAATATAATAAAAATTAAACATCGTAATTTGAGAGCAGTTAATAGACATTTACATAGTTATGCCGTTAATGAGAAGCCAGGGAAGCCACATGTGCAGAAGGAATTATTGCCAGACTACCTTGTCTTCAACATAGTCTTTAATCTTATAATATGCTTTTTTGATTAGGACACGTTTGATGAGGGTTTTGAAGAAATGACTTGCTAGTTTTAGTTAATCTAAATTTAGGTAACACAATTTCATTTTTACTACGTGTATTTATATTATGGAAATCGCTTCTTATTTTGAAGAGTCCTAAGTTTTTGCGAACATACAAAATACTTTCTAAAATATAAAGAGAAGGCAGAGTTAGTATATCAATTTCTTTGAATTTGTTTCTAAGAGACTCGCGAGGACCCATTTTATAGATTGCGCGGATTGCCCTCTTCTGTAAAATGAAAATCGAATCTACGTCAGCTGCCGATCCCCACAACAGAACACCATAAGACATATGTTGATATTGTTTTATTCCCTTTACATGAAGTTCCGTTTCAAATGATATGATATGACCTTGAATTTTGAAAGTGCTATGATGTCTTACAAAAAACATGTAAAAAATTGTAAGTACATACTTTGTCTATTCTTCATTAATTAAAAATAACTACAATAGAATAGGCTGTTTTTTAGAGCAATAATGGCCGTTCGTGTCAAACAAAATAAAGTACCTAGTTTTTAGGTTATTTCGATTTTTTGAAAATCTCCGAAACCCGGGTTTTGTTCACAAAAAGAACTTTTTCTTTCAACTACGTAGTAATGGTATCATTATCACTACAAAACCGATCACAAAGGTCGTATTTTTATACGTATTAAAACAGTGCAAAAATGTTGTATGAAATCTCATGGTTTTTATTGGCACATTTTTTATTAATGAACTGTTTTTTATTTTTTATTTAGATATAAATTTACCACAGCTGAATAAAACCGACTCGGTCAAAAAAGAAAAAACTGGCCAAGTGCGAGTCGGACTCGCACAAGAAGGGTTCCGTACCACAAGGAAAACGCCGAAAAAAACACGTCTGCTGTATGGGAGCCCCCCTTAAATATTTTTTTTATTTTGATTTTAGTATTTGTTGTTATAGCGGCAACAGAAGTACATAATTTGTGAAAATTTCAACTGTCTAGCTATCGCGGTTCTTGAGATACAGCCTGGTGACAGACAGACGGGCGGACGGACGGACGGACGGACGGACAGACAGCAAAGTCTTAGTAATGGGGTCCCGTTTTTACCCTTTGGGTAGGGAACCTGAAAGTTAGAACTCTTTCGTGCTTAACAGGTTGATATCAGACCTGCAATGAGTAACTCGATTCGAGTCCAGAACTCACGTTCCAGTGCCAGCAGATCATGTCAGAAAGTTAAAAAAATCGAAAAATACTATTTTTATCGTTTCAAACAATCCTGAAAGCTAGAACTCTTTCGTTTTTTACAGGTTCATATCAGAACTGCAATCTAGAACTCGATTCGAGTCCAGAACTCACGTTCGAGTGCCAGCAGATCATGTCAGAACGTTTAAAAAGTCGAAAAATACTATTTTTATCGTTTCAAACAATCCTGAAAGCTAGAACTCTTTCGTGCTTTACAGGTTCATATCAAAACTGTAATAAGGAACTCGACTCGAGTCCAGAACTCACGTTTCAGTGCCAGCAGATCATGTCAGAAAGTAAAAAAAATCGAAAAATACTATTTTTATCGTTTCAAACAATCCTGAAAGCTAGAACTTTTTCGTGTTTTACAGGTTCATATCAGAACTGCAATAAGGAACTCGATTCGA
Organism: Mesoligia furuncula; assembly: GCA_916614155.1. Taxonomy (NCBI): domain Eukaryota; kingdom Metazoa; phylum Arthropoda; class Insecta; order Lepidoptera; family Noctuidae; genus Mesoligia; species Mesoligia furuncula. The sequence continues at coordinate 21,453,791 of OU744814.1, read as the reverse complement.
GTCCAGAACTCACGTTCCAGTGCCAGCAGATCATGTCAGAAAGTTAAAAAAATCGAAAAATACTATTTTTATCGTTTCAAACAATCCTGAAAGTTAGAACTCTTTTGTTTTTTACAGATTCATATCAAAACTGCAATCTAGAATTCGATTCGAGTCCAAAACTGACGTTTGAGTGCCAGCAGATCATGTCAGAACGTTTAAAAATCAGAAAAATACTATTTTAATCATTTCAAACAATCCTGAAAGCTAGAACTCTTTCGTTTTTTACATGTTCATATCAGAACTGCAATCTAGAACTCGATTTGAGTCCAGAACTCACGTTTCAGTGCCAGCAGATCATGTCAGAAAGTAAAAAAAATCGAAAAATACTATTTTTATCGTTTCAAACAATCCTGAAAGCTAGAACTCTTTTGTTTTTTACAGATTCATATCAAAACTGCAATCTAGAATTCGATTCGAGTCCAAAACTGACGTTTGAGTGCCAGCAGATCATGTCAGAACGTTTAAAAATCAGAAAAATACTATTTTAATCATTTCAAACAATCCTGAAAGCTAGAACTCTTTCGTTTTTTACATGTTCATATCAGAACTGCAATCTAGAACTCGATTTGAGTCCAGAACTCACGTTCGAGTGCCAGCAGATCATGTCAAAAAGAAAAAGTCGAAAAATAACATTTTCACCGATTCAGATTTTTGTGAAAGGCTAGAACTCTTTCGTTTTTCACAGATTCGTATTAGAACTGCAGTATGGAACACGATTCGAGTCCAGAACTCACGTTCCAGTGCCAGCAGATCATGTCAGAAAGTTAAAAAAATCGTAAAATACTATTTTTATCGTTTCAAACAATCCTGAAAGTTAGAACTCTTTCGTGCTTTACAGGTTCATATCAGACCTGCAATGAGTAACTCGATTCGAGTCCAGAACTCACGTTCCAGTGCCAGCAGATCATGTCAGAAAGTTAAAAAAATCGAAAAATACTATTTTTATCGTTTCAAACAATCCTGAAAGTTAGAACTCTTTTGTTTTTTACAGATTCATATCAGAACTGCAATCTAGAATTTGATTCGAGTCCAAAACTGACGTTCGAGTGCCAGCAGATCATGCCAAAAAGAAAAAGTCGAAAAATAACATTTTCACCGATTCAGATTATTGTGAAAGGCTAGAACTCTTTCGTTTTTCACAAATTCGTATTAGAACTGCAATAAAGAACTCGATTGGAGTCCAGAACTCACGTTCCAGTGCCAGCAGATCATGTCAGAAAGTAAAAAAAATCGAAAAATACTATTTTTATCGTTTCAAACAATCCTGAAAGCTAGAACTCTTTCCTTTTATACAGGTTCATATCAGAACTGCAATCTAGAACTCGATTCGAGTCCAGAACTCACGTTCGACTGCCAGCAGATCATGTCAAAAAGAAAAAGTCGAAAAATACCATTTTCATCGATTCAGATTATTGTGAAAGGCTAGAACTCTTTCGTTTTTCACAAATTCGTATTAGAACTGCAATAAAGAACTCGATTCGAGTCCAGAACTCACGTTCCAGTGCCAGCAGATCATGTCAGAAAGTTAAAAAAATCGTAAAATACTATTTTTATGGTTTCAAATAATCCTGAAAGCTAGAACTCTTTCGTGTTTTGCAGGTTCATATCAGAACTGCAATCTAGAACTCGATTCGAGTCCAGAACTCACGTTCCAGTGCCAGCAGATCATGTCAAAAAGAAAAAGTCGAAAAATAACATTTTCATCGATTCAGATTACTGTGAAAGTCTAGAACTCTTTCGTTTTTTACAGGTTCATTTCAGAACTTCAATAAGGAACTCGATTCGAGTCCAGAACTCACGTTCCAGTGCCAGCAGATCGTGTCAGAACGGTTAAAAAGTCGAAAAATACGATTTTTATCGTTTCATACAATTCTTGAAACCTAAAACTCTTTCGTTTTTTACAGGTTCATAAGATTGGTACTGCAATCTAGAGTTCAGAACTATTCCTGAAAAGTATCAGGAACTGTAGAAATCAGCCGCATGCGAGAAGAACTCACATTTATTTTTGATCTGCTGCAAAATGATCTGCTACGGGAAGTTAGCAGATCATTTTGCCAATTGACTTTTTTAACGTAAAAACGCCAGAACTATTTCTAAAAAGTATCAGGAACTGTAGAACTCAGCCGCATGCGAGAGGAACTCACATTTATTTTTGATCTGCTGCAAAATGATCTGCTACGGGAAGTTGGCAGATCATTTTGCCAATTGACTTTTTTAACGTAAAAACGCCAGAACTATTTCTAAAAAGTATCAGGAACTGTAGAACTCAGCTGCATGCGAAAAGAACTCATATTTATTTTTGATCTGCTGGACAATGATCTGCTAAGTTCACTCACATTTGAATTGATTGATATTTTAGCATAGACAAAAAAAAAAAAACTGAAAAATGCAACTTAATTTAATCGTATTAATCCAATGAGATTTGATACGACTAACTTAAAAGTTAACTGTCCATTCTATTATCCTTTTATGATTCTGCCAAAGTGGCCTTTTCAGACTCCCAGATAGGCATGATATATGCTCCATGTAAATATTGGTATCAAACTGCAACCGGTTAGACTGAAAGCCGACTCCAATATAGCCCAACTGTTTTGGCGTCCGCTAGGATATTTGTTTAAAAATTAGCACTTTTACCTAACTCATTCAAGATTTATTCATTTATTCAGAAAATGTGTGTAGATTTAGGAGAATGAAAATAATGTCGATGATCGGCAATTCCCATATTTTAAAGACCTATCAAAAACAAACACTATCCCTCTTACTATGAATAGTTACACACCGATTTCTCTCTTTCAGTCGTCAGTAATTTGACTTTCAAAAGAAGAAGACAAAGCGTTGTGTAACTATACAGACGCTATACAACGTTTATTAGTAAGGGGGTAATAATTTACCTACTATTTTAAGTTTTTGACACTGATTGATAACAATGTTGTCTTTTATAAATCTTAGGCGTCTCAGTTTTTGTCTGCCAAACGAAACTGGGCCTCAAGTCTGCTATAACAATAGTGTCAGAATGGTCTATCATTGATGTCATAATTGTTGATTTTGACGAGTTTGGTAATCTACTAATATAATGGCGTCATTATGACCTTCCAATTGTCAACCACTGACACTCCATTGAAAGAAATGGCATAGAATGATAATCTCGTACATAATGACAAATTAATTACTGACTTAGGCGGTAATCTGCTAAAATTTTGTCAGTGCCTTTGATCAGTGACCTTCTTGGAACGTCATTGTGCAGTCATTGCTTTTAATTCGTTACGAGTATCGTCTTTATGTTCTTTGCCATTGACCGAGCAATGATCGACCTATGAATTTAGCAGATTACGAACTTTTAGCATAATGACAATGGGATCGGGATGGAATGACGAATTTATAAAAATAGCAGACTTGGGCCCCTGTTTTGTTGTGAGGGACGCCATCATTTTTCTAAAGATAGTCTCGATTCAGTCTGTGCACAACCTTATGACTTTGTTAAACGGCACTCTTCGCGAGCAACGAACCACAACGAACATACATTCTAATGTATGTTGGTTGTAATTTTCTAAAATTCAAATTAATTTATTAAACTTACACATAGTTCACAAACATACGAGTATTGGCATGCAATTCTAACCATCAGAAAACTTAGATTGATTTAACAGCGGGTCCTAAACTAGACACAGCCTGTATCCCAAACACTACAGAAAGTTAATAATTTAATGACTTCTGCAAGATCGTTATTGATAATTTCATAATACAATTCTTAAGGGTAATATTTTTTATTTTATTTTCAACGTTACTATTGTACAATTTAACACTAAAATATACATAATTATGATATAGTATATACAAGTATATCTATAAAAAAAAGGAAAAGAAAAAGACAGGATTGGGCATCAAAAAATTTGTCCACATCGCTGTCAATGGCATAAGTGCCCAAAAGGCTGGCAGCATTACCACGTTGGATGGCAATGCTTATTATTTGGGTTAAAAATAGGCCAGCCCTCTGGTCACGTGAACGGTCAACCAACCGCTTGGCGATGTCTTCAAATATTCGATGAGCACTTGGACCAATTCATAATAATTAAAATGAACATTCGTTTACGAGCACAGTTACAAAAGCTCGAGCAACGAATATTTTCAAAACAAATACGTCAAGCGAATGCTCGCGGTGAGCACCGTCTCTAAAATGACAAAAATAAAATGATAGTGAAAATGGTAAATGGTATTCACCGCGAGCATTCGCTAAAAGATGAAGACAATTTTTCCCCAACAACCTGACATGCGAACTAAATACCTAACAATTGTTTTATTGACAAACTCGCTTCACTCAGATAGGCTGTTCAAATAAATATTGGGCTCGAAATAAAAATTGATGCTTTCAGCTCTCAGTAAACAAAAATGATTGATTATTCCTCGTTCAATCACAGGGACAATTTAAAAAAAATATCGTTGCGAACACCAATATTTAGTTTTTATATTGATTTGGGTTTTTATTTACATTGCAATGTGTGAAGTTTTTGTTTTCATTAAAGCTTGGAAATAGTGATGGTTCCTGGCCGGTTTTTTATAAGTTTGACTCTTATCTGTCAAACCTTTTCTATCTATTCTTATCTTATCTATGTCGGGATCGGCTTTTAGTCTAACCGGATGCAGCTGAATACCAATGGTTGACATGGAAATAGATAATTGCTTCATATCTTGCAATAAATTACCACCCTTGTGTCATCGTGCTTGTCTTTCTTTTCTATGCAGTCCGATAGTGACCGTGCTTTAGGTCATGTAAGCCCCTTGATTGGATTGGTAATAATAATAATTATTATTTACCTAATGAGTTTTATTACAGTACAAAATAACCAAACTTAAACAAAACTGAAAACATCACGGCCCGATTAAATTCAATTACGTAATTAAGAATCAAAATGAAGTTACAAAAGCTTTTATTATCCTTTAAGTAAAATTATAACGTAATTAGGTTAATAGGACGCCGGATAAGGGTAGCTTTCAATAACGTTATAAAGGAATCCGAAACGGTTTTTAAGACATCGCTAGAGGCGTTTAGGGGGTTCAAGGATCTTGCCTTTTGAAGTTATAAGAGAAATATTGAAATGGCGAAATGGAGGACTGAATGTTTTTGGGTAGATTCCGGGTTATTTGAATAACAAATCTTGCATTTGAATAAGACATAATATAAGGTTTTCACAGACATGTTTAGTAGCAGCCGAGCACAAAATATACTGATTCCAAGTTTTTTGCCTTGTTTATCTCGCACCCTTAATAGTAATCATCTGCCTGGCCTTTTCTCAACTATGTTGGCTTCCAGTCGAACCAGATGCTACTGAGTACCAGTATTTTACATGGAGCGACTGCCTATATGACCTTCAGAACCCAGTTACTGGGTAATACGATTTATGTTAAAACAAGAGCAACACGCGGACGAAGTCGCAGGCAGAAGCTAGTTCTCTATAAGTAATCTGAAGAGCCGACTGCAATATAGAAAGATGATTCTATAGGTAGGTATAACCACAAAATACAGAGAGTACAGAAGACAATCTACATACAAAGTGCGCTCGAGCAACGCACACATAGACACCGCTCACGGACACGTTATCTCGGACGGGTTGGGAGTAGTGTGAGCGCGGGTGCCATCCGCCTGAGACACGCGTCTGTGAAGTGCAAAAATGGAGCAAAAATGGCCATCTAACCTCGATTTATGTAATAGTTTCCTATTTTGAATCAGTACAAACGAAGTAACTTTTTGTAAGGTAAATTCACGCCACCAACTATTACGTAAGTTGTAAACATGATTTTTTGTTTGTGTAGATATTGTGTTGTTTTTAGTGTCATTTGGTAGGATAGGGCAAAATAAATTGTGTAAATAAGGTAATCCGTTTTGAAGTTATTAGAGATTTTCGATTGTGAAAATTGACAAATGTAAAATTTTATATGTTTTTGTTCTGTAAATTTTTTGTATTGTAATACTATGTTTATAGTTTTGTTTTAATATTGTAGAATAAGCTCAACAATAAACCAAACAACTAGATACGAGTGCCACTACCACGATTGTCTTTTTGTGCATAAGCCAAAGTTGACAACCCTAGCGCGACCCGAGCGCAGGTATGAAAAGTGAAGTACAGACGCCAGTACATCAAGCTACTACAATATGTCTCATTTCTTTAACAGATTTTCAACTATATCGCTAAAGCATAAGGGTCAAAGTTGATTGGGATAATTTGACAGTTTCGGGTAGCTTGATGTGCTGGTGTCTGCACATACGTGTGAATGCCTTCTGTACTCTCTGTATTTTGTGGTATATTGGTCCCAACAATTCTCAGTAACAAACCCCAAAGCGGTTACTTGATTAATAAATTTATGACCAATTGATTTCCATTGTTATAATCCAATAATTTAATATTTGCTTAGGCCCTTCATAATTTATTACATATACCCTAAGTAAATATCGCTTAATTGGGTCAATAGAACGAGCTTCATAAAGGGTTCAGTCTGTTACCGAAATGTGTTGGATTTTTCCACTGATTTTGCAAGAAAATATTTGCACGTTTACTGAGGCAAATATTTTGTTTAAATGATAAATTATTTACTTTCTGTAGCTAGGTTTGTACAAACACTTTTACACGTCAATTATATTTTTTTAAACTAGATGAGGTCGGCGTTTTTTATCTGACTATTCTGAGAAGATAGGCCGAAACAAACTCAGAGGTCACAGTCTCTTTTAAAGTCCAGACAAAATCTTGGTCAGGTCGTGTGAAGACCATGTAGATTGGTGTCTGAAATGATCATTTGAGGAAAAGACAGATTGAGTGGACCTGTCCCACGTGTACACGCATTTGTCAGTAACCATACAGCTCAACTCAGAACTTAAGGAGCTCAACGATTCGACGAACAATACCAAAGACAGGACATTTGGGTAGGCCGCATAAACTACTCAAACTGCCAGACCATGATTAAAACGGACACAATGACCCACATAGTCCTCATATTCACAGTAATTAAAATAATATTATGTTGTATTGTTTAAGACTGAGAAAGTATGTATGTGTCTCTTGTTATCATCAAGCCATTACTGTTGGCGTGCTAAGGGTAGGGTTGATTATTGCGCAATAGAAAAACCGTTAGCAGTTCAAATCAGATCATAATTTTACGAACAAATGAATCACACTAGCGAATCACACACTATAGATACTGTAGAGGTCCAGACGGGACCTCTAGAATAGGTGGTATTATTTGAAAAGCCTTTGACTTGGAACTAATATTTTTTTAAGAGAACAATACAGCTTCACGATAATTCTAGCACTGACTCTATAGAATAAAAACACCATATTAAAATATTTGAATACTCGCATGAACGTTCGAATGGAACACGTGTACAATTATATCCAGCCAGCGCCTTTTGCTAAAGGCAGGATCACACATACTCTACAGTACACAAATCAACGATACGGACCGCGAGACAGTTTCTGAGCACATGTTGTCCGTACGATGTCCAATGATCAAGAGAGTCGACTCCCACGTAGGTACTCTGACGTTGGCCGCTCTCCCTATCCTCTGCGGTCGAAAATTGGCAGGCGGCGGGGCCAATGACCAAGGGTGCCAGACACGGGGTCGTCTGGCGCCCAGGTGCTGGTTTGGTCCCTGGGGTGGTCACGGCGTGCTACGTGTTCTGGTGCGCCGGTGATGGGGAGTACCTACTCCCCAGAGGAGGGTCCGGTGACGGCCAGCCGCAGCGGGTTCATGGATTCCCGCCATAAGCGGAAGAAGAGGACACCGTGGAGTTTTAGTGGGTTAGAGTCCCACATAACCGCACTATCTCCCCGTGGCAGGGCAGAATACATGAGCATTTCTCCACGTTAAAAAGAAGGCTAAACTCTGTCAAGTGCCGCCGGGTGGCGCTGGCGTCCCGAAAGTCAAACGAACTGACGTATTACCGACATATATTTATTTTTATGCCTTTGGCTGTTGGTAGACCTGTGGCCAGCTGAACATTTTTTTTTATTACCCGACTGCGCGACGCAAAGGAGTGGTAATGTGTTCATCAGCCTATGTATGTATGTATGTATGTATGTATGTATGTATGTATGTTTATATGTTCCTTTGAAGCACTATACAGACCAAACGCCTCGGCCGATTTTTATGATTCACACGTTAATCGATTCCTCTTAGTCCGGCGAGTGTCACTAAAGACATGACGTTAGTGAAAATTCAATATGGCGACTACTGGACGCCATATTAAATATTTTTTTTAATTTTTTTTTTCAAAACCTATCGAGTGGGGTATCAAAATAAAGGGTTTTAAAAGGTGATTACAAAAATATATACAACATATATACTTAAAAGCAATTCGAAGTGACAAATCGCAAAAAACACCTACCAAGAACTAAATCGTCTGCGAAATCTTTCTTTGTAAACTAACAAGCTGGAAATAAAAAAAGTTATTTAAAAAATCAAAAAACCCGACTGCGGTAAAAAACTTAAGTTAAAAGAAACTGAAAAGCTAAAAACAAGCCCATTTTAAATTAAATAAAAGTTGGAAGCAGGCGGGACCCATTTGAATTTGAAATTACAATAAAAATTATGTGGGTCCCGCCTGCTTCCAACTTTTATTTAATTTAAAATGGGCTTCTTTTTAGCTTTTCAGTTTCTTTTAACTTAAGTTTTTTACCGCAGTCGGGTTTTTTGATTTTTTAAATAACTTTTTTTAATATTGTAGAATAAGCTCAACAATAAACCAAACAACTAGATACGAGTGCCACTACCACGATAGTTTTTTGTGCATAAGCCAAAGTTGACAACCCTAGCACGACTGCCGAGCGTAGGCATGAAAAGTGAAGTACAGACGCCAGCACATCAAGCTACTACAATATGTATCATTTCTTTAACAGATTTTCAACTTTATCGCTAAAGCATAAGGTTCAAAGTTGATTGGGATAATTTGACAGTTTCGAGTAGCTTGATGTGCAGGTGTCTGCACATACGTGTGATTGCCTTCTGTACCTACTCTCTGTATTTTGTGGTATAACTGACTACATTGGTCCCAAAAATTCTCAGTAACAAACCCCAAAGCGGTTACTTGATTAATAAATTTATGACCAATTGATTTCCATTGTTATAATCCAATAATTTAATATTTGCTTAGGCCGTTCATAATTTATTACATATACCCTAAGTAAACATCGCTTAATTGGATCAATAGAACGAGCTTCATAAAGGGTTCAGTCTGTTACCGAAATGTGTTGGATTTTTCCACTGATTTTGCAAGAAAATATTTGCACGTTTACTGAGGCAAATATTTTGTTTAAATGATAAATTATTTACTTTCTGTAGCTAGGTTTGTACAAACACTTTTACACGTCAATTATATTTTTTTAAACTAGATGAGGTCGGCGTTTTTTATCTGACTATTCTGAGAAGATAGGCCGAAACAAACTCAGAGGTCACAGTCTCTTTTAAAGTCCAGACAAAATCTTGGTCAGGTCGTGTGAAGACCATGTAGATTGGTGTCTGAAATGATCATTTGAGGAAAAGACAGATTGAGTGGACCTGTCCCACGTGTACACGCATTTGTCAGTAACCATACAGCTCAACTCAGAACTTAAGGAGCTCAACGATTCGACGAACAATACCAAAGACAGGACATTTGGGTAGGCCGCATAAACTACTCAAACTGCCAGACCATGATTAAAACGGACACAATGACCCACATAGTCCTCATATTCACAGTAATTAAAATAATATTATGTTGTATTGTTTAAGACTGAGAAAGTATGTATGTGTCTCTTGTTATCATCAAGCCATTACTGTTGGCGTGCTAAGGGTAGGGTTGATTATTGCGCAATAGAAAAACCGTTAGCAGTTCAAATCAGATCATAATTTTACGAACAAATGAATCACACTAGCGAATCACACACTATAGATACTGTAGAGGTCCAGACGGGACCTCTAGAATAGGTGGTATTATTTGAAAAGCCTTTGACTTGGAACTAATATTTTTTTAAGAGAACAATACAGCTTCACGATAATTCTAGCACTGACTCTATAGAATAAAAACACCATATTAAAATATTTGAATACTCGCATGAACGTTCGAATGGAACACGTGTACAATTATATCCAGCCAGCGCCTTTTGCTAAAGGCAGGATCACACATACTCTACAGTACACAAATCAACGATACGGACCGCGAGACAGTTTCTGAGCACATGTTGTCCGTACGATGTCCAATGATCAAGAGAGTCGACTCCCACGTAGGTACTCTGACGTTGGCCGCTCTCCCTATCCTCTGCGGTCGAAAATTGGCAGGCGGCGGGGCCAATGACCAAGGGTGCCAGACACGGGGTCGTCTGGCGCCCAGGTGCTGGTTTGGTCCCTGGGGTGGTCACGGCGTGCTACGTGTTCTGGTGCGCCGGTGATGGGGAGTACCTACTCCCCAGAGGAGGGTCCGGTGACGGCCAGCCGCAGCGGGTTCATGGATTCCCGCCATAAGCGGAAGAAGAGGACACCGTGGAGTTTTAGTGGGTTAGAGTCCCACATAACCGCACTATCTCCCCGTGGCAGGGCAGAATACATGAGCATTTCTCCACGTTAAAAAGAAGGCTAAACTCTGTCAAGTGCCGCCGGGTGGCGCTGGCGTCCCGAAAGTCAAACGAACTGACGTATTACCGACATATATTTATTTTTATGCCTTTGGCTGTTGGTAGACCTGTGGCCAGCTGAACATTTTTTTTATTAATGTTTTTTTTTCATTTATAATAAAATTGGAACAATATTTTAAACCCAGGGTTTCACAATCTGAAGATCAATTATTCCCGTAATTAAAGCGTCCAAAATCTAGTCCCAATCTCATTTTAATGACAATAAACGTCAAAAATTTATCTAAAATATATAGGTGTATTAGAGGTATATTTCACAGATTGAGGCAAATTAGAATGCGAATATAGGAATTACAACATAAACATAATCAGCTGCTGGAACACAGGCTTCCTCCCTATGAGAGGAACCTCACGATGCGGGCCCATCGCGGATTTGTAGATTTCATATGTCTTCGAATTTTAGGTCCCAGGACACCCCGATTCCCTCACAATGTTTTCCTTCACCGTTTTGAGAATATAATCATCATCATCATCCTTTCAGCCGAAAGACGTCCACTGCTGGACATAGGCCTCTCCCAAAAGGGGGAGGGTTTGCCATAATCGCCACGCTTGGCAGGCGGGTTGGCGAACGCAGTATGGTATGGTGGTGGAATGCATAGAGAATGCTGCTGCCCATTGTCCGGTTAGACCCTTAGTCGCCTTTTACGACACCAACGGGAAGTATGGGGTGGTGCAATTCTTTAAGTCCGGCACCACACAGACGAGTCCGGCACCACACAGACGAGATGAGAATATAATACAATACGGGAATTGCTTCTCTGTTATTGTCATTTATATGCATAGCATAATTAATTAAAGCACGATAGTCACAGGACAATGAAATGATAAAATTCTTATCTTTAAAGCAAAAACAACACACACAAACAAAAATCCCACTTCGTATAAAGGGTGGTCAAAAAGTCATGGATCAAACGAAATAGGGAGATAAAGGAGGTCATTTCCAACGCTTCAAAATGTTTGGAAAAAATTAATTGTTCTTGAAATTTGGTACTCAGAGCCGCAATAGAACTTTTTTGGTGCTGATACATTATCTAGTAATATTACAACACCGTTTATTTCATTGTTTTCTATCAGATTTTTTTTAATTAGTCTAATTAAATTGTAGAAGAACTCGTTATACAAAAATAAAATATTGTATTGTATCTACTAACAAAATATGGGTTATTATCCGAAATAAACGTTTTGATTGATTGATTGATTGAAAAATATTCATAACTTGTAGAAAGATTTTTTTTGGAAATAATATTAATTTATTTCATAAAAAGTGGTACAGTCTGTTACAAAGTAGGATGGCAACAATACACCAATACAATTTTACGATCTAATGTCCTAGCTAGGTTACTTAGTAGCCTGTATTAAGGACAAACAGCCCTCATTTCCCGAAAATAGGACAAGACTATTTCTTAGACTGATACATAATTATTATTAACAGCATTTTGAACAAATAAAAGTCCAGTACAAGAATGTCTGAGTGCGAGCGCGTGTGTGTGTGTGTTTGTTTGCATGTGTGTGGGTGGGTGTGAGAGTAAGAGTGTGTGTTTCTGTTTTATGAGTTAATTCATTGTTGTAAGAAGAGATTCGCTATCATCATAATTTTTGGTAGAAAGAAATTCAACAACAACGAATTTAAAAAAAAATCAAAATAAACAAAATTAAATTCAAATACAACAGGTTTGCAGCGGAACTATTGCGTTTATTCTATTTTATAGAAATGGTCCTTGATAAAAAAAGAATATTTTTGTAAAAGTCAAGGTACATAAATACTTTTTCTTCTTCTGGGTATTGTCGGCCGACGTGCAATTGGAGTATTAGTGTGCTGTTGTAAAATCGTGCTGAATATAATAAATAAATATTTGGCGGAACGGTAAGAACCTTGCATTTCTGGCAGAGGACAAAGGTGTGATAAAGTATTGGTCGGAATTGTCCTTTATCTCCTTATTTTGTTTGACCTACGAATTTTTAACCACCCTATATAAATGCAGATTCCATATAAAATCCAGCGAAACGTTTTCAGTAAAAGATGCTGAATTTCATGAATCTTTGAGCAATAATACAGTGTTCCGTGTATGTCATTTGCATGAACCAACGATATTAATATGAATGTTCATATTTATAAAATGGAATTCCTTGAAACTCTAGCAGAAGTTTCATGCTTTTTCAGTTATGAAATTAAAGATCGACGGAAAAGGATATACATAATAATATAATATTATCTTTCGTTTTTAAAAATACACCGACCTGAGATGTATTTGCGACAGAAAACGGAATCTCAGTTTTCAAATCCTACTGGTAGTTCCAGAGATTAGCGCATTCAAACCAACCACCTCTTCAGCTTTTTTAGGGTTCCGTACCCAAAGGGTAAAACTAGACCCTATTACTAAGACTCCGCTGTCCGTCTGTCCGTCTATCACCAGGCTGCATCTCGTAACCGTGATATCTAGACAGTTGAAATTTTCTCAGATGATGTATTTCTGTTGCCGCTATTACAACAAATAGGTACTAAAAACAGAATAAAATAAATATTTAAGGGGGGCTCCCACACAACAAACGTGATTTTTTCGGCGGTTTTTACCTTGTGGTACGGAACTCTTTGTGTGTGCGAATCCGTTTATTAATGTAGAAGATAGATACAGATAATTACATAAGTTAAATACCAATTAAATACACATATTCCTAACGGATTAAACTCTCTATATGTAATTAAAATCCTTCGCGTAGTTATGAAGAACATTGCGGTCACTTAGTCAGACTCGAAAAGCGGCTTTAAGGAGCTTACATGACCTAAAGCGCGGTCACTGTCGGACAGCATAGAAAAGAAAGAGAAGCGCGATGACACAACGCGGGTAATTTATTGCAAAAAGAAGCAATTATTTAATTACAAAAAATCTATTGTTTGGACTAAAGATTTAAAGCACTAGTATTTTAGTATGTTGCTTGTAGAATAATCTGACAAAAAACAGAATGATTGTATGTATATTAGTATGGTTTTTATTGTAAAAAGAAAGTTTTATCGTATCAAATTAGTTGTATTATGTTTTCAACACACTATCTACCTAGCATATATCCTGAAGAATATCATATACTTTTCTGATTTTGTTTACTGCTAGTCGTTCATATAGGTACTATTATTGTTTCTAAAACTTGCGTTATTTTGTGTTTAGGTCCTGTAAGCCCCTTAATTTATAATAGGTAAGTATAGTTGGCTTCTTTTGTTTATTTGATTTTTTCCATCGCCAGATAACTTTTATTCGAGGAATAAAATTAACGTTTAACAGTTTTTGTATGAAATAGCTGTCAAAATTTTAAAATTATTCCTCGAATAAAGTTATCAGATGACTGTAAAATCAGCCCTAAAAGTCTAACAAAAAGAAACATTTATTAAACATATTTATACTAGGGCCGGTTGTTTCAAACGGTTGGTTAACGTAACATATTATACGTACGTCAAATAATAACGAGTTCCTAATAGTAATTATTTAACGTAAGTCAAGTCCACAATTTTGTAATTGTAATTTGAAACGAAGCTTTTCTGTTTTGACGATAGCTATCGCCATCTTTGATGTAGATACACGCGTGCGTCACGTAGTCGTGAAACAACCCGCCCTAAGGCTCCGTTCCCGGTCAGCGGGATTGTCCGAAAGGGTTACCGCTGGCCCGGAACATAAAGGGCTAAGGAAGGAACACGGGTGGGTTTTAATCAGTAAGAGTCTGACACTCCCGTCCGCTCCACCCAGAGCGGGAGGGGATGATGACTTGATGACTTCCCACAAGAAAAAAAAAAAGGCTCCGTTCCCACTATGTCGTGACGACAGATTATCGTGTCATTTTAAGCGTCGTGGCTTATGTATTTAAATGGAGGTGTTCACATATAGGACTACACGATTAACGTCCACGAGTTTTTTTTGCAGTGACGATAGATTGTCAAGCCAATAGGGACGGCTAGCACGACAGTCGTAAAACGTTAAAAAAACGCCACAACTTATGGTGACGACAAATCATGTGTCGTTCGACTATCAATCGTACCCACGTATCAAACATACGTATTCACGTTCATTCACGACGAATGTGCAAACGACAAGGCGATTGCCGTGAACAGTAAAAATGACGTCACGATCCAATGGGAACAGCTAGATACGACAGTCGTTCAACGATAAAATATTTCGACGACACAGTGACGATAAGCAGTCGATATAATGGAAACAGCTCGAGACGACAGTCGTCCAACGATAAATTAGTCGTCACGACATAGTGGGAACGCACCCTAACACAACTAACTAATTCATACTTATGCTAAGCTGCTACAAAACACCACTAAACTTTTTATTAATTTATCTTTGAATTGGATTTAAATTTAATTTTACCAAAGTTTGCTTTGAAATAATGCAATTAAAATACTTTTAATTAGTAAGCCCAAATGCTCTACTTCAAAAATACAGTTCAATTTCATTGAACCGAATCTCATTGATTAAGTCTGGCTTGTTTCAATTCCATTTATTAAAAATAAATAATTGATCTAGCCAATTATTTATTTTTATTCTTTGTTTGTAATAATTGTTTCTTCGAAACGTTTTCCTGTTATGGTACAAACAGATACAAATTACTTTAGAGTTTGTTGTATAATTATTTTGTAACTGATTTATTTAACAGGAATTAAGTTTTGTTATTTTTTAGGGTTCTGTAACTCAAAAGGAACAACAGAACCCATATAAGACCACGACACTATAGGGTCCCGTTGACCTAGAATCATGAAATTTGGCAAGAAGCAATGTCATGTAGCTTATGTAAAGGAAAAAATCCTCGAAACTGTAAATTTGTAGTAACATTACAAAAAAAAGGAAAAATATTCAAGTCACGATTCCCGTGTCAAATTAGTTAAATACCTACAAATTTGTACGGAACCCTCGATACGCGAGTCCGACTCGCACTTGACCGGTTTATTAAACCTAAGTAAAATAGACATAATGATGTAATGTGAATTCAATATTGGGCTAAACGTATCGTAATACATATAAATAATATTATAATATTATTATAATTTATATACATACAAACATTCTCATTTTTTGTCAGATTATTCTACAAGCAACATTCTAAAGCACTAGTGTTTTAATTTTTTAGTCCAAACAATACATTTTTTGTAAATAGATAATTGCTTCATATTTTGCAATAAATTACCCGCGTTGTGTCATCGCGCTTCTCTTTCCTTTCTATGCAGTCCGACAGTGACCACGCTTTAGGTCATGTAGCCCCCTTTTTTTTTTTTTTTAGGGATGGGAAATCTTCAAATGACCCCTTCCGCTCTCGGTGGAGTGGAAGGGAGTGTCAGACTCTTACTGACTAAAACCCACCCGTGTTCCTTCCTTTCTCCACCCGCCCTTTATGTTCCGGGCCAGCGGCATAACCCTTTCGGACAATCCCGCTGGCCCGGCAAATCCCGCTGACCCGGCAAATAAGTATTATTCATTTATTTATTGCATAATGTACACATACATAGTTATACGCTAGGCTTAAACTAGTCGTACATGACCCTGTTAGGGCGCAGCAAGATTACTTAAAACTAATAATATTGTAGTAGTATTATTATTAAGTAGTATTACGTTTGCAATGCTAAAATTATAATACATCACACAATATACACACACTATATACAATTTTAAAATTTACACACAGATATATATTTTAACTCTATTTTAACATCTTATCTTCCATAAATTCTTGGATACTATAATAACATTTTTTTAAGAGCAATGCCTTTAACCTAGCTTTAAATACACATGTTGTTTCCGTGGACCGTATATTTTCAGGTAATTTGTTGAATATTTGTATGCTTCGGTATTCTGGGCAATTTTTGTACATTTGTAGTCTAGGTGCTGGTAGAATCAACTTGTTTTTGCGGCGCTAGTTCTTGTCAAAATTAAACAGTTTTAGGTTTTTTTTTAACAAAGGTGGCTATTTCTAATATACCTATAAATGGAGTGCAGAGTTAACATTTTTTCTTTTATAAAGTGGGGTTTGCAGCTATCTCTAGGTTTTATTTGAAATAATATTCGCATCTACACTGTGTCCCCATGATGATACCATAGCGTAGCCACGCATAGGCATATGCGTAGTATGCAGAGAGGGCACAGTGAGTTTTTGTATTTGATTTTAGCACACTATTCTTACTACCTTGTTTGTGTAGTGGTCGCAATTGGACTTAAACATAACTGGCACAATCTGCGTGTACCACAGGTTCACCTCTGCGTCACAGAAACAAAAAATAGAAAAAAAAAATGTACTGTATCTGTATTTTAGTTTTTTGCCACCGACTTCCGAAATTAAAGTAATTTTTCACATTGTAGTGTTTTTTTTGGAAGTCGGTTTTTCTTATTAAAAAGTTTTTATTTCTCGCTGTTTAGTGGGTCTGCTTATATCTTAACTAAGATACAATAGCCTAATTACAACTTGCTCATCGCCTTTTACAAAATATTGCTTTTCCCGATGCAGGGACGTTAATTGTTGAGGAGTTCTCCTGGTGATTGACCATCAGCTCCATTTCACCATTCACATTGTGACGAGCATAAATTGCTTGGCAACCATATTAAAGTAATCGAATTGCAACCCGTGAAATACTTATTATTGAGTAGTTCCGATGGCCAACTGTGGTCTTCATCCTCAGTTCTACTTCACCAAATGGTACTTTCCAAGAGAAAAAAAACACCCAAATCGCTATAGGTGTGCCTATAATATTTGAAGAGTTTCTTCAATTTCTCCAGGATCCCATCATCAGATCCTGACCTGATGACAATGGGACCACCTGGAAAACAAAAAATAGTAACCATATTAAAGTAACCGAATCGCAACCCTTGAAATATTTATTATTGAGTAGTTCCGATGGCCAACTGTGTTCTTCATCATCAGTTCCACTTCACCAAATGGTGCTTTCCAAGAGGAAAATCGGAAATTAAGTAACCTTACTTAAGAAATTCTGGGTTTCCCTTACAAATTTTCATCCTCTCATCCTCTATAGGCTTATTTTTACACAAAAACTAGCCTACGTCGTTCCCCAGGATGCCATCTATCTCCTTGCCACATTTAGTAAAAATCCGTACAGTGGTTTATGCGTGGAAAGGTCACATACATACAGACAAATATAAGAGATAAATATGCAGAATCGTCGAATATAGTTGAAGTTTAGTAAGAAACCGATGGATGTTGTCGACTGAAATTTATTTGATAAATGAGCAGTTTGTTTTCTATTAATTAAATTAAATTTTAATTGAGAACAACCATCGGTTTCTTAATAAACTTCAGCTATATCCGACATCCTGCATACTTATCTCTTTTGTTGACTGTACACACATACAAACAGACAAGAAATAAGAAAATATATAGAAGGCATGAATTTATGTACTTAAGAAAGAAAATATCATGTTATTCCTCTAACCTAAGGAATAACAAAACCTGTAGACAGAAATAAAAACACGAGTAGCAAGAACTGCATAGCGAAAATAACATTCCTAGGAAATTCTTTCCTACAATTTTCAACCGACAGCCGGTGCCCTCACCCCATCGTACCGGAAATCCTACGTAACGTGCAGACACCATCTTGATCCCGGCCGGAAGTTAAGAGTCTTATCTAGATGTTTTAGTATTCAACAGCGTTATTCTTGGATCGGTTTAGTCTTAGTCTTTAGAAGTTTTCATAGGTACAGGACTGAGAATATTGGGGTTATTTTTAAATCTTATATTTTGGTGTTCATTATTAGTCAAAGTTACCATTTACTTGGTATTGGTACTATAGAGGTATGGGGAACAGAGTGTAAAGTTCACTCATACTCTATAGAAAAGGGAGGATCCTCCGACTAGACGGGTGTTGTGTCTGGCGGGCAACTGCCCGATGATTCATGTCGGGCCGTTGTACATAATTTATGCTAGTTGCGCGGTAAACTTTGCTTGCGCGATGCAGGATTTTGCGTGACGTCAGTATGACGCGTTGTTCGCATGTGGCGTTGTAAATACCGCTACAGTACTAATGATGCGTAGTGTAGCTTCATTATACAAACTCAAAAGTCAAAGTCAAAGCATTTATTTTAAACTAGCTGAGAACTTCACACCGCCTCAAAATCAATAACAACGAATGCATGAGAAAATGAACTATCTTCACTATCTGGGGGCACGGGAGTGCCCCCAGATAGACATTTCGCTACATTCACATGAGCGTAAAGTGAAAAACTCTCATACTGTTAATGGTTCTTGTAGTAACGAAACGGCCAAGCCATATATTTTGACTAGAGACCTGAATTTTCATTATTTTTAAAATACATAGATTGACTTGGCAATCCCACTGTGGGATACATTGTGTTTTCATGCGATGGCCAAGTCAATTTATTTATTTTAAACATAAAAGATTTTTAATATTGATATGGTCACTACAAGATGTTGTTAGGTTAGCTAATTACGTAATAACTTAAGACAGAAGGTCCCTTAAGAAGGGACGGAATAAGTTAACCGACTTGGTATTACATGGATCTCACAACTTTTTATGGTAGAAGAACTGAGTTGCGAGACTTGGTTTTTTTGACAAGTTTTGTTTTTGATGGCATACGTATATCTTCTAGGTAAACGGGACCTAAAGTCTTTTGTACGTTTCTTGAGCTCGTCTTGGCGGGGGCACTCCCGTGCCCCCGCCAAGACGAGCCAAGCGAAGCGCAAGGGCACTACCTACCTTTTCTCGAAGCACTTCGTCGTATTTTTGAACCTTCTTAACTTCGGTTTGGATTATACCAGATAAACAAAATTTTCGTGATATGATGTCAGTGGTTGACTTATTAAACCTATAAAGTTTCAATTGCATAGCTCTTATACTTTAGATTTTATTGATATCTAAAATACCTCGATTTCGTCACTGACTCACTGACTGATGATCATCAATATTCTTAAGGTTCTTCCTGAAGTCCTAGAAAGCTGAAATTTGGTATGTAAGCTAGTAATAGTACACAAACAACAAAAAAATCATAAAACTTGAAATTTTACCCCCCCAACCCCTGAAACTAGGGGGTGAAAGTTTGTATGAGACTTCCGTAAATTTTGATGCTAGAGGTCTGAAAATTTATATAGGGGGTCCTTGTTATAAATAAACCCCAAAAAAAGAAAGAAAAAATGAACAACAGAAAAAATACTCGTATAAATATCATAGGCAACTTACAAAAAGAAATGAAATCCCACAAAAACATTTCATGTTAAATGTTGCCAAGACGAGATCATGTAGCTCGCACTATCAAAAAGTAATCAGATCTCATGTAGAGCCAAGCTTCTAACTCTACACGCTCTAACTCTACAAGACCTAACTTCGCAAACTCTACACCTTAGTCAAAATATATGGCTTGGCCATTTCGCTACATTCACATGAGCGTAAAGTGAAAAACTCTCATACTGTTAATGGTTCTTGTAGTAACGAAACGGCCAAGCCATATATTTTGACTAGAGACCTGAATTTTCATTATTTTTAAAATACATAGATTGACTTGGCAATCCCACTGTGGGATACATTGTGTTTTCATGCGATGGCCAAGTCAATTTATTTATTTTAAACATAAAAGATTTTTAATATTGATATGGTCACTACAAGATGTTGTTAGGTTAGCTAATTACGTAATAACTTAAGACAGAAGGTCCCTTAAGAAGGGACGGAATAAGTTAACCGACTTGGTATTACATGGATCTCACAACTTTTTATGGTAGAAGAACTGAGTTGCGAGACTTGGTTTTTTTGACAAGTTTTGTTTTTGATGGCATACGTATATCTTCTAGGTAAACGGGACCTAAAGTCTTTTGTACGTTTCTTGAGCGAGAAAATCGTTGATAGCCAGTCTCTTTCTCGTGGGCGGTTGGACAGGTCCCGTATAAGAATTTAATTTGCTTTTTAGGGTTCCGTACCTAAATGGTAAAACGGAACCCTTATGGTGAGACTACGTCTGTCTGTCTGACTGTCACGCTGACTAAAAAAAAAATCTGAAATAATTCTATGTGACTGAAGTTTATGGAAAGATTACAGGAAAAAAAAAACGCTGTCTCTAAATAGCACACTTTTCAGAAATCATCAACAAAAGTTATCCACTATCGGTCAAGAGATGGTGCTGACCTAAAACTGCAATATTCTACATCGCAGCTTGCTGTTATTCTCTGACGAATATTGGGCTCGCGGATAAAAATTTAGAAACATGTGAGGGTACGGAACCCTCGGTGCGCGAGCCCGACTCGCTCTTGCCCGGTTTGTTTATCATGGACCGAGTTTCCAACTCAACCAACTTCGGTAAACTTTTTCTTATTAGCCATAATAAAAAGCAAACAAGAACTTTAAAAAATACAAGGCAATTACGAAACTGTGTGGTTTCTTACCTACAAACGATTCTCTAAAGAAAACAATCTTAAACACATTTTAGCTTATGTAACTCACTTGTACCAACGATAGCCCCATTTTATGTCCAGGCAAATCATTTGATTGTCCATTCCAAGGTTGCCTGGAAGAGATTGCAGAAAGCTATAAGGCGCCCATTGTATATTTTGTTGGGTTTGATTTATTTTTTGTAATGTATTTTATGTAGGCCGGATGAGCTGGACTCCTTTCATAAAGATTGGACCTTGGCAGCTCCGGACAGAGAGAGGTGGAAAGAGAGTAGGGAGGACTTGTAAAGGCTAGTAAAAACAAAGTATTTTTGTGGTGAACAATAATAATATAAACATTTGTGAAATAGTCACAGAAATTGTGTTGACGAAACAAGATGGCGACTTTAGTTCCGATTTTAGTCACGCGCCAAAACAACTTTGTAGCGTTGTACACGTAAAAGCCCTTCGAAAATTAAAACACATTTTTACAAAAAAAAAACAACCGACTTCCAAAAAAAACACTACAAATGGAAAAATAACTTTAATTTCGGAAGTCGGTGTCTTTAGTTCCGCGTTTTCGTTTATTGACACCGACTTCCGAAATTAAAGTTATTTTTCCATTTGTAGTGTTTTTTTTGGAAGTCGGTTGTTTTTTTTTTTTGTAAAAATGTTTTTATTTTTCACTTTTTAGTGGGTCAGTTTGTAATTTATCTAAGTTACAATAGCCTAATGCCAACTGTTCATCACCTTTTACAAAATATTGCTTTTCCCGATGCTAGGACGTTAATTGTTGAGGAGTTCTCCCAGTAAGAACCAGGAGATCCTCAACAATTACTCGCAATACGCATTGTGACGAGCATAAATTGCTTAAGCAACCATATTAAAGTAATCGAATCGCAACCCGTGAAATATTTGTCAGTGAAGAGTATTTTCCGATGGCCATCTGTGATCTTCATCATCAGCTTCACTTTACCAAGTGATGATTTCCGAGAGCAAATGCTCAAGTTACTTTAAAAAATATCCAAATCGCTGTAGCTTTTCCTATAAAAATTGAGGGTTTCCCTCGATTTCCATTTATTTATTTATTTATCCTCCTGCTGGAACGCCATACAGCAATTACACCAACGGAGCAAAAAATTACTTGATGTGCTTATCCATCCTGTGCGCGGTGGACATCTAACGGGCGGCGCGATGGAACACGCATGCTCACACAGCATGGAATCCTCTCATCAGATTCCAACTTGATGATAATGGGACCACCTCGAGAGTATAAAAAAAGAACTTTTGGAATCGGTCCCGCCGTCTTCGAGTAATCGGTGAACATACACAAGGTAGCTACTGTAAACTGTTGAGGAGTTCCCTTAACTGTCCTTCGTCTTCATCATCAGACCCCTAATGACAGTCGCAACCCATCTAGGTGTAAAGTTCACATCAATACAAATTAATCAAGCCCAAACACAAGGTAATTGCTGTAAATCGTTGAGGAGTCCCCTCGACTGCCTTTCGGCTCCATCATCAGATCGACTCCAGGCCTTCATCAAATTGTAGTGCTTTAAAATACTTAATGAAAAAATTAACAAACGCACTAGTCGCTCCTACGATTTTCAAAAGTTCCCCTCGATTTCACTGGGATGCCATCATCAGATCCTGGTTTCCTTATCATGGGACCACCCTTGGCATATCCCCTTTCCAACAAAAAAAGAATAATCAAAATCGGCTCATAAACGACGAAGTTATCCGCGAAACCAATAAAAAAAAAAATATATATATATATACGGTCGAATTGAGAAACCTCCTCCTTTTTTGAAGTCGGTTAAAAAAAACATTAATGAACTAATCATCTTCTGCCTAACCTTTTCCCAACAATGTTGGGGTTGGCTTTCAGTCTAACCGGATGCAGCTGAATACCAATATTTTACATGGAGCGACTGCCTATCTGACCTCCACAGCCCTATTACTGGGTAATAGATACCCCTTTTGGTAAGACTGGTTGTCAGACTTTCGGGCTCCTGACTGGGTTAACGACTGTCAAAGATCCACGAATGACAGCCGGGACCAACGGCTTAAAGTGCTTTCCGAGGCACTGAGGGGTCTGGGGATGTAAAGATCTTCACCCATCCGCAGACCAACCGCGGCAAGCGTAGCTTAACCTGATCGAACGACCTGTGCGACTGTTATTATTTAGCCATTGGCCCCTTATTACAAAATATTAATGAACTAATATTTTGTATTAATATAATAATGTCCATGGAGTTTATTACCCGTTCTTTTCCATAAGTATACACTTTGAAATGTGCAACTAGCTTCATACCTATTTCTGACTGACCGACTCCTTGACAATTCAAAAGTGCCTGTAAATGGTTTAATTAAAATAAACGCTTTGAGTTTGAGTTTGAGAATAGAAAAGAAAGAAAGAAAGAAAAAAGTTTATTTGGACACAGTTCGTGAAATACAAAATTAACAAAATAAAAATTATGTTTCAACAACAATAGTGTGTGCCTTACGGCTGCGCCAAAAAGGTTAATTTCAGCATTAATGCCAGACAGAGCTGTCTGACGCTGGTTTTCTAATGAACCTGTGGGGAAAAAAGAATAATGAGGGATTTTCTTTTTCTTTTTTTTTAACGCTTCCCTAGTCGCTGGATAGATGGCGCTGAACTTGGTAAGTTACTGCAAGGAACGGAACGTCACATAATTTTTTTATTAATTCACTTGGATGTAATTTTGAGACCGTAAAACGAAAGCAAACGAAACTGTCACTCAACGAGCGTATATGACGTGACGCAATGTTTTTCTTTCCAAGCGTTTTGACTTTGGCACCTAGTAACGTAGTCAGTACAACGCCATCTTCAGGGTTCTTTGAAACTATTTTTTTTTTTTAAATACTCAAAAGAAAAACCTCTCATTCCGATCTGTGGAGTAAAGCTCACTTACAGAAAGAATGGCTTTCATTTTGACAGGTAAACTCACGGATATTGAGTTACTACATTCATTGCGTCCTTTACGTTGTTCAAAAGACAAATTTTTCGAATTTATGAAGCAATGGATGATGATAGTGCTTTAAGCAAATAGGATGTTGAAAAGCGAAATAAAAACGCAAGAAATACAACCTAATTACGTCTCTTCATAAAGTCGGCAAAAAATAACTACGCATCATCATTGTCGAACAAGATAAACAGACTACAAGGCTGCTGTCATTTTCAACAAGCAACATATCAACGCGTAGGGCTCCAGAGAGGGAAACGGAAAACGGAAGCTGGCTTATCTCTTGTCTCGCTCTGGGAATGGTGTAAAATGTGAGTGGAAGCGGCATGGAAGAGGTAATTACTTGATTTGGAAGTACGTGAAGAAAGTATCGAGAAAAACCATAGTAGCCCGAAGTCGGGCCTGTCTTTTTTTTAATGGGTTTGCTCTAGACTCTAGTCTAGGTCAGAGGTGAAAGAGACAAAGTAGACGATGGAGTGAGCTTACGCAGAAGAAGCCTGTTCACTCTTACTTTGAAGAA
This sequence comes from Mesoligia furuncula, assembly GCA_916614155.1. Taxonomy (NCBI): domain Eukaryota; kingdom Metazoa; phylum Arthropoda; class Insecta; order Lepidoptera; family Noctuidae; genus Mesoligia; species Mesoligia furuncula. The sequence goes on along the minus strand of OU744814.1, from coordinate 21,429,225 downwards.
GAGAGAGAGAAGAAATTCGGGTTGTATGCGCTCGGAAACACAGACGCAGGTAGAGAGTTCTACTCATTGCTGTGCGCATTATAAAGGACATTTGAAAACGCTTAGTGCAAATTGGTGCAATAGCAACTAGGCAGGGATGGTAACTCGCAAGTTACCATCCCTGCCTTGTTGCTATTCCACTGCAGATTCTGCAGACTTCGGACATTCAGATGCACTGCAGTGCATCTGGATGTCCGAAGGCAAAAGGGGGCCGGTGGAATGAGGTCATGGAGTTCTTGGGCACACTCACCGAAGTACAATCTGTAGAAGACCGACAAGCTGGCAACCTTGCGGCTATGAGCCAAGCTGTAAAGCTTGGCATCCACCAGTTTTACGTCGCCAATGAGCCTCTTAGCTCTGCGTTCCATGTCTTGTTTAGTTTAAAATTTTAATGCGAGCAGGGATGGACACTGGTAATTAATTGGCATTCAACGGAGTAAATAGGTTTCTAGGAAAGTTAGAGTGGTCATTGCTATCTCGTTTCAGCCGATCGACGTCCACTGCTGGACATAGGCCTCCCCCAATTTTGGGAGGGTTTGCCATAATCGCCACGCTTGGCAGGCGGGTTAGCGATCGCAGTGTGGTATGATGGTGGAATACATAGAGAACGCTGCTGCCCATTCTCCGGTACGATCCTTAGTCGCCTTTTACGACACCCACGGGAAATAAGGGGTGGTGGTATTCTTTAAGTCCGGCACCACACAGACTTTTGCTATCTACTGGTTACTTTTAGTGCACATTGGTGTCGAATCCATTGTTCACAAACTAAACTAAAAAGTTCAATGCATCATCTTCTTTCTATCTAATTAAGGCGATTGGCACACTGCACCGCATCACGCAGCGGGACGCAGATAACGTGCCCCCGGGCGTGATTTTTTACACACAAATTCAATAAAAACGCGCTTCCGTGCGGGGAATTTGTCTCCGTTTCACGCATCCCGCTGCGTAATGCGGTGCAGTGTGCCAATCGCCTAAGAAAAGGACAGAAGATAAATTTTAGTTTAGTCCTGTCAAATTAATCAGCGCCTGACTATATTTTTTTATTTATTTTCTGTCCTTTTCTTAATGAGGTAGAAAGAAAATGATGCACTGAATTTAAATTTAGTTTAGTTTGTGAACAAAGGAATCTGCACCATTATCTGGGCAAATGCCTTCTCCCATAAAATAAAAATATTTTTGTCAAAGGTGGAAAAGCATGGACCGTTTTTTGTTGATTTTGTCCAGCTTGTGCCTCCTGGCTTTGTTAAGGCTCCACACAGTCTGCATTACTTTCTATGTATTCCTTCTTTCTTTTTATTGTTTCCTTTCCATGTAGCCCGTATTGTCCTATTGCTGGGTAAGGGTCCCCTTTTTCTATACACTTTAGGAGTGGGAAACAGATAAAATCGCATATCTGTTCCACCTGTTCCTGTTCCACGTAATTAACATTTCCTAAAACCTGTTACAAAATAACAGGCTGTTATTTCATACTAGATATGTGGTCACCAAAAGGGCAATGGTCCGCAGGAGAACCAAGGTAACTGACATAGCCCAAAGAATTGCCAAACTTAAGTGGCTGTGGGCAGGGCACATTGCTCGCAGAACAGATGGCTGATGGGGCCCAAAGGTTCTGGAGTGGCGACCGCCTACCCGAAGACATAGCGTTGGGAGGCCTCCCACAAGGTGGACCGGCGACCTTGTGAAAGCCGCAGGAACCCGTTGGATGCGAGAAGCACAAAACCGGTCGAAGTGGAGGTGCTTGGGGGAGGCCTATGTCCAGAAAGGACGTCTTTCGGCTGAAATGGTGATGTGGGAACAAACTATTGCATGATCTCTGTTACCACAGCTGATTCACGTAGGTACTTCTCTTTCTAACTAAGGTGTTACACCTAAGCGACAAAAGGAAAGAGCTTGTGACGAACGATGTAACAGGGTGTCACAGTCTAACTAAGGTAACTGTCAGAAGCATGAATAGAAAAAAGCTTGTTCTTGGATGGATTCTGTTATCTCGTCGTGGAACAGAAGCTGTTTTTTCAGTTTGTTTATCACAGTTACAGTGTGTTATCTTGTGATGGGTTTGGTTTCCGCACTTAGTCCTTCAATGGACCTTGTGCGTGAGTATGATACCTGTTATATTTAGCTGTTAGGACATATACGCCTCACTCCTAATACACCTTTGTCCCATTGCGCTATTTTGGCCGGTCCTCTTGGCAGGAAACAAGTTCATCCCTCTATCTTAATATTGGTCTGCCGCGACGTCGCAATGAGCAGAGGTGGCCCAGTAGTAATGGCTGAAAATTACGAGTTGCAGGTCGTGGGTACGAACCCCGATAGGCGCTTTACTTTGTCTAAACTATTTCATCACCACTGCTATCAAAACGGTGAAGGAAAACATCGTAAGGAATCCGGCATGTCCTAGAACCAAAAAATTCGAAGACATGTGACGTCTACCAATCCGCACTGGGCCCGCTTGGCGTGGTGGATTACAACCCATTCTCACTAACACAGAGGATACGTGTGACCGAGCAGTGGGATATAGGGATTTATTCAGGTCTGATCCCCTGAACCCCAATCCATGCGGCCTCCTCGATACCCTACTTGTTCGTCTTCTGTTTTAATCTCTGTCTTATCCACATAATCTAGGTTTACTCTTTTTGACAGATAAGTACAGTCAAAAGAAAATAAAAGTTTCATGATTTATAAAATGATGATTATGCAATATTATTGTAACGAGCTTCGGGTTCGTGACAATAAAAACTGCCGATTTAATAACCAAAAATTTACACTTTAACTAACAACACTAATTACAACTCAAACACACTAATTACAATACAGAATTGCACTACTGATCGCTTTAAGTCGCACTTGAAGATTGCTTCGGAAGTTTTCGCTTCGATCGGTTATCTAACACTGTGTCGGTCGTGGCTCGTCCCGGCCTTAGTGCCGCAGATAGTTCTAGAGCCTTCTACTGTAGAAAAGTCCAGAATGTTCGAGTACATATTACATGCCCCGATCGACCAGATGTCGATAGTTCGGGAAAGTTCTAGAAAGTTCTCGCATCCAAATTTCTAGAAGGATCTTGACTACTAGTTCCGCTACTCGATACTAGATGGCGCTAGTGGTAGGTAACTAATGTCACCATGTACCAGGAATTAATTGTGGCGCGCAACATTATTATCTGAATATCATTAATAAGTTTTTGACTTAAGCCAGCCTCGTATCACAAGACACATTTCGTTTCAACTGTACTGACGACTTTATGACATAATTATTAACTTGCAAGTGGCTTCGGGTGAAGCGCTTAAAAGTTTAAAGAAGCTTTTAAAAGCTCTTAATATTTCGAGGAAGTTTTATGATGATGGATTTAATTTATTTTCGGTGTTCTGGTGGTCGCAAGCGCTATTGCTGATCATGAGGTACTGATTTCGATTCCCAGGTCAAGCAAAGTGTTATTGAGTTTTTCCAAGTGCTGTTACGCGTGTGTGTTGGATCATTTAGCTCCCTTCAAAATGGTTGAGCTGAATGGTGCTAATACATGCGTCATGTTCGTGAACGGGCGCCGTCAGTAGGGACTGGTCATCTCTTTGCTGCCATGGCTTATTTTAATTTAATACCTATTTGAATTGTTTTTTTTTTATTTCGTCTTTTCATTACGGACGCTTGTAACGTTCTGAATCGTTCTCACATGTATAATTTTTAACATGAATGATGTAAACAAGACTTTGTAACCATATTATTTTGATTTAAAAGAGTGTCCATGGAGTTTCTAGCCCGTTCTTCTCCATAGGTACCTACGCTTTGGAATGGGCAACTAGCTTCATCTTTCTGACTGACCGACCCCTTGACAATACAAAAGTGCCTGTAATTGGTTTAATTGAAATAAATGCTTTGAGTTTGAATGGATAGAATAAGAAATGAGCACATAAGAGAAAGTCTTAAAGTGGCACCGGTAACTGAAAAGTTGTGTGGAAATCGGCTGTCCATGGTATGGGCATGTGTCACGAAGAAATGAGGAAAATGTCGTGAGGACAGTTTTGAGTATGGATGTCGATGGCTATAAGAGTAGGGGAAGACCAAAGAAACGATGGAACGTGTGTATGATGATACGGTTAGAAAGGGGCTGACTACCGAGATGACGACTAATAGAGAAGTATGGAAGAAAAAGACATGTTGCGCCGACTCCAAATAAATTGGGATAAGGGCAGGAGGTCTGTGTGGTGCCAGACTTAAAAAATAGCACCACCCCATACTTCCCGTGGGTGTCGTAAAATGCGACTAAGGATCGTACCGGAGAATGGGCAGCAGCGTTTTCTATGCATTCCACCACCATACTATACTGCGATCGACCCCCTTTGGGGGAGGCCTATGTCCAGCAGTGGACGTATTACGGCTGAAATGATGATGATGATGAAGGGCAGGAGAATGATGAATTTCTCGGTAGCAGACCGGAGTCTGAATTCAAAGCGAGTTGGTGGCAATAGGCTCGCCCCCTATTTCATGAGACTTAAACATAACTTAACTTAAGTCTAAGTTACCCCACATTGCCTAGAGTAGTGGTTATCGGAGTGCCCTCGTCCATGCAAGAAAAGGAAGTTTTTACTTGTTTGTTCCACCAGAATTTAGCCGAGAACCTACAGGACTACAGCCTCGAGACCTTTTTGACCTCCATTAAGTTAAGCCATAAGTCAGGTAAGAAGGACGCTGAGACCTGTAATTATATAATAGAAGTATCTGCAGACATACGCAAAGCCCTGATATCTAAAGACAGAGTGTTTGTGAATTGGTCTTCATGCCCTGTAAGAGACTTTACTCTAGTCACACGCTGTTATATGTGCCAGCAGTACGGGCATGCAGCCAAATCATGCCGGGAAACCACACCTACCTGTGGCCACTGTGGTGATCTGGGTCATTCCATTAAAGAATGCACAAAGAAGGCTGAGGAACCGAAATGCGCTACTTGCTTGCACTTCAAAAAGCCGAGCAATCACAAGACAAGTGCAGTTGACTGTCCGGCGAAACTAATGGCTGAAAAGAGGTACATAAATACTATTGATTATGGAGGCGCCTAAGAGCGCCGTTAATAACGTATCTTTCTAGCCTTGTTTGTTTTGTTTGTTATTTTTATTTTTTATATTTAGTTATAATTATGATTAATAATTTAATTAGTGACATAGATAATTTCTCTGTATCTGAATGCCATGTTTGTGACGTAGAGCATTGTAAACAATATCTCTCCTCCTACACTAGTACACTAACCGTTCTAACCCAAAATATTCGCAGTATTTTTAAGAATTTCGACAATTTTAACATTTTTATACAACGTCTAGACATAAACTGTGACGTTATTGTCTTAACCGAATGTTGGCTTTCCAAACAATATAACATACCACTAATTCCGGGATATAATATGTATAAAAGTAATATAAATTACAATCAGAACGATGGGGTGGTAGTTTACGCAAGAAACCATCTCAATGTGTCTGTCGAGGAACCAAATATGCACGACTGTAACAGATTGTTAATTAAAATTGGGTCAGAATTAGCGATTCTTGCCTTATATCGACCTCCCTCTTTTAGAAATATAAACAATTTCACCGACTCTCTAAACGACACCTTGCAGAATCTATCATCTTTCAAAAATACAATTCTAATTGGAGATATTAATATCAATATTCTTCCAGAAAGTGCTGACGCAGCCGCTGAGGAATACCTTAACCTATGCGCTTTCCATGGCTTGCTTCCCGCTCACACGCTTCCTACACATCAAAGTGGCTCCTGTTTGGACCATATAATACTCAAGTCGAATTTCCCCGCACTTGCCCTTGTAACTAATTCAACAATAACCGATCACAGTGCTAACCTACTTATTTTAAATTGTAAATTACCAAAAGTAGTCACTCGCACAACATCGCGTTTAAATGTAAACAAACTTGAAGAAGACTTACGCAATATCGAATTTGACCCAGTCTACGATTCCGCTGATCCGCAGTTTTGTATGTTATACTTAATCAAACATGTACAATATGCAATTCAGAAGAATACTGTCATATCTCGGCTAAAAAACAAAGAATACAATATAAAACCATGGATCACGACAGGACTCATTCGCTGTATGAAAAATAGAGATAAACTGCATATTAAAGCTAAATCCAATCCAGATAATTTAATTTTGCAACTGTCGTATAAACGATATCGTAACTTTTGTAATGATCTTCTAAAAAAAGTAAAAAACAACTACGATAAAACTGCACTAGAAAAGGCTGGTGCAAATAGTAAAAAAATCTGGAATTTTATTAAAAGTGTAACGTTTAATTCGAAACAAAATCAGTCATCTTCAGGTTTATTACAAGCACACTCATCACAGCTAACATCTGCCAACATTGCAAATCATTTCTTTGTTAACGTGGGAAAGTGTTTGGCTGAAAAAGTTCGGGGCCAATCGCAATATTTAACAAGCACACCATTTACGTGTAGCACTATTTTATCATCCTTTGCATTGCTAGACACTGACGAGACTGAGGTAGAAATGATAATTATGAGTTTGAAAGACGACTGTGCAGTTGGCTGGGATAACATATCAAATAAAATTATTAAACAGTTCAAGCACATTTTGGTACCGCCACTAACTTATATTTTCCAAAAATGTTTATCTGCAGGTGTTTTTCCCGAGTGCCTAAAAAAAGCTGTTGTTGTCCCCGTTTATAAATCAGGCAGTAAAGATCAAGTCACAAATTATAGACCTATTTCGTTACTGCCTTCTATGTCTAAAATATTAGAAAAAATTATAAATAAAAGGCTTTACAAATACTTGGAGGATAAATTAATTTTGTCTCAGCGGCAGTTTGGATTTAGGCCTAAAATGTCAACAGACGATGCCGTACATCATCTGACTAACTATCTAGGACAAGAACTTGATAATGGTAACCACACAGTAGGAATCTTCCTGGACCTCGCCAAAGCGTTTGACACGGTTTCTATTCCTATTCTGTTGCACAAGCTTGAAACCATAGGTATCAGAGGCACCCAGCTGAAACTATTTAAGAGCTATCTAGAAGATCGTACCCAATGTGTAAGAATTGGAGATGTTCTCAGCGAGGATAAAAAAAACACGTCCTTCGGAGTCCCTCAAGGAAGTATTTTAGGGCCTACATTATTTCTGATATACATAAACGATCTTTGTAATCTAAGTCTAGATCATGGCCAAATTGTTTCTTATGCCGACGACACTGCCCTTCTATTCTCGGCTGACTCAGAAAAAAATGTCTACAAAGTTGCGCAACACGGATTTAATATTGTTAATAAATGGCTTCAACTTAATTCACTAACACTAAATGCAGACAAGACAAATTATATTAAGTTTTCGATGCGCAAGCAAACATCAACTGGCTCTACCTCGACATTATATGCTCATTATTGCACAATTCCAACAGATAACCAATGTGTTTGTCCTCAAATTAAAATGGCAAATACAACAAAATACCTTGGTGTTATAATAGATGACACACTTTCGTTTAAACAACATATAGAAGCTTTAAATAATAGAATTCGCAAGTTGATATTTGTTTTTAAAAAGTTACGCTGTATTGCTGACCCAAAATTAGTTAGACAAGTTTACTTTGCTCTATGTCAATCGATTTTAACTTACTGTATTACCACATGGGGTGGAGCGGGTAAAACAAAGTTACTAACCATCGAGAGAGCTCAGAGGGCGATTCTCAAAGTCTCTACTTTCCGCCCTTTCCTTTTCCCTACTAACCTCCTGTACAAATCTTGTGAAGTATTAACAGTTCGACAGCTATTTATTATGGGCATTGTATTAAAACAACACAAAGCTCTACCCTACAGCGCTAGATATACTAATAAAAGACGTAAAGATATTGTTTGTCCACAAATTTCAACAAAGCATGCTTTTATATCCAAATTTTACCTGTACCTTGGACCTCTCCTATATAATAGACTAAACTCGAAAGCAAACATTTATTCTGTGAACTATACAAATTGTAAGAGAATCCTCAAGGATGCTCTCCAAAGTATGTCTTATGAAGAAACAGAAAATTTACTAACTGTATTAAAGTAAATATAGGTATACAAATTTCACTTATGTTAAATATTTATCAAGTTTAGAAACTAAGTGTTAAGCTACTCAACATATAATTATTTGTCTATTGTAAACTTTCGATTATTTATTAATTTTAAAAGACTATTTTAGCTCGTCTCGCCTGAAACACCTACACACTACCTAGTTCAGGCACGTAAGTCTTAGCAATATAATTTTATTTAAGCAAAACTGTACTAATTTTCATGCCTTATAATTTTGAATAAATATATTATTATTTGTTTTTTCTTTTTTCTCGGAACCATTGGGTCCCGGTCCTTTGGAAGGCGTACGAGGGGCCGAAGCCAACTCGCAGAGGCCCCTTAGGAAATTTTAATGAAATGCGGCACCAACCGACGATTATCCCTGTATGCGCTATGCAAGTGCACCCAAGGATAACCCCCGGTTGGTGTAGGACTATTGCAGGATATGGAAAAATAAAAAGTTGGACTATGGGTTTGGGTGGCTAAAGTGAACTGGTTACCAAGAACTATGGAATAACTACGACCCCTGCCTGATCAATGTTTTATATATACACGGATAAAATGGCAGGGGGTGACTTGCACACTCAACAATGGGCCCCCGGAAACGGTCGCTAGCACATAGTGACGTAGCAACAAAGGGGCAACATGTCCTGAGGTGCTTATGAGGAGTGGAGAGGTATTCCACGGCTATCAGGACAATCCCGGAAGTACGGTCAAGATCCCTACCAGCATCTTACTGGAATACTTCCTTCCTCCGAGCACGTTTGCTCTTGCGAATCTCCACTCAAGCCGGCCAATAAAGGCAAGAATGAGGTGGGAGCTCTGTTCATCGTCATTGTTCACTCCAGCCGGCCAATAAAGGCAAGCCAGAGGTGAGGAACAAGACTTCTCCCTGAAGATAGGGTCCGTGGGGTCGCTACTGCCCAACAGTTCGCCACATGCTGCCCTGCGGATTTCTGTATCTCTCTTGGTCTGGCTCCTCACCTAAGACCTATTCCAGCAAAGTAAACTCTTCCGGCATAGGCCTAGAGTTCGGAGCGCGCAAGCCCCACCACGGCGTCAACGTAGAGATACGGCGGCGGGGTATAATTATTATTATTATTATTATTGGCACCGATTCTGTTGTTCAAAACTAAACTAAATTTAAGTTCATGCATCTTTTTCTTTCTATGTCTTTAAGAAAAGGACAGAAGTGAAATATTAGTTTCGTTCGTTTCAGCCGATAGACGTCCACTGCTGGACATAGGCCTCCCCCAAAGGAAGGGGGGGGGGGGGTTGCCATAATCGCCACGCTTAGCAGGCGGGTTGGCGATCGCAGTATAGTACGGTGGTGGAATGCATAGAGAACGCTGCCCATTCTCCGGTACGACCCTTAGTCGCCTTTTACGACACCCACGGGAAGTATGGGGTGGTGTTATTCTTTAAGTCCGGCACCACACAGACTATTTCTATTTCTTTCTATGTCATTAGGAAAAGGACAGAAGATAAATATTAGTTTAGTCCTGTCAAATGAAGGTCTCTCCATAGACAACTTTAGACGAGATTAAAAAATTGGCTACTAAAAATACGTCACATCACGTCAGGCGCTGAGTAATTTGACAGGACTGAACTAATATTTATCTTCTGTCCTTGTCTTAGTGAAATAGAAAGAAGAAGATACCTGAACTTAAATTTAGTTTAGTTTGTGAACAACAGAATCGCCGCCAATATGTTCCTTCACCGATTTCAGTCATATCCAAGATAAACTCAGAAAGTAAAAACCTTATTTAGTTTTACTCCTTTAGTAAGAATTTTAATTTTAAGTCATCTTATCAAAATATAGGTAACAAAAACTGGCCAAGTGCTAGTCGAACTCGCACACGAAGGGTTCCGTACCACAAGGCAAAAACGCCGAAAAAAACATGTTTGTTGTATGGGAGCCCCCCTTAAATATTTATTTTATTTTAATTTTATTATTTATTATTAAAGTTAAAATACAACTGAGTATTTTGTGAATATTTCACGTGTCTACCTGTTGCTATTTTTGATATCGAGCAGAAAAGGGCAAAAAAATCGCGTTTGTTGTATGGGAGCCCCCCTTAAATATTTATTTTATTTTGTTATTTGTTGTCATAGCGGCAATAGAAATACATACTTTGTGAAAATTTCAACAGTCTAGCTATCGCGGTTCTTGAGATACAGCCTGGTGCAAGGCAGACGGACAGACAGGGAAGTCTTAGTAATAGGGTTCCGTTTTTACCCTTTGGGTACGGAACCCTAAAAAAAGGATACCTACTCTTGTTTTCGACTACCTACAGAAAAATAATAGTAAAACATTTAAAGGATGCTCGACAAAATATCACGGGATTAATATAAATAAATTATCTCTGCAATAAAGCTACCTTCTTAAGCAGCTCTAGTAGGTATTTAAAAGTTAATTCTTCATAGAAAAACACGAAGGAATTCTTACAAAACAAATTCTTGACTCGAGGGAAATCCATCAAGATTCCTTTTCGTAATTAATTATGTACAGGAAACGATTCCCTATGGTATTCGTAATAAGGGCGAGAATACTTTATGAAAAAGATGAATAAAACGAGTTCAAAGTTAGAGAAAATGTCTTTTTTGTATACAAAGTTTTTCGTTTGTCAATAACGTCAATTGGTTAATTTGCCCGCTCAACTGTGTAATAAGTTGGAAAGGAAAAAGTCAATTATTGGAACGCTTTTGGTGTTTTTAAGGTTCCCTAAAATGGTAAAACGGAACCCTTATGGTGAGACTCAGTCTGTCTGTCGGTCTGTCTGTCTGTCACTGCTGGATACCTCAAGAACTACTAATGCTATCAACTTGAAATTTGGAATAGTTTTAGATGACGTTTTCCCTCCTATTTTGCAAATGAGAAAGAAATAAAAATATATGTTTATTTTTTGCAACAGGGACTGAAAGGGGGTCTGAAAAATTCGAAGTAGGGCTACTAGGGCATGTGGGGTATTATTTGAAAGAGTGCAGTAACTGTTTGCACATTCTCAAACATTTTTTCTTTTTTTTTTTTTAGGCCGCATAGTTTTCGACTTTTGATGACAAAGGTAAAAAAAAAAACCCTTATCTCCTAATTTCAGATTTTTCTCTTTGCAAACTTTTGCAAAGAGAAAAATCTGAAATTATTCTAAATGATAGAAGTTTATGTAAAAATTACAGGAAAAATAAAACAAAGTCTCTAAATAGCACACTCTTTCAGAAATCATCGACAAAAGTAACATTAACTCCACTATCAGTCAAAAGATGGCGCTGACATAAAATTGCAATGTTTTACACCGCAGTGCACAGTGTCAAAATTTTCTGACGAATATAGGCCTCGCCGATGAAAAACTAAAAACATGATGGTACGGAACCCTCGGTGCGCGAGTCCGACTCGCTCTTGACCGGTTTTTTATATTAGCCGTAGTCATTTATTCATGAACAAGTAACTTGTATCTGAATTTACACAAAAAACATCCATTCATTCATAAATTACAACATCAATTTAAAAATAACAGATTTACATTTCTTCAATAGTACTTCGATCAGCTGTAAATTAAACAATATTACCAACACCTAAAAATTTAAAATAATAACATTAAAACAATGAAGTAAAGATAAATAATATAGTAATATCGTACCAAAATGTAAACAGTTGGCGAGCTACGAGTAGCGAGTGTGCGGAGGCGACGAGCGGTCTCTCGCTGGTATGCGTATAGTACAGACGCCAGCACATCAAGCTACCCGAAACTGTCAAATTTTCCCAATCAACTTTGAACCTTATGCTTTACCGATAAAGTTGAAAATCTATTAAAGACATTTGACAGATCGTAGTAGCTTGATGTGCTGGCGTCTGTACCAAGCGTGAGCCTCCCAGCGAGTTTTTTGCCCAACGCCAAGCGATCGTCGCTGAGGGAATACTATCTGTTTAGGCTCGCTTGCTGACTATCTATTAGCAGCATGTGCTACGTAAACGAACTGCCTGCAGCTTTCGGTCAGGCGCGGTTGTCGTGGCTGTGCGTTTAAAAAATTATTAACCTCTCACACGTTTGCGCGCCTACCTGTCGAAACGCCCCACGCGTCGGGGAAGTTGAATGGGCGCAGAATGAAAATAGAACAGTGAAACTGGGCCTCAAGTCTGCTATTACAATAGTGTCAGAATGGTCTATCATTGATTTCATAATTGTTGATTTTGACAAGTTTGGTAATCTACTAATAAAATGGCGTCATTATGACTTTCCAATGGTCAACCACTGACACTCCATTCCACTCCACTCCAAAAGAAATGGCATAGAATGGTAATCTCGTACATAATGAAAAATGAGTTACTGACTTAGGCGGTAATCTGCTAAAATTTTGACAGTTCCTTTGATTAGTGACCTACCATTAGAACGTCATTGTGCAGTCATTGCTTTTAATTCGTTACGAGTAGGTATCGTATATGTTCTGTGCCATTGACCGACCAATGATCAACCATTATGAATTTAGCAGATTACGAACTTTTAGCAAAATGACAATGGGATGGTGGTGGGATCGTGTTGGAATGACAAATTTATAAAAATAGCAGACTTGGGCCCCTGTTGTGTACACTTGGTGTACCGTTGACGTTTCGAGCACTTTTTCTCATGTACACTTGGTATACACTTGACGCTTGACTAAAGGGTCTTCGTGACTTAGCAACCGCACGAGCGGTCGAAATATGTTTCTGTCCTGTGGAATTAATTTTTGTAATCTTTAAAAGTTTGTTATTGTCATTGAAGAAACCAAACCACGATTATTTCACCTTTTATGTCATAATAGACAATATCTTTAATATCTGTTGTCGCTGCCACAAACGAGTACCTACCGGCCGGGAGGTGCCGGTGTGAACAGTTAGTGAACAACTATTCATGTACGGGTTCATACAGGGTTACTTTTCAAAGACCATCCAAATTTTTACATGGTGATAAACCCATGAATATAAACAACATTCACTATGGGACCAACTCTGAAATCACGAAAAAAAATCAGCTGTTTCATACAAAACTTCAATACGTACTTGCCCAAAATGTATGAAACAGCCGATTTTTTTTTCGTGATTTCAGAGTTGGTCCCATAGTGAAAGTTGTTTTTATTCATGGGTAGAACAAAATGTAAAAATTTGGATGGTCTTTGAAAAGTAACCCTGTATAACTCTTTTACTTACACGGGACCAGCGGAGCAATTCCGTAACACATTATCAATCGGAATCAGTTTAATTTTGACAGTTCACCAACATTCATTGCAGATTGACAATTTGCTTCAAAATTATTCAGATTCCGATTGATAGTGTGTTACGCAATTAGGATGCTGTTCGTTTCTTGAGCAAGAAAACCGTTGAGAGTCGCTTCCTTGTTGGCGGCGGGACTTGTACAGACGCCAGCACATCAAGCTACTACAATCTGTCAAATTATTTACTTAATAAATTATCAACTCAATCGCTAAAGCATAAGGTTCAAAGTTGATTGGTAAAATTTGACAGTTTCGGGAAGCTTGATGTGCTGGCGTCTGTACCTTAAGGCGGAACTAGTCGCGAGCTCAAACTCAGTGGTGGGCTTGGCCAAAAAGCACGCTGTATCACCTGGCATCATGTCCTGATGAGTAGTTAGACGCTAGTCTACACGCACAACGTCTAGTTCTGACGCACACAAACACCGTTCCGGACTGAAACGCGCGTAAAAAAATTCGAAGAGTCCTTTGGAAAATCGAGTGTTATGCAAAACCACTGCATAAATCAATCACAAATAAAGTTTATTTAACGCTTCGATAACTGAGTTTTGTTGGTAGATACTAACTTTGTTTTGAAGATTTTACAGCTCTTTTATTACACCTAAAGTTACGTTAAAGGTAGCAAGAAAAATTAATCTTTGTTGGCTCATAACTTTTTAATGGCTTTTTATTTTACAATTTTGTTTTTGTACAGACAAAATAATAATAAGACAAAACGATATATTTTCATGCTTTACTTTGGATGCACAATGTCAAACAGTGGAGTAATACCCTCCGGATAAATGTCTGGTTATATTTTTTCCATACAAATGTATGGAAAAAAAAAACGACTAGTGCCACCTTAAGGTGAACGTTCACTGTTCCGCACCGGCTGCAACGCACGTAGGGCACGCAACGCAATTTGCCGATGCCACTGTATCTGTATACTAACTCGTCTTTGCCAATTTGAATATCGTCAATGTTTCAGATAATACAATTCTTTACATCTTTCTACTAATATAATAAAAAATCAAAATCGGTTCAGCCGTTTGGGAGCTTCGATGTCTCAGTCACACGTTAAACTTAAAACACCCCTCTTTTTCCGTCGGGTGTTAAGAGCGTTTACGCCGTACGGCATTTTATACAAACTTTCAAGCCCTTGTTTTTCGAAATGAATGAACCGATTTTAATGAAACTTCATAAGCATAAGCAGGATACAAAGGTCTAAAAAGTTACTTAAGAACATTTTCGAAATGTCTTATTTAAAAAAATATAACTGGAAATCTCTGTTTCTATGGAAAATTTAAAATCGGTCTAATTTGGCTGTAACACTATTTTTCGAGAATGTGCTTAAGTGACTTTTTAGACCTTTGTATCCTGCTTATGCGAATGAAGTTTAATTAAAATCGGTTCATTCATTTCGAAAAATAAGGGCTTGAAAGTTTGTATGAAATGCCGTACGGCGTAAACGCTCTTAAATCTTATTCAACCATTTTACAATACAATGTTTCTGGCGGTACTCACATCAATTATAAAAAAAACAACTTGCACCAGTGAGGTGAGCACGCGGTGCAGTAATCCATGTGACGTCACCGGTACGCACGCGTTTTTTGTTCACAGGTTAGAATTTAACCAGTGTGCAAACTATAATATTATGAATTCAGCACATGTTTTTAGACCCCCCTAGCATAGAAATATTTCGTGGTACATAAAAAAAAACCAGCAATACCTGCGCAGTCAAAATGTATGGAACAACATAACCGACAAAAGAAAGAAAATAAGTTTATTTGCGGTAAACATGCGTCAGATCCACGCAAAACGGCTATCGCTCAGCATTATGCTGTGACCCTATGCAAGACAGAGCCCCAGCGCTAGTTTTCAGCGGCAGCCGGCGCCGACGTAATGATGTCGTCCGGTGCAGCAAACAAATATTAGGACGCTGTACTGGTACAGCGTACACAAAGAAAACATTTCTATGCATTGGTAATTTTTTTTTCCTATATGCTCTCAGGGAGCAGTGGTGGCCAAGTGGTAACGGCCGCGACTTACGAGATGTAGGTCGTAGGTTCGAACCCAGACAGGCGCTTTACTTTGTGTAAATTATTTCATCACCACTGCTCTCAAAACGGTGAAGGAAAACATCGTGAGGAAACCGGCATGTCCTAGAACCAAAAATTCGAGGACATGTGACATCTGCCAATCCGCACTGGGCCCGCGTGGTGGATTACGGCCCACTCCCTCGCACCGAGAGGAGGCCTGTGTCCCAGCAGTGGGAACATTATAGGCTGATTATGGTTACATGCTCTCAGGTACCGATAGTGGATGCAGTGTTATATAAATTCGAAAACTAATAAGGAGACAGTGTAGAATGAGGAAACCGTATTATCTCTAGTCAAATCAGAAATCCCGACAGAATGCTAATAATTTTATGTGGCATGCAGGTGACGCTCAGCGCGCTATGGAGCGAGCTATGCTCGGAGTCTCTTTAAAGGATAAAATCAGGAATGAAATTATCCGGAAAAGAACCGGAGTTACCGACATAGCTTGCAGAGTAAGCAAACTGAAGTGGCAGTGGGCTGGCCATGTCTGTCGAAGGACCGATGGCCGGTGGAGCAGACGAGTCCTGGAGTGGAGACCGCGTATCGGCAAGCGTAGTGTGGGACGCCCCCCAGCTAGATGGATGGACGACCTAAAGAAGGTGGCTGGGGTAGACTGGATGCGGAAGGCGGAGGACAGGGCGCTGTGGCGCAGTCTGGGAGAGGCCTATGACCAGCAGTGGACTGCGAGAGGCTGAGTTGATTGATTGATTGATGCAGGTGACGTAACTGAATATCTACTGGAAATAGGTAAATGGAACAGCAGGAATTTTGATTAAATTTCAGATAAGTCGCTGTTTGCTTTACTTATCATGTCCCTTGGTAAGACTGGTTGTCAGAATTCGGGCATTTGACGATCCGTAACGACTGTCAAAGATCAACGAATGACAGCCGGGACCAACGAATTTACGTGCTTTCCAAGGGGTCTTGGTATGTAAAGATGGTCACCCATCCACGGACCAACCGCGGCAAGCGTAGCTTAACCTGATCGGTTGAACCGTGTGGCTGTTATTACTTAGCCACAAGCCCTCAAAAAGACACGGAATATAATATAATAAATAAATAAATATTTATTTAAAAATAAAACTAATACAGTACTTATTAATCTTAGAAATAATACAGGAATTAAAAAGTATGACGCCTGTGTTATGATAAACCTGTATCACGGGTCTTACAATAATTACTATTAGAACAACTGATTTCATAAGTTTTAAGACATAGTTAATTTATTTAGTTATAATTTACATATTATACAGGGTCATAAATATCCATATTATTATAATTTCTTTAAAAAAATATGATTGAGATATAGACAAGGAAAAAGGCTGAATTTTATGAATTTCCATGGGATGGCAATTCATGGGCCGATGAAGTCGTTGTCAAAGTCCTAGTAAGTCCTAAAATCGATGTCAAAATTAAGAAATATAATTATGCTAGTTCCACCTTATGTTACTCAGCTTGCAGTTTATCTCTCACCTGTCATAACACCAATTTATCTCGTCTTCTCAATGTCCGTGTGTCACAGCCAATGATCTTATAGGAAAGATACACCACGTTCATACTGAGCGACGTTCTGTATTGTTGCGTTGTTATTACAAAGTACTTACTGCGATAGATAATACGGAACGTATGACACAGAAAAAGATAGCTATCTGTAGTATGTTGCTCGCTGCTATTGAAACCGGCGGACTAAATGATACTACAACAATTGTCTGAATTTGTCTGCAACAATTTGCGAGCGCTAGTGCCATATCTACCTATCATTTATCTGTCTATCTGTGCTCACATTAGGCATCCAGCAGAATATCAGCGTCAGGAACATTTGCTGAGCTGGACTCCCATTTGTTTAATTTTATTCGTCATAGTGTCACTTTTATTTCGATATGTGTGTTTTTCATTTTGTTTTTGTTTTTTATCGGCACCTTGTTTTTATATTCTCATCATGTGGGTAGTTTGGGTATCATCTAATATTGTACTTTTGTGTGTTGTGCTGTCTTTTTGTGAGCGACAAATAAGTGCTTCATCTATCTATCTATCTCAAAACTCAATCCAACCTTCACCCACCCTGAAAACTGCAATCACAAATTCAAATCTCCAAGATCGCCCTACCATCTTCGATCGCATCGCTAACTCGACTCTTTGCTAGCAAAAATATAAAAGTTACCAAGCAGAAAACGTCTAGATCCTAATCAGGCTCTCGAAGTATTGAAAACTTTCCTAACACCACCTTCAAAGGATTTTCAACTCATTCTCATTTCGTCCAGAGTTTGAATAAGTTTTTTTTTTTATCGACTCTAATAAAACTTTCGACAGACCAGGGCCTTTCGATTTATATGCTAATTTATTCTTGGCAGCTACTTTTGGACTGTAATGGTGTGTTTTTGGGAGACAGGTAAATGTGGGAGGGTAATTTTAATAAGGATAATATTTAACCATTCCTCTGAAAACTTTTTGCGTTTCTACTAATGTGCACTTTTTTATTATTGGAGCCTCTTTTTAACTTAGTCAGAGTTAGTCGCAGTTATTTTGCTATTCAGTATTTTTTGGAGTTCAAAAAGAAATCATTTGAGGTTCACAAAATGAGGCGCAATCATTATACAATGTGGAGCACTAATATTGTGTGCGTGTGAGTGTGTGTGAGTGTGTGTTTATATGTTTGTTACTTTTTCACGCTCAAACGGCTGGACGAATATTGATAAAATTTTGTATGGAGGTAGCTGACCCTGGATTAACGTATAGGCTACTTTTTATCCCGATATTCCCACGGGATCGACACTTATGTGGGTGAAACCACGGGGCGCAGCTAGTACGACAATAAATGAAAACACTGGCAATACTTTAGCTCAAGAGTATTTTGGAACTATCAAATGAACGCTAGAATCGAAAATATAAAAAACCGGCCAAGTGCGTGTCGGGCCACGCACAGTGTATGGTTCCGTAGTAGCCCGTTATGTTATATTTTGTTTTTCAACGCATGTCTTTCCTAGTTATAAACAAGCAACTACTTCATCTTAGTCACTTTAAAGGATTAATGCTAAGGAATTTGTATTTGGTACAAAATTATCCAACACCCAAGTTCAACGACTATTACTGCTAAACTAATAAAGTTATCTTAACCGCTATAGTTTTCCTTTAAAGTTCATGAAATGCACTATCATCGTGAATTTTTCCAGATTTTTCAAGCTAGCAGTTTAGCTTTTAGAGGGGGGAGACGCCCTACTGCAACAAAAATTTGCAATTTAAAGTTTAATATTTCGTAAATGGAGCATTAAATCTAAAAATAATATTAGCAACCCCCAAGTCATTTTAGAAGACCTATTGAACGATACCCGACACGATGGGGTAGACGACAAAAAAAATATTCATCCTCACTTCACATGTAGGGGAGATACCCTAAAAAAAATATTTTCCAAAATTTTATTTTACCACTTTGTCGGCGTGATTGATATACATATTGGTACCAAATTTCAGCTTTCTAGTGCTAACGGTCACAGAGATTAAGCGAGGACGGACAGACAGACGGACGGACAGACAGACATGGCGAAACTATAAGGGTTCCTAGTTGTCTACGGAACCCTAAAAGTGTAAAAACTAAATAGTAATAATGGACCGACGCGCGACGGTGGGTTTTGCCAATTTTTGACTAGCTGTAGTGACCAAATGATTGGATATATTTCGTTGAATTTTCGTACGCAGACTGGGGACGTCATTAGTTATACCCAGTTTAAGGCGCTGCCTCGAAAATAAATTGAAGCGATTGATCTACTAAGCGAGCGAAAGTGATGCAATTACTTTTGAAAAGCAAAAGAAGTGACGGCTATAGGTAATAAACAAAATAAATGAAACCGAAGTATGTGCCTAAACGAATATGCTCATTAAAAAAAAAATAAAGGAATTAAATTTAAAACTACTTTGAGTAAACTTTGATATGATAATTTTCTATGTTTTAACGTAAATTCCATTGAATAACTCCTAAGCGTTACGCCGTGATGTCGAAAAAAATAAAAAAAATATATATAAGTTTGCTATTTTGTTTGTATTGAGAAACATTTATTGAATCGTGTATTCCTTTTACATGATACTAGACCAAAGAGTCAAAAACCATATACCAAAATGTTAAATCCCTATTCTACATACTTAACAAGTTAGGCGAAGTAGAAAAACCACATTTTGTTCAATACATCACCTTAATTTACTGTCGTATTATGGTCTCCACCTTGTATAACAGTGTTCAGTTATTTTTTTAGGAGTGCAAAATAAGAATTATTAGAGGTTCAATAAAGTACATGCCTTTTAATAATTTGAAAGTCTATGAAACTGTTGGTAGACGATTAATAGTGTGTTGATGATTTGGGAAAAGTCTAGTGAAAATTGCAGCAGGCGCTTTGTTTTTATGCCTGTTTTTAGACATAGCTGTGCATGAGTCCTGGATTCGATTAGCCGATCGGGCAGTGTTATTCGGTTTTTAACAGACCTTAAAAAAAGGAGGAGGTTCTCAATTCGACTGTTTTTTTTTTGTGTGTTTGTTACACGATATCTCAAGCAATTGTAAATCGATTTCAATTTTTTTTTTATGTATAGGTTATGCATAAGGGGTGGTCCGATAAAATTTTGATTAAGTTTGCTTGGGTAGTTTTTAAGTTAGATTCAATAATACGTATTTTTGCCACTTAGTTTATATTGATGATGTTATAATGACTTCCTGTCACTGATGTTTACATAGCAAGTAGTGTTAATACGAATTTGTGTGAGGTAAGTACAACTTAGAAGTGAAAACTAAAAAAAAAACAACTGACTTCCAAAAAAGACACAAAGTCTAAAATAACTTTAATTTCGGAAGTCGGTGGCAAACAACGAAAATGCGAGCCCAACGACACCGACTTCCGTAATTAAAGTTATTTTTGACTTTGTAGTGTCTTTTTTTTTATTGCCCGTGACTAAATAATAACAGCCGCACAGGTCGATCGATCAGGTTAAGCTACGCTTGCCGCGGTTGGTCTGTGGATGGGTGACGATCTTTACATATCGTGACCCCTCCGTGCCTCGGAAAGCACGTTAAGCCGTTGCTCCCGGCTGTAATTCGTGGATCTTTGACAGTCGTTACGGGTCGTCATTAGCCCGAATTCTGACAACCAGTCTTATCCAGTAACTGGGTTGTGGAGGTTAGATAGGCAGTCGTTCCATGTAAAATACTGGTATTGAGCTGCATCCGGTTAGACTGGAAGCCGACCTCAACATAGTTGGGAAAAGGCTAGGCAGATGATGATGAGTGTCTTTCTTTAGAAGTCGGTTGTTTTTTTTTTAACATCAGCGATTTCCCAGTTGCAGCCCGGAGTCTGGAATTGTGTCCGTTTGGTGGCAATAGGCTCACTCCCTATTACATAGGACTTAAACATAACGTGTAGAAATTACTTCTGTACTATACGTACAGCTCTGCCTAACTCTTTGGTCATAGCACTCTTTGCTCATAGCACACTTAAACGACTCTGCTCCAACACCGCTCCCACCCAACACCGCCCTAAACTAAGACGACTACTCGCAGTCCACGCAGCGACAGCTAGCAGGCACCCAGCAGTCCACGCGGCGACAGCTAGACTGGCATAATACAGATAGGGATATCTTCGCACTTCTTCTATAAGTTTTTCTTTGTCCGTAATGGATGTTTCAATACCTGCGAAAACACTGGGAAAGAGATCGAGCCTGCGGATTGCTTGGTAGATACCGACTGACCGACTGAGCGGCGACGGCGTGGCGACTTCACTGCTAGCAGTGACGCGCGGACACCGCGCCTACCGGCGCGGTGTCCGCGCGCTCACTGCTCGTCTACAACGTGCGGCCAGCGTGGCGTCAACTACCGAGCAGTCTGACGGCAGTAAGCTCGATGACAGCGAGCTGTCTGCTAATTTATGATGCCAATGTAAAATATATCTAAAGAGCAATATTTAAAGCCCATATTTCAATTATATTCTTTTTGCCGGGTGGGAGCAGAGTCGTGTAAGTGGGCTATGACCTTAATGGGTAGCTCACCGTCCGATCAGCACCAGACCCGTGCCGAACGGCGCGTACGTGTTCCACGCGCGCCTCAAAGAGGTGTCAGCATCGAGGAAGGGCCCCTTAGGGCCGAAGCCTGCCGGGTCAGCGGGATTGTCCGAAAGGGTTATCGCTGGCCCGGAACACAAAGGGCTAAGGAAGGAACATGGGTGGGTTTTAGTCAGTAAGCGTTTGACACTCCCTTCCGCTCCACCCAGAGCGGGAGGGGTCATTTGATGATTTCCCACCCGAAAAAAAATCGGCGTCATGTTATTAACCGACTTCAAAAAAAGGAGGAGGTTCTCAGTTCGTCGGAATCTTTTATATTTTATGTTATCACTCAAACTAGCTTCTACCTGCGACTTAGTCTGAGTGAAATTTCACCCTCCCCCATTTTCCCTCTTAGGTGTGGAATTTCGAAAAACCCTTTCTTAGTGGATACCTACTCTTCACAAAGAACACACCCTCTAAATTGCATGTCTCTAGGGCCAGCGGTTTAGGCTGTGCGTTGATATACGTCAGTCGGGACTTTTAATTTTATATACAGGGTTATTGGTTCATAATGATGAGTACAATGACCTCTAAAGAGGTTGTTAATGTTTTACCAATATCCCTGTATAGATACACGAGCAGCTCATGTCGAGGGCTTGGCAGCGTGCCGCTCGTGTATATACACGAGCGGCAATATGCCTATATAGTAAGATTTTGTTATGCCTATATCAAAATCAAAATCAAAATCGTTTATTTGCATAAAATGTGGTAGGTACAAAAGATGATAATGTAAAATTGTAATGCAAGACACATCCCGCCATGTAATGATGGCATCATCATTTCAGCCGAACGACGTCCACTGCTGGACATAGGCCTCCCCCAATTTTGGGGGGGGGTTTGCCATAATCGCCACGCTTTGCAGGCGGGTTGGCTATCGCAGTATGGTATGATGGTGTAATGCACAGAGAACGCTGCTGCCCATTCTCCGGTCTCCATTAGTCACTTTTTACGACACCCACGGGAAGTATGGGGTGGTGCTATTCTTTAAGTCCGGCACCACACAGAAAATGGTGGCATGCAAATATTTAATACATGAATAAGGTATGTATTAACAACATGCAGTAACATAATAGTAACGTACAGTTAATTAAATTAACAAAGGGGGATAAATAATTTTAAAAATATTACAATGCATTTCTGAAGTGGTAGGACTGACAAGATTTTTTATTCAGAAATTCGCCGACAGAATAAAAACTATGCGATGTCAACCATTTTTTCAAAACCACACAGAATTTTTTGGAAGGTAGTTCTGTTACCCAGATAGGTAAAGAGTTATAATGGTGAAATTGAAAACATGCGACAAATCGAAATTGGAGATTGTACATTATTATGAACAACTTTTACTATGGGAACAAACATGAAATTGCAAAAACAAAATCAGCTGTTCCCTACATTTATGTTCGCCTAACGCGTCAAAATGTAGGGAACAATTGATTTTTTTTCGCGATTGTAGCTTTGGTCCCTTAGTAAAAGTTGTTCATAATGATGAGTACAATGACCTCTAAAGAGATTGTTAATGTTTTACCAATAACCCTGTTTATACAACGTTATTTTTAGTATAGGTATGCGAAACCTAAAAATAGTTTGTTCAGAATAAGTAACTGAATCGATTCCAATATTTTTGATTTTGTCCCAAAAATATTTTTTAAAGGTTAAAAGTTGGTCACCGAGCGACACTAAGTAGGATATCCAATCTCCGCACCGAACGGTTAGGTACCTAGGTACAATTATCAATGAGCGCAAGACGGGCACGGCGCGAGCGGCGCGGGTGAGCATGTTTTTGTACGGACAAATAGGTAACTTAACAAGCTTAACAAAATAACTTTGTGATTTTTCATGATACAGTTTTGAAATTTTGTACATAGATTCTTTACATAAAAATACTAGACACGTGTTTCGGGTTTCGCATATACTAAAAATAATGTTGTAGATACACGAGCCGCTCGTTTCGAGGGCTTGGCAACGTGCCGCTCGTGTATATGAGCAATATAGGCATAATAAAACCTTACGCCAGGATATTACATAAGGATAATATATCTTACAAAGGATGGCATTTATATTTACTCATATCTAAATACAGTATGAAGGGGTTGTGGTTAAGTAATAACAGCCGCAAGGATCGATCGATCAGTGGGGTAACTGCGTAACATACTATCAGTAGCAATGGGGTTCATTTTGACAATTCAACAACATTCATTGCGTTTTTACGCTGTTGAGCAGACACATTTTTCGAACATATGGAGCAATGGATTAGGAATACCCTTCAAAATTATTCAGGTTAAAATTGATATTGTGTTACGCAATTAGGGTGCAGGTTAAGCTACGCTTGCTGCGGTTGGTCTGAGTATGGGTGTCCATCTTTACGTCAAAGTCAAAGTCAAATCATTTATTTCATTAAAGGCACTTTTGAACTTCAAAAGTTACAGTAAAATTGAATTGATTCTAGTCACCCCTTCCAAAAGGTAGTGTTTGTATGGAGAAGAATGGGCAAGAAACTCCACTCTTTTAAAATGTTTAACAAGGTTCTGTATAAATAATATAATATGTGAAGACGATGCACCTAAAATAAAATTAGTGTACCACAAAAGGTAAAAAGAATTATACCATACCATACCAAGACCCCTCCGTGCCTCGGATAGCACGTTAAGCCGTAGGTCTCGGCTGTCATTCGTAGAAGATATTTGACAGTCGTTACGGGTCGTCAAAAGCCCGAATTCTGACAACCAGTCTTACCAAGGGACATCGTATTACCCAGTATTCCACAAACGATTGGACACTTATTATCGAGTCCTGCGAGTCCTATCAGCTGCACGTTACAGGAACTGGTGGACGATGGTGATGGCGCCAAACAAGTAGCCGAATTCTGGGCCGTGTCCATTTAGATTGCTATCGACATGCTAAAAAGAAGAAGACTGCATGGGAGATCACATAGGCAGTCGCTCCATGTAAAATACTAGTCATCATTTCAGCCGAAAGACGTCCACTGCTGGACATAGGCCTCCCCCAAAAGGGGGGGGGGGTTTGCCATAATCGCCACGCTTGGCAGGCGGGTTGGCGATCGCAGTATGGTATGGTGGTGGAATGCATAGAGAACGCTGCTGCCCATTCTCCGGTACGCCCCTTAGTCGCCTTTTACGACACCCACGGGAAGTATGGGTTGGTGCTATTCTTTAAGTCCGGCACCACACAGACTCTAAAATACCTACTAGTATTCAGTTGCATCCAGTTAGACTGGAAGCCGACCCCAACATAGTTGGGAAAAGGCCAGGCAGATTATGATGATTTAAATACAGTATGAAACAAAGTAACTTTTCGTGTCTGTCTGTGTAACCACTCAGCATAAACATAATACACTAGCAGCGCCCCGCGGTTTCACCCGAATAAGTGTCGATCCCGTGGGAATATCGGGATAAAAACTATCCTATATCCTTTCTCGGGACTCAAATTATCTCTATACCAAATTTCATCTAAATCGGTTCAGCGGTTTAAGCGTGAAAAGGTAACAGACAGACAGACACACTTTCGCATTTATAATATTAGTATGGATAATCCAACTGTTGATTGAAATAAAGGAATTGAATTGGATTGAATAATAACAGCCTATAATGATCCCACTGCTGGGACATAAGCCTCCTCTCTATGAGAGAGAATGGGCCGTAATCCACCACACAGGTTCAGCACAGGTTGGTGGATGTCACATGTCCTCGTTTTTTTTTTACTTCTAGGACATGCTGGTTTCCTCACGATGTTTTCCTTTACCCTGAGAGCATTGGTGATGAAGTAAAAGTCGCCTGGCTACCTGGTATGACCACTTAGGTCTGCACAGTGGATTTTGTTGCGGTTTTCAACATCATTTAGAGAATTTATCTCGGAGCATTTATTTTTATGGGATGCATGCCCCCCGTGTAGCGCAGTTTGTTCCGCCAGTTACTCAACTGAACCGAGCGCTCGGCGCATCCTGGACAGTCACGCCCAACACCTTATTTGACTGGCCAATTCTTCCCTTGCGGTGGTGGTAGAGCTAACGCCCGCCTGATTTGCGACCACCCTTCCACCGGAGTCCGGCGTCAAGCAGCCTGCTGTGTTTCGTCGATGCGTGGGAGTTCCAGTGCCTTATGCATCTTCTGGGTATGCTCATTTCATCATAGACCTCATCCATCGCTTTCCATCAGGAGCGGGCTTATTCAGCAAAAAACAAAAAATAGTCAACTTAGATATAGCACGGATATCTCAATGTTTTGACATAACGTGATATTAAATAGCCTATAGCCTTTCTTAAGAACTGGGCTATCAAATGCAAACCGATAGTTTAAATCCAACTTGTCTAGTTCTACAGATTAGCGTGTTCAAACGAACCCTTTTTTTTTGCGGATGGGAAATCATCAAATGACTCCTTCCGCTCTGGGTGGAGCGGAAGGGAGTGTCAGACTCTCACTAATTAAAACCCACCCGTGTTCCTTCCTTAGCCCTTTATGTCCCGGGCCAACGGTAACCCTTTCGGACAATCCCGCTGGCCTGGCAGGCTTCGGCCCTAAGGGGCCCCTCCTCGATGCTGAAATCTCTTTGAGGCGCGCGTGGAACACGTACACGCCGTCCGGCACGGGCCTGGTCCTGATCGGACGATGAGCTACCCATTACTCTCCGCCCGCAGGCCCGCGCCTACGGTGGCCGGGAGTCATCACGCGGCTCCCGACATCGGGGGCGTCCCCCGCGGCGGCTGAGACGGGAGGCTCTCTCCCTGAACCGTCCCGCCACCTCCTTCGCTAGCATGACTGCTTCGCAACCTTCAGCTTTATTATTAGTATAGCCTATAGATAGATGAATAATAAACTTACATATAAAAAATCTCGATGTTTTGTAAGCGATAAAAGCCATGCAAAACAAAGAGTGGGTCGCTAGGTACTAATAAGATCCCCAGGGATGTGCCTTTCAGGCGTTGCACGGTGGGGTTCCGGAATTGGTCTTTGAGGAACCTCTATGTGCTGATGGTGATCACCAGGGTGGTTTTAGTGAGGTAAAAATCCCACACTCCCCGACCTCCCTCCCCGCAGGTCGGGTGCCTTTTGAAGGTTTCTCTCCGTCAACAAAAAAAAAAGGCACTAATAAAGGCCACCTTCAAAATTTAAAATAGTACTACAGGAACTTCTTTTTTCTCTTCTACTATTCAATAAACGAGTTTTTAAACGATAAAGAGTTACAATCAAATTATGATGTATTTAAAATTATGACATGTGTATTTGTTTGTGAATAAAATGATTCTTTTTATTAATGACATTTTTTTGGCATATATAAATTGTATGTTACCATATTTGTATATCTTAAGACAAAACATAGCGCAGTATTTTGTATGTATGACCTATTGTATACCTATGTTTTACAAATAAACTTTATGGTTATGATATGATGAAAAGGATCTGGTGACCCTAATCGTCTTTTGAATAACTAAGAAATCATTCAGGAACGCAAAAATCTCATAAATTCAAACGTTCAGACTAGCAAAAAACCAGATCCTGGAGGTGCAATTAGAAATTTAACACAAAACGTTTGACCCCACTTTCAGTTCGGCCAATATAATGTGGCCTGAGGGAAATCAATCTTCATTTTATTGGTTCCAATCCACAATCCGAGTTTTTTAGGAGCAGGAAGTGAAACAAATAAAGATTTCAATACTGAATTCTGATTAAAATGTAGTGGTTTTTATGTAGAGTTTAGATGATTTCCTGAGGGGCGAGGGACTAAATGATAGCCGCATGATTTTATCGCAGGTTAAGCTTCACTTGCCGCTGTCGGTTCATGGATGGATGACCATCCATTACATATTAAGACCTATAGAGGTATGAGGAACAGGATGTAAAGTTCACTCAACCTCCATAGAAAAGGGAGGATCCTCCGACCAGACGGGTGCTGTGTCTGGCGGGCAACTGCCCGATGATTCATGTCGGGCCGTTGTATCTATGCTAGTTGCGCGGTAAACTCTGCTTGCGCGATGCAGGATTTGCGTGACGTCAGTATGACGCGTTGTTCGCATGTGGCGTTGTAGATACCGCTACAGACCCCTCCATTTCTCAGAAAGCAGGTAAAGCCGTTGGTCTCGGCTGTCGTTCATATATCTTTTACAATCGTTACGGGTAGTCAGAAGCCCAAAAGTCTGACAACTAAGTCTCTCTCTCTTCTATCTCCCTTACCAAGGGTAATCGTGTTACGGCAGTCGCTCCATGCAAAATACTAGTATTGAGCTGCATCAGATTAGACTGAAACCTAAAACCTACCTCATAAGTTCACATTGCGGAATGTAAATTATTATATTGAGTATATTAGATTTAATCCTACAGGGTTTTAATCCTACAAGTGACGGTTACCACTATCCATCAACCGCTCGAATTCGTAAAATCCGTTTTTCTTTACAACTAAAAGAAAAAACAAACAAGACGTGCCAAAAGGAAACAAACACAAAAAAAAACCAGTTCAACACAACAACACACACAAACAAACACACACAAACAGCAAAACTCACTTTTTTCTACGGCGGCTTTCTCCGGCATTTCCTATTACACATAAATCCCTTCAGTTAATCGACCCTCAGTCTCCCCTCCTCCCTTCCTGTTCCCTCCAGTTAGTTTCGTTAAAATCTAAGTGCTTTTTCACACTTAACTAGGTTTTTGTGGAAACGGTTCTGGACTGTTAACTAATGTATGGACTGGGCGAAAACCACGTACCGTACTTTTAAAAAGAGCAGAAGTAATTTTCTTAAATAGGATAGCATGGTGGTGGTCATAATAGCACACATATCAAAAAAAAATCTTTAATTTATGTACCACATAGTTTTTTTGTTGTTATTTCACCAAACCTAGTTAATCTATGATAGACAATAATTGTTTGCTAAGTTTGCTTGGATCTTACTCAAACTATTCTTACAGTTGCATTAATTTGTGGATAACGATGCTGGTTGCGTTATTACTTAAGTGTCTTATAAAATATCTGTACCTAAATATTAAGCATTGCGCAATTGTTTGTTATCCTGAAGAAATCAAATAAAATAAATAAAATATCAACTCGGAAAGGGATCGTCGCCTTGGGACAAGCTCACAAACCGCGTTGCGGTGCGTTACGTCTCTCCGTACCCGAGCTTACATCTCTTCGTCCACCCTTGCCCCTCTCATCCCTCCGGCCTGCCTGCTGCACCATCAACCAGCGGTCGGCGAGCCGTAAGCGCGGCGTCGCCTAGCCGTAGCCGAGTCGACGGATCGGAGCTTCTGATCCGCTTTGGTTACGTGCTTACGTTAGGTTGACGCCTGTTTGACGGCGAGGCGAAAGGCGATACGGTGCCTTTAGCCGTACACCTTTGTTATGGAGACCGCGAATCTGCAAACGTACATAGAACGACCTGGAGCTAGGTGGGGCGACGATCTTCGCAGAGTGACTGGTAGCAGCTTTTGAGAGTAGCTGGAATCGACG
The DNA here is from genome assembly GCA_916614155.1 of Mesoligia furuncula. Taxonomy (NCBI): domain Eukaryota; kingdom Metazoa; phylum Arthropoda; class Insecta; order Lepidoptera; family Noctuidae; genus Mesoligia; species Mesoligia furuncula. The sequence continues at coordinate 21,400,273 of OU744814.1, read as the reverse complement.
ATTAGATGATGATGAAGCTATTTTCATGAACTATAAGGATTTTACGGTGCGATTCATAATCAGCCTATAATGTTCCCACAGCTGGGATACAGGGCCAGTGTGGCTTGGAAAAGATGGTGGCATAGTGGTCACGTGCTGCCGTGCATAGCGAGGCTCAGGGGAGGCCCCTTTACAGTCTCCCCAGGGATGTGCCTTACAGGCGTTGCACGGGGGGGTTCCGGAATTGGTCTTTTAAGAGGAACCGGGACCACCCCTATGTGCTGATGGTGATCACCGGGGTGGTTTTAGTGAGATAAAAATCTCACACTCACCGACCTCCCTCCCCCGAGGTTGGGTGCCTTTTGAAGGTTTCCGCACGACGAAAAAAAAAGGCCCAGTGCGGCTTAGTGGATGTCACATGTCTTCAATTATTTTAGTTCTAGGAAAAGCCGGTTTCCTCACGATATTTTCCTTCACCGTTTTGAGAGCAGTGGTGATGAAATTAAATACACAAAGTAAAGTGCCTGCCAAGTCAAGTCAAGTCAAAGCATTTATTTCAAATAGGCACATAAAAGGCACTTTAGAACGTCAAAAATTACAACAAAATAGAATGAATTCTAGTCACCCACTCCAAAAGGCAGTTTTCGTATGGAGAAAAATGGGGTCCGTGGCTTAGGCCCCCAGTGGTCGACGCACCTGTGGCCGACGCCCCCGATTCGATTAATTTAATTCAAAGTAATTTTTGATCAAATGTACTGTCAGGCACAAAAATGGTTTTACAAAAATATTAAATGTATTTAATATTGATTGTAAGTATATGCGTAACATTGAATCGTAATTATATTTTTAACATAGAAATGCTTTTATGTTAGAAGTATGTTTTGAAGTCTTTTTGATTTTTTGGATGTTTGTACATAATAATTATGCTTCTAATGGGAAAAAAGGTGTGTAAGGATAAGGTGTATTAAATGTAATAACTATTATAAATGAACCATTCTTCTAAAACTACTTACGAAAAGCAAGTAAACGACTAGTGACTCAACGGCAGCAGCGCTCCTATTCGTCGATCGGCGGTGAGTCAGACATCGCACGACACAGCTCAAAACGTGCCCATATATGGTTACAAAGTATCACTCTGATGCTTAGGTAAATCCAAATCACTTAGTATATGGCCACCTATTTCGCCACTGAAGTAGCAAGCACGGCGGCGTAGTGTGAGCGAAGCGGTCGGTGGTGCGAAGAGTCCTAAGTTCGATCCCGACCGTCTGCAAGAATTTTTGTTTCTTTTTTTTCTTTTTAATTAATTTTAAAAATGATGCATTCACCTCCAACAACTAAAACTGTGATACAATCTCGCTCTGACACGGATATTAACAAATTATGCGAAATCGAGCAAACTTTTGAATCGAGTGCGCCTCATGTAACTCAAAGAGCCAAACGTCCCAGGTCCTCTAGTAATGACAGTCCGAATAAATATGACTTGGACCTCAGAACTGAGCTTAAAGACATGATGAAAGAGTTTATCTCAAACCAAAACGCTCGGCTGCTGACTCTCGAGGCTCACATCATGGACCTCAAGGAACTAACATCAAAAATAGATACCTCAAACACCGATCTAGTGAGCTCCGTGAACAATATGTCGGACCAATTTTTTTCTCTCGAATCTAAAATCACAGGGCTTGAGAAGGAGCGCGTCGAAATGTCATCCCAGCTATTACATCTAGATCAAAAAATAGAAAGTTTGGAACGTAACCTTATTAAAACGCACGTCGAAATAAGAAATGTTCCTCTACGCCAACGAGAATCTAAACAGGATTTATATACCACTGTTTCTCAGCTGTCCACTATTCTGGGTGTCAATATATCATCTGAAATACGGGATATATCTAGATTCCGTGTCAATAAGAAAAAGGATTCTTCGGCAATAAGTATTGAATTTACAAACACTCTTTACAAAGATAAATTCTTGGATTCTGTAAAACAATACGTCAAGAATAATCCACGAAAACTGGACTCTGCAAGCCTGGGATTTCAGTTAAAGGAACCAATGCCTATTTTCATTGCAGAACAACTAACCCCACAGGCTAGAAAACTGTTTTACTTGGCTAGAAATCTTGCTAAGCTGCAAAAGTATGAATATTGCTGGATATCCAATGGCCGTATCCTAATGAAAAAAACAAAGGAATCTCCCTATATAGTGATAAAGAATGAAGCCCAATTGAAAGACCTTTCTAATTTACATGAAGCATGACTACTTGTACTAGATCTTAAATGCGATTTACGTTTGTGGGTACTCCCAAGTTGTTTAGCTTTTAAAATAATACTCATAAAATGTAAAACTATATTTTTTCTACTTTTAATGCATGCAAATTATTTATTAATTATAGTCATAAAACAGCGGCTGTACAAGTTCACTCACACTTACGCCATTCACTTCTCCACACTCACACTACAAACATACAAACTCAAACTATTTTCCTTCACATGTCATAACACTTCACCTCACACCATTCAGCAAACCAAAAACCACGCTTTTTTGTTCTTATCCCCAAAATATTGCTTGGACTGTGTCACTTTACCTAATATGTTACTTATAAATAATAAAATTCGATAACATAGCCTCCCTTAATGATAATTTGGATACCTTTTCTGTATCTAACATTTACCAATGCTCACCGGAAGAATGTTTGCCGATCATTAAGAACCCTTCTCCTTACCACAAAATCTTATCACAAAATATAAGATCTATTAATCGCAACTTCCTCAGTTTTGAAACCCATCTTACCCGTCTCTCTTTTGAGTGTGATATAGCCGTACTTTCCGAATGTTGGCTTCCTTGCTTAACTAACTCCAACTTACCACACCTTCAAAACTTTTCTTGTCACCACACCACTGAACATCAGAATCAAAGTGATGGTGTGGTTGTCTACATTAATTCAAAACTAGATCACAAAGTTTATGAACCAGAATTTCATGGCTCTGCTTCTGGTTTAATTGTTGAACTAAAGTCAGATGTAGCAATAGTATGCATTTACAGATCTCCCTCAAATGAGAATATTGACATTTTCCTCAGATCACTAAACGAAATTTTACCTTCCCTAACCAATTTTGCTACAGTTGTCATCACAGGTGATATAAACATAAACATAGATAGTTCTAATTCTCCTTTAGAAAGTCGCTCTCATGACTATCTCAACTGTCTCGCATTCCATGGATTTTTACCGACACATTGTCTACCTACAAGAGGAGACAATTGTCTTGACCACATTGTTCTTCGAACTAAACTACCGTCTTCTACCTTCATTTTTGATTCCACCATAAGCGATCACTGCTCAACTCTTCTTTGTATAAATTCAAATCCACGCCATAACATCCATATGACCACAATTACAAAGATCGACTATGCTGCCTTGGATCTGGCTATGGAAAAAACAGACTTTTCACATATATTATCCATGACTGATCCCAATGCAGCAGTGAATTCCCTAGTGCAAACTCTTTCCCAAAAAATCACCATAAACACAAAAACCAGTATTGTTCCAAAGCGTAATAGGATCCTAAAGCCCTGGATTACTCCAGGGCTTCTGAGGTGCATTAGAAACAGGGATGCCCTGCATAAAAAACAAAAACATTCTCCTGATAATGAACTGATTAAAATTACCTATGTAAGATACAGAAACTTCTGCAATAAAATCCTCAAAAAAGCTAAGAGACAGTTCGACTCTGAAGAATTGACCAAAGCTGGACGGAACACTAAACTTTTATGGCATACAATTAAGCGTATCACGAACACCAACACCACTACTCACATTCCCACAGAATTATTTTCTTCCTCCACATCCCCTCACCAATCCGTTAACGATGTTAATGCTTACTTTGCTAATATTGGTAAGGATCTAGCTGATTGTATTTCAAAAACCCAGGCCTCATCCTGCCTTCTGGGTCCCCATAAGTGCTCTACGTACACTAGTAGCTCTAACTCTTTCGCTATGTTGGGAACAAGCCCCGATGAGATAATTTCCGCTATAAAGTCTCTCAAACCTAATGCTGCAATAGGACATGATGGCATTTCCACGACATTTTTGATTAGGTACTGCATGCTTCTGTCACCTATCTTATCCCACATTTTTAACCTCTGTTTTGACTCCGGTACTTTTCCATCCTCCTTCAAATTGGCTATCATTCACCCTATATTCAAGGGGGGTGACCGTGGTGCTACAAATAACTATCGCCCTATCGCGGTACTATCTGCCTTATCTAAGCTCATGGAAAGACTTATAAATAAAAGACTCATCGATTACCTTGAGACTAATAACCTGCTTTCAACCAACCAGTTCGGATTTAGGAAAAATAAATCGACTTCTGATGCGGCCTTAAAATTGATAACCGGTATTGTTGACAAACTCAATAACCGCAAAAAATGTCTCACTGTATTTATCGATCTTGCTAAGGCTTTCGATACCGTTCCTCTCCCTTGCTTATTATCCAAACTCGAAAGTTTAGGCGTCAGAGGTCTACAACTTCAACTCTTTCAATCTTATCTCTCAGGCCGCTCACAGAGGGTCAAAATCGACAAATATTTAAGTGACGTGCTGCCTATTGCCTACGGTGTACCGCAAGGCAGTGTCTTAGGTCCCACGTTGTTTTTGGTGTTCATCAATGATCTCTGTAATATGAAATTAAATTCCGGAAACATAGTTTCTTTTGCCGATGACACCGCCATCACCTTTTTCGACAACTCGTGGTCTAGTCTCCTAACTACCGCTCAGAAAGGATTTGATGTCGTACGTAGCTGGCTTATGTCTCACTCACTTACCTTAAATACCTCTAAAACTAAACTCATTACTTTTTCTATCAACATTACATCACAACCTTCGACTCCCGTAACTTTGCAAGCTCACACCTGTCAATTAAACACACCAAACTGCAACTGTCCATTAATTACATCTACTGATACAATTAAATACCTTGGTATTACTCTAGACAAGCACCTCAACTTTAAAGCACATATTACTCTCCTGACTGGCCGTGTCCGCAAACTGATTTACTTTTTTAAAACTCTAAGACACGTTGCCAACGTACATGTTATACGGTCCGTATATTTTGCAATGTGCCAGTCTGTTATTTCTTACTGTATTACAAGTTGGGGTGGTGCTGCTAAATCAATTCTTAAGCCTCTCGAGGTAGCTCAGCGAGGAGTCCTGAAGGTGGCCACTTTTCGACCAATACTTTATCCTACCTTTGTCCTCTACCAGAAATGCAAGGTCCTTACCGTCCGGCAAATGTTTATACTCAGCACACTTTTACAACAGCACACTGACACTCCAATTGCACGTCAGCCGACAATATCCAGAAGAAGAAATAGGATATGTACTGTACCTCATCCATACTTTACTTTTACAAAAAGATTCTTTTTTTATCAAGGACCATTTCTATATAATAGAATAAATGCAATAATTCCACTGCAAACTTGTTGTAAGCTAACATGCAAACAGCGGATTACTGAATTTCTTTCTACCAAAAATTATGATGATACCGAATCCTTTCTTACAACAATGAAGTAACTCATAATACAGGAACACACACACTCACTCTCACATACACACACATGCAAACAAACACACACACACACGCGCGCTCGCACTCACAAATTCTTGTACTGGACTATTATTTTATTTGTTCAAAATGTTGTTAATAATAATTAAGTAACAGTCTAAGAAATACTCTTGTCCTATTTTCGGGAAATGAGGGCTGTTTGTCCTTAATACAGGCTACTAAGTAACCTAGCTAGGACATCAGATCGTAAAATTGTATTGTTACCTACTCATCTCAGATTTAAACTATTCCTAAGTTGTCATCTACTTTGTAACAGACTGTACCACTTTTTTATGAAATAAATTATTATTATTATTATTATTAAGGTTAAGTGGCGATCTATTCTCTCTGCTATTTGATAGATAACTTTTGTTTAGCATGGAAAATATTTTATTAATAGGGTGAGACACTTTTCTCATTTACTAAGTGAAAAAGTACAAAAAAAAAAGATATTAAATTAATCGTATCGGGGGCGTCGGCCACAGGTGCGTCGACCACTGGGGGCCTAAGCCACGGACCCGAAAAATGAGCAAGAAACTCCACCGTTACTCTTTTAAAATGTATTACAATATTTTGCATACATTAATTATATAATATGTGAAGACGATGCACCTAAAATAAAATTACTATACCACAATAGGTAAAAGAACAAAAAAGGAAACCATGACATTAAATTAATTATCTGATAGATACATGGTGCTCACATATTTACAAACATGGTAAAAGTAAACGATTTTCATTTAAAAAAAATAAATCAGGGTGTGAGTTAAAGTAACTACAGAATGTAAATCATTGTCAAAAAAAAATAATAAATTTTACAATTAAATAAGCAACCAGTTTGATTTTGTCTAGACTCTAGATTGTTCTATGGAGCAGGACCAGCATGTTTCCAAGAGTATAACTTAGATATAATCTTCTAATTTATAGTATGCTTGTTTACAAAGTGTACGTTTAATGTGAGATTTAATTTTTTTTTTCATTTAATTGAAATATATCACAAGTTATTTTATTGTAACATTTAACACAACATATGTACTTTGGCTAACCTGAAAAATGGATGTATTTTAACTTTATTTCTAGTTTAAAAATTATGTCTTTCACTTATTTTATTAAAAAGATGTAGATTTTTTCTTACATAGATAATCACACTAATATTATAAAGGTGAAAGTTTGTGAGTGTGTGGGGGTGTGTTTATATGTTTGTTACTTATTCATGCTTAAACGGCCGGACCAATTTTGATAAAAAAAATTGTATGGAGGTAGCTGACTCCCTGGATTAACATAATATAGGCTACTTTTTACGCGACTGCGTCAGAAGGAGGGTTATGTGTTTCGAGTGTATGTATGTATGTATGTATATTTCTTTGGCACGTTCTTTAGCCTAAACGGCTTGATCGATTTCAGCTTGATAGGTGCCTTTAGATTCGTCTTAAATGTGAGAGTGACACTGGGTATACCAAAATTGAAAAAAAATAAAATGGCCGATTTTTGGCGCAATGTCTTCAAAAAAAATTTTTTTTTCTCGAAACCTATCGAGTGGGGTATCAAAATAAAGGGTTTTAAAAGGTGATTACAAAAATATATTTAACTTATATGGTTAAAAGTAATTCGAAGTGACAAATCGTAAAAAACACGTACCAAGAAAATCGTTTGCGAAATCTCTCACATTTTGTAAACTAAAAAGCTGGAAATAAAAAAAGTAATATAAAAAATAAAAAAAACCCGACTGCGAAACTGAAAAGCTACAAACAAGCCCATTTTAAATTAAATAAAAGCTGGAAGCAGGCGGGACCCATTTGAATTTGAAAATATAATAGAAATAGTATGGGTCCCGCCTGCTTCCAGCAGTCGGGTTTTTTTTATTTTTTAAATTACTTTTTTTATCCCGATATTCCCACGGAATCGACATTTACGCGGGTGCAACCGCGGGGCGCAGCTAGTACTTTCATAAATGAATTGGCAAGTTACCGTCATAATATTAATCCTTTTAAAAAGTTCCCTGAGAGATTCCCTGGTAGATTATAAATGGCTCTGACAGCTCTTTAGCAAAATAAAGATGGATTCGAACTCACGCTTACGGCTTGTAAGTCGGGGCCGATACCGCTGGCCTACCACTGCACCTCACAGTGCGATTATCTTTTATTATTTACTAGCTTAGCCCCGCGGTTTCACCCGCATAAGTGTCGATCCCGTGAGAATTTCGGGATAAAAAGTAGCCTATATGTTAATCCAGAGTGTGAGCTACCTCCATACAAAATTTTATCAAAATTGGGCGAGCAGTTTGAACGTGAAGAAGTAACAAACATATAAACACACACACATACATACCCCCACACACTCACAAACGTTCGCCTTTTATAATATTAGTGTGATTTATTCTGTCATTGAGTTCCATGGGGAACAGCTAAGAACGAAAGTCTTCCAATGATAAATAGCTTTTAGTCTTTAAACAATTTCTTAATGAGTGGATAGGGATAAATTTGAACTTTGAACTTTTTATTTTATTAACCCAATTTTCTTTCATCCCAAGAGGAAAAATTGCGTAATATAATTTTCTGTATTTTCAACTCCAACACTGATTTAGTAGCTCGGTAGCTGCGGCACTGTAGGTACTGTAGGGTATTAGGTTTCATTAGGCCCCGGAAACTGACAGCCAACTGATATTGTAAATGTGGTGGTGTGGTGGTGTGTGTGTGTGTGTGGGGTGTGGGTGTGTGGGGGGGTGTGTGGGGGTGTGTGTGTGTGCGAATGTGGTGTGTTGTGTGTGTGGTGGTGGTTGGTGTATGGGTGTTGTGTAGATTATGTGTGTGTTTGTATGTTTGTTACTTAATCAAAGTAGAAGAAGGATATTTGTTAGGAGATACCGTGGCCCCTGGCACAAGCAACTGAAGGAACACGGGTGGGTTTTAATCAGTAAAAATTCCGCTCTCAACGCTATACAATGCATTCAATTACGCCATCTCGCTCACACTAGTCTGGCTTTTACCTGGCTTCTGTTTCCTTAGTTAATCACGCAAAAACGGCTAACTGGATTTGGATGAAATTTGGCACACAGTTAGTTTATAACTTTAATAACTAGATAGAGATTACCCTTGCATAAATTGTTATTAAAAAATTAACATATCTTTCTGTGTCCGGATATGTGCTTGAACTTGAGAACCACTTATCCGATTTACGTGATTTTTATTTAATTAAGCATAGCAGTTTTGGCATAGCTTCTCTTACAATATCATGAACGATGTAAATATTGAGAGGGGAACAATTACTAACGAGGCTAGCGATAGGCTATCGCTTTTAGCGATAAAACCGGTTGTGTTCACTGATCATAACATCTCATCAGTGACATTAAAACGAATAATAATAAACGTGCAAAGAGTAGGCGAATTGAAGATAAAAACTTTATAACAAAAAAAAACCGACTTCCAGAAAAAACAATACAAACTGAAAAATAACTTTAATTTTGGAAGTCGGTGTCTTAGGGATCAGTATTTTAGTTTTTGCTGTTGTTTTTTTTTTGTTTTTAAGACATTATTCAGTAGTTCCGGTGACCATCTGTGGGCTTATTCATCAGTTCCACTTCACCAAATGGTGATTTCCGAGAGCAAATGTGCTAGTTACTATAAAAAATACCCAATTCGCTATAGGTAGGTGTGCCTATATTATTTGAGGAGTTCCCACAATTCCTCGTGGATCCCATCATCAGAACTGGATTTTGATAAAAATGGGACCAATCTGGAAGTATATCCTTTTAAATAAAAAAAGGTTTTCCCAAATTGGTTTAAAAATGACGGCGTACTGAAGTAACAAACATAAAAAGAAAAAAAATACAACCGAATTGAGAACCTTCTCCTTTTTTTAAAGTCGGTTAAAAAGAGGGAGAGCCCTATGTCGGCGAGTGGCGCAGGCGGTTTTCAAATTACGAATTATGTAATCTATACATACATATAATAAATTTGTAGAAGGGTCAATTCTGTACATTGAAAATATTGAAAAAATAAATAGCGGGGGGTGTTGCTGGATCGATACCAAACCCAAATATGTGATTAAAAAAATTTTTGTCTGTCTGTCTGTCTGTCTGTCTGTCTGTCTGTATATGCAGGCATCACGTGAAAACTAACGGTTCGATTTCGATGAAACTTGGTATAATTATACCTTATTATCCTGGGCATAAAATGGGATACTTTTTATCCTGGAAAAATACGTAGAAAAAAAAATCTTATTTTTCAGTTTGATTCATAGACGTTGTTCTGTAGAACCGCGAACACACGTTGCATTACCCGCAGTGTATTCAGCGCCGTAAGATCTCCTTAATTATTATAGGCTTAGCCGTATTTGGGTCCAATAGATATTTATAAGGTGTCATTGTCAGAGTTACTCAAAATGGAGAAATAAACCATCCACGCGAAGACCGACATCCGCGCGGACGGAGTTGCGGGCGGAAGCTAGTGTTGTAATAATTTTTATAATTACTGGCCACTAGCCCTACCCGTATGATAGATTAATGTCACCAATGTAGCGGCACGTTGTATACTTAATGGTAAATACCTCATCATCTGCCTAGCCTTTTCCCAACTATGTTGGAGTCGACTTCCAGTCTAACCGGATGCAGCTGGATACCAGTATTTTACATTGAGCGACTGCCTATCTGACCTCCACAGCCCAGTTACTGGGTAATACGATATCCCTTGATATGACTGGCTATCAGACTTTCGGGCTTCTGACTACCCGCAACGACTGTCAAAGATTCACGAATAACAGCCGGGACCGATGGCTTAACGTGCTTTCCGAGGCATGGTCTCGGTATGTAAAGATGGTCACCCATCCACAGACCAACCTCGGCAAGCGTAGCTTAACCTGACCGATCGACCTGTGCGGCTGTTATTATTAAGCCACGAGCCCCTCTATAATACCTCTTCGCTCGAATGCTACCGATCGCACTTGCATTAATTTCCCCACAGTACAGCTCCAACAAGTGAACAATGTCATCAAATCAACCCGATTGGATGACTCCACTGTTTGTCAGTTTGTAAACACAGCGCAGGACAATCGATTTCACTAATTGAAGCTGTTTCGATTATCGCGATCGGCTAATTTGGTTTACATAATCGATTTTAGTGTTTTGATTCGGTAGTGCTGTTTAATTTGGTGCAGATTGGCTCGACAATGTAAATAAACACGAAGTTAAATGAAACACTGCAACTATGACCGTTGAGGTAGACGAGGAAATGCGGTCGGAAAGACTTTTCCAAAATCCTAAGTAAAAAAAAAAGTTATTTTGAAAAATAAAAAAACCCGACTGCGGAAAAAAACTGAAAAGCTAAAAACAAGCCCATTTTAAATTAAATAAAACTTGGAAGCAGGCGGGCCCATTTGAATTTGAAAATATAATAAAAAACCGGGCAAGAGCGAGTCGGACTCGCTCACCGAGGGTTCCGTAACATCCGGGTTTATGCATAAGGTTTATGTTTATGAAATTAAATGTTTTTTTTGTTTATTTTGAGTTGATTGAATGAATGGTAAATTGCGGTTAACGATTTATGACGTATTAAAAAAAAACTACTTACTAGATCTCGTCCAAACCAATTTTCGGTGGTAGTTTACATGGTAATGTACATCATATATTTTTTTTAGTTTTATCATTCTCTTATTTTAGAAGTTACAGGGGGGGGGGGACACATTTTACCACTTTGGAAGTGTCTCTCGCGCAAACTATTCAGTTTAGAAAAAAATGATATTAGAAACCTCAATATCATTTTTGAAGACCTACCCATAGATACCCCACACGTATGGGTTTGATAAAAAAAAATTTTGAGTTTCGGTTCTAAGTATGGGGAACCCTAAAATTTATTGTTTTTTTTCTATTTTTGTGTGAAAATCTTAATGCGGTTCACAGAATACATCTATGTCGAGAATATCACGCCGCGCCGGGCGACAGCGGGCGGGGAGCTGCGGTCGCGGAGGGGGCGCTCGACGTGCGGGCGCGCATCAGCTGGCACAGCACTGCGTCATCGTCCGCGCTACTGAGCGATCGCGTATATCTTTTCTCGCCAACTTAAATCTTGTTTTTACCGTTTGTTTTCCTCTTGTTAAATTTTATAATACAGTCCACTACAATCAAGTCACCGTGTTTTTAGTCCTCGTACCACCTGGAGGATATTACCCCATTCTTCTTTATGGTCCTTCGACGTGTAACTGACCAGTTACTGGGAATGACAAGCGGTTTTTCAAAATTTGAAAACGGCCGTTAGAAAAACGACTTCAAGATCAAGACGACTTCTCGCCCTTCGTGCGAACCTGGTTCCAGTCTTCGGTCATCATCTTCGGCACCTTTGTGAAGAGGCGCATTTGTTGGAGCAAGCCAGTTCTTCAGAGGTCTTCGTAGCTGGGTCATAGCAGCGTAGCAGCCCAAGCAGTGCCCAAGAACATTGCCATCCAATTGAAGCAAGAAGACGTTCAGTTTGGACTCGCAGTCAACGGATTTTGTGAGATCTTTCCATAGTCTTACTAACATTTGTACATAATTCATATACTAACTTTTCATTCCACAAGAGTAGTATAGATAGTGCATTAGACCAGTGAATCATACATTAGTAGATACTTATTCGTAGTGACTACCTATCGCATAACATTACTTATTAGCTTACTTATCCAGTAGAATCAATCATACAATTTCATTTCGTGTTGTCATTAGCATTTTTTGTTCAGTGTCAACTATCAATCCATTCAAGTAGATTTGTCCCATTTAAGTAGAACTCCATTCATTAATAATTAGTAATAAGTGCTTATTAATCTAGTTATAACATCTGTGTATATAGTGCCATAAGTGGGTATACGTTTTTTTTTTTTTCTTCTTCACTTGACAGTTTAACATTTGAATTCAAATATTTTTTCTAACCGCCTACCGGTTTTGAATAGCAACGCTTCATCGATCAGCTGTTTGCTCTTTGTTGTTTTACAGGCGCATTATAAGAATTTAGTTCAGTGCTTTTAGCATTTATTCTTTATTCAATCTTTTTCTTGCCTACTTGCTTTTCCTTTAGCGCTTGCAGCTACCTTCCTATCTAGCCATGGCTGAAGAAATGACCATTAAAGAGCTTACAAAAAAGCGTGCCTCAGTAAAATCTCAGCTTACTCAATTCACAACTTTCATGACTACCACTAAATCTTGCGAACAGCTTAGTGAGGAACAACTTGTCGAGTTAGAGATAAGAATTGAGAAAATGGTTACCTTATATGCCACCTATGATCAGTTTCAGAGTCAATTGGAGTACCTGGCTGCCAAGCCCGACGAGCAATTTTCTGAACGTGAGCAATTCGAGAGCAACTACTACAGGCAGCTAGCATCTGCTCGCGCGCTTCTGTCGCAGCATCGCGCTCAACTGGCGACTAAGGTAAGCTCCAATGAGCAACTTTCAGTGGTTACTAGACATAATAATGTTAGACTTCCTAAAATAAATTTACCTCACTTTAGCGGCGGCTATAAGGATTGGTTGGAATTTAAAGATATTTATATTTCGTTGATTCATGAGGAGAAAAGTATTGATAATATCAACAAATTTCACTACCTACGCTCGTCACTCAATGGCAGCGCAGCACTTGTTATTAAGAGTTTAGATTTCAGAGGGGACAACTACGACAACGCATGGCAATTATTATGTGAGAGGTACGATAACAAGCAATTATTAATAAATAATCATATTCAAGCCTTATTTAATGTGGAACCACTTCAAAGGGAGAGTAGTCAGGGTTTACGTCAAATTGTTGATGTAACCAGCAAGAACCTGAGATCACTGGCAACGCTTGGGTTGTACGTACAGCATTGGGGTGAAATGGTTATACATTTAATGGCATCAAAATTAGACCCGATTACTAGCAGGCAGTGGGAAGAACATAGGAATACCCTAACTGAGTATCCATCCTTAGACATGTTTACTAAATTTATTTCTAACCGATGTAATCTTTTAGAAACGCTTGAGGAGGCTAAGAGTATAAAATCGAAGCCAGAGTCATCGCACAGTAAGCCAAAAAGCTTCTTAACAAGTAAGGGAAAAATTAATAATTCATGTCCTCTGTGTAAACAAAGTCACTACATTTTTACTTGTGATCAATTTAAAGCGCTTACAATCGTAGAACGCATATCTAAAGCGAAAGAATTTAAACTTTGTTTGAATTGTTTACGCCCAGGTCATTTCGAGGCTACTTGTCCACTTGGTCACTGCAAGTATTGCAAAAAAAGGCATAATACAATGTTGCATTCTCATGATGATGAACCTAGCTCAAGTAAGGAGCATATAGCTTTAGCTGGCACTAATCATGATTTTTCATCTCGTCATGTATTGCTTTCCACAGCATTGGTAAGAGTCACGGACCATTCCGGGATGCCGCACAGCGCCAGAGTCTTGCTTGACAATGGAAGCACGGCAAATTTTGTGACTAAGGACCTCTGTGGTAAGCTACGTTTACCTATTCGTAGTGTAAGCTCACACGTTGCAGGCATAAACAGTCAAGTGTCTACCATTACGCATTCTTGTGTTTTACATGTACAATCGTGCGATGGGTCGTATAACATTGACATTGATTGTTTTGTCTTGCCCAATATAACCACTAATGTACCTCATACATACATAGACATAAGTGACTTACAGCTACCAGCAGGCATAAGTCTGGCTGATCCATCTTTCGATGTTCCTTCCTCCATCGACATACTTGTTGGAGCCGACATCTTTTGGAGTGTGATTGGTCGCAATCGTATACAGTTAGGTAGGCATATGCCGACGCTCTTCGAGACTAAGCTCGGATGGCTCATATCAGGTGCCATACCTCAACCTAACATAACCAACTCATCAGTGTGTATGTTCGCGCATGACAAGCACAGCACACACGTACAAGCACCCATGGATCTCTCAAGATTCTGGGAACTTGACTCCATCTCACCTAAGTTCAGTTTCACAGCCGAAGAGCGAGCATGTGAACAGAACTACATAAGCACAACTAGGCGCAACGCTGATGGCCGTTTCATAGTCACAATTCCCTTAAAGGAATCCCCTGAAGCATTGGGTAACTCCTTTGAGATGGCTAAACGTCGCTTTCTGTCGTTAGAGCGTAGACTTGATAGAGACCCCATACTTAAGCATCGCTACGTAGAGTTCTTGCAGGAGTATGAAGCATTAGGTCATATGAGCGAAGTATCTCAGCCTTCATCTTCTCAGGCATATTTCCTTCCACATCATGGTGTTTTCAGAGAGTCCAGTACAACGACCAAGCTTCGAGTTGTCTTCGACGCATCAGCCGTCCCAACTTCTGGTAAGTCGTTGAACGACATTCAATGCGTAGGCCCTGTAGTTCAGGATGACATAATATCCATATTGTTGAGGTTTCGGCAGCATAAATACGTCATATCGTCAGATATCGAGAAGTTCTTTCGTCAAATCTTAGTTGACGAATCGCAGCGACCTTTGCAGCAGATATTATGGCGCACTGATCCATCATTACCACTTAAAACATACGCATTAAACACTGTTACTTACGGAACAGCATCCGCTCCGTTCATTACTACACGATGTTTGTCTCAGTTGGCAAAGGAGGCAACACACACACGTACACAACACTCTATACAGCACGATTTTTACGTAGACGATTATCTGTCGGGAAGTGACTCTATAGAGAGCACTATAGCGCTGTGTAGAGATGTAATCAGCATACTTAAGAGTGCACAACTCAATATTCGCAAGTGGCAGTCTAACAATGCCCAAATACTTAAGGCAGTCACTATAAACACACTTGATTCATCCAATCATACCACATCCACAACAAGACATACAGACACACCTGACACAGTCAGCTTGAGTATTGACGAACCAAGTAAAACTCTTGGTCTTAATTGGCGTTGTCACACTGACTGTCTTACATTCTCCATTCATATACCTACACATACAGATACTACAATCACAAAACGACACATACTTTCCACAATAGCGCAAGTATTCGATCCACTTGGTCTTGTCTGTCCATGTATTATCGAGGTCAAGATAATATTGCAGAAATTATGGATAAACAAGTGTGCATGGGACGACGAGGTTAATGTGGACATTAAAAAGTTATGGCTGAAGTTCATACAGACTTTACCACAGCTTAATTATCTCAGCATACCACGCTGGGTGGTATGCGACAGCCCTGTATCCGTGGAAGTACATATTTTTACGGATGCGTCAGAAAAGGCATACGGAGCTTGCATATATATTCGTTCTGTAGCTAGTAGCGGCACCGTCAATACACATCTGCTCACCTCCAAAAGTAAGGTTGCACCAATCAAGTCTACCACAATACCAAGACTGGAGCTTTGTGGTGCCTTATTAGGGACCAGGTTGTGTGCAAAAGTATTGGAATCGTTAACACTTAAACCTGACAAATGCATATTTTGGTGTGATTCTATGATTGTGTTGGGTTGGCTGTCTGCTTCACCTGGCTCGCTTAAGCCGTTTGTCAGAAATCGAGTTTCGGAGATACGGGAAGGCTTTGGTGCTTATACCTGGCGCTATGTGCCGTCCAAGGACAACCCTGCTGATCTTGTCTCCCGTGGTCTGAGCGCTGACCTCATAGGTCAATCTTCTATGTGGTGGTCAGGGCCTTCGTTCTTACTTACAGACCCAGCTCTTTGGCCTTCAAGGCCTAACACAGATGTGAACACAATACTACCTGAACTATTAAAATCACATTCTATTGACATTCATAATCAATCATTACCTATCACTAATCCTATACACAATAATTTATTTCAAACTTTAATTAATAATTCATCTAATTATTTACATTTACAACGTCTACTAGCATACGTATTTAGATTCATTAATCGGTCTAAAAGGGTACATAGTCATAGTCTTACTCTTACTAATTCAGAGTTGTCCTACAGCGCTGATTTCATAATTAAAACAGTTCAGAGGGAAATGTTTCCTGAAGAGTACGAGCTGCTTTCATCAGGTAAACCTTTACCACATAAAAATCGCCTTAAGAAATTATCACCCTTTATCGAGTCTGGTATTATACGAGTAGGAGGCAGATTAGATAATTCTTGCTACGATTATAATGTCAGGCACCCCATTATTATCTGCAGCAAACATAACTTTGCTAAACTTATTTTTAATACCTACCATTTACGCTTATTTCATGCTGGTCCACAGCTACTCTTAGCCACAATCAGACATGAGTATTGGCCTCTGGGTGGTAGAAACCTTGCTAAATCAACTGTACATAAGTGCGTAAAGTGTCAGCGATTCAACGGTGGAACAGTTCAACCCATCATGGGTAACTTGCCTAAGGAACGGGTTCAGTTGGAGTTTCCTTTCTTAGAGACTGGCACAGACTATGCCGGACCCATTCTTCTAGCCGACCGCAAAGGTAGAGGATGTAGATTAGTTAAATCTTATATATGCGTTTTTGTTTGTCTAGCCACAAGGGCGGTTCATCTGGAGCTTGTCTCAGATCTAACAAAACATGCCTTTATTGCAGCTCTGAATAGGTTCATTGCTCGTCGTGGTAAGCCAAAGACCATTTACTCCGACAATGGTACAACCTTTATTGGCACCTGTAACGAAATAGCTGGCATATTAAAACAGGACTATTCTTCAGAAATGGCAGACACAGGTATCAATTTTAACTTTATTCCGGCATACACCCCACACTTCGGTGGCTTATGGGAGTCCGCCGTAAAATCCATAAAACATCACCTAAGGCGCATATTAGGCTTCGCACATCTCACGTACGAAGAGATGTCTACGTGTCTGATTCAGGTTGAGGCAATACTAAACTCTCGTCCTCTCACTCCTCTTTCCACTGATCCATCAGACCTATACCCTTTGACTCCTGCCCATTTCCTTATTGGGAGATCTCTCACATCCCTGCCGCATCCGCAAGTCATCAACCAGAAGATCTCCAGCCTAAAACGTTTCCAGCGAATTGAGCACCTGAAGCAACAGTTCTGGAATAGATTCTCTAACGAGTATATCTTTTACCTCCAACAGAGAACCAAGTGGACGGATTCCGATGGGGTGCTTGAAGAAGGAGCCATGGTGGTACTCAAGGAGCAACAGACCCCACCACTGATGTGGCCACTGGGTCGCATCGTACGTCTCATACCTGGGAGGGACGGCATAAGCAGAGTCGCAGACGTAAAAACCAAAAAGGGAATAGTCCGACGCGCTTATAACACCATCTGTCCTCTTCCAGTATAAATCATTGAAGACCAGTCTTCAACGCCGGGAGCATGTCGAGAATATCACGCCGCGCCGGGCGACAGCGGGCGGGGAGCTGCGGTCGCGGAGGGGGCGCTCGACGTGCGGGCGCGCATCAGCTGGCACAGCACTGCGTCATCGTCCGCGCTACTGAGCGATCGCGTATATCTTTTCTCGCCAACTTAAATCTTGTTTTTACCGTTTGTTTTCCTCTTGTTAAATTTTATAATACAGTCCACTACAATCAAGTCACCGTGTTTTTAGTCCTCGTACCACCTGGAGGATATTACCCCATTCTTCTTTATCTACTTACCAAGTTTCAACAGTATAGTTCTTATAGTTTCAGAGAAAAGTGGCTGTGACATACGGACGGACAGACAGACAGACGGACAGACAGACAGACAGACAGACAGACAGACATGACGAATCTATAAGGGTTCCGTTTTTGCCATTTGGCTACGGAACCCTAAAAATGACATGGGTCCCGCCTGCTTCCAAGTTTTATTTAATTTAAAATGGGCTTGTTTTTAGCTTTTCAGTTTTTTACCGCAGTCGGGTTTTTTATTTTTTAAACAACTTTTTTTATTTCCCGTTTTTTAGTTTACAAAATAAATGTGAAAGATTTCGCATACGATTTAGTTCTTGGTACGTGTTTTTTACGATTTTTCACTTCGAATTACTTTTAACTGTATAAGTTGTATATATGTTTGTAATCACCTTTTAAAACCCTTTATTTTGATGCCCCACTCGATACGTTTTGAAAAAAAAATGTTTTTTTGAAGACATAATATTGCGCAAAAAATCGGCCATTTTAGTTTTTTTTTTCAATTTTGATATACCCAGTGTCACTCTCACAATTAAGACGAATCTAACGGCAACTCTCAAGCTGAAATCAATCAAGCCGTTTAGGCTACAGAGCGTGCCAAAGAAATATACATATATACATACATACATACACTCGAAAAACATAACCCTCCTTCTGTCGCAGTCGGGTAAAAAGCGTAATTCGAGGTTTGGCTCTCGCCTATTTTCTCCTCCAATATTGGACTAATTTAAAAGATATTTCATAAACTAAATAAAAAGGATCTAAACTGTGTCCCCAGTTCCTATGTTTTTCTTTTTTCTGGGGACCAGACCGGAATAAATCGCATTTAATACATTGTGGAACGTGGACATAAAACCTCTCGTAAACTCACATTTTTTTTGGGAGCATGAGGAATCAAATAACTTCTCCCACTCTGGGCGAAGAGGGAGGGTATCGTTCTTGACCAGACTGGCAGCGCGGAGCGGGGTGCGGCGCGGGTGCGGGAACGCGCGCGGTCTGCCTGTCCGCAGTCGAGTGCGGCTGCATTCTGCATGTCGTCGTGTCCAGTGTTTGTCAAAATATAATATGGATGAAGAAAACTTATTACTTATTTTAGTAGAAAAAAGCTCGAACTAAATTAAGAACCCCGGTCCCCGCGCGGGCCGCCCCACTGCGGTCACTTGTATGAACGAGCTATGGCGTGAGTTGCCCGCGCGCTCGCCGGGTCCGCGTGCCCACTGTGGATCACAGAACACTAATACCCTAGGCACTCAAATGAAGTTCTTATGTTTGTGTTCGCCGCGCCGCGCCCGCCCCGCGCCCACGCTGCCAGTCTGGCCAAGCACTCAGACCTTTACTGACTAAAACCCACCCGTGTTCCTTCAGTTGCCTGTGCCAGGGGCCACTCCTTCGAACAACCCGCGACCCTGCCAGGTCTCGTAAACTCACTTCCCAGCGCAACTGTAATACGAATGAAAATATCCATTAAATACTTCAAAAGAAATTATTCATACAATTATGAATCATCTGTTCAAACAAAAAGACTATCGTAACATTTCTCCTTCACTTAGAAACTTGTAAAGTTTGCATTGGGAATTAAAGATTTCTGCAGTAACTTGCGTCCAATTCTATGGTATGTTCCAAAAGTATCTGATTTAAATGTAAACAAAAGGACCAGAAAACGCACCTGTGGATGACAAAAAAAATGTAGGGCTTACTTGCGTGGGGTCCGTGTTTAAATAATAACAGCCGCGCAGGTCAATCGATCAAGTTAAGCTACGCTTGCCGCGGTTATTCTGTGGATGGGTGGCCATCTTTACATACCGAGACCCCTCCGTGCCTCGGAAAGCACGTTAAGCCCTTGCTCCCGGCTGTCATTCGTGGATCTTTGACAGTCGTTATGGGTAGTCAGAAGCCCGAAAGTCTGACAACCAGTCTTACCAAGGGGTAACGTATTACCCAGTAACTGGGTTGTGGAGGTCAGATAGGCAGTCGCTCCATGTAAAATACTGGTATTCAGCTGCATAGGGTTAGACTAGAAACCGACCCCAACATAGTTGGGAAAAGGCTAGGCAGATGATGTACAAATTGAGTACTTTATTTATATTTAGTTACATTTAATAACAAGTAATAAAGGACTTAAATATGTTAGTAACAATATTTCTTAACAACTACGTTAGAAAACATAATCTACACACCTAACCTAACACTGCAATATAGTTCATGCGAATCCCTGCTACAAGCTCAACACCGATGTGGAAAGTTTGCAGCAGTGATTCACATGCAAACAGTTCAGCCTGCTCGCGATACACCGTAGTACAATGTTGGGGCTGGCCCGCACCCGGCGCACCAGAGAGGTTCATCTTTTTCGCATCATAGCGTAGAAGCAATCGACACGAGCTTCAGCAAACATCCCTGATGCGCTACAGAAGCGACACAGCCACATCAAAACCCGGAACGAATTATAATACTAAATGCGAAGGCTTTGATTTGATTTAAAATTTTCAAATTTATTTATTCATTAATCACAATTTGTACAAGAATAGATTAGACGGTGACCCCTAAACTAGGCGTCACCGTCTAATCTATTCTTGTACAAATTCTGATTAATAAATAAATAAATAATTCATTTGCCATCTTGGGAGTCAGAGTTGCGACATTTTCAAAGTGTGGTGAGTGGTGTGAGGTACCTACATAGTGATTGTTAGAATACTAACCCCCTTTCTAATAAACGTGAATTATATCAGATGAATAGTTACACACCGATTTCTCTCTTTCAGTCGTCAGTAATTTGACTTTCGAAAGAAGAAGACAAAGCGTTGTGTGTACAGACGCTATACAACGTTTATTAGTAGTCATATACTCTAAATTCTAATTTTAAATGACCATAAAGATGATTTTCATTCGGCATCTGAGGTTAACTTTATAACCTTAACAATTTTCGTCGCTGGTTCTGTGTTAATAGGATTGGTTTTCTCACTTAGTCCTCCAAGTGGACCATTGTGCGTGAGCCATGGCGGCTGTCGGTGGTTATTCCAACTAGCCCACCTCCCTCCAGAAGTTGATCACGTCTTCTGAACTGTTGAGAACAGATCTGGGTGTCCCGAGGGTTTCTGACCCAATCTGATTGACGCCTGTGCACTCAAAGAGCACATGCGTTTCGTCGCTGTAGATAATGTGGATAAGACAGAGATTAAAAAAGAAGACGAACTAGCAGGGGATCGAGGAGAGGAGGTGGAGGGGGGGTTCAGGGGATCAGACCGGAATAAATCGATTTTTCAATTACTATTGTTATTGAAACAATATATTTTTTTTTAGGGTGGTGAGATTAAAAATTTAACTCCACATGAATGTGTTACTAATTCCCATTAGTGACTGATTGCGTTATAATTTAACACCCCCCCCCCCCAATATCAATCACAATTTGAATCATTTTGAAGGATATTATTGCTAATCAATTGCTTCATATGTTCGAAAAATGTATCTGCTCAGCAACGTAAAATATCGTAATGAATATTGTTGAATTGTCAAAATGAAAGCCGTTCTTACCGATACACAATTACCTCGCTGAATCGGGTTTGTTTACACTTTCATCAAATAGTTTTGGAACAGACCATAGAACTATTTTCTTATTCTTGCTGCTTTTACGTAATTCTTTGACAGTACGATGTCTCTTATTCTCCAAGGAGGAGGGTTGGATGGCTAATCACAGTGAGGTACTAGGAGTGGCTTTATATTTCGGATTTTTATTCATGTTTTCAGACATTAGAAAGCAACTTTTTTATTTTATTTTTATACTAGCTTCTGCTAGCGCAATCTTTATCTGAAACATAGATATATGAAAGTTACATTTCTATGGTCAGAAAGCGTCGTCCGCGTGAAAGGAGATAGTTTCTTTTTATTCGGCGGTAAGGCCCACAAAAAATTGTGGCGTCTATTAATGAAACGTATGTTGATTTTTTTTCAAGTTCTTTAAATTACTGTACCCACGGATTCACTCACGTGACTATGAATTCTATTGGCATTATAAGATAAAGAGATCGTGAAGTCATACATGACATATTAATCAGTGTACTTCCCACTTCTGGGACTTCGATTTTTTTATTCTAGAACATTTCCTCATGATGTTTTCCTTCACCATTTTGAGAGCAGTGGTGATGATAGGTATAATTTACACAAAGTAAAGCGTTTGAACCTACGACTTGCAACTCGTAAGTCGCGGCCATTACCATTGGCCTACCACTGCTCTTTGAATGTTTAGTGGCAGTAGCATTTGAGGGGCCAGCCGCACAGGTTGATCGATCAGGTTAAGCTACACTTGCCGCGGTTGGTCTGGGGATGGGTGACCATCTGTACATACCGAGACCTCTCCGTGCCTCAGAAAGCATGTTGAGCCATTGGTCCCGGCTGTCATTCGTGGATCTTTGACAGTCGCTACGGGTAGTCAGAAACCCGAAAGTCTGACAACCAGTCTTACCAAGGGGTGTATTACCCAGTAACTGGGTTGTGGAGGTCAGATAAGCAGTCACTCCATGTAAAATACTGGGATTCAGCTTCATCCGGTTAGACTGGAAGCCGACCCCAACACAGTTGGGAAAAGGCTAGGCAGATGACGAGTGGCAATAGCATAACATATCTGGCAATACGCATACGACATAGCACTTCTTCCTACCCCTTCTGCAATTACTACCGTAATGTTCTATGATATTAATCCAAAAATAAACTACTGTTTACCCAATTACCACTCACTTAAACTGATTGCATTGTAATGACATTATCAACACGGACACATGAACAAACAATGTCATCAAAGCAGGTTGATTGAATCCGTTTGTAAACACGCCATATGTGATTCCGTTAATTGGCCTAATTGAATGATCTAATTGAGATATTACAGTACAGGTTTTAGTTATAGTATCGATGGGCTTTCTGTTTTCATCGTGTATATACTTGTGATAACGAATAGTTGAATAATAACATACATTTTAAGGAGTTTACAGGACCTAAACACAAAAAACGCAAGTTTTAGAAACAATAAAAGTTTAGGATCGACTGCAGTAAACAAAATCAGAAAAATATGTGATATTCTTCAGGATATATGCTAGGTAAATAGTGTGTTGAAAACATAATACAAGTAATTTGATACAATAGAAAAAAATCATAAAGATACCTTTAAAAACTTTTTTTTTACAATAAAAACCGTAGGTACTAATATACATACATCATTCCGATTTTTTGTCAAATTATTCTACGAGCACCATACTAAAATACTAGTGTTTTATTTTTGTAATTAAAAAATTGCTTCATATTTTGCAATAAATTACCAGCGTTGTGTCATCGCGCTTCTCTTTCTTTTCTATGCATTCCGACAGTGACCACGCTCTAGGTCATGTAAGCCCATATACACACATTTGTACTGTAAATGCTTTATTTCCAGTAACATAAATATTCAAATTAAATTAGCTAACGAAACTCCGCAAACCTCATTAGTATCGATGTCTGTTGTGAATCAAGAAGAATCAGTACCGTAGCATATATCCAGCTATAAAAGGATGAAAGTAAAGAATGGACGACGTACGACATTTCACACAAACTTTCAAGCCCTTGTTTTTCGAAATGAATGAACCGATTTTAAGGGGGAAGCGCTAAGGTAGCCCGCGAACGATTTTTGCAATTTGCTGGTGAGTATTAAGTTGTACGTTGATTAAAATATGATTCGCGACCGTAACAAGTATGTATTTACAGAATTATAAGCATTAGGATCGGTAATACAACTTGTTAAGTTAGTATAATTGTTAAATGTCAAGATTTCATGAAATAGTCCTTCAGTGGGATCACCTGGTCTTAGAGAGTTGTGTTGGTGACTTTAATGATATAATTCTGTAAATACATATTTGTTACGGTCGCGAAATGATATAATTCTGTAAATACATATTTGTTACGGTCGCGAATCATATTTTAATCAACTTAATAACGACCAGCAAATTGGAAAAAAAACGTAAAAAAAAAATGTATTTCGCGGGCTGCCCTGGCGCTTTCGCCTTAATGAAACTTCATACGCATAAGCAGGATACAAAGGTCAAAAAGTTAGTAGAGAACATTTTCGAAATGTGTTATTTAAAAAAAGATAACCGGAAATCTCCGTTTCTTTAGAAAATTAAATATCGATCTAATTTCCTGTAACTTTTCACATAATTCCCAGGGCTACATAATCACGGCAAAAATGCATTTCGCAACATACAGAAAATCTTAACAAATCAATCCAACCCAAAAAAGAACTAGACCAGCGCAGCGCTCAGAAATACATCTACGCATTCTCTTGACCTTCTTCCCCTAATCTTAATTCAAAGCACGTATCATCCCACATGTACTAAAAATACTTGAAAAATCCAGAACCCTTATCTAATTTACATTGTACAGTTAATACCTTTGCAAGTTGTGCGATAGCGTTAAACTAACGGCTTATGTTCGTAGACTTTTGGTCTTAGATAGAGGTGGCAGTGGTAGCGGGTAAGATTTCCTTGCATTTTTGTTAGGTGAAGGGTGCGATTTACGGGGCCTCGGTGTGGGCGCGTTCACTGCGGCGGCGAGCCGCCCACTACCTGAACGCGCCCCAGAAGGTGGTAGCCATAAGGCTTATCTGGGGATACCGCCGCTTAATGGGTAGCTCACCGTCCGATCAGGACGTGAGCTACCCATTACTCTCGTGTACGTGTTCCACGCGCGCCTCAAAGAGATGTCAGCATCGAGGAGAGGCCCCCTTAGGGAAGAAGCCTGCCGGGTCAGCGGGATTGTCCGAAAGGGTTACCGCTGGCCCGGAATATAAAGGGCTAAGGAAGGAACACGGGCGGGTTTTAGTCAGTAAGAGTCTGACACTCCCTTCCGCACCACCCAGAGCGGGAGGAGTCATTTGATGATTTTCCCATCCAAAAAAAAAAAAGGGTGGGATTTTTGGGGGACTGTCATAAGTAATTTTGACGTTTTTAAAGTGCTGATTGTCAGCCTAATTTGAATAAATGACTTTCAATTTTGTTAGACTTCCGTGGTATTTGCTAGAATTTTGTTTGTTCAACGGTAAAAAAATTTCCTAGTCCTATAATTATTTTGATGGAATACTTGAACGTTCAAATATTCTACAAAATAAAATATTATTTATACTTATTATTTTATTTTTATATATTAACGCTGATAATAAATCTAGTTACAGTAACCATATTATGAGTATTTTAAAACATAATTATATTTGTCGCATCCGGTCATTCGTTTGACTATTCGGAATGCTAGCGCCATCTGGTGGCGCTTGACAGAGTCTAGCCTGAGTTCATGGGGGTCGACACACGACGACAGCGCGACAGAACGATGTGGAGCCCTTGGACATTGGAAATCGTACGAACAACATGTGCTCAGAAACTGTCCCGCGTTCCGTATCTGGTTGTGTCGTGTCTACCTACAGTGTGTAATTTGCTAGTGTGATTAAATTGTTTGTGAAATTATAATCTGATTTGAACTGCAAACTGTTTTTTCTATTGCGCAATAGCCAACACATGCCCATAGTACGCCCACGGTAGTTAAAATATGGCTGGTGATAACATGACACACCATACCTTCTCCGTCATATTTATTTTTATACATATTTTGCAACATAGGTTATTCTCATTCGTAACTGCTAAACTCTACTTAAGCAATGGTATAAATATAATTATACAATGTGCTAAAAATCTGCAATGTGGTGTGTGTGTGTGTGTGTATTAGGTTGAGCTTTCATCAGTGAAATTCAAATTAAAAATCAAAATACTTTATTTCACAAAAACTTACTTATGTAACATCGTCGTTATGTAACATCGAAACTCCACGGTTACTCTTTTTAGAAAACAAATTGAATACTTATGTTCAACAAGCAACACTGGTAAATAGCACTGATTTCAATATTCTACCTACAAAATTAAATCATGCCTGTACTTATTTCACGGAAGGATGGGCAGACTACTACATATCTAGTATAGTAGACGTCAGCACATCAAGCTACTACAATCTGTCAAATTTCTTTAATAGATTTTAAACTTTATCGCTTAAGCATAATAAATTCAAATTTGATTGGGATTACTTGACGGTTTCGGGTAGATTGATTTGCTGGCGTCTGTACAAGTCGCTATTATGTTTATGCTATATCAAGGTCGACTACTAAACTGTGACATCACAGCGGGACCTATCAGAGTACCAGCGCTGCGGCATTTATTTTTTTAAATGTCTAAGCATCATGCTGAGGTAGGAGCCTTTAATTTGGTCTCTACTTTCTTTTAAAATTATCTTGTTCTTTTATTTTTGATTGTGTTTAGTTTAGTTTGTGGTCTTCCTGTACGAGTCACAATAAATATTGTTTAAAATTTTATTTTGAAGATTCAATCTCACCATTAAGAATGACTATATATATTCTTGGCTAGTAAAAGATCTTCGCTGTTACTGCAACCACACCCAAACCCAAGGATTAAGACAGGACCAAACAGTCTTACGCAGTCACGCGATAAGAGTTTTAACAGGAAAAACTCTGAATTAAAAACTTTGTGCAGATCACTGTGCTGATCACAGCGAACCGGACGGGATATTCGGGGAAAATTATTATGAAAAATTTAAGGAATACCTAGTTCCTTAAATTTTTCGACCCCTGAAAATTTGAGAAGATAATTGGAAGAACTATAAAGGATGAGGAGATAACTATGGAAAGTTTTGAGATGCTAACCGATAAAGAAAAGTCGGAAGATGATAATGACAAAATTATGAACCTTGATTAATAAAAAGATAGCCAAAACTCTGGTCAAATAAAATCAGTCTATAATGTTCCTACTGCTGGGACATAGGCCTCCTCTTTGTGAAAGGGAGTGGGCCGTAATTCACCATGCGGGTCCAGTGAGACTTTTTTAAGACAGTAATATGCAAGAAGATAATAATGTAGGAGTGAATAAAGTGAAAAACTAAACGGTCTACTAACGGGACAAATCCAGACTAAGGATGCTACTGAGAAATTCCTGACGGGAACGACCCAGTAACTCTTTCGCTCGACCTAGGAATTGAAATAAGGAGCTCATGCTCAGCACTTAGCGCTTGCGTTCACTAAAACTCAACAAGGAAGTGACAGACAAATAAAATTCATCATTGGTGCCAATTCTGTTGTTCACCAACTAAACTAAATTTAAGTTCAGTGCATCTTTTTCTTTTTATTTCATTAAGAAAAGGACAGAAGATAAATTTTAGTTTAGTCCTGTCAAATTAATCAGCGCTTGACGTAAATTGACGTAACTTTAGTAGGCAAGTTTTTAATCACGTCTAAACTTGTATGGAGCAGTGTCAGTGTCAGGTTATCACAAGCAAAGCGCGCGTCGCTTTCTGAGATAAAAATATTATAGGTACACAGCTGAACATACAACGATATTTCTAGTATATGCGAAACCTAAATATAGCTTGTTCAGAATAAGTAACTGAATCGATTCCAATAATTTTTACCCCATGTTATATTTTGTCCCAAAAATATTTAAAAAGGTTAAAAGTTGGACACCGAGCGACACTAAGTAGGTTATCCAATCTCCGCGCCGAACGGTTAGGTACCTAGGAACTATTATCAATGAGCGCAAGACGGCGCAGTGCGAGTGGCGCGGGTGAGCATGTTTTTGTACGGACAAACAGGTAACTTAACAAGCTTATAACTTTGTGATTTTTCATGATACAGTTTTGAAATTTTGTACATTTATTTTTGATGATTTAGAGATAGATTCTTTACATAAAAATACTAGACACGTGTTTCGGGTTTCGCGTAAACTAAAAATAATATTGAGCCTTAAGCAGCTTGTCACAATAAATTAATTATTAATAAATCCAATCAATCTTTAAAATGACGATGGATATACTCTAAGGTGTTTGTGGACGACGACGTGAAGCTAGACATAGTGCCTAGTAAGACGGATTTCCTGCACAAAAGTGTTTTTTGCTCAGCTTCGCGTATTTTCAATAACATTCCAAGCAATTACTGAAATAAAATCATTTAAAAGCAATTACTGAAATAAAATCATTTAAAAAGAATCTCCATGAACTGTTAGTGAACAAATGTTATTACTCTGTGAAAGACTTCTTTGCCGACAAATTACTGTTAGAATACAATCTGCCTAGGTCATGATGCGTTTTTTTGTAGGAACATGATGAAGAACTCTTGAAAAGCATGACGAAGAAGAGAGTCATTTCATTTACGAACTGTTTATTTATTGAAATTTATTATTCCAACAAATATTTAATGATTTAAAATTTGTAATGTAAGTACTTTGAAATTTGTATTGTAAA
Source organism: Mesoligia furuncula (assembly GCA_916614155.1). Lineage (NCBI taxonomy): Eukaryota > Metazoa > Arthropoda > Insecta > Lepidoptera > Noctuidae > Mesoligia > Mesoligia furuncula. The sequence continues at coordinate 21,371,842 of OU744814.1, read as the reverse complement.
ATTTGTTTTAATATTATTGTCGACATGCATGTAAACTCACTTTATGTACCTACATTTTATTGTACGCCCTAAGGGCAGGACATAGCTGTTCACAAAACACAAAATTAAAACCAGCTGTTATTATGTACACTTTCCTATGATCCACAATAATGATGAATTGAATTGAATTGTGTTTTCCGCGTCATGTTTACCGGAAATAAATATATGAAGTTTAATTTTTTTAAATGGTGGAATAACTATATAACTCTAAAGAGTTTTGCCAATGCGTCACAAAAACAGATATAGATAGGACCTAGATAACGCAAGTCTTACGATCTGTATGAAAACAAACGTGCAGTTTTTTGACTACCTACAATGACGTCACAAGCACTATTTAGTGATGGGAAAATCAAATCGATTTAAAGACGCCGCTGCATGCGTCACCCGTCTTGCTCCACCCGGGCCTAGCGCCATCGCTCACACTCACCCAGCCAGCAGTACACAGGACTGAGCGCGAAAGTGGTGGCTTACGATTTTTGTACGTAAGCTGGTGCGATTTTTGGCACGCGAAGTAGTTGCTCTTGCGTTATCTAGGTGTATCTATATCTGTGGTTACAAACTTCAGAGATAAAATTAAAAACTCTCAGGTAGCAATTGCTTTTACTTGAATGGATGTACAATCTTTCCTGCAAGCGAGCTACGAATGATAAGAACTTTACCGAAAAAACTTTGGACTGAAAACTTTTTGAAAGAAAAACTCTTTCGCTGCGAAGAGTTTTGCAGAAAAAACTTACCGACCTGATGAGAGGCTATGATTATAAAACTTATTCTTATTATTACTAAGAGACCATCGGAGGGTGCAATAGTAGAAATTGTGTTTTTTTTACAATTCTACGAGTTCGATTCCTAGCTAGAACAATTGATTTTTCAAAAATTTAACTATGCAGCTTTAGTATTCATCAAAATCGACCCCGTGACTCAGGTAACCTTTTAACCGCTTGTGTGGCATTTATGCGACATTTATTTCCGTGCCCCTACCGCTCGTGTCGTATTTCTGCGACAGAGAACATGCATGATTTTTTCCTTCTATTCAACGATTGCTCCTTCTTATTTATTGTAGGTATTATTTTATCGATTTAGGTATTCAGCTGCACCCGGTTTGACTGGAAGCCGACCCTCACATGGTTGGGTAAAGGCTAGGCAGATGATGATGATTATTTTATCGATTTGTAGCCGCGCGCTAGGGGCACGGCAATTGATATTTAGCCAAGCGCTTAAAAGGTTAAGAATGATTCGGTATTACTTATAGTTTCGGATTTGGTCATCCATTCTGACTTGAAAAATTCACGAGATTACAGAGACGAAGTGCTGTCTTCAGTCGAACTGATAACTTCCCTCTTTTAGAAATCGGTTGGAAATAAATTTGTATCTCGTAATCTTTTATTTATTCTAGTTAACTAGCAGCTGGCGGCCTAAGCAGAAGTGTTAGGCCTTATTTAACTGAACAATTGATTTTTCAAAAATTTAATTATGCAGCTTTAGTATTCATCAAAATCGACCCCGTGACTCAGGTAACCTTTTAACCGCTTGTGTCGCATTTATGCGACACGTAATTCCGTGCCCTTGTCGTATTTCTGCGACAGAGAACATGCATGATTTTTTCGTTCTATTCAACGATTGTTTCTCCTTATTTATTGTAGGTATTATTTTATCGATTTAGGTATTCAGCTGCACCCGGTTTGACTGGAAGCCGACCCTAACATGGTTGGGAAAAGGCTAGGCAGATGATGATGATTATTTTATCGATCTGTAGCCGCGCGCTAGGGGCACGGCAATTGATATTTAGCCAAGCGCTTAAAAGGTTAAGAATGATTCGGTATTACTTATAGTTTCGGATTTGGTCATCCAATCTGACTTGAAAAATTCACGAGATTACAGAGACGAAGTGCTGTGTTCAGACGAACTGAAAACTTCCCTCTTTTAGAAATCAGTTGGAAATAAATTTGTATCTCGTGATCTTTCATTTAATCTAGTTAACTAGCAGCTGGCGGCCTAAGCAGAAGTGTTGGGACTTTTTTACCAAAACTCTCATAACGAACTATCACTGAGAATTGGAGGCGATATCAGTAACGACATCGACATCTGCCTAGCCTTTTCCCAACTATGTTGGGGTTGACTTCCAGTCTAACCTGATGCAGCTAAATACCAATATTTTACATGGAGCGACTGCCCATCTGACCTCCACAACCCAGTTACTGGGTAATACAATGGGTTATTCCCAAAGTACTCCATTCCTTTGTTCTAAAGAACGTTGTTGTGTTTGTAAAGACAAATCCGAGTCGTTTTAGACGACTATCAGATGTAGCACCTCGCAATAGACGTGATAATAGTGTGCTATGTCTAGAGCCAGCTAAGACAGCACTTATGCGCAAAAGTGTCTACTGCATGGCGCCAGTCATTTATAATAAATTGCCGAAGACATGGAAAGAGCTTCCACTATCATTATTTAAAAAGAAACTCCGAAGCTTTTTAGTGGCGAAAGCATATTATACTATTAAGGAGTTCCTAATTGAGAAAGAGTTTTTTAGCTAGTTATGTATAATTAATTAATATTTTAAAATTGTATTTTGTGTGTAATATTTTAAAATTGTATTTAGTTATAAGTTTATGTTAAATCTTTTGCATGCCTACGTGGTAAAATATGGCTGTACTATTATGTTTTTTCTGTCATCCTTATGTTACCCATATTTGCAAAATAAAATTATCTTTATCTTTATCTTTAAAAAGATAAGAATCTCATACATTAATTCCCAAGTTACTCCAAGGAATTATTATTATTTATAAATACTTATTATTTTGTTCCCATTCTGCTCTGTATCTGGAATGATTCTCAAAGTACTCCACCGATTATTCGTTATCAATTCTCAAACTGCTCCATCTACATAATTACCTATAATAGTTATTTAATACCAACGAGGGAATACGATACCCCTTGGTAAGACTGGTTGTCAGACTTTCGGGCTTCTGACTACCTGTAACGACTGTCAAAGGTTCACGAATGACAGCCGGGACCAACGGCTTAACGTGCTGTTTGAGGCAGGGAGGGGTGACGGTATGTAGGTAAAGATGGTCACCCATCCACAGAACAACCGCGGCAAGCGTAGCTTAACCTGATCAATCGACCTGTGCGGCTATTAATATTTAGCCACCGGCCCCTCGTAGTTACAATAAAACCTCGAATAGAATAGTATTACGGCGTAAACAAGTCGTTAGTTTAATGTTTTCGTTAATTTTTATCACTATGGCTTTCCACCTTTGAAAGCTTTATCAAACAATTGACGGGCATCTCTCAATATTTTTTAAAACACTGCTAGCTCGTTTGATAGCTTATAAAATGAGGAAGTTTTTCAAATAATTAGTTTACTTAGTGTCATAGAAAAATGTTGAAATAATCAACTTAGTTTATGGTGTACTCGATGATGTTTTAATTTTGCTGCTGAACTTTAATCAATACGTTCGAGTGTTTATGATTTTCAAACTTCTGAATATCGAGAAATCTTCGTAAAGGTGTCACCTTCCTGTTCAAACAGTAATCGAAGCTATTGTGTTCCTTGATTTAGGGATAAATGCAAAATGATGGCTACTTTTGAGTAATTTTCTGAATTGATGAAATTTCCTCATATTTGCGTAAAAGCTCCATCAATCCGTCAGATAGATACATAGGTATTCACATGTAACACTATTGCACAGAATAACTTTTATTCGCCCTGAATATCCTTTTAAAAATGATCCAAATCTGAGTTTTCAAAGTCTTCAGATTTAGGGAAAGCCCACAATTTCATCAGATTTGCCTATTTAAGTCATTATAGGTTAGGCCACACCCGAGCATGTCAAAATCAACGCCTCTGAAGATCACTTTACTTTTGGCCCTTTTTTGAAATCTGAAAATGGACTCCTGACCAAGGGGCTCCTGTCAGAAACTTTTTAAATATCATATTTTCGGTGTTTTCTCCTCATGCCACACCTACTCAGCTATCAACTTTTTGCCCTGAATATGCTTGCTCAAAAACCCTATGGGCTAGCTCCTACCAGATGTTTCCAGTGTGCATACAATTTTTTTCGATCAGGGTAAGCTAGGCTTGCCACGGTTGGTCTGTGGATGGGTGACCATCTTTACATACCGAGACACCTCCGTGCCTCGGAAAGCACGTTAAGCCGTCGGTCCCGGCTGTCATTCGCGGATTTTTGACCGTCGTTACGGGTAGTCAGTCGGGGTATTATCCAGTAGCTGGGTTGTGGAGGTCAGGTAGGCAGTCGCTCTAAGTAAAATAATGGTATTCAGCTGCATCCGGTTAGACTAGAAGCCGACCCCAACAAGAAAAAAGTTGGGAAAAAAGGCAACCTTTTTTTTTTCTTTTTTTTTTTATTGGATATCATCATCTGCCTTGTATTTTACTCGCTATAGCTAGCTATTAAACTATTGGATATCTTTGACTAGTCAAAGATTGGCAAAATCCATAGATAGCCCATTACTACTATTTATCGGGTGTACTATGCCAAATCGAATGCCAAATAATCGAATATCAATCAATATAAATCACATTTTTAATTCCGATGTTAGGATTTATTTGATACTTTCAAAATACTCCTATGCATTAGAAATGCCAGTGTTTTCATTCCTTGTCGTATCCCAAATAAATACCTAAATAAAATTAATAAGTCCTCTGTCAAAACCCACTTTCACTTTCAGAATAAACGAAACAGCGACAGCCGATCAAATCAAATTACATCAACAACAAATTAAATTGAAAAAGCGTCAAAAGGAAGAAAAGCTCGTAAGTAATCATAAATCAATCACAGCCTGACGCTTGAAAGCGAAGTCCTCAGAGGAGCTGTCAGAGAATGAGCGTTATTTACAATTTTGGAAAGAAAGGAAAATATTTTATTTGGGACAAATACAGGAAGTACAAACAAGAAACATAATCTGCGTTCGCGATTTTTTTTCCGAAAATGTAAACAAATATGAATTTATGGAAAAATAACTTTTAATTCCTAGACAATAAAGTTCAGTTTACGCTACAACTTCAAAGATTTTTGGTTCAGTTTACTTCAAACATTTTTATAAGTTTTTTTTCAATAGTGCTAGTCACTCTGAAATCAACTTAATTGTCATTGAAATAAAGTTGATATTGGTTTAACTTGAAATAGGGTGGGGGTGTGCAGCACTGCGCGCTTTTAATTGTAACAAAATTATCATTAAAAACCAAAAAAACAAGAAAAGAAGTCCTGTGAAGGATGCCATGACACACCTATGGACAACCATCTAGGGGCATAAAATTATAGTTCAGACAAAAATAAATGAAACCCATTTCATATTTGGATCTCATAAGAGGGTTGCATTCCGGAAGTTTTTTATTTTTATTTGAAATGGGTTTGCTCTCTAGTCTAGGTCAGAGGTGACACAGACAAAGTCAAGTTAAGGCTATGTCGCAAATCGGTATCAAATATTTCGCTGTAACCTAACTCAGTGTTAATATTGCAATTCATTTATAAATATGACGGGGAAGGTATGGTGTGTCTCGTTATTATCAGCCATATTTAAACTATGTGTCGTGTACAGTGGGTATGTGTTGGTTATTGCGCAATAGAAAAATAGTTTGCAGTTCAAATCAGATTATAATTTCACAAACAATTTAATCACACCAGCAAATTACACACTGTAGGTACACGACACAACCAGATACGGAACGTGGGACAGTTTCTGAGCATATGTTGTTCGTACGATGTCTAATATCCAAGAGGGCTCCACATCGTTCTTGTCGAGCTGTTGTCGACCCCCACGAACTCAGGCTAGACTCTGTCAAGCGCCACCAGATGGCGCTGGCGTTCCGAATAGTCGTTGTCGTCACACTGCTTCCGCCTCGTTGTCAAGTCAGCTCCCATACTAATGATGTCTCCGACAAATATTTAATGCAATAGACCGATTTCTCATCATTTCATCATGAACATCATAATCAGCCTATATTGCTCCCACTGCTAGGATACATTGCCTCCTCTTTTCGAGAGAGAGTGGGCTAAAATCTACCACGCGGGCTCAGTGCGGTAGACACATATTTTTGATTTTTTGGTTCTAGGACGTGCCGGTTTCCTCACGGTGTTTTCCTTCACGGTCCGGTTTTTCTCATCTTTTATTTTAGTGATATTATTATCCAAATATTTTGTCAATAATAATATTCTTTTTTAACGGTTTTGTAACAGCTTCAGACTGTTTTTTGAGTTTTAGACTAAATATTCAGTGTACATATATACGAAAATAGTGATTGCAACACTTAATCAAGAGTAACATTGAACGAAATTTCATAGTATTAGTTAGTAGGTAATATTGGAGGAACCAAATCAAATCAAAAGTCATTTATTCAAAACTAGGCTGAGAATCGGCACTTTTCGAACGTGAAAATTACAAAAGACAGTCCCCCAAAGCGCCCATCCTTCACCAAATCCTAGTGCTTTCGCTGGGGAGAAGAAGTGGCGCAACAAACTCCCCAGCAGCACAGCTGTCTGTTCATTTAGAAAATACTAGATCATACTAGGTACCTATGCAAAGTAATTAACATTACTGGACACAGAACGTTTAATTAAATTATTTGCCATATGTTAGCTAGCCACGCCAATTTACTGTAGCGTTATCTACAGCGCCTCATGCGGACACCGCGTCATACTGACGTCACGCAAAATCCTGCATCTCACAAGCAGAGTTTTGCGCAACTAGCATGGATACAACGGCCCGACATGAATCATCGGGCAGTTGCCCGCCAGACACAACACCCGTCTGGTCGGAGAATCCTCCCTTTTCTATAGAGAATGGGTGAACTTTACACCCTGTTCCTCATACCTCTATAATACCAACGAATACAATAAATTGTATACATATGCAAGCAAAAAAAAAAAACAAAATAAAAAATGTAAACAAACACTTACTACCTAATTAAAAGCCTCCTGGTATAAAGAGCGTGACAGCTTACATATTTATGCAATGCTGGGTTCTATTTATGCAATGCTGGGTTCTATTTATGCAATGCTGGGTTCTATTTATGCAATGCTGGGTTCTATTTATGCAATGCTGGGTTCTATTTACGCAATGCTGGGTTCTATTTATGCAATGAGGGAAGGGGCTTGTGGCTAAGTAATAACAGCCGCACAGGTCGATCGATCAGGTTAAGCTACGCTTGCCGCGGTTGGTTCGTGGACCCAACCACGGAAAGCACGTTAAGCCGTTGCTCTCGACTGTCATTCGTAGATTTTTAACAGTCGTTACGGTTCACAAGCCCAAAATTGTGACTAACAGTCTTTCCAACGGGTATCGTTTTACCCAGTAACTGGGTTGTGGAGTTCAGATAAGCAGTTGGCGTAAAAAGGGCTTAACGGATTTGTATGATGTTAGGAATACAGATAGTATTAAATTATAACCTGGATTAACACATAGGGTACTTTTAACCCTAGTAATAACCCGTGGAGTTTCTTGCCGGTTCTTCTCTACAGGAAACGACCAATTGGAACCGTGCACCTAGCTTCTGACGTTTCATAAGTGCCCATGTGATATAAAATATTTTGATTTTGCGTGAAATATTTTCCGACCTCCACGCGGGCACAGCCGCGGGCTAAAGCTAGTGCCATATTAAGTACTACGGATGGCGCAATAGTTCAAACAGTCTACATGCAATGGTTTACATTAAGTACACATCATGAGTGTGTTAGTTTGACATGACATTGTCGTGTTAATGTTTGTTTTGACAATTTAGCGCAAGGATCATCAAGATTCTCATGAAGTAGTTACTTACCCACGGCTCTGTAGAATTACGATAGTAACAACCGCAAATATGGTTACCTAGATCAGTAAGAGAAAGATCTTTGTCCAGGAATTGTACGTGATTTATACTAATATAATCATAAAGAGATAAAAGGAGATCAGCCATATTGGGCCCAAAATCCAAAATGGCCGGCCAATGAAAAAAAGTGAGTTTGGTGACACACTTTTTTTCGTTGGCCGGGTATCTATGTCGGGGAAGTCCACCCAAGCATTTTTCACTATGGCACCAAATCTCTATGATCGTTCCTTCAGCTGAATTATATAAGTCTATTTTATACATACCTACGCCACGTAAGCCAAGGGTCGTACCCATAGAAATGTAACGTACCCGACAGAGGGTGTCCTTAGCGTCTATATAAACAGGGTTATAGGTAAAACATTAACAACCTCTTAAGAGGTCATTGTACTCATCATTGTGAACAACTTTTAATGTGGGATCAAATATGAAAATAAATCGCGGAAAAAAATCAGCTGTTCCCTACATTTGTGTTCGTATAACTCGTCAAAATGTAGGAAACAGCTGATTTTGTTTTCGCGATTTCAGGTTTGGTCCCCTAGTAAAAGTTGTTTATAATAATGAGTACAATGACCTTTTAAGAGGTTGTTAATGTTTTACCAATAACCTTGTATAAAATTCAACGTCCTGACTGACTGATATATCAACGCACAGCCTAAACCGCTGGTCCTAGAGACATGTAATTTGGAGGGTGTGTTCTTTGTGAAAAGTAGGTATCCACTAAGAAAGGGTTTTTCGAAATTCCATCCCTGAGAAGGTGAAAGGGGGGAGGGTGAAATTTTACGCGGACGAGGTCGCGGGCAGAAGCTATAGTTTATAAGGTTTAGGTTTTATACTAAGTATGGTGCGTGGTTTTAAGAATATTAAAGCAGTTATCGCCTTATCACACTAATATTATAAAGGCGAAAGTTTGTGAGTATGTGTGTGAGTGTGTGTATGTGTTTATATGTTTGTTACTTCTTCACGCTCAAACGGCTGGACCAATTTTGATAAAATTTGGTATGGAGGTAGCTGACACCGTGGATTGACATAATAGGCTTTTTATCCTGATATTCCCATGGGATCGACATTTACGCGGGTATATATACCTACCTATATTATCCGCTTATGTAGGTACCCAACTTTATTTATTTTGGGTAGGTATGGTTGGGTATAACGAACTGAGGATCAGGAGTTCAGGAGGGATCTCGCACTCACCTCGTACATATTCAAAGCACTTAGAGGGAAGGTACGTAATGCGGACATATTAGGGCACATAGCAGTGGCGTAACTATACCGTTTGGTTCCCGTGGCAAATTCAAGGGATGGGGCCCTCCCTCAATGTAAAGCTCAACCAACGTTATAGTTTTTTTTACCCGACTGCGTCAGAAGGAGGGTTATGTTTTTCGAGTGTATGTATGTATGTATGCCTAAACGGCTTCATCGATTTCAGCTTGAGAGGTGCCGTTAGATTCGTCTTAATTGTGAGAGTGACACTAGGTATATCAAAATTGAAAAAAAAAAATTAAAATGGCCCATTTTTGGCGCACAATATCTTCGAAAAAAATTTTTTTTTCTAAACCTCTCGAGTGGGATATCAAAATAAAGGGATTTAAAAGGCGATTACAAAAATATATATAACTTATATGGTTAAAAGTAATTCGAAGTGACAAATCGTAAAAAACACGTATCAAAAACTAAATCGTTTGCGAAATCTTTCACATTTGTAAACTAAAAAGCTGGCTCGTAAAATAAAATTAAATTTGGAAGCAGCTGCTGCTTCCAACTTTTATTTAATTTAAAATGGGCTTGTTTGTAGCTTTTCAGTTTCGCAGTCGGGTTTTTTTATTTTTTAAATTACTTTTTTTGTTTATTAGCACTTCTCCCGCGACTTCTTCCGCGTACATTTCATATTTTCCCCTACAAAATTCAACACCTGGCTGCCTCTGTTCTTATGTTAGGATCCTCCTGTGCTCATGGCCCTCTCGGGCCGGGGGCATCCGGGGACCCCTCTGGCTGAGAGCCCGTGGCATTTTGCCCCAATGCGACCATATAGTTATGCCACTGGCACATAGGTTTGTGTGTTTCGGACAGGTACTAGTGGCGACGACGACAGCCACGGCTGCTGACGGAGCCCCGCGCTCGGACAAATATTTTAAGTGAGGCGCCACTGACGCGTGCACTCCGCACTCTCAACCTCATAGCTAGTGACACGGAACTTCTCTGTTGTTCTTTGAGTGATTTCACAAAGAATGCATTGTTTGTAATAAGTTATAAAATTTAATTATAATAATGAGTTAGTAATAAGTTAGAATAAGAGTTTAGTCGCAGTACGTTTCCCTGTAATGATAGATGTAAGTCGGAAAATAAATAAATATAATAATAAATATAAAAGTGATATTTGTCAATATCTTGTTGATGGGGTCTCCCTTAATTCATCAAAAAGCAATTGACAAACTATCACTTCCCAAACAATTTTTCGCATAATTTCATTTGCCAAGTCATTACTTAGCAAATGAACTTTTCACATAAAATTGTAACGCAAACCAAATTTGGCACCACCGGTTTAAATCAACAGTTTAAACAATAACTTGCTTACCAACTAGTCATCATCATCATTTCAGCCGAAAGACGTCCACTACTGGACATAGGCCTCCCCCAAGCACCTCCACTTCGACCGGTCCTGTGCTTCCCGCATCCAAAGGGTTCCTGCGGCCTTCACAAGGTCATCGGTCCACCTTGTGGGAGGCCTTCCAATGCTACGTCTTCCGTTTTCTTACCAACTAGTACTTTTACGAATTTTAATGTAGTCGAATATTTCAGTTGGTATAACATTATTTTACGCAAAATGAAATAAGCCAAATATTTCGTACCATCGGGCGTATTTCTGTCTGCCTATGATTTCAATTGGCCCTGTTCAATATGATACGAGGTAAAGGTATTTGTATTCATTCGCTCGCTCTTGCAATTGCATTCAATGTTGACGAAGGGTTTAAAGTAACCTAATAAAACCGAACCTCGGGGTGCCCTTCGCTCGCTCTTGCGTCCTACGTCCGCCTATCGACCGACCGCAACCATGGAATGTAATTAAAAAAGTAATTATGTAAGTAAAACGATGTAATTCACAAAATAAAATATGTTTGTCTATATAATTTTTTTCATATCAAATCATTTGACTAAATGTTTATTGTCTAAAGATTGTTTGCTGTAATAAATCATCTGTTTAAAGACCAAATGCCTCATCATCATCATTTCAGCCGAAAGACGTCCACTGCTGGACATAGGCCTCCCCCAAGATTCTTGGGGGGGCTTGCCATAATCGCCACGCTTGGCAGGCGGGTTGGCGATCGCAGTATGGTAGGGTGGTGAAATGCGTAGAGAACGCTGCTGCCCATTCTCCGGTACGACCCTTAGTCGCCTTTTACGACACCCACGGGAAGTATGGGGTGGTGCTATTCTTTAAGTCCGGCACCACACAGACAGATGCTTATATGACATTACCCTTAATAATATTCTGCCAAGTAAAATTTTGACCAAATGAAAATGTGCGTATTAAAATCATTCCAAACATTGCATTGGTATAAAAAAGGTTGCTAAGTTTGGGTAGTGAAATTTTAGTGAAGTGTCTGTGTGGTGCCGGACTTAAAGAATTGCACCACCCCTTACTCCCCGTGGGTGTCGTAAAAGGCGACTAAGGGTCTTACCGGAGAATGGGCAGCAGCGTTCTCTATTTATTCCACCATCATAGCATACTGCGATCGCCAACCCGCCTGCCAAGCGTGGCGATTATGGCAAACCCCCCCAAAATTGGGGGAGGCCTATGTCCAGCAGTGGACGTCTATCGGCTGAAACGACGACGAGTGAAATTTTGGCAAAATCTTTTCGGCAAAACGGCCCATGTTTTCCTACACCGTTTTGAGAGCAGTAGTGATGAAATCATACATGAAAAACTCAGTAGGTATATAATTATGGTTATGTTCAAAAGGACTAAAATCGGTCAGCACATAGATATTCGAACGGCAACCGTAACGAAACTGTTTAAACTACGATTTTCAACCACACTTAGCTATTTTGTCACTTATACCCAGAAAGTATCCATGAATTAAAATCTCCCTCCAAATATCAATAAAGAAAGCGACTCAATTAATAAACATACAATAATAATTCAATTACTCCAACCGCAAATGTCTCGTTCTTGTCGTTTCGCTCTAATAACACTTTCTAATTTTCCGTCTCTTTCGCGCACGACCTTCGCGGAAATGTGAGCCATTTTGCGTGTGGCGCAAGTGAAAGGCGTGTGGAAAGACACTGATTTTATATTTTAAGATTTTTAATAAGATTAGTTTATTTGTAAGAATATGAGTGAGCGTAGAGTGCAAAAGTTGGCAAATACATATATATAACATACATTGTTAGGTTTTCCTTACATGATTGCTTTGCATGATGTGACGCATGTTTCCCCCAACTCTTTCTTATATATTTTTTTGTGTTTATATTCTTAATTACGTCATGTTTACCAAATAAACGTATTTTCTTTCTTTCTTCTTCTTTCTTTTCATTATTCTTTAGCACCTACTTCGCACGGTTTTTGCGCCTTGACAAAACATCAAAATTGTATGGCAATGCTGATTCTTTGGCCAACAAATAGGCCAGCTCTCTGGTCACGTGAAGAGTCGACCAAACGTTATTATATTTGATTTTACTATTAATAAAGGTATCATAAACATAAAGTTTTCGGAATACATTCTTTAAAAGATGATTGTGAAAACCACATCAAAATCCGTTGCGTAGTTTAGAATGCAACACAAATTAAAGTCTGTCGACATGAAATATGTATATAAATTACTATATTACTGTTAATTATTATTACTATTTATGTATATTACTTATTATTGTAACAGTACGGTTTACGTGTAGATTTAAGGAGAAAGCGCCAGGGTAGTACGCGAAATTCATTTTTTTTTAAGTTTTTTCCAATTTGCTTGTCAGTAATAAGTTGTACGTTGATTAAAATATGACTCGCGGCCGTAACAAATGAGTATTTACAGAATTATGATCATTAAAGTCATCAACACAACTCTCTAAGACCAAGTAATCCCCAAAAATTACTATTTCATGAAATCTTGAAATTCGGGGATTATACTAACTTATACTAACAAGTTGTATTACTGATTGTAATGATTATAATTCTGTAAATATATATTTGTTACGACCGCGAATCCTATTATAATCAACGTTCTTACAACTTAATACTGACCAGCAAATTGCAAAAAACGTAAGAAAATTTGAATTTTGCGGGCTACCTTGGCGCTTCCCCCTTAAGTAAATTATATTAAGATTCATGAAAAATATATTCGTTAGTACACAGGTCAGTGGGTAGAGCTAGTGCGTACATGTTAGTTAGTCCACTAATCTTAAAACAAGGGTCTGAGTTTGTTTGCTCAGAATAATTGGATAGGACACACCGGTTACTTCTAGTATTATAAACATTATTGTGGTTTAAAATCGTGGCTAAATAATAAAAGCCGCACAGGTCGATCGATCAGGTTACTGAGTTGTGGAGATCAGATAGGTAGTCCCTCTATGTTAAACCAAGCCACATCCGTTTACACTGGAAGCCGACCCCAGCATAGTTGGGAAAAGGCTAGGCAGATGATTAAAAAAAAAGTTAAAAATACAATAACTAACTCGAAGGTTATCTCTTTTTGTAACAAGACGATAGGAATTTATCTATGCTTTGTTAGTATATGAGACTTCACCACTCTGTTTTACATTGTGAAAACCTCAACAATAAATCGCTTATCGCTCAGACCGCAACACAAAGACAATAAGCGCAGATCGCGCCGCGATTACATACCGACTCGTGCAAGATATTCGGTCAAGTTTAATATAGGAGAACGAGCGCAGTATTTTAAATGTTTTGCTTATTTTCTCGCTTTTTGTTGGGAAATTGTCACGTACTTAGTGTCTGTGATGAAAGATGGTTGACGTCATGTAATAGGTAGATGAGATCTGCGTGGTTGGACTTAAGGATCAGACAGTGTTCATAAATGGATAATGAATGATGAACCAGAATTTTACTTGTTTGGATAATTTTCATGAATACAAAACCTAATTATACAAAAAAAAAATATATATGTATAAACATCCGAATTGAGAACCTCCTCCTTTTTTGAAGTCGGTTAAAAAGAGACCAGACGGCATGAATTTGTTGCTTTGGAAGGTGGGTAGCCTCTGGTGTGGGACGCAACCTGTGCCGATACCCTTGGTCCATTTTATGTTCATAGCACGGCGGGCTGTGTTGGCGCCGCTGCTGCGGCTGCTGAGACCCTCAAGCGGCGCAAATACTGTAACCGTTTTGACATTTATTGTCACCGAGATGAGATTAGGACTATAATATATTGAAAATTTTTATTTACGGAAATCGGCCTTCTGACCTCCACAACCCGGTTACTGAGCACAACATGGCAGCATTCAAAGCAAAGTTTTATAAACAAAACTAGCTTCCTCCCGCGGCTTCTCCCACGAGGTATGTCGCTATTTTTAGCGACATACCTCGTGGGAGAAGCCGCACCTATCCTATGTCCTTCCCCGGGATGCAATCTATCTCTCTGCCAAATTTTGTCGAAATCCGTTCAGTGGTTTGGGTGTGAAAAGGTAACATACAGACAGACACAGTTCCTATTGAATTTATAATATTAGTATGGATGTGTGTAATGTGGTATCATGTTATTTTTACCGACTTCACAACAAGGAGGAGGTACTATGTTCGAATGTTTGTATGTTTTTTTTTTTTGTATGTTTGTTCATCGAATACTCCGCCAATTGTCAACGGATTTCCAAAATTCTTTTTATGTTAACTGAACGATTTAGGCGCAGAATGTTTTGAAGAAGAATCCTTTTAAAAATGAAACAAAATTCCAGCCAGTATCTACAAGCACATTACAAGCCTTGTAAAGAAAAGAGCATCGAGATGCCAGATGCAAGTTAGTTACGTAAAAGAAATTGCAGCAACGTTCCGGTCTACGAATACTCTATAGGGTACCTATTGCTTTACGAAATATATTACTACAGTAGAATTGGGTGTCTGATTAGGTTTAATTGTTCCGTAGCTGAAGTATTGATGACGATAATGATCCATTCTTTGTCACTTGAATTTGTAAGTTATTTAACCTTTTACGGCCACAGTCATGTATAGATGACAAACCAAAATGTGCCCAGCACGCCACGGTTCGACTACATGACAGACTTTGACGCCGAGGGCACGTTTTTGATTTTTTGACGTGTTGCGGTCAAAAGGTTAATAATATTCAAAATCAATCCGCCCAGCCTTTTCCCAACTAAGTTGGGGTCGGCTTCCAGGCGATACCCTTTGGTAAGACTGGTTGACAGACT
This sequence comes from Mesoligia furuncula, assembly GCA_916614155.1. Taxonomy (NCBI): domain Eukaryota; kingdom Metazoa; phylum Arthropoda; class Insecta; order Lepidoptera; family Noctuidae; genus Mesoligia; species Mesoligia furuncula. The sequence goes on along the minus strand of OU744814.1, from coordinate 21,356,606 downwards.
TTCGGGCTTCCGACGACCCGCAACGACTGTTAAAGATCCAGGAATGACATTGTGGGGTTTATTTATAAATGTTTCTTAAAGTTAAAGTAATGACTAGCGGCTATTTAACCAATATTTAACGTGTAAATGTCTCTTAAGGGGCATACATGACCTAAAGCGCGGTCAATGTCGGACTGCATAGAAAAGAAAGAGAAGCGAGATGACACATCGCTGGTAATTTATTGCAAAATATGAAACAATTTTTTAATTACAAAAAATCTATTCTTTGGACGAAAAAATTAAAACACTAGTTTTTTAGTATGTTGCTTGTAGAACAATCTGACAAAAAATCAGAATGATTGTATGTATATTAGTATGGTTTTTATTGTAAGTAAAGTTTTTAGAGTTGTATTATGTTTTCAACACACTATCTACCTAGCTTAAATCCTGAAATATTGTATCCACTAGCAGGAATAGCGCCACCAGTGCCTCGCAGAGCGGTGGCAAGCTCCAGCGAAAGAGCCAAAATGGTCTCCGACACACAAAACCCTTTGCACGACAACATCCTTGTGCCACAAAGGCTGAAAAGTCGAAACAGTTTTTTAAAGTGTGTCGTTCCACTCACTGGCGAACCATCACAAGAGAGACTGAAGTTGTGGCGAGGCAGTGCTTCCTTACCCAAACCGTTCGTCCCACCCGCTGACCTCCCACCTGGACATGAGTTTCCTTTGGGTGACCTGGAAGTCTTTAAACAGACTCCGCACCCAGGTTGGCCGAAGCAAGGAAAACCTGTTCAGGTGGAGATTCATAGACGACTCCGCCTTGGAGTGTAAATGTCTATAGCACTTTATGATTAGCAGCGATCGCACGCGTTTATCGGAGCTCTCTAGCGAGGAAAATAACAATTATCCATATTAATATTATAAATTAGAAAGTAAATCTGTCTGTCTGTCTGTATGTTACCTTTTCACGCCTAAACCATTGAACGGATTTCGATAAAATTTGGCAGAGAGATAGATTGCATCCCGGGAAAGGACTTGGGATAGTTTTTATCGACATACCTCGCGGGCGAAGCCGCGAGCGGAAGCTATAGTGTATAATTGAATGTACCTAGATGTTCAAAGGCAACTTTTAAAATGGTCAACGGATTAGATTTAAAAAAAAAGTTAAAACTTTTTTTCCTTTCCGGTACCCGGAAAGGAAAAAAAGTAGGACAATCTACAAAAAGAAGTGAGATGCCATCAAAAACAAAACTTGTAAAAAAAACCAAGTCTCGCAACTCAGTTCTTCTACCATAAAAAATTGTGAGATCCATGTAATACCAAGTCGGTTAATTTATTCAGTCCCTACTTAAGGGACCTTCTGTCTTAAGTTATTACGACAGCTAACAGCTAACCTAACGACATCTTGTAGTGACCATATCAATATTAAAATCTTTTATGTTTAAAATACATAGATTGACTTGGCAATCGCACTGTGAGATACATTGTGTTTTCATGCGATGGCCAAGTCAATCTATGTATTTTAAACATAAAAGATTTTTAATATTGATATGGTCACTACAAGATGTCGTTAGGTTAGCTAATTACGTAATAACTTAAGACAGAAGGTCCCTTAAGTAGGGACTGAATAAATTAACCGACTTGGTATTACATGGATCTCACAACTTTTTATGGTAGAAGAACTGAGTTGCGAGACTTGGTTTTTTTTACAAGTTTTGTTTTTGATGACATAAATTTGACTAAATAATTTTAATATAATTATATATTTTTTTTTATAGATTAATTATTTCTTTCTTTATTTAATTACCCATTTATGTACAAACAGACAAGTAGAAAGGAACAGAAAAATACGTAAAAAGGTGATGCTTGTGTAAAAGTAGAAAGGAAAACCAAAATACATAAAATTATGTTATGTAAATATATTATAAAAGCGTTTCTATATAACGTAGTAATAAAAACAATGATTTATTAATATTACATTTTCGTAGAAAAAAATATCTTTTGTACCTATAATGTTCTGTTACGCTAATTAATAGTGCGTGCTTTTCTATAATTTAGATACACGCGAAATCTAAAATTAATTATGACCCGCGAAATTCAAATTTTGTTACGTATTTTGCAATTTGCTGGTCAGTATTAAGTTGTACGTTGATTAAAATATGATTCGCGACCGTAACAAGTATGTATTTACAGAATTATAATCATTAAAGTCATCAACACAACTCTCTAAGACCAGTTAATCCCACTGAATGACCATTTCACGGTGAAGGGCGGGCGTTTTTGGGGGGGGGGGAGGGACTGTTTTTTGTAATTTTAACATTCGGAAAGTTCTGATTCTCAGCCTAATTTGAATAAATAACTTTTGATTTTGAGTACCAAATGTAAAATAGTACAGACGCCAGCACAGCAAGCTACTACAATATGTCAAATTTTTTTAATTGATTTTCAACTTTATCGCTAAAGGATAAGGTTCAAAGTTGATTGGGAAAATTTGACAGTTTCGGGTAGCTTGATATGCTTGGCGTCTGTACATTATGATACGTGCGACTAAGGGTCAGTTCACACCGCGACGCAACGCAGCGTGCAGATTTCATGATAGAAATACAAATATAGATCTTATCTACTACACTTAAAGGTACACCATTGAGTGTCTACTACGTCGACCTACGCCGCGCGACCCACCCCACTGAATTGTGTACCTTTTTGTGTAGTCGATAAGGTCTATAATTGTATTGCTATCTTGAACCATTAAGAAGTCCATTTTTGCACGGCTTGAAATTAGCGCCCGAGCGCAGCGAGGAAATGCATTATTAGACGACGTATGTCACATGTATCGTATATTATTTTATAGCTCGTGTGACCTAAACCCACATTTAAGTCACGCTTATCTTCTAAAAAATGGACTAGTTAAGTCACAGAAAAGCACGACTTTAGTGCAGATTTGGGTCACACAGTGCAATAAAAAAATTTAAAAAATTAAATTACAGAACCATCGTCAACCAACATCTAGAAACTTCTTTTTTTTTTGCATCTACTTAACGGCGCCATTATGGTGTAGGTAAAATCATGTCATTATTTGAATCATGGATACAACACTATTATTATGCTATAATTATATAAATCGTGCCTCTCAATGAAGTGTTTATAATGCTCATAGGTTCTATTCAAGATGAGTACCTATAATAATGAGTTGCATAAATCATTAATTTAATAGTTAACGACATTATATAAGTAAGTCTGTAATAAAATATCTACTCCCAATTAGATACCTACTTATTTATTAACACATTGCTAAGATTAAACCTAAGTTTTATCTTGTACGAGTATCTCCTATTACCGGCAGGCATCATGATTCCAGTGCGAAAAAGGGTTGGTGCTATCGGCCATATATAGCTCCGTCTCTCTCTTAATCGTCTTGAATTATGATGACATTAAACCCTCCTAATAGGGTGTGTATACATGGGTCAATTTGAATTAGCTAGCAAAACTTCAGACATCATTGGTATAGCTACAAAACCTGCGGTCATGACCCAAGGGAACATTAAAATAAATAATAATAATTTCATTTACATTAAATAATAATATCAATTTTATAATATTTTTAATAATAATATATATATATTTTTTTAATATTATCATTTTTTACATTAAATATTTTTATTGCTGTTTTATAATTTTTTTATATAATACCCGTCATGGCAACGGAATTTCGCTAGATTATTTATTTTCGTTGTTATCCTCTTCATTTATCCATCTCGACCCCCGTATAAGTATGCTCAACTTTAGAAGTCGAGACCTTATGACCTTACTGATGTAACGTGTACTGAAGTTTTGGAAATAAATAATTTTTACTCTACTATTTCTCCAATTTACCAAACCCTTTACAGGGATCGAATCTAAGACTCCACGCTTAGGTCAGACTTACCACCACCAACCAGCCAGTCTCCACATTACTCGTTACCAACAAATGTCTGAACAGCACGTAACACAAATTCCTTTAATTCCACTTAACATAGAAAAGTAACTACCACCACAGTCGACAAACCGGAACGTTGCGAGATGTTTTGCAATGAGCCAGTAATCCCGACAGCCCTGTAATAGAAACCAGCTGTTCGCTTACTTCATGTAGGTACCTATGCATAACGCGTGTTAAAAGACGCTTAGTGCTCATACGCACGAGGGACATGCGTCGAAGACAGAGGGTTGCCTCTGTCTGCAGCAGCCGTCGACAACGTGCCGCTTGTGTAATTGCATCATCATCATCATCATTTCAACCGAAAGTTTTCCACTGCTGGACAAACTAGGCCTCCCACAAGCACCTTCACCGACTACTTCTCCTGCAAATTCCCCGGTTCTGTGCTTCTCGCATCCAATGGGTCCCTGTGGCCTTCACAAGGACGTCGGACCACCTTGTGGGAGGCCTTCCAACGCTACGTCTTCCGGTACGTGGTCGCCACTCCAGAACCATTCGGCCCCATCGGCCATCTGTTCTGCGAGTAATGTGCCCTGCCCCTGCCACTTAAGTTTGGCAATTCTTCGGGCTATGTCGGTTACCTTGGTTCTCCTGTGGATCTCCTCATTCCTGATTCGATCATGCAGGGAAACTCCAAGCATAGCCCTCTCCATTGCCCTTTGGGTGACTTTGTGTAATGCGTACGGTGCTCGAAAACACGAGCGGCAAGACGCGGCGAGGCGCGTTGACGACTGCCGCAGACGCGTGTCACGCGTGTGCAATGCACACTTACCGACAGTCCCTTGTCATCATCATCATCATTTCAGCCGAAAGACGTCCACTACTGGACACAGGCCAAGCACCTCCACTTCGACCGGTTCTGTGCTTCTCGCATCCAATGGGTCCCTGCGGCCTTCACAAGGACTGCGGACCATCTTGTGGGAGGCCTTCCAACGCTACGTCTTCCGGTACACGGTCGCCACTCCAGAACCTTTCGACCCCATCGCCCATCTGTTCTGCGAGCAATGTGCCCTGCCCACTGCCACTTAAGTTTGGCAATTCTTCGGGCTATGTCGGTTACCTTGGCTCTGCTGCGGATCTCCTCATTCCTGATTCGATCATGCAGGGAAACTCCAAGCATAGCCCTCTCCATTGCCCTTTGGGTGACTTTGTGTAATTGCGTACGGTGCTCAAATACACAAGCGGCAAGACTTCGCGAGGTGCGTTGACGGCTGCCGCAGACGCGTATCACGCGTGTGTAATGCACATTTACCGAGAGTCACTTGTACTACCCATCATTTCGATATTTTTTTGTACTAGACCATTCCTGGCAACCTTCTGGTTACGGAGATATTGAAGGTCAAACTTATAGCTTTGACTCTGGGTTGACAACGTTAAATTTGTGGTATTGAAGACGTCTATAAACGGCAGTGACCTCTGACCATTAGGACTCAGCATGTTTCCAACAAACAAAATATCGAAAACATCGTGAGGAAACCGTGAAATCCCAGAACCAAAAATTTTTAGACATCGGACATCCACCAACCACACAGGGTGTAAGACATGTCATGTCGTTTTCTTACACCATACAGCGGTGATGAAATAAGGACGGCGCGTACTTGTTCCACACGCGCCTCAAAGAGATGTGAGCATTAGGGAGGGGGCCCCATAGGGCCGAAGCCTGCCGGGGCAGCGGGATTGTCTGAAAGGGTTACCGCTACCCCGGAACAAAAAGGGCTAAGGAAGGAACATGGGAAGGTTTTAGTCAGTAAGAGTCTGACACTCCCTTCCGCTCCACCCAGAGCGGGAGGAGTCATTTGATGATTTCCAACCCGAAAACAAAAAAAAAAAGGGGTGTCCCACACTTCGCTTGCAGATACGCGGTCTCCACTCCAGGACCCGTCTTCTCCACCGGCCATCGGTCCTTCGAAAAACATGGCCAGCCCACTGCAACTTCAGTTGACTTGACTGCAAGATAATATTTAGTAAAATAACACTCAATAAAGCAACGATTTTCTCAACCTTGATTAATCGTGAATGATTAGTCATAAACGTAAAAATCATTGCATTTCCGGATTCACAGCAAGTGCTAATTAAAAAACATGAGAAGGTAATTTTCAGCGTGATATCGGAATATCCACGAGTTTATATGAAAGATGTTGAGGCATAAAAACAATTACTTTTGCCGAGGTTTTTTTTTAATCTATGGTTCGTTTACTGATTGCTGATATACATTTTTATTTATTTACCGCCATGTGTGTTTACTATTGCGTATTATTACTTAGAAGGGCCTCTTAATTATAATAATGTTTAATATTATAGTGTTGCAACACAGTTTGGCAATAAAAATAGTAGAAGTAATTTGTTTGCAAAATATACATAACGAATATTTTATTAAATTATACAGTGTTGTCGTTTCAGCCGATAGACGTCCACTGCTGGACATAGGCCTCCCCCAATTTTGGGGGGGGTTTGCCATAATCGCCACGCTTGGCAGGCGGGTTGGCGATCGCAGTATGGTATGATGGTGGAATAAATAGAGAACGCTGCTGCCCATTCTCCGGTAAGACCCTTAGTCGCCTTTTACGACACCCACGGGAAGTAAGGGGTGGTGCAATTCTTTAAGTCCGGCACCACACAGACAATACAGTGTTGGCCCAGTGATAAAGGCTGCGACTTACGAGTTCTAGGTCGTAGGTTCGAACCCAGACAGGCGTTGTACTTTGTGTAAATTATTTCATCACCACTGCTCTCGAAACGAAAGAAAAACATCGTAGTGAATCCGGTCATGTCCTAGAACCAAAAAGTAATTTTAATAAAAATTAAACCGACTTCAAAAAGAACTCAAAATTATGAAATAACTTTAATTTGATCTTGGGATCTGTATTTTAGTTTTAGTTTTTTGCCACCGACTTCCGAAATTAAAGTAATTTCACAATTTTGAGTTCATTTCTTTTTGAAGTCGGCTTAATTTTTTTATGAAATTACTTTTTTATTTCGTATTTTTGAGTATTAAGTAAAAACTGGAATATTTGTTTGTAATAAGTAGGTAATAGTTTTGTTGTAAATATTGCACTAGAATTTGACTAAGATTTTAAGATGTTTTCCCTTTGACACTACACCCGTAGCTCGTATCAATGAGCCAGGCCGTCACACTTACACGTATTAGTCCATATCTTGAAAATTACTGATTTTGATGAAGCTTGCACTGTTCCCTAAGTTGAAGTAAATGTAAGCCAATAAAAAATAACGTCACGATTCAATTAATTGCAGAGAAATGCGTGGTCAAACATACATACATACATACGTCAATGAAATTTTGTATATTTGTTTGGAAGCCCTAATAGATTGTAATTCCAATAATATTACATACATACGTGTCGAATTGAAAACCTCCTTTTTTTGAAGTCGGTAAAAACTTCTCCAAAACATTCAACCAACAGTGACTTCTGTGCTGCCACCCATAACGTCGTGGTAGTGGCGAAGTTTTGGGTCAACAAAATTTGAATAACTCTCGTGCCAACTACACGAAGAAGAAGAAGCCCACGTATTGAAATAGACTGAATTCAGTACATACCTAACCCAAATCATCATAATGAAATAATGATGGTATTGGAAACTCAAGTTCACGACTAAAGAATACAATTGGCACAATACTAGGTTATTCGCATGACTAGTTGTTGCAAAGGAAGGATATCATTACGAAAGCAAGTAGGCAATTTAACTAGGAATTATATATTTAGTAACTGCAACATTGTTTGATATAAGTTACCTACCTGTAACATCTCGCACACTATTGTAATTTGACCTATGTTTACAAATAAAGCATTCTGATTCTGATTCTGAAAAAAATAGGAAATAACCAACAAATCGAAACATCTATACATCTGTATGTGTCTCAATTCTATTATTTTCTATCTCCTTATTTTAACTTTTTTTTTACTAGACTAAAGTGACTTCTGCGATCGACATTTTTTTGTCAACATGACACCTAATATTATATTTAGCATATAATATTAGGTGTCATTTTGGTCCAGCAAATTAAAAAAATCAGAGTTTGCGAGCCCACCTTGACACCCTTAACCACATTTGCAACACCCTCAAGAATAGGTCACTTTACTCTTTACTTAGACCACACCTTTATAGCCACATGCCTAAAGAAACATGAATAATTAAACGATTTCATATAATTTGCTGGACTTTACGCGTTAGCCCCTTCTTACAAGTCGTTGCGAAAATATTAGGAGCGCGGGCGCCTGCGAGTGATCGCGACAGTTGAACTAAGTGCATAGGAGCGATGTGGTGGTTCATAGTGTTCTGTGTTGTTGGTGTTTTTGGACAGAATGTTACCAAAAGAGGTAAGTGTACGAAGAAGATTTTTTTTTATAAAAAAATATTCTTTTAAGAAAAAAAAAATCGACGGATTTTTTTTTTGTTCATTTTTGGTAACGGCTTTTGTACCCCATTTTTTTTCCAGACAATACACAGTTAGATGTTTTATTTTATTACAGGTATCAGATTAGATTATTATCAGGTATATAGATGTTTTATATAATTACTTATCTGGACTCAGGGTGACGTTCTGTATACTTAGATTTTATTTTTGTAAGTTTGTCCTAAAACCTTCGAATTCTGACAAAATAAATGTCATGTCTAGCTCTCTATCAAGAGTAACCTACCCTCCTCCCAAATATCTCAGAGGGGCAATTCTCGTAATTTTAAGAACGTTCACAGTCTGATCTCAGTTTCAATCTGTCAAAAATATCTCTAATTTCCCTACATTTTTGACAAGTTTTTCTGAAATGAGATTGACACTAGATTTTGAATGTTTTTAGCTATGGGAGTTAGCGTAACATGCGAAATTATTACGACCGCAGCCACAGAGCATGTAACACTTTAAGAGGCGGAACTTAGAACATTCGGTTTGTGAGAAATTGTTAACCTTCTTTAGGGTTCTAGCGGTCAGGGGTAATTATGTTGGCACGAAGATTTGCTCGGTGTACAGACCAAGTAAAGATTACGCTTTTTAAAGGTTATTGTCAGAGTTTTTACACCGGTAGTCTTTGGGTCAACTATTGGAAAAGGTCGCTGGATGTCCTGCGCGTCCAATGTAATAATGTTTTTAGGATGCTGTTGCGACTGCCCCGTTTTTGCAGTGCCTCAGAAATGTTCGCTGTAACATATACCGACGGATTTCATGCCATCATCCGCAACAAAATGGCCTCACTCCTGAGCAGAATAAGAGGCAGTCGCAATAACATCCTGGAGGTTGTGGCGACAGATACTTCCTCCGCCATAATAAGGCAATTTTGCGAAGACTTGTTCCATAGTTTCTGGGTGTCGAGTTCTTGGATGGTCTTCGTACGTAGTCTTTAGTTTAAGTTACTAACAATAGTATTTTAAGTACAAAACTGTTACTAACAAGTTACGGATCTTATAGTTGTCCGAAATAAAATGAATATTATTATTATTTAGCCAACCACATAAAAAAACATAGCTACCAACATGAAAATTCTAAGAAAAAATCAAAATCATGTCGTTGACGGGAAGAACTGTCATAGATAGGGATGCGCAACGCATAGTATAGAAATCAATAAACATATCGATATTTAGAGTTCATCGATATCGATGAAATGCTTGCTACCCAATTAATAGTGAGGCTCCCAAACGAATTAATTTTATCATAAAAATCGAAAAAATAAAACACTGATTTATATGATTTCTGTATTTATTAATTTATATAAATGACTAGCGACCCGCCTCGGCTTCGCACGGGTAGCCTGATCGCTACCAAACTTCACAGGATCACCCGTTGGGCTAATCTGATGATTGCCTGAAAATTTCATCAAAATCGCTCCAACTGTTGTTGCTTATGCAGTTTTTTTATTGGTAGATGCACCAGTTCTTCATTACCAACTGCATTTAGCCACTCTCGACAACTGTAAGATACAAAATAAAAATATGTTACTTCTAACTACGACTATGACTATGACTGTAAATTTATAAAGTTAAGAAGACAAGGAATTTACACTATCAGCACAACAAAATGGAATAAATTATTATACTTGGAATATGAAATTCTAGATTTATTTCATATTTAGGTACATATTTATGTCACAGGTAGATAATGTCTGACTCTCTGTCCCATTTCTTTAGCAGTCAACCTACTTAGACTAAATTGGATTACAATTTAGATTAAACAACTAAGTAGGTATGTAGGCACAAATGTTTTAAAACATATCTTCATTAGTTTCAGCTAATCTTGATTGATGGCTTGAGGGTCGTATTACAGAATTTGAATGATGCTATTAATTTACAATGAGGTAGTGCTATGTGAGCACAAGATCACATTAACAAAAGGTAGGTAGAACTCGCCGGTTTGGATCCAGTGGAAACTTGGAAAAAAACAAATTATTTCCAGTATGCCTCCTTGATACCGCAAACTGTACATCTTCTATGACCCTTAACCTATATGGTTCACAAACTAGAGTCGCTGTCTCGTTATTATATAGTAATAATAACAATAAAAGAGTCAATTATCTCGCAGGAATAGGTTTGAGTTTGGAATTTTTTTCTAAATTTTCGTTTTGTTTTTAGGTCATTTCCCAATTTTATTGTAGTTTCGGGTTAACCTTAACCATAGAAACTATTCAGGTTCTGAGAAGCATGGCCCTACGACGCACCGTTTCCGAATTATGGGCCTCCAAATTATGGGTCTCCGAATTTTATTTTATACAAAATGCAGAACCAGAGCCTAAATGGTTTCTATGGACAATGTTATGGTATAAATAAGGTGCTGCAATAAAAATAGCCGAAATCAATTTTTTATAAATGTCCGAAAATTTGACTAAGTCTGCCCATAAGGATACACAAGCAGCTGAAAAAACTGGCCAAGTGCGAGTCGGACTCGCACACGAAGGGTTCCGTACCACAAGGCAAAAACGCCAAAAAAAACATGTTTGTTGTATGGGAGCCCCCCTTAAATATTTGTTTTATTTTACTTTTATTATTTATTATTAAAGTTAAAATACAACTGAGTATTTTGTGAATATTTCAAATGCCTACCTGTTGCCATTTTTGATATCGAGCAAAAAAGGGCAAAAAAATCGCGTTTGTTGTATGGAAGCCCCCCTTAAATATTTAATTTATTTTGTTTTTAACCGACTTCAAAAAAGGAGGAGGTTTCTCAATTCGACCGTATATATATATATTTTTTTTTTTTTTTTTTTTTATGTGTGTTCGCGGATAACTTCGTCGTTTATGCACCGATTTTGATTATTCTTTTTTCGTTGGAAAGGATATATGCCAAGGGTGGTACCATGATAAGGAAACCAGGATCTGATGATGGCATCCCAGTGAAATCGAGGAGAACATTCGAAAATAGTAGGAGCGACCAGTGCGTTTGTTAACTTTTTCATTAAGTATTTTAAAGCACTACAATTTAATGAAGGCCTGGAGTCGATCTGATGATGGAGCCGAAAGATAGTCGAGGGGACTCCTCAACGATCTAAAGCAGTTACCTTGTGTTTGGGCTTGATTAATTTGTATTGTTGTGAACTTTACACCTAGATGGGTTGTGACTGTCATTAGGGGTCTGATGATGAAGACGAAGGACAACTCCTCAACAGTTTACAGTAGCTACCTTGTGTATGTTCACCGATTACTCGAAAAAGGCTGGGCCGATTCCAAAAGTTCTTTTTTTTATTTGAAAGGGTATACTCTCGAGGTGGTCCCATTATCATCAAATTGGAATCTGATGAGAGGATCCCATGGAAATCGAGGGAAACCCTCAAATTTTATAGGCAAACCTATAGCGATTTGGGTATTTTTTAAAGTAACTTGAGCATTTGCTCTCGGAAATCATCATTTGGTAAAGTCATTTTGTCATTTGGAGCTGATGATGAAGACCACAGATGGCCATCGGAACTACTCAATGACAAATATTTCACGGGTTGCGATTCAATTACTTTAATATGTTTGCTAAGCAATTTATGCTCGTCACAATGCGTATGGTGAGTGATTGTTGAGGAGTTCTTCTGGTACTTACCGGGAGAACTCCTTAGCAATTAACGTCCCAGCATCGGGAAAAACAATATTTAGTAAAAGGTGATGAAAAGTTGGCATTAGGCTATTGTAACTTAGATAAATTACAAACTAACCAACTAAAAAGTGAAAAATAAAAACATTTTTACAAAAAAAAAACAACCGACTTCCAAAAAAAACACTACAAATTGAAAAATAACTTTAATTTCGGAAGTCGGTGTCGATAATCGAAAATGCGGAACCAAAGACACCGACTTCCGAAATTAAAGTTATTTTTCAATTTGTAGTGTTTTTTTTGGAAGTCGGTTGTTTTTTTTTTGTAAAAATGTTTTTTAGTATTTGTTGTTATAGCGGCAACAGAAATACATAATTTGTGAAAATTTCAACTGTCTAGCTATCGCGGTTCTTGAGATACAGCCTGGTGACAGACAGACGGACAGACGGACAGACGGCCAGACGGACAGACAGCGAAGTCTTAGTAATAGGGTTCCGTTTTTAACCTTTGGGTACGGAACCCTAAAACCGACAGACACTTAAAAAAAAAATCTCAACATTTTTCTCAAAAATTCTCGGGTTTTTTGACATCGCCTCATGGTTTTTGACTAGACCAACAATTTATTGCCAGTAAAAGAAGAAAGAAAGAAAATACGTTTATTTGCGGCAAACATGACGCATAAAAATAAAGACACCAACAAAAAATAAAACGAAATAACAATTTGGGAGAAAGTATGCGTCACATCTACGCAAAACGGCCATCGCTCACCATAATGTTAAGACCCTATACGAGACAGAGCCCCAGCGCTGGTTTTCAGCGACAGCCGGCGTCGACGTGATGACGTCAGCCGGTGCAGCATGCGATTAAATATTAACAAAAACAACAATCAAAAACAAAAACAAAAAAGATTTTCATGCGAGCCACTATTTTGGAAATATAGAGCGTTTTATATACAAAGTGGAGATGACAACAATAAATGAAAGCACTAACAATACAACAATAAATGAAAGCACTAACAACGCTAATGCAATTAGGAACAACAAAAATGCTAATTAGGAACCATTAAATAAATCCGTAGGTTTTGCTGTCAGTTTTACCATAATCAAGGATTGTTTATGACCGTCTAATACAGTGACTGATGGTTGCAGGATAGTGATTGACGAAAATCTGAATATTTTGTTTTTTGCATCATGCAACCATCAATTGAGTGAACGTGTAATGGCATTTCGTCAATCACCGGTCAGTCAGCGCGGTGGAGTCAAACACGGATGACGCTAAAGAGACGCTTGCCCACTCGCGCAGACAAACACTATCCTATCGCTCCCGCGTCATTACTACCCCGCCCATTGTGTCACCCTTTGTACAGTTTCTGTAATTATGTCTGTAATTAATATGGTGTACATAATAAAGAGTATTCTATTCTATTCTTGTACTATTTATTCTGTGTCATTACGCGGGAGCGATGGTGTCAATACAAAATCTTTCTCTGGGTGTAGCACATTTTGGTATAGCCAGAGAAAGATTTTGTTTTGACATTTGAGACCACAGATATAGATATTTGAGACGCTCCCTCAGTTGTGGGATACCACGAATCCTCAATACAAAAATAAATACAAAAGGTGTTTGATTTTTATAATTTGTTGATATATAGTTAGGGGCCCGTGGCTAAATAATTACAGCCGTACAGGTCGATCGATCAGGTTAAGCTACGCTTGGCGCGGTTGGTCTGTGACCGTCTTACGTTAAGCCGTAGGTCCGGCTGTCATTCGTGGATATTTGACAGTCGTTACGGATAGTCATAAGCCCGAAAGTCTGACAACAAGTCTTACCAAGGGGTATCCTCACAGAAATATTTATCTATGGGTATCGTATTACCCAGTAACAGGATTGTGGAGGTCAGATAGGCCGTCGCTCCATGTAAGATACTGGTACCTATTCAGGTGCATCGGGTTAGACTGGAAGCTGACTCCAACATAGTTGAAAAAGGCTAGGCAGATGATGAGTTAGTTTTATAGTTTTTCAATATCAGAGTCGCTAATCCTATTTTAATATACATATTTTATTCTTGTCCTGTCACTCCTGTGAACTCCGTATTATCATTTCGATCCATAAAATACCTGTCAACAAAAAACGTACAGGCTTTTCTTCTATCAATATCTAATAATCTTGAGTGAACACGTACACGTGAATTCATGTTCTTCAACATACAAATTTTGATCGACTTTGGCGTGATTTTTGGCTTTCGGTTCAGTTGGAAGGCGCCACACCGAAGCTTGTTGACTAGATTGCATGTCAAACTCGTAAACTCAAGTCTCGTCACCAGTAACAATGCGTTTCATGAATGTTGGGTCGGAATTGGCTCGTTCTAGCATGGCTTCAGCGGCTCTTATTACCCAAGTGATTATTCAAAATGATACGGATCGATTCGTGAGACACAGACAGTTCAGCGGCTATCTCTCTCAATCTTGAATGAGGTTTTTCATTCACTTTTGCGATGTTAACTTCAGTTGAAGACGTTGATGGGTCGTCTTAGGGCCGGATGTTTTTTAATGGTTCTAGATTGTCTGTACTATCTTCGCCTTAAAGCTTTGCACCCAACTTCCAAGCACCCTTGTTTGTAACCACATAGTGACTTGCAGTTCGACCCATTTGTAAAAATTAAGCACCCCATAAAGCGAGGGCGAAAATTTGAGAAAACACGATTTTCATATATTTTTGAAAATTTCCCAGAATTCGTTACTAAATATCCATTTTCAGTAAACTCTTAAATCGAATAGCCTTCATTACTTTTCTTTTGGGTACCTAATATCTTAGGTGTGTTAATGTATTAAGTACCTACTCAATCCATAGGAGTCCTTGGTCAACCGGACCCACTCGAAATGGACCCACGGGATCACTCAACCCAATCACATTTTGAATGGGTCGACTGGACCCGCAACCCAATTTCATCATTAGTACGGTCACGGAGTAAAGCCGAATCTTTTAGTTTTATTTCCATGACTTAAAATATAATAATATTATTCAATGAGGTATTTATACTTCATTTTTACAATGAAAGGCCTACGATTTAAAAAAAAAAGATCTGAAAAAGAGCTAATTTTTTTCTTGACAAATATTATATATTCGTTTATAATGATAATGACGCTAGTTCTTTCTGATTGTATATTGTTTTATTTTAGTAACATTTTTGGCAATGGCTATAATTTAAATCGGAGTTTTATTGTGATTTCGCCAGAAAGTAGGTGGAGATAAATATAAATGTACACGTAGGTACATTGGTCACCTTCCTATTTATTTTACAAAAAACATTTTTACAAAAAATAAAACCGACTTCCAAAACAAAAACACTACAAATTGAAAAATAACTTTAATTTCAAGTCGGTGTCTTTGGTTCCACATTTTCGTTTATTGACACCGACTTCCGAAATTAAAGTTATTTTTCAATTTGTAGTGTTTTTGTTTTGGAAGTCGGTTTTTTTTTTTGTAAAAATGTTTTTATTTTTCACTTTTTAGTGGGTCAGTTTGTAATTTATCTAAGTTACAATAGCCTAATGCCAACTGTTCATCACCTTTTACAAAATATTGCTTTTCCCGATGCTGGGACGTTTATTGTTGAGGAGTTCTCCCGGTAAGAACCAGGAGAACTCCTCAACAATCACTCATCATACGCATTGTGACGAGCATAAATTGCTTAGCAACCATATTAAAGTAATCGAATCGCAACCCGTGAAATATTTGTCATTGAGTTGTTCCGATGGCCTTCATTATCAGCTCCACTTTACCAAATGATGATTTCCGAGAGCAAATGCTCAAGTTACTTTAAAAAAATATCCAAATCGCTATAGGTATGCCTATAAAATTTGAGGGTTTCTCTCGATTTCCATGGGATCCTCTCATGAGATTCCAACTTGATGATAATGGGACCACCTCGAGAGTATACTCTTTCAAATGAAAAAAGAACTTTTGGAATCGGTCCAGCCGTCTTCGAGTAATCGGTGAACATACACAAGGTAGCTACTGTAAACTGTTGAGGAGTTCCCTTAACTGTCCTTCGTCTTCATCATCAGACCCTTAATGACAGTCACAACCTATCTAGGTGTAAAGTTCACATCAATACAAATTAATCAAGCCCAAACACAAGGTAACTGCTGTAAATCGTTGAGGAGTCCCCTCAACTGTCTTTCGGCTCCATCATCAGATCGACTCCAGACCTTCATTAAATTGTAGTGCTTTAAAATACTTAATGAAAAAATTAACAAACGCACTAGTCGCTCCTACGATTTTCGAATGTTCCCCTCGATTTCACTGGGATGCCATCATCAGATCCTGGTTTCCTTACCATGGGACCACCCTTGGCATATCTCCTTTCCAACAAAAAAAGAATAATCAAAATCGGTCCATAAACGACGAAGTTATCCGCGAACACACATAAAAAAAATATATATATATATACGGTCGAATTGAGAAACCTCCTCCTTTTTTGAAGTCGGTTAAAAAGCCAGATTTCAAAGTATCTATCTGCTCCTTTTTTTAGAATTTCTATAGTGACATCAAGTTTTATGAATTCCTATAAAGGTTTATATTTCTACATGTTGATAGGATGTCGAAAACATTTATAAAGTAGAATTCTGAAAACAGTTTCTATTTTTTTTATTTGTACACACCACAAAAATACATAACAAAAAAAAATAGATCCAAGACTACAAAAATACAATGGCTGTATCGCTTTCTGCGATGTCTTCCAGGCAACATAAAATTGGACATTTTTATGATTGATTTTTTCTCCGTTTTTTTTTGGGACTTGCGAGTTACCCATTATTTATTTAACAATATCAGCTGTTTATGTGGTGGCTACTTCTGTGAGTTAGGTAAGTATCAATATTATCAACCAATGTTTTCTTAGCTCCATTGTTATATTTTGTTCGATTTAATAATAGCAATGTGGCCCATGTTTAATTGTGACTCCTTATAACGTGTGACCAGCAATTGTCAGTACTTTTTTATCAGCAACGCCTAGCATTAAGGCTAGACCTCGAAAATAAATCGTAGCAACTGATCTACTAAGCGAGCGAAAGTGATGCAATTACTTTTGAAACGCAATCTTTTGCGCACGCACATTATAGCCATCTGTTTTCTTAGAGAGATGGCTATAACATGCGTGCGCTTGGAATAAAACGACGTATGTGCCAAAACGAATTTACTCCTTTTTTAATAAAATAAATTTAAAACTACTTTGAGTAAACTTTGATATGACAATTCTCTATGTTTGAAAGTAAATTCCATTTAATAACTCTTAAGCGTTATGCCGTGACGTCAGAAAAAGTAAAAAAGTGGATATAACTTTTCAATATTTTTGTATCGGGAAAAATTCTTTGAATCCTTTTACAAGTGTCATAAAACTTATACCAAAATTTTAAATCTCTATTCCACATACTTAACAAGTTACACGAAAATCCATTTTTTTTTCAATTTATCACCATAAATGCTATAAGGTATATTATAGGTGTTCATAAGATGAATTATAATGTGGGGATTTCTTTTATGTTTTTGTACTATTTTATTTAACTTTTAATTTTGACTATAGCATCACAATTTTGTATGCCTTTCGGCGGAACATAGGTTGGACCAAACACTATAATATAAGATCATTGTCATTGATCATTTTTTGTTCACAAAATAAATGAATTTTGAATTTCCGAAATTAAAGTTATTTTTTTTACTTTGTAGTGCGACCATACTCATACAGTCACGAGCATAAGTATGTATACACTTGGCTTTATTCAAAGGCGATTTTCTCCTTTATTTTTTAATGAAATTTTATGTTATTACGAACATAGTATTTTCGAACCCATAGGTTTATGTAAAGTGTCGTATTTCAACGTGGCCTTCGTCATTTCACGAAAAAATCGCAATTGAAAGTTGCCAAGTGTTGACATCAAAGAGATTTAAGAGCGTTTACGCCGTAGGGCATTTCACACAAACTTTCAAGCCCTTATTTTTCGAAATGAATGAACCGATTTTAATCAAACTTCATACGCATAAGCAGGATAAAAAAGTCTAAAAAGTTAGTAGAGAACATTTTCGAAAAATTGTGTTTCAGCCAAATTAGACCGATTTTAAAATTTCCATAGAAACAGAGATTCCCAGTTAACTTTTTTTAAATAAGATTTTCGAAAATATTCTCTACTAACTTTTTCGACCGTTGTATCCTGCTTATTCGTAGGTATGAAGTTTCATTATAATCAGTTCATTCATTTTCCGTGTTCAACACACTATCTACCTAGCATATATCCTGAAGAATATCATTTATTTTGCTGATTTTGTTTACTATAGTCGATCATATACTTTTATTGTTTCTAAACCTTGCGTTTTTTGTGTTTAGGTCCTACAAGCCCCTTAAATGAATGCTTGTTGATGAATACCCGGACCCAGCCAGACGTAGATCTATTGCATATTTCGAGCAACAGACCAAACTAATATTGATCAATGTGCTTTGCAACACGATGGCGCGTTGGACATTTTTTTTTGTCAATTTCATTGTCATTGGATGGTTACGTCATATTTTTTCTTTTTATGTCTTAGTCAGTGACCTAATTTTGTCATAGTTATCATATTATTCCGGTTGTAAAATTGTTTCGTAGTTTAATTTTATACCTACTAGCAGTGTCCCGCGGTTTTACCCGCATAAGTAATAAGTTTCAATCCCATAAAAATATTGGGATAGAAATTATCCTATGTATTAATCCAGGCTGCCAGCTACCTCTATACCAAATTTCATCAAAATTGGTCCAGCCGTTTGTGCGTGAAGTAACAAACATACAAACACACTCGCAAACATTCGCTTTTATAATGTTTTGTGTGATATATATTCTGTAAATTAACTGAATGAACAAGGGTCATCATCATCTGCCTAGCCTTTTCCCAACTACGTTGGGGTTGGCTTCCAGTCTAACCGGATGCAGCTGAATACCAATATTTTACATGGAGCGACTGGCTATTTGACCTCCACAACCCAGTTACTGGGTAACACGATACGACTTAGTAAGACTGGTTGTCAGACTTTCGGGCTTTTGGGGTCTATTCCCTAAGCACGAAGTCCGTAGTTTCAGGCGAAGTTATAGGCGGAACATACTTCGTATCTCTTACGGACATATGATTAGTTTCGGGCCCGAACTAAGAGTGAATGTTAACACGATTTAACAGCTGGCCCACTGGACAGCGAAGTCTTAGTAATAGGGTTCCGTTTTTACCCTTTAGGTACGGAACCCTAAAAACGAAATAAAATAAATATTTAAGGGGGCTCCCATACAACCAACGCGATTTTTTTGCCCTTTTTTGCTCGATATCAAAAATGGCAACAGGTAGGCACTTGAAATATTCACAAATTATTCAGTTGGATTTTCACTTTAATAATAAATAATAAAATTAAAATAAAATAAATATTTAAGGGGGGCTCCCATACCACAAACATGTTTTTTTCGGCGTTTTTGCCTTATGGTACGGTACCCTTCGTGTGCGAGTCCGACTCGCACTTGGCCAGTTTTTTATGCTATCATGGCTCACTTGATAAAAAACTTGTGACGAGTTCAGATATTTTTCTTGGAATAACGAACGCCAAAATCTAAAAAGTTATATTATTACCTGTTTAATTTGTTATTATTCTATAATACATTGAAATTGTGTAGAATTTTCCGTGGATTCAAGGTGCGTATTTTACTATTTGTTCCTTCTGGGGTATTTATTGCTTTCAAGTGGCAATATTTTTAATCGCTTTCGTTCTTTGCTAAAGGTTCCTCGCTACAAGATGTGGTTTACTGAATGAGTCTCCACTGCTGATGAACTAAGGGTTTTTTTTGTCCTTCTTTGGTACGTAATAATAATTGTTCTATGCTGTTTTTTGGGGTATATGAGATTCTGCTTGCTTCACGGGTTCTTATGGCTAAATTTTACCCCAAGTTAAGGCCCCAACTTTCTGCAAGCCGATACACTCGGCTTTCCCCCTACTACCCAGTCTCTTGCCAATAAGTAATTCTGCAATTTCCCGGAGCAACAGCCGATTCTACTACTGACGAGCAGAGCCGTGCTGAGCCGGATTCGCCGGTTGTATTCGCCAACGGACAGGAGCCCGTGTTAAACAGATACTATTTTTTTATTCCTTTTCCCCTATTCTTTTATTACCAAGTTTGTTGTAGTGGTTTGTGGTTCTTTTCTTAAAACAAAAACGATTAGACATCGTTTTTGTTTTAAGAAAAGAACCACTGTATTTTTATATCTAATACGGCAGGCCTGTTACCCTTTTTTCTTTCAAGCGAATTGTTTTTTCTTCCACGCGCGCGCACTTATACATGATTGCAATCACGTTTCAAGATCGCGACGCGTTTCTAAATCTTTGTACACTTCCTAAAGTATCGTTTATCATATCGTCACAGGTTCCAAGTTTTTTTGTCATTTTCTCACTTGTGAATTTTTTATATTTAATCATGTTCGGATTTTTTTTAAAACGAAAATTATACGTATTTAATAGCGAAAAGTGTTTCCTTCCATCTATTTTTGCTACAACAGATGATGATGATAAGTCAGAATGAGCTTATCTTAAACATTACAAAACAAGGCTAAATTATATACTTAGCCACTAAAATATTGCGTACCTTAAACACTTATTTTCAAGAAAGTCCGTGCTAAACTGCTAATTAACGGATATTCTAGCATTTAGGTATAATGTATTATAATTAACGCGCTAAAGTAATAATTAAAGGAAATTGCAAGTAAATAGTTTAGTATTAAACTTGCGTGGCGTTTCCTTGCGTGTATAACCAGATATATGAACGTAAATAAAGCAAAACGAGAATGTAAGGATCGCACAGGTGACGTCGTTCTGTAGTTTTTTCCTACCCCTATGGAAATAAGGTTGAGTTTATATGTGTATATGCATAAGCCTTTCAAATGTTGTGGATGTCAAGCTTCACAGCTTGGCTCATCCCCGCAAGGTTCCCTGCTTGTCGGTCTTGTACAGATTGTACTTCGATGAGTGTGCCCAAGAACTCCACGACCTCATTCCACCGGCCCCTTCTACCTTCGGTCATCCAGACGCACTGCAAGTTACCATCCCTGCCTAGTTGCTATTCCACCAATTCGCACTAATCGTTTTCAAATGTCTTTTAAAATGCGCACAGCAAAAGAGATGAACTCTTTACCTGCGTCTTTGTTTCCGAGCGCATACAACCCAAATCTCTTCAAAGTAAGAGTGAATAGGCTTCTTCTGGGTAAGCTCACTCCATCGTCGACTTTGTCTCTGTCAGCTCTGACCTAGACTAGAGTCAAGAGCAAACCCATTTCAAAGAAAAAAAAAAAAACATTCCACCTAGCCTTTTCTATTAGTCGTTGTCTAAGGAGTCGTTCTCCTTCTATCCATATTATCTTTCACACAGTCCATCCAACGTTTATTTGGTCTTCCCCTACTCTTAAAGTTGACAGTAATTATAGTCTACAATACATCCTCATCTACCTTTTCCCGACTACGTTGGGGTCGGCTTCCAGGATACAGCTGAGTACCAGTATTTTACATGGAGCGACACAATTTGTCGAAGTGGGGGATAACTGATCCATCCAACACCTAGTGCCAGTGCGATTTCGATCAGACCATGCACCATTTGCTGTAGTGTCCGAAGTGCCCGGTCACCTGCACTTGGATGATCTAAAGAATGCAACAGTAGCTCTACCATGAGTTTGCACAGCCAAAACTCGCTAGCGTTTACGTAAATAATATGTATGAAATATTGCAAAGCGCCCCTAGCGGTCACCGAAAGAATTAAAATTCGTACCATGAGCACTATAGATTTCGATAGGTAAGAAACCTAACGTAATCTATTCGATAGTCACTAACGTTTTTCAGCTGTCGCCATACAAAACGGCACCATGAGTTAATAATTTGACAGACGCTATCGAAAAATACGCTTACGATAGTAGTTACGTCACTAGCATTTTGACGTGTGAAACATATGTTTACATTGAAATTATATACGTTTTTGAGTATTTTGAGTCAAAATAATGTCTGGAAGAGCTTATTTAGCATGGAATTTGTTGGCGGCCGCTGAATTTGAAGACCAACGACGTAAAGAACGTGAATTTCAAGCCAAAATTACAAGAAAATGAAATTCTAGCTTACCAATGGGCGGGAGATTTCGCAGCTACCTAGGAGGCTTTCTGTGATGAATATTAACTTAAATTTAAATAAAAGACATTTTACGTATACGACCTTTTCATTTATTTTATTATTATATGGGAAACATACAGCATATTTAACAAAATAAGGAACACAAAAATTGACATAAAAACACATACTTGTTACCTACTAACTACACATTTTTTTCTTTAAACATTGGACACTAGGATTTCCCCTGTATCGTGGGTGCATTTTACAAACACAAATATCACATGCACAAACATCCAGACCCGGAACAATTAGGTATCTTTCTTTGGAAGATTGGATTACACAACTTTTTGCTCCATGCGACAAATGAACCGGCGATTCTTAGCGCAGAAGCGACAGGCAGTTTCTAAAAATTGTGCCATACTGGTCCTCATTGTATTATTGTCATTCTGTAAACTTATTTAACTGAATTTTATTAAAAAACGTCGTGAACACAATGTCAACAAATACAAAATTACAAATTGAAAACGACACTCGATGACACAACAGTGACATTTAAGGAATAAAAATTCAACAACCACTAAATACCTTAAGAAGTTCACTAACCGCCAACCATTCTCTTTAGTCGGATTATTGCCTATCATAACATTTTAAGCATAGGCGATAGCACTACATTTTGAGCATAATATATGCCGTTCTCTCTCCTTATTACTGAGAAAGAAAGAAACAAAACTTAAGGAAGTGACGTTACATACGACACGATCTATCGAGTTTACCTTAGCGCCTGCGTAAAACTCCGTAAAACTCATGGTGCAAGCACTATCGAAATCTATTCGATCCACGTTAATACGCTAGCGAGCTTGACGCTAGCGAGTAAGTTTTCGATAACAACTCATGGTAGAGGTACTGATAACGTAATCAACGTGGCCGGCTGGACTCAAAAAATATTAAAAAGAAGAAAGAAGAAGTGAAAACAAAACACAAACAAAATACTTTGTCATCACTCACTGACGTATTGGAATATACAACCGAGTACATCCCGAGGACAACCGAACATCCGAAGCGGGTATTTTTTTAATCGTCTTATAAACAAATCACGCGCGGTGTCGCTTACGATAACAGTGGCGCGAGTTCAATGGTTTTTTCCCATCTCAAAGCCATGCCCAAAGCGCCTAAAGAAGTTTTCACTTCAAAAACAACGGGGAAGAGTTGGTACTCTGACCCGACACGAAAAAAAGAAGAAGACATGGATCGACTGGCCATCTAACATCCACAAGCCAGCTACAATAATAATATCACTTGACACGATAACCCTTGGTAAGACTGGTTGGCCGGGGTTTGGGGCTCTGACTACCCATAATGACTGTTAAAGGTCTATGAATAACAGCCGGGACCGACGGATTTTTTTTTTCAGGATATGAATTCATCAAATGCCCCCTCCCGCTCTGGGTGGAGCGGAAGGGAATGTCAGACTCTTACTGACTAAAACCCACCTTAGCCCTTTATGTTCCGGGGTAGCGGTAACACTTTCGGACAATCCCGCTGACCGGACAGTCCCGCTGATCAGGACAATCCCGCTGACCGGGACCAACAGCTCAACCTGCTTTCCAAGGCGCGGAGGGTCTCAATATGTAATGGATGGTCACCCATCCACAAACCAACCGCGGATAGCGTAACTTAACCTTTGATCTACCCGTGGGGCTGTTACTATTTGACTTCGAGCCCACGATAAGCCAATCATTTATATAAATGCAGATCCGAAAATGGAATTGGTATTTGCATAATTGTGTAATGTAATTCTCATGATGTGCTTAAAATGCATGGAATCTGAGTGTATTATGTTCAAGTAAGTAATTGTCTGTCTTCTGACTTAATAATGTATTCAGATTTAAAAGACAAAAATTGACGTTCAAAAAGACGTTGATCGTTTAGTGATACTAAGCTCCGCCTACCATAACCATAATAAGCCTATAATGTTCCCACTGCTGGGACCCAGGCCTCCTCTCGGTGAGAGGGAGTGGGCCGTAATCCACCACGCGGGCCCAGTGCGGATTGGCAGATGTCACATGTCTTCGAATTTTCGGTTCTAGGACATGCCGGTTGCCACACCGTTTTGAGAGCAGTGGTGATGAAATAATTTACACAAAGTAAAGCGCCTGTCTGGGTTCGAACCCACGACCTACAACTCGTAAGTCGCGGCCGTTACCACTCGGCCACCACTGCTCTCCAAAGTTCCGCCTGAGACACACAAAAAAAACAGTGGCACTTCCAGGATTGCCGACAGAAGTGAAAACTTGAAAAGACATAGTAATTTTATAAACATGTTTGAAGGTCATTCTTCCCAAAGAAAATGAACCGCGCGTTGATGTCTTTATAATGGCCAAAACTTAAAACAAAGGTGTCGGTTAACAGTGTCGCGAGTTCAATGGTTTTTACTATCTCAAAAAATGCCTAACGCGCCTAAAGTAGAGATGGGCCTAAACGTTAAAAAATAATAACACTGCTAAATGCAATTGCTAAAACTAATTAACACTAAAAATTAGCAGTTATATTTAGCAACTGTCAATTTAATCACAGACAGATTGCTAACAAAATTCATTCTCATTTCCTTTATGTCTGACTTAACAATGAACACAAAATAAACAGTTCACAGTTGCTAAATTGCTAAATGCTAAGTTGAAAACATTTCAATAGAGACGGAACAACATTTTGTATCCTTTCCTTTCTTTTGTACAAAGCCGTCTGCCTGCGGCCTCCATGGCAGTGGGTTAGAGCGAGACAAATATATATCAATCTGTGTGTGGACTGTGTGGTGCGGGTTAGTAGTAGTCTAGTCTAATAGGCCTTTTAGTAGTACGCAGAGTACCTGACGCCGCGCCGCTGCCATTATTATTAATTTGTTATCTGTGTTTACTTAATTTCATTACCTAGTAGGCTAAAATAGTGTTTACATGTGAAATGTGACTGCTATATTTAACAGCTATTTTAAAATTTATTTAACAGGGGTTGACACTAAAAAAATATAGCAGTGTTAATTTAGCAGCTTATTAATTTTAGACCCATCTCTAGCCTAAAGAAGTTTTCACTTCAATAATTATCTGGAAAAGAACCGGAGTTACTGACATAGCTTGCAGAGTAACCAAACTGAAGTGGCAGTGGGCTGGCCATGTTTGTTGAAGAACTGTTGGCCGGTGAAGCAGATGAGTCCTGGAGTGGAGACCGCGTATCGGCAAGCGTAGTGAATTCATCATCATTTCAGCCAAAAGACGTCCACTGCTGGACATAGGCCTCCCCCAAAAGGGGGGGGGGGTTTGCCATAATCGCCACGCTTGGTAGGCGGGTTGGCGATCGCAGTATGGTATGGTGGTGGAATGCATAGAAAACGCTGCTGCCCATTCTCCGGTACGCCCCTTAGTCGCCTTTTACGACACCTACGGGAAGTATGGGGTGGTGCTATTCTTTAAGTCCGGCACCGTGTGGTGCCAATTCACTGTATGACTGTGTAGTCATACAGTGAATTCATACTAATATTATAAATTCGAAAGTAACTTTGTATGTTACCTTTTCACGCCTAAACCACTGAACGGCAGAGAGATAAAATTTGGCAGAGAGATAGACTGTATCCCGAGGAAGGACATAGGATAGGTTTTATCCCGATATTCCCACGGGGTCGACACTTATGCGGGTGAAACCGCGGGGCGCTGCTCGTAAAAGATAAAAAAGAAAGACTTTGAAAGGGAATTCAATTAAATATACGTGCGCGTAGGCAAACGATTTCGCAACGTTGTCCCTCCCCTTTTTTTTGTAGGAACGGTCAAGATTAGGTAAATGACCGCAACGCGTTGCCAACTTGCTTCATGTGTTTGTTCAAGTTTCTCTGCGATGAATAGATTGCTTTTTGGGCAAGCGCTAAATTGACATTTACTTTAATTTTGTTATTCGTTTTGATAGATTATGATATATATTTTTTTAACTCGAACGTATATTACTCCTGTTTATATGAAGGCAATAACAGCCTAGTTTATCACACTAATATTATAAAGGCGAAAGTTTGTGAGTGTGTGAGGGTGTGTGTGTGTGTGTGTGTTTATATGTTTGTTACTTCTTCACGCTCAAACGGCTGGACCAATTTTGATAAAATTTGGTATGGAGGTAGCTGACATCCTGGATTAACATATAGGCTAGGACTTTTTATCCCGATATTCCCACGGGATCGACACTTATGCTGGTGAAACCGCGGAGCACACCTAGTACTATATAAAAGTATAATTACACGATTTTTTTTCAAGTATTTAGTTTTGGGAAATGACAATTTATTGTGATTACGTTACTGCGTGTGCTATTTCGACTTGGCACAAGTTTTAAATTTCAAGTAGGTAGCAGCACAAATATGGGAAATCAAAGAAACAAAAAAACTATAATGACGGGACAAGCGACGCCAACGAACAACCTTTCCTTGATTTTTATATTTTACTAGCAGAGCCCCGCGGTTTCACATAAGTGTCGATTCCGTAAGAATATCGGGATAAAAACTAGCTAATGTCCTTTCCCGGGACTCAAACTATCTCTATACCGTATTTCATCTAAATCGGTTCAGCGGTTAAGGCGTGAAGAGGTAACAGACGGACACACTTCTGCATTCATAATACTAGCAGTGCCCCGTGGTTTCACCCGCATAAGTGTCGAACCCGTGGGAATATCGGGATAAAACTATCCCATGTCCTTTCCCGGGACTCAAACTATCTCTATATTAAATTTCATCTAAATCGGTTCAGCGGTTTAAGCGTGAAGAGGTAACAGACAGACACACACACATTCGCATTTATAATATTAGTATGGATACGTCAAGAATAGATTAATTCACTTTCATACCAAAAGTGCTATTTTGTAAAATCTCATCGTGAATACTTTGGAGAAGGGAGCTGTCATTGCACCTGTTGCTAGGGATTGAGACACCTTACGCTCATGTGAATGTAGCGAAATGGCCAAGCCATATATTTTGACTAAGGTGTAGAGTTTGCGAAGTTAGGCCTTGTAGAGTTAGGGCGTGTAGAGTTAGAACCTTGGCTCTACATGAGATCTGATTACTTTTTGACAGTGCGAGCTACATGGTCTCGTCTTGGCAAAATTTAACATGAAATGTTTTTGTGGGATCAAAATAGACCGTTTTGTATTCAATGACCAATTCACATATTCTTAGTTCTGCACGATTGCAAGGTCAATATGAATCTGTCCCCAATCCTTTCAGAAAACATGTAATTGTGTACTTACGACCAACCATGACTACTAATTTCAACCTTGTCGTATATTTTACAATATTTACTTGTCTACTAAAAATATTTCATCAATATTTACTATAATTATGTGATAACAATACTTGCCTCGGGGCATGTGACATTACATAGAATAGTATGTCGTCAAGATACCATTCTTTGCATTGAAATTATATTTTACAATGTCAACAGTTTTGCCATAATCGGCTTAATGTTGTCGTAAATAAATGATGATACATTATTATGCTGTTATCACTTTTACGTTGGTTATGCTTGGAAGTCTCTGTGTCGTGTCTGTTGGTGTCTGTGTGGTGCCGGACTCAAAGAATACCACCACCCCATACTTCCCGTGGGTGTCGTAAAAGGCGACAAAGGGTCGTACCGGCGAATGGGCAGCAGCGTTCTCTATGCATTCCACCACCATACTGTACTGCGATCGCCAACCCGCCTGCCAAGCGTGGCGGTTATGGCAACCCCCCCCCCCCCGTTTGGGGGAGGCCTATGTCCAGCAGTGGACATCTTTCGGCTGAAAAGATGAAGAAGAAGATGCTTGGAAGGGAAACTTTTTGAAGTAAAAGCTTCTTCGGGCGCGTTGGGCATTTTTAGAGATTGGACAAAACCATTGAACTCCCGCCACTGTTACCGTAAGCGACACCGCGCGTGTTTTGTTTACAAGACGATTAAAAAAATACCCGCTGCGAATGTGTTCGGCTGTCCTCGGGATGTAAATGATAATTTTTTTTTGATTTAGATTTTTTTGTTCTGCGTCCGGTTAGACTGGAAGCCGACCCCAACACAATTGGGAAAAGGCTAGGCAGATGATGATGATTTATTTTTTGTAAGTAGGTTTGTACAAACACTTTTACACGTCAATTTTTTTTTTTTTTTGTAACTAGATGAGGTCGGCGTTTCCTGTCTGACTATTCTGAGAAGAAAGGCCGAAACAAACTCAGAGGTCACAGTCTCTTTTGAAGTCCAGACAAAATCTTGGTCAGATCGTGTGAAGACCATGTAGATTGGTGTCTTTTGAGGAAAGAACCACACAGATTGAGCGGACCTGTCCAATCAATGTAGGTACGCATTCGTCAAAAATCGTGCAGCTCAATCACGATTCAGCCAAAGAAAGAACATTTGGGTAGGCCGCGTAAATTACTCAAACTGCCAGATCATGATTAAAACCAACTAAGAAGGAAAACAGGAAAAAGAGAAATGATGATGACATCACAATAACTAAATTAAAAAAAAAACTTTACAAAGTAAATATTCATGTCATTGTATATGTTACCGGACAAACCCGATTTTAGGATGAACTAGTTTCGCCTAGGCCAAACCAGTTTGCATTAGCTCGCTCTTGCATCGTTAACGACGGAGCCCCGGGGCATCGCGGGTCTTCTATTTCTCTGTAAAAGGTTTAAAATAACCTAACCAAACCTAACCTCTAGGTGCCCTTGGCTCGCTCTTGCATCCTACGCTGCCTATCGACCGACCGCAACTATGCAACCCGTGTAGGGTGAACTGGTTTGGCCTAGGCAAAACTAGTTCATCCTAAAATCGGGTTTAGCAGGTAACTCAATACATACTTATATAAAATTCATCAATGTCAATGTGTATCTAAAAAATCCGGACATAATCTTTGAGGACCATGTAGATTGGTGTCTGAAATGATCTTTTGAGAAAAGAACCACACAGATTGAGTGAACCTGTCCAGTCAGTGCACGCATTGAAACTGGTCATCTCTTAACTGCCAATGCTTATTTTTAATCTTATATTTTGAATTGTTTCTTCATTTGTGTCTTTTTTTACATTGTTCTCACATATAGAAGCAACAAGAATAATGTACCCAGGATTTTGTAACATCTTGATTTAAAAGAGTGTCCATGGAGTTTCTTGCCCGTTCTTCTCCATAGAGATCTACGTTTTGGAATGGGCAACAAGCTTCAACTTTCGGACTAACTGACAGACTATTTAATTTTGACAATTCAAAAGTGCCTGCACAAAGTTTAATTGAAATAAATGCTTTGAGTTTTTTTTTTTAAGTAGCTCATCGACTGTGACGACGACGGCTGCACGAATGTATTCGATGTGTATCCGATATGTCAGTGAGCGATGGCAAAGTATTCTGTGTTTTGTTTGCCGACATAAGTGGCATTCCCGGAGGGCCACTGTTATTTTTACCCGCTTAGCTTCTACCCGCAACTTCGTTCGCGTAAAATTTCTTGTTGAGTTTTAGTCAAAGAGTTGCATGTATAACAGCAGGGTCTGGAGGTCCTAGAAAAAGTACTGAAAAACATATACCAATTCAGCTGAAAGTCTCACTAGGATGACATGGTGATGACAGACGGACACGCGTTTTTTAACGATATACATGCAAAGAAAGAACAAAAAAAAGCGATCAAGTGCGAGTCGGACTCGCGCACCGAGGGCTCCGTATAAAGGAGATGTTTCATTTTCGGCCATAAGATGTACATTTATCGAAAAATAGGAAAAAATCAACAAATAAACAAATCAACAGAAAAAAACCTCGAATTGAGCAAAAATATTCTTTCCTGCATTTAAGCCTGATTTGTTGTGCACAAAGAGTAATAGTTTTTCAAGTTATTGCCATATTCTATGCAACATGGCGTCATCGTTTGCATTGACTGCTTTCGTTCTAAAATCATGTCACATGAAAACATAATATCACGTAAACGTTAAATATGAAAGGTATGTTCCTGTACAATTAATAATAATTATTATTCTCATAAACATCTGTTCCGACTAATAATAAGCAAGTGTGACGATTCCATCGTTAAAAAATAAATAAATATTTATTTTACTTTTCTGAGGTGTAGGTAATTCTGAACGAAATATTCAAAATGACATTTTGTTTTTTGTTGAGTCATGAGTGTCACGTCAGTGTCAGTGAGTCAGTCTCATTCGTCTCGACTTTCGTGGCTTTTGGTGTTCTTTCACGTTTTCTCGTTTATTTTTTATTTCCTACGACTTTGGCTTTGTTTAACGGTTTTGCAGATTGCAAACGAAAATAATCAGTTCTAATAAAACCTATATATAACCTATCATGGCTGTCATGTATCTCACGACAAACGTCAAACATTTTTCATTTTTACTATGTGCATAAAAAGCATTTGATATTGCGAAAAACATGTTACTTTATTCTATTCAGGGGTTAGTTTCCCAGCTTTTCTAAAAGGTACATGTTATGGCCTGAGCCCCATACAAAAATGAAACATCTCCTTTGTAGTTATGTAAGTAGTTTATCACGGGATTGTTTTTTAATGTAATTACACGGTTTTCGGATTTTTTCCTTTCTTGCCAATTCTCATGATTCTAGGTCAACGGGGAGTACCCTATACATTTTGATTCGTTTAAGAGTGTCGAAATATGCGTTTTTTGCGGTAGAAGTTTGATTTTTTCACAGCTTTAAGGGACCGCAGAACTGAATTTTTAATTTCAATTCGATACCTCCGCGCGTTCCCGAGATAAACGGTCTTGACAGACAGACAGACAACAAAGTAATCGTATAAGGGTTCCGTTTTTTCCTTTTGAGATACGGAACCCTAAAAAGTGATGAATGAGTGAGAATAGTTGGTTTGCCACTTGTCTTAGCACCCTTTTTCTGTCCTGGGTTCTATTTCCAGATCGAGCAAACTGTTATCCGGGTCGATTTATTCTGGTTTGATCCCCTGAATCCCCCGCCACCCCCCCTGGATCCCCTGCTAGTTATTCCATGAGAATAACAAAGTAATAAAAAAACGTTATAAAAAATATTTTTATTTTATTTGAGATATATATTATTGATCGTCCTAGATACCGTAAAATTAGCTGATGAGTTTTGAATTTTGGAAACATACATTAGGCCAGTATAAGCTGACCTCTTATTTTATTGAAACTCCGTACTACGCCAGTTCAAGGTTCAAGTTTTACCACTGACTGTACAAGAAAGATACCAAAATTAAAATTATTCACATTAAAGTCACCTGTTTGCATCATAATGCGTTTCCAGTTCATATTATTAGAAGTTGTTCAATTTTTATTTAACCTTTCAAAGGCGAATCACTAGCCTTATAAAAACCAACTAATAAAAAAATATGCATTCATTAATTGGCTTTAATGCATTGCCAGAAAAAGCTTTATATTATTTTAACATTTAGCAAAGATTTCAACCAAAAATTCCTAACGACAAAGTCTCATCACAACTTTCCAATCCACAGTCTCCTTAAATACATACTTCAATAACTATAAGTCCTAGGGTCATAACCTTTACCAGCAACCTTGTCGTCGATCCAATCTCTTAGAACAGACACATCGACGTATACACCAGGAGTACCATCATCTCCACAGCCGACGCCCCAAGCAACGATACCGCTTTGAACATACCGGTCCTGTTCGTAATCAATAGGACAAGATAAGGGTGCACCACCGTCTCCCCTACAAGTATCCTTGCCCAGTTCCCCTCCAGCACACATGAAAGAAGAATGCAGCTGAAAGTGTTTTCCAAGACGGGTTTTCCGAAGAGCTGCCTGACAGTCATCGCGCCCTACCACAGGCACCTCAATCTTCTTCAAGATAACTTGGTACCTTCCTTGGATGAATTTGTCCTTACCCCAGCCTGCAGCTATACACCGGGTGTTCTCTCTTTGAGGTATACGAGCGGGTGGTAAACAGGCCAGTCCTACATTGGGAGCTAATTCCATTGGAGTATCTAGGAAGAGGACCGCGATATCGTAGAAGGAATTTTCTTCAATAAAATCCTTATGTGTCTCTACTGAAATTACGTCCCTTTCTTGGTGCGGATAGATCTCTGTAGTTGTCTGTGTATCCCATTCTCCTGCCCTGACCTTTAAAGTTTTGCCACCAACGACATAGTGCGCTACAGTTAAGACCACGCTTGGATGGATTAGGGAACCCCCTCCAACGTATACCTTCATGAGCCTGTTGCTATCATTTAATGGCTCAACATTGAGTATAGCTACCATCCAAGGAATCTCACCAAATTTGAGATATTCGTTGGTAGTATTTGCGTTTTGGAAACCGACACCGTTGGGGTTAGCCCAGCCGCATCCTTCACGTTGACCAGGTTTAGATAGAGGTTGAACAGGACGATTAGGAGGAACTTCGTCCCAAGTTGATGCAGTCTGGATTGGAGGCACGATTGGGTTCCGCCTTTGGGGTTCACCGGTAGCAACCGGTTGTTTAGGCCCGTACATCTGAGCTACCGTTGCAATAAGGTCTTCATTGCTCTGGCAAGTAACTGCAGCCACCAGCAGGAGTATGGGTAGTGTTTTCAACATATTAACGCACTGTTGCACTGTTATATCACAATTTTTCACTAACATAAAATCTTCTCTGGTAGCGAGTTTACTTATATTTTAGGAACTTATTATCCTTGTTAGACCAGTTCGTTCGTCGCGTCGTGCATAGGTCAAGTTTCAACACAAACTGGATGCCACTCAGCGATACGGTTAATCCTTATAGGTATTACTATCATTCTTTATTTTTAAATACTTAATTTATACACAGCTTGACTGACGTGTTCGGTAGTGGTGGCAATCGCTACCGCTGGGTTTTTCCATTAAGAATTCTCAGTAGCAACCCGAAGTCCGGACTTGTGACCAGTGACCAGGCTATAGTCTCGCCCCTTCTACATGGTGAACTGTATTGTTGGTCGCTATAGCTATGGGTATTACAGTCGTGATGTTATGTTATGAGAATTAAGATTCCGATAAAAAAACGAAACCTTTATAACATCAGTTTTTTGTCCGTCGAACCTTCAGATTTACCAAAACCAGTGGCCTTAGTGTGAGTTTTTTCGACTCACTTTCGAATTTTGTATTGGAAATTAGGTTTCTCCTAGTGACCACCAGGTGGTGCTATAACTTTTTTCCATATAAAATTCTAACGCGCTCGTAATCGAACCTGAGTCCAAAAAACTCACACTAAGGGCACAGTTAACTTTACCATAAACTGTCTCGGCTACCTCTGTGCTCATTGATCCATCATCACTGAGGAGCATGCCACGCCACGCGGTAACGCTTCGTGGTTTGGAGCCCAAGATCTCCTCAGAGTCAACGACCAACGGTCCTTGCAACGGGATGCAGCAGAATACCAGCGTCAGGTATTGTACCTGGCTATGTTGAGCTGGACTCCCATTTCGTGCAACCATGAGACACACACCACCCAGTAGTGATAGACCGTTATAGATGTATATGAGCTAGGTGTCTGTGCGTCAATTATTATTTATCGTTTTAATCTTTGTTTTTTTCACCTTTTTTGATGTTTTTTATATTAATACCTATATTGTGTCTTTAGTTGCACTGAATAAACGTTTTATCAATCTGGCCGTATCTATCTTGGAGATAAACACCACTTCATTTCGTGATTTATACTAAGCTGCACAATAGGTACTGTCCACAAACTCATGGTGCATCATCACGGCTATCGGTGTTCTAACTTGAAATGTCGTTCCATTCTCGTTGCTTCTGAATTGATGTCTGCATTATCAGGTTGGTCCTTCGGTGAAGAAACAGCGCTCATGCATGTCCTTGTCAGCCCCATTCATCTGTCTTGTCACTGAATTCTGGTGGTATGATAGAAACTCATAATAGCCGTCAATAAATACCTTCTAATATGGGAAACAGCTTGCATCAGGTCTTTCCAGTTGTAAGATACGTTGAAATATTTCAAACTTACTTATATTTCAAACTTTGTCTGTGTGGTGCCGGATTTAAAGGATAGCACCACCCCATACTTCCCGTGGGTGTCGTAAAAGGCGACTAAGAAAGACCGGAGAATGGGCAGCAGCGTTCTCTGTGCATTACACCATCATACCATACTGCGATCGCCAACCCGCCTGCCAAGCGTGGCGATTATGGCAAACCCCCCCCAAAACTGGGGGAGGCCTATGTCCAGCAGTGGACGTCTTTCAGCTGAAATGGTGATTTCAAACTTATTTTAGAAACCGTAAAATACAATGGACTTTTACTACATGAATTCGGCCATTGTACTCAAATAAGTACAGTAGTATTTCATTCTGATAACCGACGAAAAAGTTCTACGCTAGGAGGTCAAGAATGATACGCTGAATCCATGGTTTTTGCGCACTTGTTGAGGATATACAAAAATAAAAGAAATCGGTCGCTACAAAAATAAAAAAAATCAGCTGTTCCCTACATTTTGACGAGGTATGCGAACATAGATGTAGGGAACAGTTGATTTTTTTTCGCGACCGATTTCTCTTATATTTTTATATCGTCAGAAAAGGCGATAACAACTATGTGGTCGTAATTTATTGCTTATAATTATGTGGTTTCCATACTGTATTGTTCCTGTTTTGATAAAGTACCTACTACTAACCCCCTGTTAATATAAACTAAAAATAATAATCATAGCTTTTAAAACTTAGTCACTACAATCGATTGTATTGTATTGCCGTCACTGACCTGTATTATTCACTTGTTTATCAGAGGTCAGTGATTGCCGTACTCAGTTGAGTACGGCGCGGCTACGGCGCGGCGGCGCCAAATGGGTCAACCCTGCAACCGGTTTTAAGGCCAATCGGTTTCCTGAGTGTTTCTGTAATGTTATGTCTCATTTAAGCTATTGTAGGTCATTGATTTGTGAGAGCAGGTGGTGCCCTAGTAGTGTCGGCCGCGACTGACGAGTTGTAGGTCGCAGGTAAGAACCTGACGAGTTGTAGGTCGTAGGCGCTTTACTTTGTGTCAATAATTTCATCACCACTGCTCTCAAAACGGTGAAGGAAAACCTCGTGAGGAAACCGGCATGTCTCAGGGGCCGTCTCCACGAGCGAGATAATCGCGGCGATAGTCTCGCCGTGCCATCAAATTTTCACCGCGATGATATAACCGTGTGGAGATACGTACTAGCGGGAGGAGTCATTTGATGATTTCCTATCAGCAAAAAAAAAAAAAGGGTACTTATATAATTACGTGGCACGACGATAATATCGCCGCGATTCTCTCGCTCGTGGAGACGGCCCCTTAGAGCCAGAAATTCGAAGACATGTGACATCCACCAACCCGCACTGGCCCAGTGGTGATTTACGGCCCACTCCCTCTTACAGAGAGGAGGCCTGTGTCCCAGCAGTGGGAACATTCTAGGCTGATTGTGTATTGGTTTGCGTGGCATAGAATTCCGTCCTTTCCTCCTTTCCCTTCCTTCCTTTCTTCCTTCCTTCTTTCCTTTCTTCCTTTTTTCTCTTTTCTCCTTTTCCTTTCCCTCTTTTCCTTCCTTTTTTATCGACTACATTTTAAACGGGAATTAGTCGCAAAAATGCGTCTGTATTTCATTCCGATGTGCGTTTTCCGACATGAACTTGGACGATTTTTTTTACTTAATTTTGTACTTAGTTGCTTTACTGACTGCTTCGTTGGCAAGCGCGACTGTTGATAGTGGGACCTTTTGTTCTAGTTCTACCCCCGACTCGGGTAAACTGTCATTAGGTTTTTCTATTCACAAATGTCTGGAATTGTGCCAAAAAATAGGATCGCCTTGTACAGACGCCAGCACATCAAGCTACTACAATGTGTCAAATTTCTTTAATAGATTTTCAACGTTATCGCTAAAGCATAAGGTTCAAAATTGATTGGGAAAATTTGACAGTTCCCGGTAGCTTGATGTGCTGGCGTCTGCATGTACATACATCACGAGATTTATAATAAAACTGCCGAAAATCAAGCTACGGTTTTTAAATTAGGGCGAAGATTTATAACATGTATTTAAAGTAAATAATAACAACCACAAATAAATAAATAAATAAACCACACGGATCGATCGAAGATCGAGACCCCTCCGTGCCTTAGAAAGCACGTTCAGCGGTTGGTCTTGGCTGTCATTCGTAAACCTTTCACAGTCGTTACGGGTAGTCAGATGCCTAAATGTCTGACAACCAGTCTTACCAAGGGGTATCGTGTTAACCAGTTACTGGTTTGAAGAGGTCTGATGGGCAGTCGCTCCATGTAAAATACTGGTATTTAGCTCCATCCTGTTTGACTGGAATCCGATCCCAACATAGTTTGGAAATAACTGCGCAGATTGATTGAGTTATTTTCTCATTAAGTTTATTATCATGTTTAAAATTTGCTTTTTTAAGCATTTACTGAGCACAGCTTGTTGTGTACCTACTTATATTTCTGAATGCCTAGTGGTAAATTAATATGGTTATATCAAATTGTATACAGTTGTATATTATGAACATTATTTGACTTGATCGTTAACGGTCATAGCTTTTGCCACTAATATGACTGGCCTATTGCCACTACTGCTTGCCAATTCTGTGGGCTATGCCAAATGGTTCTTAACAAAAAATAAAAAACCGTTTTTTAATTATCACTTTTATTAGATTATACGTTTATTTTAATGCTAGACAAATAATACACAAGAAGAAACAATAAGAACATATTTTTATAGGGGTCCCTTTGCGACGGGACAGGCCAGGGTAAGGTAGATAAGGTTTACTAAGTTGGTCTCGAGGAATCCTCCTTAAGGCTGGACAATAGACGTCAATATACGAATGGCAAGAATCATTACTAGTGATATCTATTACTTCATCATTTTTGGGCTCACAGAGGTACTAACTGACGCATTCTCCTTTCTAGCCATCAGGTAGGGTGTACCTTCGGACGTTTCTATATTAGTCTTGATTGATGACCCAGTGGAAGCTTTAGCATTGTCTTTGTCTTGAATGGCCGTTGGACCAAAGATCTGGTAAAGCACTGCATTAAAGTCATTAGCCTTGGTTCCTATTGCTGGCGCGACAGTTGAAGTCTCAGTGTTGTCCTGATTTTCTTTATGTGTCGGCCCGAAGACCGCCTCCAGTAATGAATCTAAACTGGTTGACGGTGCAGTAGAAGCTGTATTTTGATCCTGGTCTTCATCAAACGCTGGGTCGAGGTCCTGGAACCACACTGCATCTAAGTAATCAGACATGGTTTCGATTAATGGCACGACAATTGAATTCATCCTGATTTTCTTTGTGTGTCGGTCCGAAAACCGCCTCCAGTAATAAATCTATAAGGGTGCTTCTTATAGATTTATTACTGGAGGCTACCGCACGATCTCGGGCGAGGCGGCAAGCCTCCTTGCCGGACTGCCGCCATGGGATCTGGAGGCGATAGTCCTCGCGCGCCTGTATGAGTGGCGCGCGGAGGCACTACGCCGGGGGGAGGATCCGCTTCCGCGGCAAATCGCTGCGCAGCGGACGGATCTCCGGCGCGATCTCATGCCGGCATGGAAAGAGCGACTGTCGCAACCCACCGCAGGGCACGCCGCGATAGCGGCGATAAGACCCCTCTTTGAGGAGTGGCTAGAGAGGCGCCACGGCGCCCTCACCTACCGCCTGACGCAGGTCCTCACCGGATACGGAAGTTTCGGGAGGTTCCTGCACATCATCAGGCGGGAGGAAACGCCCGGGTGTCACCATTGCCAGGATCGCCCAGAGGTCACGGTGGAGGTCTGCCCCGCTTGGGCGGAGCACCGCCGTGTCCTCGTAGAGGCGATTGGCAGCGACGGCGACCTCTCGCGTCCGGCCTTGGTGCAAGCCATGGTCCGGGGCGAGAGGGAGTGGGAGGCAGTCACCTCCTTCTGCGAAGCAGTCATGCTAGCGAAGGAGGTGGCGGGACGGTCGAGGGAGAGAGCCTCCCGTCTCAGCCGCCGCGGGGGACGCCCCAGGCGTCGGGAGCCGCGTGACGACTCCCGGCCACCGTAGGCGCGGGCCTGCGGGCGGAGAGTAATGGGTAGCTCACCGTCCGATCAGGAACAGGCCCGTGCCGGACGGCGCGTACGTGTTCCACGCGCGCCTCAAAGAGATGTCAGCATCGAGGAGGGGCCCCTTAGGGCCGAAGCCTGCCGGGTCAGCGGGATTGTCCGAAAGGGTTACCGCTGGCCCGGAACGTAAAGGGCTAAGGAAGGAACACGGGTGGGTTTTAGTCATTAAGAGTCTGATACTCCATTCCGCTCCACCCAGAGGGGGAGGAGTCATTTGATGATTTCCCATCCGCAAAAAAAAAAAGGGTGCTTCTTCGAGTAAGGCATTCTTTGGTGATTTTCAAATTCAATTTTTTTTTAATGGTGTTAGAATCTTAAAATATACGTAAAAGTAATATTTTTTTTATAAAAAAAGGCACCTCAGAGAGCAATATACTTACAGAGATAATCGAGGTTAAAAAATTAATGCCACGCTTATCACAAAACGCCCCACGAAAATGAAAAATTTCAATTTAACTTTCTCAAATGAGTTACATATTACATATAGAAGTTATTTTATTATAAGGTAAAAAAATAGGTAGGTTACTAAGGCAGAAAACGTTTTTTAATAGAATCAGTCCAACATTATTTATTATTTGTTAAATAAATCACAAAAATATAACACTATTATAAA
The DNA here is from genome assembly GCA_916614155.1 of Mesoligia furuncula. Lineage (NCBI taxonomy): Eukaryota > Metazoa > Arthropoda > Insecta > Lepidoptera > Noctuidae > Mesoligia > Mesoligia furuncula. The sequence goes on along the minus strand of OU744814.1, from coordinate 21,317,817 downwards.
CATTTTAAAAAAATAACACTTTCTCATTATAATCAGTCATTTGAAAAAATAATTTTCATTCATAACTAGTACATAACTCAAAGTTATTTCATTTGCATGGTCAAAAATTGATCTGCGTGGGTCAAAACTACCACGTAAACCACGCAAATCACGACCACGGAAATCAAAATAAATCCTTTATGCTAAAAATATACAAAAACCTATTAAGCAAATAAACTGTGTTTTGATTATAAGTTACGTTAAGTACCTTATATTTGTTCGCTACAATATTTTATTAAATAAATAAATTTACAGACACCGGAGATAATTGTACCACGCAAACCAACGTTTTGAGAAACCAAACCCACGCAATGAAGTTCTTACCATCTATTTTTTGAAAACTCGACGCATCATCACACAAGCACTCTGCCCGGCCGTCGAAGTGTGACGAGTTGTAAACGTCATGACGCATCATCGGGCCGCGAATTTAGGGAAGTGCTAGTGAAATTATAATAATCCACGCAAATCAGCAATTACCTCGGGACAGTTACATTTTTTAGGAAATGTAGTTCTTTTAGAACTATGGTCTATTTTTTTCATAGCATTGTAAACTTCTTAGGACTGAGTGTTTTTTCTTTGCTAAGCATGTAGCGTTTAGTTTAAAATATATAATTTACTAAGTAAGTGATCGGGGCTTGGGACACTCCACGAAAATCGAAAAAAATATCGAATTGGGGTACTTATTTTATTTTTTAATGATTTAATTATAAAGATAATTGAATAATAATCAGTAACTCAGTTAAGAGGGGACTTAAGGTTTGCGCGAAAAAAAAAATGACTTGCTGACTTTTCGATTTCTATTATTTTTAAGTAAAGCCGCTTGAAAAACCTGTCCAAAAGAATGACCCATAATTGGTTGACGGTGCAGCAGAAGCTGTATTTTTGTCCTGATTTTCATTGGCCGCTGCTCCGAAGACCTGTAACAGCATTGCATCCAGATGAACTACTGCCACTATCAGGAGGAATGGAAGTGTTTTGAACATCTCAACGTCCAGGAAGTGTCTTTAAGGGGCTTACAGGAACTAAACGCAAAAAACGCAAGTTTTGAAACAATAAAGTATATGATCGACTACAGTAAACAAAACCAGAAAAATATATAATATTCTTCAGTATATATGCTAGGTAGATAGTGTGTTGAAAACATAATACAACTAATTTGATATGATAGAAAAAAATCATGAAGATACCTCTAAAAACTTTATTTTTACAATAAAAACCTTACTAATATACATACAATCATTCTGATTTATTGTCAGATTATTCTACAAGCAACATACTAAAATACTAGTGTTTTAATTTTTTAGTCCAAACAATAGATTTTTTGTAATTAAATAATTGCTTCATATTTTGCAATAAATTACCAGTGTTGTGTCATCGCGCTTCTCTTTCTTTTCTATGCAGGCCGACAGTGACCGCGCTTTAGGTCGTGTAAGCCCCTTAAATCCAAACTTTGCAGTACAAATAACAAAACAATCACAGGAGCTTCTCTAGGAGCCGGTTTTTTGTATTTATAAACTTATTTTCCTGGTACAGGTTCGTATGGCGCGGCGGTTGATTCTCGATGCGAACTGGATTCGGATCAGCTATGTTGTTATTGTATTCGTTACTTGTTGACCTTCTATTATCATTACTTTTTTTATATATTATGGTATTTAGAATTTTACTGACCGGATAATACAATTTTATATAGGTTGTTATGGACGTTTCGACAGTGGTTCTGATCAGGATTGAGCAGGTTTAGGCAACATTTTATCGACTTCGTCTCGAGAAATTATATCGGATACCCGACAACAGATATCCAGGTATGAAGAGCAAATTCCGACTTGATTTTTAGTCGTGTGGCCATTGGATTTGCAGAGGTAGTAGGGTACACATTTTCTCTCCTGGTCACCAACTAGCGCACATTCCGTGTCATCTAGAGAGGTTTCTCTATTAGACCTTATTGATGGTGTTGTGGAGGCCTGAATTTTGTGCTGGACATGAATAACAGAAGAAGGCCCCAAGACCTTATGCAACACTTTTTCTGCGTCAACATCGCAGTAAGCTCCTGCCACCAGCAGAAGGATGCCTAATGTTTGAAACATTTTAAAGTCCAGGGATTGTCTACGTTGCACTGTTATTACACGATATTTCACAAAATTAACACGAGATGGTCACAGGAAAATTGTTATATTTTAGTTCGTAGTTTATTTTCCTTGTTTACACTCGTTTGTTTGCTCTTGTGGCTCTCGATCTTATACTGGACACGGGCCAGCAATGCCTTTTATAATAAAGTCGCCGTCTTATTAGGTATTATTATTCTAATGTTTATTCATAGGTCTTATTACAAAAAACGAGTACCTATACTACTAGGAGTACTAATCATCGCATGAGGGGCATTCCGTACGGCGCATACGTGTTCCACGCGCGCCTCAAAAAGATGTCAGCATAAATTAAGGGGCCCCTTAGGGCCGAAGCCTGGGCGGTCAGCGGGATTGTCCGAAAGGGTTACCGCTGGCCCGGAACATAAAAGGCTAAGGGAGGAACAGGGGTGGGTTTTAGTCAGTAAGAGTCTGACACTCCCTTACACTCCGCCCAGAGCGGGAGGGGTCATTTGATGATTAGCAACCCCAAAAAAAAAAGGGGGGCATTCCGTTTTTTTTAAACATCAGTTTTTTTTAGAATATGCATTTATTTTAGTATTAGAACCAGTGCTAATAGTACAATACGATACGCGTGACTTAGTAGTCTATTACTGCACGGCAGTGCATTAATAGACCAATTAAGTCACACGTATCGTATTCTATTTTATAGCCCGTGTGACCTAAACCCGACCTTAAATCACGCTTTCTGTGTAAAAATGGACTACTTAAGTCACAGAAAAATGGACTATTAAGTCACAGAAAAGCGTGACTTAAGTGCGGGTGTAGGTCACACAGTGCTATAAAAGAATAAAATGAGTAAGTACATATTTTTATACGGGATCGTATATAAGTCACAGGTCAAGGTTCAGACGCCAGCACATCAAGCTACCCGAAACTGTCAAATTTTCCCAATCAACTTTGAACCTAATGCGTTAGAGATAAAGTTGAAAATCTATTAAAGAAATGTGACAGATTGTAGTAGCTTGATGTGCTGGCGTCTGTACTTAAGTCACAGAAAAGCGTGACTTAAGTGCGGGTGTAGGTCACACAGTGCTATAAAAGAATAAAATGAGTAAGTACATATTTTTATACGGGATCGTATATAAGTTGCGACGGTACAAGTTAGGGTGAGGAAGATCAGGTTTACTAAGCTAGACACGAGGAATCTTCTTGGAGGCTGGACAACAGACGTCAATGTAGTTAGGGCAAGTATCACTATAACTAGTGATAATATCCATTACTCCGTCATTCTCGGCCTCACAGAGGTAGTAACTAACGCATTCTCCTTTCTGGCCATCACGTAGAGTGCATGAGTTACCTTCGGAATTTTCTTTATTAGTCGTGATTGATGGCCCAGTAGAAGCTTGAGTATTGTCCTTGTCTTGAGTGGCCGTTGGTCCAAAGACCTGGTCAATCAATGAATCTAAGTCACCATCGCAGTAAGCTCCTGCCACCAGTACAAGGATGCATAGTGTTATAAACATTTTAAGGTCCAGGATTTGTCAACGTTGCACTTTTATTACACAATCGCTAGTATTATATTATCTGTGACACAATATTTTACAAGATGTTCCCAAGTAACTTGTGATATTATTTTAGTTCGAATATATTTTCCTCGTTTAAACTTGTTTGTTGCTCTTGCGGCTCTCGATTTTACACTGGATACGACTCAGTGATGCCTTTTATAATGTAGCCGCTATCTTCATAATTATTATTACTCTAAAGATTATTCATATATCGTTTTACAAAAAAAACGAGTATACTAACCCTTGAGTCCTAATCTTGCTTGAGTGGCCGCCTGCAGTCGGTTCATGAATATTAAAGAATCTATACAAATAAACAGTCTTAGACTTATAGTAATACTAGCTTTGACCGCGGCTTCGCTCGCGTTATACTCTAGACTCACAAAATGTATCACTTAAGTATATAAAAAAAAAAAATCATAACTCACCACTAAAGTTTCTAATAATACAATCAAATCATGATTCGAAAAACACGTAGCGCCAATTGGCGTCCTAAAGCAATTTGTGACCGTCGAAAGTTATAGTCCCTTATCTCGGGAACAGTACTTTTTTCTGGATGAAAAGTAATGTCCGTTTCTGTGCCCCTGACATCGTATATGCAAAATTTCATGATGATCGGTTCAGTGGTTTAGCCGTTAAAAAGTAACAATCAGAGAAACTTACTTTTGCATTTATAATATTAGTTAGAATTTTTTTCAAGGATTTCTGTAAGGCTGCGACGAAGCATGACAAATCAGAGTTTCTCTGAAAAAAACGTTTTCTATTGATGAAAGGTCTACCTTTCATCAATAGAAAGCCAAAATAACAAGCAAGCATTCTAATGCTTGCTTGTTATTTTGGATTATTAGTCGATTCGCAGGAATTTACTCTCCCGAAACGGGCGAATCATCACTTTTAAATAATAATGTTTTTCCCATTTTTCCTATATACGTGACTCGTACGAGGTTAATTTTCTGTGGGCTAGTCGACAACTCTACTCGATAGAAAAAATATTATTTTTCGAAAGTGACGATTCGCCCGTTTCTGGCGGGTAAATTTGTGCGAATCCACTAATAAGCCGTCATTTCGTTTGAGGATTGTTAAATCGAAGTTTTGTTTTTCTTTAAAACAAAACTACGATTTATTTATAAAAAAATAGCCTCCCCTATGATCATTAATAATAAGCGGTGTTAAAATAACATTAGTATTCTAGGGTTAAAAGTTGCTCCTATATTGGTGGAGCAGTTCGTAATCACATTCGGTGATAAACAAATAACCTGTTTGTCTATCGGCTTGCGGTCGCGCTGACTGGTATCGCGTCGCATGTGCTGTTAGACAATTATGAACTTTATATTTATCGCGATGAGAATTATGATGTTAACAGAAACACTGATATTTTAGATGACAAAACACAATTCAATAGCGAAGTAGAAATGGATACAATAACATCAGTGGGGAAACGACAAAGAACCAAGAATAATGAAGAAGGTTGGCAAACTATAGCGAAGAATGATAAGAAGAAGATAAAACAGAACAAGGCTGTGTCTGTTAAACTACCAATACAAGTTACCGTAACCTCTAAGAACAAGATTCCAAAATAATTTGCACTTGCAAAATTATTAAAACAAAATGAGATTATGGAAATTGACAAAATAAAATATATAAATCCATACAAATTTCTGGTTACGTTTAGTAACCTAAAGAGTGTAGATAAATTTATTTGTTATCCGATATTTAGTGAACTTGGTTGGCGATTACAAAAAACTTGGAAGGTTGGTATATCGTACGGCATTATTACAGATATCGAATTAGTCTTATCTGAAGAAGAACTTATAGAATATATCTACACTGAAAAGGGAATTGTAACAGCTAAACGACTCAATTAAAAAGATGGCGGAGAATGGGTTCAAAGTGAAACTTTCAGAATTGGTTTTAATGGTCCTTCCTTACCCACACACAGCAAAAATGATACTGAATACACGTTTTTAATACAGAGCCATCTAGTATAAGTTTTTAGAAGCTTTCATATAATTGTTATTGGATTTCATTTTCACCTCACTATGGCTTCAGTATCCTCGAAAACCATGAGATTCAGTAAAACGTCGAATGGACAAGTAAATAATAACGCTTTTTTAATACGTGATAATTTCTACCAGTTAACTCCTACCTTTTTTTTTCGGATGGGAAATCATCAAATGACCCTTCCCGCTCTGGGTGGAGCGGAAGGGAGTGTCAGACTCTTACTGACTAAAACCCACCCGTGTTCCTTCCTTAGCCCTTTATGTTCCGAGCCAGCGGTAACCCTTTCGGACAATCCCGCTGACCAGGCAGGCTTCGGCCATAAGGGGGTTCTATGATGCTGACATCTCTTTGAGGCGCGCGTGGAACACGTACGCGCCGTTCGGCACGGCAAGCCGCGTTAAATCCAATATTAGGCACATGTGCGAAATATATGCCTTATTTTTATACTAGGTACCTACCAAAATGCAGTAAGAATATTTTCTAAGCACCGTAGTTTCAAATACACACATCGAAAAATATATTGAAGACATTTTTCCTAAAATATCAGAAATGGTTGCTATAAAGATTTCTAATGGCGAGTACATTTTTAGGTTTATGAAACTGAAAAATACTTTTAAAAAGATTGCTTGCATTGCGATGTAGTTATTCCATTGAAATGCGATAAAGCTTCGATATTTATATTGAAAGCTGCTTGTAGAAATAATTTTGGTTTAATATTTTATTTCGGGACAGGAGTACAATTAAATGTTAAACATACTATCTTACTAATTAAACAAAATACTTATTATACTACTAGCAACATTATATACTTATTACTAATTTATTTATTGTTTAATGCTACGTAAGATAAAAATAAAAACAGAATATATTCATATTCATTTATTTGCATGCAATGTGAATTAAGATGTTACAAGTAGGCTTAAAGCTAAGATACAGTTATGGACCCTGTAAGGGCACAGCAACATAAGTAACAGGGATAAACTATCCAATTAAACATTAAAATTAGAAATTAGATTACATTAAATTAGCATTTATAACATGAAAAATAAATTATGATAATTATACAATATTTATTGTTTATTTATACGCGTGAATGTAATAATAATAATGTAATATGTAATCTCAATTAAATATTTAAAATTAATTATTGCAATTCCAGTCATAGTTTATCATTCATATATTCAGTTATATTATAGTAGCTTTTGTTTATTAGAAATAGTTTTAATTTATTACTAAACATATTATATTTATTTATATTCTTAAGATGTTCCGGTAGTTTATGAATACGTGAGTGAATGGAGTGAAAGAGTAAATGATTGATTGATTGAATGAATGCTTTCTAATAACGAAATTTACGGGATAAAAAGGACAAAAAATACACCACCTTCTATATTAGGGTTCCGTAGTTCCTACAAGGAACCCTTATAGTTTCGTCATGTCCGTCTGTCTGTCTGTCTGTCTGTCCGAGGTTTTTCTAAGAGACCGTTAGTACTAGAAAGCTGTAATTTTGTAGGAGTGCGTATATCAATTACGCCGACAAAGTCGTTGTACTTGGGTGTTGGATAATTTTGTACCTAATACAAAATCCTTAGCATTAATCCTTCACAGTGACTAAGATGAAGTAGTTGCTTGTTTATAACGGACTCAAGTTCTAACTGGCACTTCAAACTGTCATCCACAGTGACGTTTCCTGATCCATATGTTTATTTTATAGGGTTCCGTACCCAAAGGGTAAAAACGGAACCCTATTACTAAGACTTCGCTGTCTGTCCGTCTGTCCGTCTGTCTGTCACCGGGCTGTATCTCAAGAACCGCGATAGCTAGACAGTTGAAATTTTCATAAATTATGTATTTCTATTGCCGCTATAACAACAAATACTAAAAACAAAATAAATTAAATATTTAAGAGGGGTTCCCATACAACAAACGCGATTTTTTTGCCCTTTTTTGCTCGATATCAAAAATGGCAACAGGTAGGCACTTGAAATATTCACAAAATACTCAGTTGTATTTTAACTTTAATAAAAAAAATAAATTAAATATTTAAGGGGGGCTCCCATACAACAACCATGTTTTTTTTTTTTTGGCGTTTTTGCCTTGTGGTACGGAACCCTTCGTGTGCGAGTCCGACTCGCACTTGGCCAGTTTTTATTAAATACATTTGGAACAGATCATACAATCGACTTTTAAGAGATAATAATCTAAATATCATTTTGCTTTACCAGATGAGCCACCGGAGTCGATATTTGACTACCACTCAATGCCCGCGCTGTCAGATCTGGATGACTTCGACCTGTGTCTGAAGAAACCTGATGCCATCTACTGCATTGTAGACCTGGTGCTTCTGGAAGATGATACCCCGTTGTATCAGTTTATTAAGGTATGTATCAACTCAGGCTATCGCAGTCCACTGCTGGACATAAACCGCGCCACAACTCCCAATCCTCCGCCTTCTGCATCCACTCTGCTCCAACCACCTTTTAAGGGCTTCAGTATATCGGTTTGTCCGAAAGGGTTACCGCTGGCCCGGAACATAAAGAGCTAAGGAAGGAACAAGGGTGGGTTTTAGACAGTAAAAGTCTGACACTCCCTTCCGCTCCGCCCAGAGCGGGAGGGGTCATTTGATGATTTCCCATCAAAAAAAAAGGGGCGTCCCAAACTTTGCTTGCCGATACGTAGTCTCCACTCCAGGACTCGTCTGCTCCTCCGGCCATCGATTCTTTGACAAACATGGCCATGAACGTCCTACAGACGAAGTCACTAATGCATCTGGAGGCGATCAGCACTTCTAAATCGCGTTCAAGAGTTCCACAATAATGCTATTGAATGTGGTTTAGTTGTGCTGAAGGCTTTTAGTTTCTTTGGTGAAACTCGTCCTAAAACCCAGCAAACTCAAACTCAAAGCTTTTATTTCAATAAAACCATTAACAGGCACTTTTGAATTGTCAAGAAGTCGGTCAGTCAGAAAATATGAAGCTAGTTGCGCGTTTCAAAGCGTAGTAGATACCTATGGAAAACTTCATGGACACTCTTTTTAAATTATATTTTACGAAAATATTAGTTACACCATTACTTTAGAATTTATAATTATAATGTGAGAACGATGTAAAAAAAAGACGTACGCGTTAAAAGCGCCCAGATTACAGCACATAGTAACAAAACAACAATCCGAAAATAAAGTAATTATAAATAAGCCGAGGCAGCTAAGTGATGACCAGCCCCAACTGACGGCGCCCGTTCACGGACATGACGCACGCAACGTTGGACCATAAGCCATTTTCGATTGTTCTTAAAAAGTTAGCGGTAGTTTATCCAACATTATAACGTGTACGGCTGCAATTACCTATGGCACATAGGGCCGAAGAATTTCAATTGAAAACATGAGCACGCAGATTTGCCGTCGAGGAATATTCACTAAGAGCAACGGAGGTCCAGTGGTAACGGCCGAAACTTAGGAGTTGTAGGTCGTAGATTTGACCCCAAATAGGCGCTTTACTTTGAGAAAATTATTTCATCACCACTATTCTCGAAACGGTGAAGGAAAACATCGTGAGGAAACCGGGCATGTTCGAGAACCACGCGGTGGATTATGGCCCACCCCCTCTCACAGAAAGGAGACCTGTGTACCAGCAGTGGGAACATGCAGAACAAGAATCATGTTATGTTACCTCACAATTCAAGTTACCAACAAACAAATCGAGCAAAAAGATAAAAATATATGCAACACAATTTCTGTGTCAAGGCAATGTTTGCGGGCCTACTGAGCAATGGCAGCGACCTGAACAAACAAATTAAGTGCTACGTGTTGTGGTATTTGTTTAAGGACTTAAAGTATAACTGTCGTTAAAGCACTAATGTTCATCTCTCTACTAAAGCAAAGAATACTACAGAAGGTCGACTCCATATAATGAGTGAAAACGCACGCACTCCCTGCGTTGTAATATTTCGCCGGTTATTTAAAAAAAAACTGGCCAAGTGCGAGTCGGACTCGCACACGAAGGGTTCCGTACCACAAGGCGAAAACGCCGAAAAAAACACGTTTGTTGTATGGGAGCCCCCTTTAAATATTCATTTTATTTTGTTTTTAGTATTTGTTGTTATAGCGGCAACAAAAATACATAATTTGTGAAAATTTCAACTGTCTAGCTATCGCGGTTCTTGAGATACAGCCTGGTGACAGACAGACGGACAGACAGTGAAGTCTTAGTAATATGGTCCCGTTTTTACCCTTTGGGTACGGAATCCTAAAAATATCGATGATGCCAGCCTGTATATGGCTAAAACCGAAATCGTACGACGAAGTTGAAAGTTTAATACAAACATTAAACAACGGTTAGTGGAAGATGTTGTCATACAACATCTTCCGATCCCAAGACATGTCGTAGGGCTAACTCATAAACACAAACCCAAAACTTCGATCTCTTATCCCACTCACCCCTCATAGAACAATCACTTTCAAAATCCTTTCAACACCTACAGCACCAATCCTCTCACCCCACTCACACGCGCATATCCTCACTTACGAGTACATCATAGCCTCTTACACACATTAATAACACATACGCACACTCGCACACATGCATGCACACACACACACGAACATACACACACACGAACATATACACACTCCCTAGTGCGCACACTTAAATTACTTAAATTACCAAATTTTCATTTGTTTCCTTTTTGTATAGTTTAGACTCCTCCTTTAAAATGGAGGATTTGTCTTCTTATTCTTAACTAATGACTTTAATTTCAATAGCTTAAATAAGCCACTGTATATAGTGGAAGGGCGGAATGTCCTAACACAAGCATTTATTTTGCTTAAAAGGTCATTCCTAAAAGTAAAAAATGAAAATATTGTAAGTTATTGAAATAAACATTTTTATTTTATTTTTTTTTTTTTTATATATGTAACACCCTGTATATTTGCCGTCTTAAATTAATGGGTGATTAATGCTATCAGTGGGCCTAAAAAGGCCACTTTTAAAGAATCATAAAAGTATAACATTATGAATCATAATGGACAGTAAACCGATAAGTTAATCGTGTCAAATCCCATTGGTGAAGAATTTTAGTTATTTTTATTTTGTCTATGCTAAAATACCAATCAATCCAATCCAAATCCAATACCCTCTTTGATTATACCTACGTAGTGCAGCGAAAAGAAAGAAAAACACGGACTGTCTTCGCCATATTATGATTCATAATGTTATCCTTTTATGATTCTGCCAAAGTGGCCTTTTTAGACCCCCAGATGTTATTGCTGAGCTGTTTATATTAATATACCTCTTAGCTCGTGATTGTACAGGCATTTGTTTGAGAAAACACGCACGCACGCATAAACGCGTACGTGTGGCGAACGTACGCGTTTATGCGTGCGTGCGTGTTTTCGCTCGTTGTATGGAACCGACCTTCTGTACGTATCCACGTTCGGTCGCAATTCACTACATAGAGCAAGCAGTCTTAGCGGTTAGGCACTTCAGAAATCTGTGTTCTATGTAAACGTATTTGATCATACTGCGACGAAAATCTTAGTGTTACTTAGTATGAACAATTTTGAGTTTCTGTTACTATAAATAAACTGTTACCAGGGTTTGAAATACCGGTGTTTTTGGGAACTGGTACCATTGACCCTGGTGTGATACCGGTACCAGACGTAGTACCTGTAGGTACTATTGGTATTTCTAACTAGTACCAAACAATTATTTCCGTAAATTAGAGTGAGAAGACAGATTCATCATCTGCCTAGCCTTTTCCCAACTATGTTGGGATCGGCTTCCAGTCCAACCGGATGCAGCTAAATATCTGCATTTTACATGGAGCGACTGCTTATATGACCTCCACAACCTAGTTACTGGGTGATACGATATCCCTTGATAAGACTGGTTGTCAGACTTTCGGGCTTCTGATGTGCCGTAGCGACTGTCAGAGATTTACGAATGACAGCCGGGACCAATGGCTTATCGTGCTTTCCGAGGCACGGGCGGGTGGGGCTGTATCTAAAGATGGTCACCCATCCATGGACCAACCGCGGCAAGCGCAGCTTAACCTGATCGATCGATCCGTGCGGCTGTTATTACGTGGTCACAAGCTCCTCCTCCATCTTAGTTTTTGTTTTCCCTAAACCTCAAAAGGGGTTATGATAAATATTCATTATTGAGTTCAACTCATAGTAAAAGTTATTTATAATGATGTATCTGTTATGCATGACCCCTTTTGAGATTAAGGGTTAATAAAAACTAAGCTTATAATGGTCTTGTTTGTAATGCTGTCAGAACCAATTTATGGCTCGGGCGCAAAACGTCTCTTTCGTAAAATGTATGCTGGTAGTAAAATGTCTCTTTCGTAAAATGTACACTGGTAGTAAAATGCCTCTTTCGTAAAATGTATACTGGTAGTAAAATGTCTCTTTCGTAAAATGTATACAGGTAGTAAAATGTCTCTTTCGTAAAATGTATACTGGTAGTTAAATGTCTCTTTCGTAAAATGTATACTGGTAGTAAAATGTCTCTTTCGTAAAATGTATACAGGTAGTAAAATGTCTCTTTCGTAAAATGTATACTGGTAGTTAAATGTCTCTTTCGTAAAATGTATACTGGTAGTTAAATGTCTCTTTCGTAAAATGTATACTGGTAGTAAAATGTCTCTTTCGTAAAATGTTTACTGGTAGTGAAATGTCTCTTTCTCATAGTGTCGCTTTCGCAGAATCGCTTCTTCTCAAAAGGTCGCTTTCTTACAATGCCTCTTTCGCAGAATATCTCTTTCGTTTCGCAAAATGTTGCATTGGTAACTTAAATAAAAATTTAGCCAGGTTTAAAAAAAAAGGTTGTTTTTTTTCCAACATATCATAATACTCGTATATACAAGAAAAAAACAGCTACGACAATGATAGAAAAAAAAACCAGTTTTTTTAGAGTGCGCCTGTCTAAGTGAACAAGTGTCTAATTCTCCTTTTTTTGTCTAGAATTTCTCATCGATTTCCTATACGAACTACGAGCATTCAAAGCTGCATCGAGGAGTATGTGGCTCTCAACACTGTGGCATGAACACCAGTCATGCAGAGGGTGGGGAGTCAACTGCTGAAACTTTGAAGAACTGCCTGAACGCCACCATACATCAAGGATATGGATTGCAGGTAAGGTTTTAAATGCCTCGTTAGTTTATTGGTCGGAAGCGCTACTGCTGATGGTACCAGGTTCGATTCCTAGGTCAAGCAAAATGTTATTGGGGTTTTATATTCCAGTCTTTTTTTTTTCTCAACCTAGTGTCTGGATTTTATCTGAGGTGAGCCTGTTACCATCAACCGGGCGTGCATGGCAATCGATTCGCGTCATATTACATGGTATTTACACATAACTGACAAAATGTAGTTGTAAATTATAATCTCTGCCTAATCCTTTGGCAAAAACAGCCGTGATGTCATTTTAGATTACTGAACTAAAATGAAATAAATATGTAGTTTAAAAAAAACACGCTGAAGAGTTCCACTGTGCATCTTCTGGCTCCATCACCAGACCCTCGTTACCAAGCCCAATCTATTGGACTCGTCAAAACAAATCATATGAGCTCAAACTCAAGGGGTTTACTAGTAGTCACTGAAGAGTTTCACTATCCACCTCCTTTTTTTTTTTTTTTTGAGGATGGGAAATCATCAAATGACTCCTCCCGCTCTGGGTGGAGCGGAAGGGAGTGTCAGACTCTTACTGACTAAAACCCACCCGTGTTCCTTCCTTAGCCCTTTATGTTGCGGGGCAGCGGTAACCCTTTCGGACAATCCCGCTGGAGCAACTAGTACTTTAATCAAAAGGTGTATCCAAGCGCGGTCGTGTCGGACGATGATCATAAAATGATTTCCAAGATACCAAATTATAGTTTTGTCATTGGAACTGCATATACATACAAAGTTTAATTTCGATACGACAGTTTTAAGTAGGTTAAATTTTACTTCTATGATTTGATTACTTTATTTGTCAGTTACAAGTGCAGCTTAAATCAGAAATTGACATAATAATGAAGACACAGATCTTCTTTTGCTTTCGTATCGACTCTACATATTTTTATAGAAATGTAAAATGCGCGTGGAACCCAGCCCTATACTGTGGATCTGAGGGGTGGACGTTGAGTAAGATGAATGAACAGAAAATTCGAACTACAAAGATGAAGATACTAGGCTGGTTTGGTGGAATTTCGAAAATTGATGAAGTACGAAATTAATATTTACGTGGTACTTTTAATGTCGCTAAGATACACGAAAAACTCACTGAAAACCGTTTGCGCTGGTACGGACATGTGGTGAGATGAGATGATGATCATATCACTAAAAGAGTTATGAATATAAAAATGGAAAAAAGGCCGTGGACGATCATAAAAACCTAGCTATGAATAATATAGAATGACATCATAGCAAGCAAGACGAAAAAAAAACATAATCCACAACCGTAGGTGTGGCGCAGAAGTACTAGGAGGGCTGACCCCAAATAAATTGTGATAGTAGCCAGGATAAAGAAGAAGTTAAATGCGCGTGGAAAATAACCGAACAAACATGCGGTTTCCGAAACTGCAAAATATGCTTAATTCCTAAACTGGTTTAAACGCTATTAGTAACATATGCGAGTCGTAACTTAAACCAATAATTGCCGAAAGTAGAAACATAAAACGTTTCCACTATTTTTCGTCCATGTTGGATTCCACTCATATGAGGAATAGGATGTAAAGTTCACTCATACTATATAGAAAAGGGAGGATCCTCCGACCAGACGAGTGTCTATATCTGGCAGGCAACTGCCCGATGATTCATATTGGGCCGTTGTATCTATGCTAGTTGTGCGGTAAACTCTGCTTGTGAGATGCAGGATTTTGTGTGACGTCAGTATGACGCGTTGTTCGCATGTGGCGTTGTAGATACCGCTTCACACTCATTATGTTTTTTCTTTGCAATTTACTCATACTCTCTGGGCAGTCACTCCTGTCTTGCTGACTGACATTTTTTTACCAGGCCATGAACAGCTGAATAAGATTCCCCGTCTGGAATTTTTCAATGTTTTGTCAAAATATGTATTTTCTTATATTTTTAGTTAGTCAATTAAGTATAAGTTTTTATTGGCATACAAAATAATTATTTATGAAACTGTTCTATAATATGGGATATTAAAAAACGAATATGGGTTTATCACATGTGTGTTTAATACCTAATGATGAAGACTTTATCATACACACATACACACATGATATGAATCCTCTATAAAAGGGTCTGAAACAATAGGGTGTTTTACAGTGTTGTAAGAACTATGTAAATTCATGGAAAGTTTAATTGCTAAGTGTCTAATACAAACAAACTATGTACCTATAGGTAATAATAGAATTATTTATTGCTGCGTTAGAAATATCTGGTGGTGTGTTATCAAAGCTTGTATCACTCATTTTTGAAAACAGCAAAGTAATAAATTGTTGCAATATTAATATCGAACAAAAATGGCGGGATACGACGTGAATTCGAATAACCTATGTTTTTTTTTAAATTACGGCGCCGGGTAATGAAACGCGCGTGCATGACCATGTTCTTTTTTTAAAAGGAGTTGCATAATGAAACTTAGTACAACATTATAACACTCGTTTGGACGATATTATTATGGTTACTATGACATTGGTTGTTTTAATGTTAGCAATAGGCTAACTGTTTCAGAAACTTATAAAGAGGATAAATGAAATAGTGAGTGTCCTTTCGTGGAGCGAGTTAATAAAAATATTTTCGACGGCGAATTGCACTCACAATAATTGCCCGAATCAATGGAATAATTGAGAGAGTGGACAATTATTATTATTATTAAACGTTTATTTCGGAAACTTGCTCCATAGTTTGTTAGTGATACAACTTACGTAACTATGTTAGTTCTTACTTTTAATTAACAACACAATGACAAAATAAAACCTAAAATTACTCAGTTCATGTATTTTCCTGCAGTATCAGACCCGTAGCTATGCATACGAGTCCAATACTCCAGGAAAACGCCATCCAGCCTATCCCCAATCACCTTCAGTTTGCTATTGGTACTCCCACGAATTCTGCGTAACAATGATGCCGTTCTTTTCCTCATGATTGCTGAAAAACTATCAGTAGTAGATTCAGCAAACATGGCTGACGCGCTACAGAATCGCGGTAGCCCCAACAGCACCCGGAAGGCGTTGTTGTACTGGACGCGAAGAGCGTTGTAGGCCCTCTGCGTATGCTTGACCCACAGGCTGCATGTATAAAATGACTGGCAATACGCCTTGAAAAGGGTGATCTTAACCGGTCTCGTACATCTTGCAAACCTACGGGCCAACATATTGCAACGGACCGACAACGCTCTCCGTTCCCGTTCTATGTCCTGGTCATCATTAAGATTCTCGACTAGTATGTGTCCAAGGTATCTAAAACAAGGCACTCTGTTTAGAGCAACACCATAAAGGTACACCGGTGGCACTGCCCTGTGACCCTTTGCGGTAACCCCAAACACCATGAACACACTCTTCTTCACGTTGTACAGGAGGCCGTGAGTCAAGGCGTATCTCTCACAAACCTCAAGCAATCGTCTGAGTGCCTCGATCGAGGGACTCAGCAGCACCATGTCGTCCGCGTAAGATATGCTATTTATAATTTCACCATCTACCGAACATCCAACCCCTGTGCTGCTGAGTTCCCCGATCAACTGATCGACATACAAGCTAAACAGCGCTGGGGAGGTCAGACCCCCCTGCCTTACACCACATTCCAGACCGTACGTCTCCGACAAAGCACCCGACCATCTGACCTGGTTAATTTGGTGATTATACCAATACCTGAGAAGCTCAACTATCTCCTCAGGCTGTTCCCGGTCACGCAACTTAGTCCATAGGACGTTATAATTAACCAGGTCAAACGCCTTCGAGAGGTCTAAAAATACAGCATACACAGGTGTATTCCTTCTGGTGTAGTAACTGACAGTGTGCTTGAGCACCAAAATAGCTGTTTCTGTAGACAGCCCAGCTCTAAAACCGAACTGTGCGTCATGTAAATTGAGCTGTCCAGACATCCTACGCTCGAGCACACTGTCAAGCACCTTGGCAGTAATAGTAGCCAATGAGATTGGTCGATAGTTCTCCTTGTCTGAGACGTCGCCTGTCTTATTTTTTACTATAGGTACAACAATCGTCCTCATCAACTCAGCAGGCATGTATGAGTGCCTAATACAAAAATTATATAACAAGGATAGGACCCTAGGAAGATGCGGACCGGCATGTTGGAAATGCTCTATACTAAGGTTATCATGACCAGGAGACTTACCCCTGGTCATGGTTTTTATAACCTTCCCTATCTCCTTTGACGAGATATAAATCGGGCTAGACGACCCAAGTCTCTCCCCACCGCACCCCTCCCTATTATTTACTTGTAACCGTGGTGTCACAGAAAAATGCTCTCTAAACATGTTCGCTATCCCCACTGGTTCAGACACGCCATTAACGCTCAAAGGCACAGCAGGTTTGGTGTTTAACTTCTGAGTTGACCTCCAAAATTTATTGAACTGCTTTTTCTTATGTTCTGAAGCTATAATGTCCAACTTAATTTGTTCTTCGTTGTCCTGGCAATATTTAAGTTTTTGTTTAAAGACTTTTCTCGTTTCCCGCATATCTATAAACACCTGACCAAATTGGGGTTTGCCGTGCCAAACCCAGTTTTTAAAAGCCACCCTAGCGCACCCGTGAGCGTCCCTAACGTGTCTATTCCACCCTATCACAGTACGTTGCTTACTACTTTTTCTCACATAACCAGCACTGGCCTCGGCCGACTCTCGCAGTGACGTCACAATATTATTGTACAGGTTATCAATTACTACAGTGTGCTCTTTATTCAAGCAGAACTTATCGCAGCAGTTGCTTAACTCTGCTGGGAAATCGACCAGTCTAAGCTTTTGCATACATAGTTTATAATAGCAATTTATTTGGTCAGTACATCTTTCCCCCCACCTTACTTTATCTACTACCGTGCCCTCAAGATTTGCTGCGGCATCCGTTCGCCTCACCATCCCCAGGTTGACCTGAATGCATAGTGGTAAGTGGTCTGACCAGTAGGCATTATGGTACACTTCCACCTTCTCCACTGTTTTCCACGCTGCTTCAGAAACCAGGCAATGGTCAAGCCAACGTCTACTGCCACAGGCATCACTCACAAAGGTAAACGTGTCCGAGTCTATACCTAGGTTCTTATAGTCAGCACAACACCAACTCTGCTCATCACAAAAAGATAACATTTCCTGGCTAAACAATTCCCCAGGATGCGCATTAAAATCGCCTAATATATAAACAGACTCAACATTCTCACTCTCAACGATAGCAGCTATTTCACTCAAACATTCACAAAACTCGCTTAAATTATCTACAGAATTAGTCGGCATGTAAACACTAAACAATAAAAAGTCACGGCCGTCGCACGTCGTCGCTTTAATAGACACAATACGATCGCTAGCACACGGTAAAATAGTTACGCACGTAAACAAAGATTTCCTCCACAGAAGCGCCACACCTCCGTATGGTCTTCCCCTTAATATCCCTAGCGACGTATCCACAGCTGATTTACCAACATAACTGAAATCTAAGTCTAAGTGACCTAGAATTGATATTTCATGTGGCAACAACCAGGTCTCTTGCAGCGCAATAATATCCACATATCTACACAAGTTTTTTATACACTCGACCGACCTCTTTAAAGATTTACAGTTAAAACTTATCATCTTAGTAAATAAATTAACGTTACCATCTATTATCGTCTTATCCATTATTTTGATTTATTTTTATCTGTTCTGTCACTCGATTTCACTTCACTATGCCGCGGTTCGGTCGTACTGTTATAATACACAAACCTACGGAAAGATACTCCAGCCGGCCACAGGTCCTCATTCATAAAAACATTCAATTTTTGTTTTGGTATTGAAAACTTGTATGCAGCGTATCCCTTGTTCCTTTTCATATCTATCTTGTTCAGGGACACATCTACATCAGTTTTCGATTTTATGTATGACACTATATCGTCCATGCTTGTATCCCTGTTCACATTATAGATATAGAAAGGCACATATACATCCGCTGCTCTAAACGTTGACTGAGGTCCTACCTCCGCCTTTCCCTTCCTTCCAATAAAACGGTTTTGCAACCTTTTCCGTTGTACTTTAACCCACTCATCGTTAGGTGATTTATTTTTCCAGTCGCCGTGTTCCAAACCTTCCCGCAAAACATCTGACATAAGTCTACAATCTTGTCTTGTCGGTGTCGATGACCTCTGCGTTGTTACACGCGCCGGTGTGTCCAAGCTCGAAACCACGGTGGGCCTCCTAGTCCCATTGCACGCATTCTCTGACGTCGCACGCGTCGTTTGTGTCGCTGTCCTTGTCTCGCCGCTGTACTGCTCCGCCGAAACCACAGTAGCGGCCTCCACGCGCTCGACGCTGCCCCGCTCCTCGCATCTGGTTTTTTCCACAGCGCGCGTATCGTCCTCCGTCGATGCGACGATACCGCCCGTGATGCCGGTGTTTACAATCGTATCGTCGACGTCATACACCTGATTCCTACCACTCTCGCACCTGCTTTTCATTGCGGACGATAAGCCTTCTGTCTCGTAATGCGTAATCAAGCCTACTGGACCACTCTCATATTCGAAATTATTATCTAATAGGCCTGCACCTCTTTTCCGATTTACATTCATACTTCTATAACAGGGCTGACTAGCCGCTTTCATGTCATTGATATCATCCATTGTAACATATTTTTCCTTGATTACCGCCACATCTTCTTGCAGTTTTATAATATCCCTCAGTATTCTAGTGGCGTCCAAGTGATCGAACGTCACGGGTGGGAGTTTATGAAGATGTCTAGCTACGAATATCGGCAGCAGCTCCGGATCAATCTCCTTTATGAGTGTGATGATGTCCTCAATGTCACGCTGACTCTTCCCTTCTTTCCTACGTTTTATTTTTCGACGAGAAGTCTCCACCGACTCAAACAACAGCTTTTTTGCCAGTGTTATCTCTTCTTCAGAAAAAGCAGTGACACATAACCGTGTCATACTCTCCTCATCCATAATTCCCGCCTTATTTTGAATAAAGGCAAGCACCTCGTTTATCACAATATTGCAATTATTACATTTTATCGCGTTAGACATTGTCGCCACGTAAAGGTCATTGACCGCTCGGTTAAAATCCTTTCACCGCGCACGCAACGCGCGCTCGCACACGTAGCTGCGAGCGGACTGCAGGTTGCTAAAGTGTTAAAATTTCAGCAGGTATTTATAACAATAAAGGCTTTTTTTGTTGCCATTCCAATAAAAAATATTCATCAATAGTAAGGCAGTTATTTTCGTGTGCTCAAAAATGAATAAATTAAGTCATTTTTTTTTTAATAATAGCATGGCATTCAAACAATTGAAAAAATAACATCGCAACAGCATTCGAAAACAAAAACCGGGTAAGAGCAAGTCGGACTCGCGCACCGAGGGTTCCGTACCATCATATGTTTTTAAATTTTCATCGGCGAGGCCTATATTTATTAGAGAATTTTAACACTGCGCACTGTGGTGTAAAATATTACAGTTTTAGGTCAGTGCCATCTCTTGATCGATAGTGGAACACTTTTGTTGATGATTTCTGAAAAATCGTGCTTTCAGATTTATTTATTTACAAACTTCGGAGATAACGGGGGGGGGAACGGTATATATTACATTCGAAAACTATGCGGCCTAAAAAAAACAGGTATTTGAAAATGTGCAAACTGCGCTCTTTCATATGATACCCCTACATGCCCTAGTAGCCCCACTTCGAATTTTTCAGACCTTTCAGTCACTGTTGCAAAAATATATATAAATACTTTTATTTCTTTCTTATTTGCAAAATAGTTGGGCAAACGTCATCTAAAACTATTCCAAATTTCATGTTGATAGAATTAGTAGTTCTCAAGATATCCAGCTGCGACATACAGATGATACACCGCGACGGCGAAGTGCCAATACCTCCTAACTGACAAAGTCAAAAATTTACACAAACTGAAAAAAACGTTCAAAAATAGACACTTTGCGTTGGTTTAGTTGGGAGATACATATTTCTACATTTTAATTGAATGCTGTTGCAACTAAAAATACACTTAGGCGATTCACTAAAACATGCGAATAACGCTTTTAAATTCAAAACGATAAAAAACGAATTTCTCAAAAAATGTCAGTTAGGAGGTATTGGCACTTCGCCGTCGACAGACAGACTGAGTCTCACCATAAGGATTTCGTTTTACCATTTCGGTACGGAACTCTAATAATTATATTTTATAGCGCAAATGTGATGCGAGTGCGAGTATTTAAAAATGTAAATAATATGCATGAAAACCTGTACTTCTTTTCTACTCCTGCATTTATTTCTGCGGTGTGATTGCGTAACAATGGGCAATGGGTCTGTCAGTAGCAATGGGTTCCGTTTTAACCGTCCAACCACATTCATTGCGTTATTTACGTTGTTTAGCAGACACATTTTTCGAACATATGAAGTAATGGATAGCAATGTCTTTCAAAATAAATCAGTTTGAGATTGATAATGTGTTACGAAATTAAGGTACTGATTTATATTGTGTAGTTTTTAGGGTTCCGTACCCAAAGGGTAAAAACGGAACCCTATTACTAAGACTTCGCTGTCTGTCCGTCTGTCCGTCTGGCCGTCTGTCCGTCTGTCGTCTGTCTAGACAGTTGAAATTTTCACAAATTATGTATTTCTGTTGCCGCTTTAACAACAAATACAAAAAAAAAAAAAATATTTAAGGGGGGCTCCCATACAACAAACGCGATTTTTTTTGCCCTTTTTTGCTCGATATCAAAAATGGCAACAGGTAGGCACTTGAAATATTCACAAAATACTCAGTTGTATTTTAAATTTAATAATACATAATAAAATTAAAGTAAAATAAATATTTAAGGGGGGCAACAAACATGTTTTTTTTTTGGCGTTTTTGCCTTATGGTACGGAACCCTTCGTGTGCGAGTCCGACTCGCAGTTGGTCAGCTTTTTCCTTTTGTTACTATTTGACCAATACCGGAATTGACCAACCCTCAGTTAATCATATTAACGTTGATGCGCTTGTAGCGTAAACCTGAATTGATTGTCAAAATCTAAATTAACGCGACCGAAGCCGCGGGCAAAAGCTAGTAAAGAAAAAAACCGGTCAAGTGCATGTCGGACTCGCGCACCGAGGGTTCCGTTCAAATTTGTAGGTATGTAGATTATTATCAAGGGATTTTTTTTTTGTAGTGTTTGTACACGGTTTTCGGATTTTTTTCTTTACTTGTGGTACATTGTTATGTAGCACAAGTAAAGAAAAAAATCCGAAAACCGCTGCTTGATGCCGAATTGCTTGATGCCAAATTTCATGATCTTAGGTTAACGGATACATTTTAAAACCCTTAGGAGTGTCGAAGTATACGTTTTTTTTAGGTTTTTGCGTTTACAAACATAAACGCCCGTATCTTTTGCTTGCGTTGATTTAGAAGTTTGATTTTTTTCACTGCTTCAAGGAATTAAAGCCTAGTATTTGATATTAATTTCAACTTGATAACTGCATGCGTTCCTGAGAAAAAGGGTCCGACGGACATACATCGAAGTGATCTTATAAGAGTTCCGTTTTTCCTTTTGAAGTACGGAACCCTAAAAATGGAATTTGAAAGTATTTCACGATGTCGACCTCAGTGTATTTGCATTTTTAACATAAAAGAATTCTATTGACGCTGCACTGTCGTTCCATGTTTTGTAGCGCAACCGTGGCGCCATAGCCGCGATACCAGACCTTTTGATAAAAACTCCTTTGTTTACTCCAGGTGGATTCCTTATCAGTCCGGTATTGCAAGACCCAAGATGATTACATACCACCCGATGTCCTGGATTACGTCATCGGGGTCCTACTCCTGGGACTACTGCTGGTCAACTTGGGATGCTCTGCGTATTACTTCCTGTGGCCTGGTGAGACAGGAGAAGGTAAATAAATGTTCTGATTTAAGACGACGCCGACCTCGCAGTGGCGCCCTCGTTTTTTATTATTTTGTATGAGAGTTTTTCACGTTACGCTCATGTGAATGTAGCGAAATGGCCAAGCCATATATTTTGACTAAGGTGTAGAGTTTGCGAAGTTAGGCCTTGTAGAGTTAGGGCGTGTAGAGTTAGAAGCTTGGCTCTACATGAGATCTGATTACTTTTTGACAGTGCGAGCTACATGGTCTCGTCTTGGCAACATTTAACATGAAATGTTTTTGTGGGATAACTACTATAATATAAAGTACGAAATACTAACAGGAATCACATGTGGTCACTCTATTTTTTGTTGCAGCTAATAAATTCATGCTGGCTTTCTGCGTGCAGAAGAACTGGAAAGCTTTGAAGCATGGAGGCAGCGCTGAGGGTGGACTCTTCAAGTGTTTCCAGGCGTTGAGGTAAGGATATAATGATAATGTAATAGAAATCTTCGATCATCACACAATCGTCTTCTCCAATGTCCCACACCACACAGACTTCATTCACTCTTCCTTCTTCGTTCAGTCTATCTCTCTGTGGAATGCGCTCCCCCAGGAAATCAGGATGGCAACCAACCGATTATCCTTTAAAGTTAAGGTTCGCGAGCACATTCGCAAGAAACTGGCAGTATCATCACAACAGTAATATTTTCTCATTGTATGTCTTATTTCTTTTTAGTAAGTATATTCATGTATTTATGTATATTTATTTGTGCTTATATTTATACTATGTAATTAGGTTTATATTATATTCAGTTTTAATAGGTTTATATTTAAAATATTTATTCCTCAATGTTCAAGATTGCACCTACCATTGTTTGTCTTTGCATCACCCAAAGGTTGACTGGTAGAAAATGCCTGTACATTTATGTGTTTGAAGTATTAAATAAATAAATAAATAATGATGACGTCACTTTTAAGGGGCTCGTGGCTGAACAATAACAGCCAGACGAGTCGATCGAAGGTTAAGCTACACTTGCCGCGGTCATTTCACGGATGGGTGACCATCCATCCATACAGATATTATAAATTCGAAAGTAACTCTGTCTGTCTGTCTGTATGTAACCTTTTCACGCCTAAACCGCTGGACGGATTTCGATAAAATTTGGCAGAGAGATTGCTTCCCGGGGAAGGACATAAGATAGTTTTTATTGACATACCTCGCGGGCGAAGCCGTGGGCGGAAGCTAGTTACATATACAGGCCCCTCCGTGACTCGGAAAACATGAAGCGGAAAGAATTCACGCCTGTGTTTCTTGAAGCGTTAGCAGAGGGGTGCACCTACATTTCACCAGTTCTGTGTAAGTCCCATGGCATGTTATAGGGGGCGGCCTATTGGCATTGACTGCCCCGTTGGTCTCGTGGTTGCAAGCGTGGGGTACTGGGTTCGATTCCCGGGGTCGGACAAAGTGTTATTGTTTTTCCATTAGGAATGTCTTAGTAACAGTCCGGAGTTTGGAAGTTGGCGGCTTAATACCCCCGTGCCTCGGAAAGCACGTAAAGCCGTTGGTCCTGCGCCTGAACTCTCCCCGGTCGTGTCGGATTGCCGTCCCATCGGACTATGAGAGTAAAGGAACAGAGAGTGCACCTGTGTTTGCGCACACACTTGTGCACTATAATATCTCCTGCGTACCTGGCTAATCTCCATTGAGATTGGCCACCGTGACCGAAAACGGTTGGGGAGGCTATTATTATTATTGGCATCAATCGAACACAAATCCAGTCTCCGGGCTGGTACTGAGAAATTCCTAAGAAATGGAAAGGCCAATAACACTTTGCTCGACCTGGGAATCGAACGCAAGACCTCATGATCAACATTAGCGCTACTGTTTCTATGCAATTTTTTTTTTACGTGCAGCGTCCGCGGACACCCGCATAAATGTCGATCCCGTAAGAATACTGGGATAAAAACTATCCTATGTCCTTTCCTGGGACTCAAACTATCCTATACCAAATTTCACCTAAATCGGTTCAGCGGTTTAAGTGTGAAGAGGTAACAGGCAGACAGACAGACAGACAGACACTTTCGCATTTATAATATTAGTATGGATTTATTTATGTTTACATGCAATATTAGTAAAATATAATAATTATCATCCCAGGGCGTTGTACAGAGCAATTTACAAACTAATAAATAAGTGACACACCTACATACGATAGTGTTATGAATATGGTACCTAAGGCAATTTATAAATCTAGTTGTCATTATGGGTGCATTTCCTATATTTGCAAAGGAATTACACAATAATACATCTCAGTACATACTTTAGCCTACATTTAACTAGGCTTGTATCGCGCACCTCATTCAGACGCCAGTCTCATCCTTGATTAAAGTCGTGCTAGAGATATTGACGAGTATTCCCCAGCGATTAAAATAGACATAAATTGCGATGCAGCCATTATGATTGCAGTTAGTGGTTTTTGATGTATCTGAGATATAGTGGAGTTTTGAGGTACAATAAAGCGTAAGGTAATATAGAATGATAATACTTAAACTCAAACTCAAAGCATTTATTTCAATTAAACCAATTACAGGCACTTTTGAATTGTCAAGGGGTCGGTCAGTCAGAAAGATGAAGCTAGTTGCCCATTCCAAAGCGTAGGTACCTATGGAGAAGAACGGGCAAGAAACTCCATGGACACTCTTTTAAATCAAAATAATATGGTTACAAAGTCTTGTTTACATTATTCATGTTAAAAATTATACATGTGAGAACGATGCAGAACGTTAAAAGCGTCCGTAATAAAAGACGAAATAATAAAAAAAAATCAAATATTAAATTAAAATAAGCCATGGCAGCAAAGAGATGGCCAGTCCCTACTGACGGCGCCCGTTCACGAACATGACGCATGTATTAGCACCATTCAGCTCAATGCTTTATATAGGGGCCCGTGGCTAAATAATAACAGCCGCACAAGTCGATCGATCATGTTAAGCTACGCTTGCCGCGGTTGGTCTGTAAATGGGTGAACATATTTACATACCGAGACCCCTCCGTGCCACGGAAAGCACGTTAAGCCGTTGGTCCCAACTGTCATTCGTGGATCGTTGACAGTCGTTACGGGTAGTCTGACAACCACAGTCTTACGGAAGGGTATCGTATTACTCATAACTTGGTTGTGGAGGTCAGATAGGCAGTCGCTCCATGTAAAAACTGGTATTCAGCAGGCATCCGGTTAGACTGGAAGCCGACCCCAACATAGTTGGAAAAAGGGTAGGCAGATGATGTTGATGAACTTTTGGAAGTTTATTGTCCTGAGTTGAGTTTGCGACAAGTTTTAAGACGTTTTTAATGGAGTACGGGAATTTGCCTTCTGATGTAGTCCAAAAGCTGGCAATTAATAATATTTTATTAATTACATTCTAAGTTCATCTTGGAAACTTCCAACTTTAGTCTGAAATCATCAACAAGAGACACACGCATTGATCACCGAATTCACAGAGAGAGAAAGAGAGGTGATCAATACTCCCGGCCACCGTAGACGCGGGCCTGCGGGCGGAGAGTAATGGGTATCTCACCGTCCGATCAGGACCTGGCCCTTGCCGGACGGCGCGTACGTGTTCCTCGCGCGCCTCAAAGAGATGTCAGCATGATCTGAAGGGGCCCCTTAGGGCCGAAGCCTGCCGGGTCAGCGGGATTGTCCGAAAGGGTTACCGCTGGCCTGGAACATAACGGGTTAAGGGAGGAACACGGGTGGGCTTTAGTCAGTAAGAGTCTGACATTCCCTTCCGCTCCACCCAGAGCGGGAGGAGACATTTGATGATATCCCACCCAAAAAAAAAAATATCAATACTTGTATCTTTTCTGTATATACTTACATAATTATGTGTGTGTTAGAAGAAGCTCTTGCATAGATCTACAGTGGCACTGCTGGGTTAGTTACAAAACTAGTGGCTTGTACACAATCATTTCAACAATGGAGAAGCGAAAATTTCCCCGAGTGTTTTATGAGAATGAAGTAGGTACCTAATCAACTTGAATACATAGAAACTTTAGGCAAGCCTTATGTAAAATCGTAATTGCGCTGCAGTGATTGCGGTTAGCCGGCGGCATTCGATGCATCCTCGATACGGTGGTACTTACATACAGACATACAACAGAAAATGGTTACAGAAGGTCGGCTCTAAACATCGAGCGGAAACGCACGCACACATACAGTTCATTCACAGTCATTTTCCTTCTGCTTTTGCATCACTGTCAATATCACAGTGATCTTTAATTTCGTGACAATAAGGTTGCTTTTGGGTTGAATTTATTGACCAGCCCAAGGTCTCTCAGCGAGCTATGGAACAGGCTATGCTTGGAGTCTCTCTGACGGATCGAATCCGCAACGAGGTGATCCGGCAGAGAACCAAATTTGTCGACATAGCTCACAGAATAAGCAAGCTGAAGTGGCAATGGGCCGGCCATATTAGCCGTAGAACCGTTGACCGTTGGGTTAGACGTGTTCTTGAGTAGAGACCGCGAATCGGTAAACGTAAGATGGGACGCCCTCAGGCCCCGTTGTACCGTATGCACCATTGACCTGCACCATCAATGGTGCAGAGGAGACTAATTAGTTTCGTTTGCACCATGAATATTAATACAACTACTTCACCCTACTTTTGCCGTAGGTATGCACCATTGACCTGCACCATTAATGGTGCAGAGGAGACTAATTAGTTTCATTTGCACCATGAATATTACAACTTCTTCACCATACTTGGCTAGGTGGAGCGACGATCTTCGCAGGATGGCTGGTAGGAGCTGGATGACAGTTGCCGAAAATCGAGCTGAATGGCGTGTAATTGGAGAGGCCTATGGCCAGCAGTTGACTGCTATAGACTTATGATGATGATGATGTTGAACTGTCAAGTGTCAAAATCACAGAGATCTTTATTGTTGTTGTAATAAGGCTGCTGTTGGATTCCAGCTGTCAGAGTAAAAAAAATATAAAAGGACTGCCGGGCATTTGTTTGAGATCGCCACACTTACGCGTCTGTCTGTATAAGGGCGTTTGTTTTCGCTCGTTGTATGGAGCCAACCTTCAGTTCCTATCTATTTTGTAATACTATGGTAGTTAGGAATGTAGGTACTTAATGTTATACGTGGCTTACCAAGCGCGAAAACCTACTGGAATAAATGATTAAGTCATTGCAGATTGGGTATGTATATAAGTTACTGGCAATTAGGGTCTTCCGTTTTTGACTGATTAAGGGCAATTAAAAATAATTAATTATCTTGTACCTAACTTAAAATTGGCTGCAAATAGTCACAAAAAAAAAATTACAGTAGGTAACCTATTAATGATTTGTTTAGGCTTTAAACGTATTTGTTTAGGAGAGCAGTGGTGGCATAGTGGTATCGGCCGCGACTTACGAGTTTGTAGGTCGTAGGTTCGAACCCAGACAGGCGCTTTACTTTGTGTAAATTATATCATCACCACTGCTCTCAAAACGCTTAAGGAAAACATCGTGAGGAAACCGGCATCTCCTAGAACCAAAAATTCGAAGACATGTGACATCTACCAACCCGCACTGGACCCGCGTGGTGCATTACGGCCCACTCCCTCTCACAGAGAGGAGGCCTTTGTCCCAGCAGTGGGAACATTATAGGCTTATTATGATTAGTCTTTAAACTGGGTTATTGAGCACTTATTTAACTTTTTTTTTTGTTAAATCAAGTGATATTTAGTATAAGATATAATATATCTTCTGGTTTCCCAGAAGTTTTCAGCCCTTGACCCTTAAAATTGTTTTGCCATTTCTTCTCAGAGGTACTAATTCGATATAGGAAATGTCGACTCCAGCTAGCTTTACAACAAACGCGATTTTTTTGCCCTTTTTTGCTCGATATCAAAAATGGCAACAGGTAGGCACTTGAAATATTCACAAAATACTCAGTTGTGTTTAACTTTAATAATAAGTACTTAATAAAATTTAAATAAAATAAATATTTAAGGGGGGCTCCCATACAACAAACATGTTTTTTTCGGCGTTTTTGCCTTGTGGTAACGGAACCCTTCGTGTGCGAGTCCGACTCGCACTTGGCCAGTTTTTATTGAATTTGTATGTAAAAACTCACGCGCAAGATCGCGTTATCTGTGCCCCGTTGCGTGGCGCGTTGTCATGCGCAATCCGCCATAGGCCTATCCTATTACATATCATACGAGGTCAATACTTCCTATGAAATGCAATTGCAATAGATTTTGACGATGGTGTTTTGTTTCAGATTCTACACGATGGTGATGATTCTCGGTCTTCACTCAATGATCTTCATCGGCTATGGATACACAGCTAACCCCGAGTTTATTGAAAATGTAAGTTTTAAATTTAGTCATAAATATTTAAATGGTGAGGGCTATGCTTGGAGTTTCCCTGCGTGATCGAATCAGGAATGAGGAGATCCGCAGGAGAAACAAGGTTACCGACATAGCCCGAAGAATTGCCAAACTTAAGTGGCAGTGGGCAGGGCACATTGCTCGCAGAACAGATGGCCGATGGAGCCGAAAGGTTTTGCAGTGGCGACCGCGTACCGGAAGACGTATAGCGTTGGAAAGCCTCCCACAAGGTGGTACGACGACCTTGTGAAGGCCGCAGGAACCCGTTGGATGCGAGAAGCATAGAACCGGTCGAAGTGAAGGTGCTTGGGGGAGGCCTATGTCCAGCAGTGGACGTCTGTCGGCTGAAATGATGATGATGATGATTTCAATGGAAACGGGGCAGTGGTGGCTCAGTGGTAACGACCACGACTTACGAGGTCCTAGTTTCGAAACCAGACAAACGCATTACTTTGTGTAAATTATTTCATCACCACTGCTCTCAAAATCATCATCATCAAGGATCATTTCAGCCAAAAGACGTCCACTGCTAAACTTAGGCCTCCCCCAAAAAGGGGGGGTTTGCCATAATCACCACGCTTGGCAGGCGGGTTGGCGATCGCAGTATGGTATGGTGGTGGAATGCATAGAGAACGCTGCTTCCCATTCTCCGGTACGCCCCTTAGTCGCCTTTTACGACACCCACGGGAAGTACGGGGTGGTGCTATTCTTTAAGTCCGGCACCACACAGGCAAAAAAATGCTCTCAAAATGAAGGAAACATCGTGAGGAAACCGGCATGTCCTAGAACCAAAAATTGGAAGACTTGTGTCATCTACTAACCCGCACTGGGCCCGCGTGGTGGATAACACCCCAATTCCTCTCACAGAGAGGAGGCCAGTGTCCCAGCAGTGGGAACATTATAGAATGATTATGCTGTTATGCTACATATTACTTTTGAGTAACATCCTCAACATAAATATATATTCTAATAATAAAGCTGTCTGTGTGGTGCCGGACTTAAAGAATAGCACCACCCTATACTTCCCGTGGGTGTCGTAAAAGGCGACCAAGGGGCGTACCGGAGAATGGGCAACAGCGTTCTCTATGCATTCCACCACCATACCATACCGCGATCGCCAACCCGCCTGCCAAGCGTGGCGATTATGGCAAACCCCTCCTTTTTTGGGGGAGGCCTATGTCCAGCAGTGGACGTCTTTCGGCTGAAATGATGATGATGAATAACAAAGCTGAAGAGTTTGTTTGTTTGAACGCGCCAATCTCTGGAACTGCCGGACGGATATGAAAAATTCTTTTTGCATTTGATAGCCCAATTCCTGAGGAAGGTCCTAGATTATGTAACATCACGCTACCACACTTAGGAGCCGAGCAAAAAGAAAACGAAAGAACGGTAAGCGAAAACGAAGTAACAGCGCGGGCGGGCAATGGGATGCGACCGAAATTTCACGCGGACGAAGTCACGGGCAGAAGCTAGTCACACTAATATTATAAAGGCGAAAGTTTGTGAGTGTGTGTGTGTGTGTTTATATGTTTGTTACTTCTTCACGCTCAAACGGATGGACCAATTTTGATAAAATTTTGTATGGAGGTAGCTGACACCTTGGATTAACATATAGGCTACTTTTTATCCCGATGTTCCCACGGGATCGACAATTACGCGGGTGAAACCGCGGGGCGCAGCTAGTTAAATATATAAATAATAAAATGTATTATTATTTCGTTTATTTGTCTACTAACTTATCTAATTACATCTTTACATATTTCTTAAAAAATAAAATAAATATAAAAAAAACATTTAAACATATAAAAAATAGTGATCTACAGATGTCGGGAGCAGGGTCCAAGCTACCGGTGGTTAGGGCTCCAGAGACAGGAACCTCCTCACAATGCGATCGAGGAGTACTGCCTTTTGAATCAGGCCCTTGATCCAACCGCCAAACGAGAGCCTCGATAGATGTGGATCGAGGCATTCCGCCATCAGGCCATTGGCTGATACGATGTGAGTCGGCACAATGATAGCCGAGCTCACATTTCACATCTCAACAACCTCGTGTGCGAAGTCGAGATATTTAAAAAATATTAATATTAAATTATGTTCACTAAAAATATAGGCACGCTTTTTCAGAAAACCAACGTTTCGATTTAAAGCATGTAAACTGACCGACAACAGGTTAAATTGTCGCTTAAATACATATCACGGAAGACCTCTGACATCGAAAACCACGGAATGTCACCGATTTAACAAAACATTAATTAAATGAATCGGAACCATTAATAACTGATGACGTGATTAATTGAAATGCAATTGGTTTGCAATTCATTGAGGATTGCGATAAATAATTATATTTTTGGGCTGATGGCCATTGGACAAATAGCGTACACTAAAGACAAAAGTTACACAACATACATTACAGCAACGACGACAATAACGTTCATTTTCATAATTGCACCTACCATTAAATTAACAGAAAAAAAACCGACTTCCAAAAAAACTACAAAGTGAAAAATAACTTTAATTTCGGAAGACGGTGTCTTTGGATGTGTATTTTGTTTTTTGTCAAATTCTGACTTGGTGACAATCGGACCACCTCGAGAGCTTACCCTTTCAAACGAAAAAATAATTTTGAAAATCGGTCCACAATTGACGGAGTAATCGGTATACATACATAAAAATATATACGTGTACGCGACGAATTGATAACCTCCTCCTTTTCTTGAAGTCGGTTAAAAAATATTGGTATTCAGCTGCATCGAGTCAGACTAGAAGCCAACCCGAGCATAATTGGGAAAAGGCCAGATGTTGAGACAGAACATTTTTGTCTTCTCTCAAAACAGGTTAATTGAGTTCTAAACACTGCGCAATAATACGAGATTGTGAACTAAACCGAAGTTAAAGTACTCAGCAAAATATTTCACAACTTTAGTACATTAACCGTGCTATAATAAAGCTGCATTTAGTTATATTCCTCGCAGTTAATTTACTTGTGCAACTTCAAACCTTGTATAATACTGATAGAGTAAATGCCAAATAGTGTTTGTTGTACTGTATCTACATCATTGGCTAAGAATCCATATTTACTAGTGTGTGGGAGTTAAATAACGAACTCCTTGTTATTTTGGTGGTTGGTGTTTAATGAACAACTTTTACAATCTATACATATAAAAATTCAAAGTCCTGACTGACTGACTGATTTATCAACGCACAGCCTAAACCGCTGGTCCTAGAGTCATGAAGTTTGTAGTGTGTGTTCTTTTTGAAGAGTAGGTATCCACTAAGAAAGGGTTTTTCGAAATTCTACCCCTAAGAGGGTGAACGGGGGGAAGGTGAACGTTTCACGCGGACGAAAAATATTGACACAGAAACGCATGTCATGTCATTTTCTTCAACGGAATGGCGCCGGCCGCACTCGCAGGTCTTTTTACATCTCGATGACAGTGACAGCGTCACATTAGCGATCCGCGGCGCCAACGACTAGTCTAATAGTACCTGTAGATATACTAATAAACTATAAACAACTGTAGGTAGCTACCTATAGCGAGATAAGATGAGAATGCTAAGAGGGATGTGTGGTGTTACACGAATGGATAGGATAAGAAATGTGTACATAAGAGGAAGTCTAAAAGTGGCAACGTTTATTGAAAAGTTGTGTGGACATCGGTTGTCGTGGTATGTGATAAGGAGGAATGAGGAAATTGTTGTGGGCAAAGTTTTGAGTATGATGTCGATGGCTATAAGAGTAGGGGAAGACCAAAGAAAGATGGATGGACCGTGTGAATGATATATGGTTAACAGGGGGCGACTACTGAGATGACGACATTAGTCGTAGAAGACATGTTGCGCTGACCACAAATAAATTACGATAAGTGCAGGAGAATGATGAGGTACAGATGCCAGCACATCAAGCTACCCGAAACTGTCAAATTATCCCAATCAACTTTAAGCCATAAAGCTTTAGCGATAAAGATGAAAATCTATTACAGAAATTTAACAGATTGTAGTAGCTTGATGTGCTGGCGTCTGTACCCTTAGTGTTTTTTTTTTACACATCGTGTTCATTTTATAAACAAGAGTTAGCAAAACCGGGTGAAGATTGCAGGCAACCGCAGAATGCGGGAAATACAGGACGACCCATTGTGGTGTATTTTGGGGAAGCATATATCTTTTACTAGGAGCGCCCCGCGGTTACACCCTCATAAGTGTCGATCCCGTGGGAATATCTGTGTCATTTCCCGGGGCTCAACCTATATATATATGCCAAATTTCACCTAAACCGGTTCAGCGGTTTAAGCGTGAAAAGGTAACAGACAGACACACTGTCATATTTATAATATTAGTATGGATTTTTTTCTGTTTCTCTCGCCTTTTTAGGGTTTAGTAGTTCCTACAAGGAACCCTTATAGTTTCGTCATGTCCGTCCGTCTGTCTGTCTGTCTGTCCGAGGTTTTCTAAGAGACCGTTAGTACTAGAAAGCTGTAATTTTGTAGGTGTGTGTATATCAATTACGCCGACAAAGAGGTAAAATAAAATTTTGAAAATGTTTTTTTTAGGGTAGCTCCCCTACATGTGAAGTGGGGACGAATATTTTTTTCGTCGTCTACCCCATCGTCTGGGGTATCGTTGAATAGGTCTTCTAAAATGACTTGGGGGTTGCTAAAATTATTTTTCGATTTAATGCTCCATTTACGAAATATTAA
The DNA here is from genome assembly GCA_916614155.1 of Mesoligia furuncula. Lineage (NCBI taxonomy): Eukaryota > Metazoa > Arthropoda > Insecta > Lepidoptera > Noctuidae > Mesoligia > Mesoligia furuncula. Next base: position 21,284,073 of record OU744814.1, on the reverse strand, counting down.
ACTTTAAAGTACAACTTTCTGTTCCAGTAGGGCGTCCTCTCCCCCTCTAAAAGCTTGAAAAAACCGGAAATTTTCACGATAATAGTGCATTTCATGAACTTTAAAGGAAAACTATAGCGGTTAAGATAACTTTATTAGTTTAGCATTAATAGTCGTTGAACTTGGGTATTGGATACTTTTGTACCAAATACAAAATTCTTAGCATTAATCCTTGAAAGTGACTAAGATGAAGTAGTTGCTTGTTTATAACGGGTAAAGACATGCATTGAAAAACAAAATATAACATAACGGGCTACTACGGAACCCTACACTGTGCGTGGCCCGACACGCACTTGCCCGGTTTTTACTATCTTACAGACATTATGCACGCGTACTAGCATGCTCATGCTTGTCTGTGTGGTGCCGGACTTAAAGAATTGCACCACCCCTTACTTCCCGTGGGTGTCGTAAAAGGCGACTAAGGGTCTTACCGGAGAATGGGCAGCAGCGTTCTCTATTTATTCCACCATCATACTATACTGCGATCGCCAACCCGCCTGCCAAGCGTGGCGATTATGGCAAACCCCCCCCAAAATTGGGGGAGGCCTATGTCCAGCAGTGGACGTCTATCGGCTGAAACGACGACTAGCATGCTAATATTTCGTCTAGACTTATTGTCAGGATACTATAGTACTTCTAAGTATCCATGGAGTTTCATGCTCGTTTTTCTCCATAGAGATCTACGTTTTGAAATGAGCCACTAGCTTCAACTTTCTGACTAACTGACCGGCTCTTTAATAATTCAAAACTTCTTGTAAATGATTTAATTGAAATAAATGCTTTGGGTTTGAGTTTGTTACTTTGGAACGGGCAGATAGAATTGACCGTATCATTGTCAATGCATGGTTTTATTGAAATAAAATAATGCTTTCATTTTGATTTTTCAAACGAAGTGTTCCGTACCACAAGGCAAAAACGCCGAAAAAAACACGTTTGTTGTATAAAATAAATAAATATTCAAAATATAATATAATATTCCCATAAATATTCATATTATTTTGTTTTTAGTATTTGTTGTTATAGCGGTAACAAAAATACATAATTTGTGAAAATTTCAACTGTCTAGCTAGCGCGGTTCTTGAGATACAGCCTAGTGACAGACAGTCGGACGGACAGACAGCGAAGTCTTAGTAATAGGGGCCCGTTTTTACCCTTAGGGTGCGGAACCCTAAAAAGCGTCGTAAGCATAATCAACATAATTATCATAGCGTTCCCATTGCTGGGACTCAGCAGGCCTCTTCCCATTAGAAGTGGGCCATAATCCACCGCAGGAGCCCAGTGCGGGTTGGCAGTTCTGCTCCTTGAATTATTTGTAACACCTTTCATCAAACCCAAGTAGGTTGTACCGCTCATATGCAATAGTCCAATGTACCATTTATACAGTATTGCGTTAAACTCATAGGTCGCTGACCGACTTGCTATTTCTTTATAGAGGGTGTTACTTCCTATACTTACTTTTAGTCTACAGGTGATTATTGTTTAAATTAAAAGATATTTAGATAGAACAGATTTATATCACCATAATGAATACAGGGTCAAATTAAATTAGCTAGAGAAACTCTGGAGGCGTGATGGTTAACGATATTTAAATACGATGAAACAAAAGAAAACAAATTTTCTAAACTCAAACTTTAAGTAAAAAAAAATTACCAGCGATAAAAAAAACTTCATTTATTTTCTTTTTATAGGTAATATAATTACGGATTTATTTATTAATAACACGATAATATTTACATAAACGATGCTAATATTTAAAATAATAATAATATGTACATTTATATGAAAAAATAGGCAAAACAATTCGTCCTCATCGCTGTCAACAGAAACAGTGCCCAAAAGGCTGGCAGCATTGCCAACCAATTGGTATCATAATAATATAATTTTTATACTTATTATTGATTATATTAATATCTGAAACAATTTTAGAAACCGAATCAATGTTACCAGACATTATCTTTTACAATTTGAAACACTCACAAACAATACTTTAAGTACAAACTCTTCAAAGTATTAGGTTAAGTATAGTAACAATTATTATTTAGATAAGTTTCGTGATTGGACTTCCATTTGAGTTCAAAACGGATCAAGCAATCTCATACTAAAATAATAGCGATGACATTAATAAACATACACGGCCTTATTACAAAACAAGATTTATCTTTAGACCCAGGTTTAAACCATCCAGCCATTTTTAAATTTCGAACTATAATCCGACGAAGCTAAAGTTCTTATTACAAAAACTGACGTTAAACCCGAGTCTAAGTTGTCAATTTTGCATTAAGAAATTTACGTTTGTCGGAATAAAGTTCAAAATAAAGTAACTGGCTCGAAGGTTTAGCCTAAGTCTAAAATTAGATCTCGTTTTGTAATAAGACGGACAGGGTCAAATCAAATTAGCAAGCTAAACCCCACAGACGTGTGGTTATAGACAAGCGGTTGTTGACCCCCAAAAAAAACATCAAATCATTTTATTTTATCGTGTTTAGATATCGTTAACCATTCACGTCTGCAGAGTTTCTCTAGCTAATTTTATTTGACCTTGTATAAATAAATAGTACCCAAAGATAGGTATAGCGCTACTAGGTTATTTTCGGGCGTGGCCAAACTCGGAACCAATTCCACCATCTTGTCTTTTGAATACATTTCAAGTGACTCCAAAAAACGAATGCACAACTTATGTTTACCAACAATGCCCCCGTGTCACGTCATTCGAGCGCCAAGAGACTCTTGTAGCAATGTACATATTATTATGTGCTACCCATGACCCATAAAAAGTACTCAAATAAAAACGAAAACAAACAAACACACTTGTCACGCAACTTAACCGCGAAAACTGTTGACCTAGGCAAGTCATTGACCTCTTACGTAACGAAACCGGTTAAAACTGGATCCGAGTTGTGTGTTTATTTAATTTTGGTTAGCAAAAATTATTAAGACCGGTTCGTATGTATTCAGACATGAATCTATACTAATAATTAAGCTGAAGTGTTTGTTTGTTTGGACGCGGTAATCTCTGGAACTACCAGTCGGATTTGAAAAAAATCATTTTCTATTTGATAGCCCAACTCTTGAAGAAGGGTCTCCCTCAAGAGCTGGGAGTCCTCAAGGAGGAGGAGCCGAGCAAAATGAGGAAAGTCGGAATGAATGCTGAGCGAGAACGAAGTAAGTAGGCGCGGAAGGGCGATGCGGGGCAGGTCGGGGAAGAAGAAATTTCACGGGGACGAAGTCGATCAGGAAAAAATCAGGAATGAAATTGCCCGGAAAAGAAGCGAAGTTTAGCAAAACATAGCTTGCAGAGTAAGCAAACTGAAGTGGCAGTGGGCTGGCCATGGTTGTCGAAAGACCGATGGCCCGTGGAGCAGACGAGTCCTGAGTGGAGACCGCGTATCGGCAAGCGTAGTGTAGGACGCCCCCAGCTAGATGGACGGACGACCTAAAGAAAGTGGCTGGAACGGACTGGATGCGGAAGGCGGCGTGGCGCTGCCTGGGAGAGGCCTATGTCCAGCAGTGGGCTGCAATAGGTTGAGTTGATTGATTGAAGTCACGGGCAGGAGCTAGTCCTATACATTACCAACTAGCTGCGCCCCACGGTTTCACGCGCGTAATAGTCGATCCCATGGGAATATCGGGATAAGAAGTAGCCTATATGTTAATCCAGGGTGTCAGCTACCTCCATACAAAATTTTATCAGACATTTTATCATTAAATTGGTCCAGCCGTTTGAGCGTGAAGAAGTAACAAACATATAAACACATACATACACACACTCACAAACTTTCGCCTTTATAATATTATTGTGATTCATCATTCATCATCATTTCAGCCGAAAGACGTCCACTGCTGGACATAGGCCTCCCCCAAAAGGGGGGGGTTTGCCATAATCGCCACGCTTGGCAGGCGGGTTGGCGATCGCAGTATGGTATGGTGGTGGAATGCATAGAGAACGCTGCTGCCCATTCTCCGGTACGCCCCTTAGTCGCCTTATACGACACCCACGGGAAGTATGGGGTGGTGCTATTCTTTAAGTCCGGCACCACACAGACATTATTGTGATTACGTATTTGTATTTGCATTGTTTGCAATTTTTGTGTTTTTTGCTTCGTAGTTTTTTATAGTCAAACTAGGTTTTCAGTAGATTTAGTATTATAAAATATTGTATTAAAATGCAATAGCTAAGCTATCATACTTTGAAGGAAATCTAAAAACGTACTGGAAGCATATATCACTGCCTACTTTATATAAATAATTGGACAGAATCAGGAAAATGCATATTTATCTATTATACAAACCAAAACCTGTCCTCAGTAGAATAACATTAATCTAAGGGAATCAGTAAAGCATTCATCTGCATTAGGAAGGTTTCAACTTCAAATCTAACTAGTTTTATTCCGACAATTGAATTGAAAATTCCGATGTTTAAATAACATTGTTTAATTCATTAATTTAGCGGAAAGTCAAAGACGTCCACTGCTGGACATAGGTCTCACCAAAGCATCGCCAGTTCGACCGGTTCTATGCTTCACGCATCCAGCAAATTCTTGTGGCCTTCTCAAGGTCATCGGTCCTCCTTATGTGAGGCCTTCCAACTGTACGTGTTCCGGTACGCGGTTGCCACTCCATCGGGACCATCTGTTCTGCGAGAAATGTGCCCTGCCCACTGCCACTTAAGTTTGGCAGTTCTTCGAGCCATGTCGGTTACCTTGGTTCTCCTGCGGATCTCTTCATTTTGATTGGAGCACATAGGGAAAGTCCAAGCATACCCCTCTCCATTGTCTTTGCGTGACTTTCAGCCTTATAATGGGGCCCATTGTGGCCCGTTTCAGTGTCATCACTGGCAACACGCACTGGTCAAAGACTTTTTCTTGAGACACTGCGCATTAGCTTCTCGAATACTGCCTAGCCGAGTCAAATTCAACGATGGACCTCTTTCTCAAAGTTGGACCTACCTAACTGGACAATTTGTCCTAGGTAAATATACTTGTCCCTAACTTCGAGTGTAGCGTCTCTGATCTTCATGAGAGTGGATGTTCTATGGGCATTTGACATGACTTTTGTCTTTGTCCACGTTCATTTTAAGACCGACTCTCATATCCACATTTCAGTGCCATAGATCAGCGCTAGCAACACATGATATAATAACGTTATTAACAACAATTTTTAATATCAAATTAAAAACTTAAACTAAATTGTAATCAATTAAATTAACTACACTCCATCGCAATTTATCGCAAGTTACAAGTAACCACTAAGTAATGGAGCAACCGCAAACATTTAATAAAGTGGATTGCTTCCGTTCTGCGCACGCGCTGGTAAGTAAGCACGTACGGGAAAGTGATTGCGGTTTTATTTGACGCATGAAGTACAGTAGGCCGTACAGTAAGCAGCACGTCAGTGTTAACACTTTGACCTTGAGCTACGTAGCGTAGTACGGAGATTAATTTAATTTAAAGGCTTTTTGTTATACTCATACAGGATGACATTGAAAACTTGCGATAAATCGAATAGGAGGCCCACTGTTACGTAATCATTATAAGTTGTCATTTTTCAAATCTAAAATCTTGAAAAAAATGTTGCAAACCAAGTTATTGCCTTCAAAGAGACACGAATTATCGTCGTTACTAGATTTATTTTTCTCAAAATTATCTAGAAAAGTAAAGTATCAATTTTAGCGCCCGCCCATTAATCCAATCCATTTATCGTTGAGTTATAACCATGATGCAACGTGTTGAACTAGCGGTATTTACCTAACGTAGACCGTTCCTACGACAAAAAAAGAGCGCGCGACAATTTACTTCATAGCACGCTGATTTAAATATCTTAGGATTTACCGGTAAATCCTAAGATTTACCAAGGCTCATCGGTAAAAGTCCGAATTGTTCTATAATAATCTTTAATTTCAAACTTTTACCGGCGTTCAGTTGGTAAATCCTAGGTTTTACCGCAGACACCGGTAAATGTCCGAAATCAAAGAATGAAATACACTCGAGAGCAATGAATTAGGGTCACATAAAGATACCTGAAAGTCTAGGAAACTGAGAGTACTAGCTAAATGAAGTGATGTTGAAGTTGACAAAGAAAAGAAGTGAGTCTTCGAGAAGTTGTCAGAAAATTCTCTTTAACCGGAGGGCAAGGATTCAAAAAGTGCAACTGCCTTATAAAAAGTTCGACGAAGATGTGCGCTTGCGAGTCATCAGGATTACTTTGTAATTCTAAATGCCATAATAGTTCACCAAGTTGCATTAGGTAAAATCCTTTTTTTAACGGATAATTAAGAACGATTAGCTTACTCGTAAACCTCGTCTTACCTAGCGTAAAGTAGGTGTGAAACGTATTTTTTTTTTCTTTTTTTTTTTGTAAATAATGTTTTAGGACTTGACTAATAATAATAATAATGAGTGTACCGAATAATGAAATGATTATCAAAATACTGTTTTGTTTCTGATTTGTGTTATCTGCATTTTATTTTTTAAGGCATGTTTAACATGTTTTAAGACTTGACTAATAACAATATGATGATAGTAATAGTATTGTTGAATAAATAGTTTCTGATTTATTAACTGCATTGTTTTACTCTGAAAACTAACATTTACCGGTATCTGTGGTAAAACCTAAGATTTACCGACTGAATGCCGGTAAAAGTCAGAAATTGATGATTATTATAGGACAATAGGCGTGACGACAGTATCAAATAATCAAAGATTTAATGATGTTAGGGGAAAATATATAAGTATTTTCCCCTAACATCATTAAATCTTTGATTAAAAAGGATTTAAAACACTGATTTAGTTTTATTTAACAACTTGAGATTAATCGGATTTTCACTAAAATAAAACATTAAAATACTGCAGTCGGCCATTTTGACTGAAACAATTGGTGTTTCAGTCAAAATGGCCGACTGCTGGCACACAGCGCATGACGTCACGCCTATATAAACATCAGTGTGGTTTGTTGGGACTACTACCGATTACGCATTTGGTTCGATTTTGTATTAGTTTAAGTGTGATTTATCTACTCCACTCGACTCTACAACACAAATCTATAAGTATGGAAACAGGTTTAGTAAAATACAGTCATTCATTTTCATTTTCAAATATCTTTATTTACCGATGAAACATTATACAAAATGTACTTATCCTAAGTTACATTAACTCATTAAAATTTGGGCACTTTATGAGGCTAGTGATTCACCTTTCAAAGCTTATGACAGATAAGTAGTTTTAACTGCTTACAACATACACTTTACACACAATAACCATGGGTACATGATGACAATATACAAATTATTTAGTTATAATTTACTGATTGCAAGGTAACATTAAAATACATAGTAAAATATGGTTAAACGGTATATTTGTCTGTTCTTGAATCAAGCTAACTAAATAAAGGCAACTTAAAGGAATGCCAATATAAGAACGGGGTCTTTTTTTAATTTTGTTCAAGGTGCACTCTAAAGCATTCAAATCTTCTCTCTTTTTGTCATTCTCTAGCATCTCGCTATAGTCAGATGTAGACTCCATTTGAAGACATTTTATGGATATTGATGATTCTGTGTGAGTTACGGTGGGAGTATAAGAAGTATCACTATTTGATTGTTCTATTTGTTTGACTGTTTTACTAAAAACATTTATACTTGGTCTTGATGGGTTACTATTAACACCATGCTTGATTTCCAATGGTGATTTAGAGACAGAATGTAGAAACGGCTTCAATGGTGATGTCATCTAATTTATCAAACTGACTTTTGTTTGGTTAGCTTTACTTCTGAATGTTTTACATATGAGTACTTGAACTGATTTATCCAACACTCTTGGTGTTAATTGAGGAACTTCTTCAACAATCTGCTGAACTGTAAAACAAATGATTTGTTATTTAAGTGCAAAGTTATAATCATGAACACAAATAGGAGACTACTAGGATCTATGTAGTTTTGAGTGTACCAACAATGTATGTAATAATACTGAGAACAAAGTTAACTTTTTCAATGCTATATTCTAATAAATGAGTTAATAAAATATATACCTGAACTAGCCGATGCAATTTCTTCAGAACTTAATTGTTTTTTATCTATACTTTTCTTTGAATTGCTTTTCACACTCTTCAAGAACCATTATCATTCGTTTCTTAGCAATACAGAGGCTTTCTTTTGTGTCAGATGTTTGTGTATCCCCATCTGATTGGCAAATAATTTTTTTGGGCATACATCCTGGTTTTATACGTACCTACTTGTGATACTCCAATAATTTTCCATAACATTTGGCAACTGAAAAAAGAAAAGTAAACAATTAAAATTGATACAAAGAATGTTAACCAAGACCAAAACAAACATAACCTCACAATATTAGTTATTTCCAAAGGTTATTTCATAGCCTCAATATTTCAACTATTTCACGTGAAACGAACGTTTTAAGTTTAAAACCTATCAAAACATAATAACATACTCAAATCAAAATGGTCTTCACAGAAATAAAGTGGCGAATTCGTGACTACGTCGTTCGGATTTCGCCGTGCGAGCTTCATCCTTTGATCTTATTATTTTATTGTTTGGGACATATATAATAATATAAACACCTTGTTGGGTCTGGTTACTGATGTGATTTTACACTGAGGCACTGCACACCACTTATAAACTTTACAATTCATTTTTATCACACGAAATATGCAACGTTTGTTAACTTTCTTCTGACGACTGCGCGTAGACAACATTGATGTTTACCTACACGTGATGTCAGATCCGACGCCATGACACTGCGAGCTGTTTTTGCGCCCTATTGAAAAAATATTAGAAAAATGGCTTTAAACTTCGTTAAACTTTAGTTTATTACCGAAATATAGGTGTTTTCGTAAATAGTAAATGTGTACGTACATTACGGAAGAGGATTTGAAAATCATTCGTCATGCCTATTAGGACTTTTACCGGTGAGACTTGCTAAATCTTAGGATTTACCGGTAAATCCTAAGATTTACCGCAGTTCGGGCTTTTACAGTAACATATACACCACATTTCTTCTTCTTCGGTTAGGTGGCGACCGTCAGCCGGAAGCACAATTTCGAAAATGCCACGTTAGTTTAATTTTGAATTAGGGTGCAACTCAAAACAAAACACACAGTCACACACACACTGTCATTTTTGACAGCGCTCACGGTGATATTAATAAAAGGCATGGTCGGCGTAATCGTAAGATGGCGCGTGTCATGACGTCATCTATGACGATTCACTGGGCATCGTTATCACGGTGACGCTAATTCGGTACGGGCTTAAGCACGCTCAAATCGATTATTTCCCAACTCGGAACGCAGGGTTAATTTCATCCAGTATAACTAAGTCCAATCATGACGCATTTTTGGATAAAAACAAACACTTTACTACTGAAAACTACTAAGTACTGTGTTAACTAATACAGTTCCGAACATACTTGTAAATTTTAATAGCTTAAATGCTACATGGATTCGCTACAAGAATTTGAAAAGCACCCAGATCTAGGCTCTACATTATAGGTTGATTCATTACTGAAATTAACTGTCTAATTGTAGGGTAATGACCTCTTGTAATTTAACACAAAAGTAAAGTATTCTGTAACTTAGAATGACGATTTCCAGCTTTTTACAACATTAACTTGCTTTTAAGTGAATCTTATCTAATACTCTTGTGAAAGAAAACGCGATCAAGTGATCATTATTTTTGGACCACCAAAAAATATTACAAAGCAACTAAAACAAACAATTTAATGCATTGTGACGTCACATCATTGCTTAACCATTAAGCGTAAAGAAGGTTGGTAAAATTGACTGATTTGTTCGTATATTTCTCTTGCGTCATGTTTAAAGAATAATTATACTTGAGCTAGAGTAAAAATATTATACATGTGTTATGCTAGTTGCGCGACAAACTCTGCTTGCGCGATGCAGGATTTCTCGTGACGTCAGTATGATGCGATGCCACCACAACTACATTAAACTTGTGGTGACTGACTTGTTTTGGCTCTAACTGCTAACAGAGTACTACACTAAATAACCGGCCAACTCTGGTACAAGTACACGAAGAGCACCTACAATACTCTTCGTGTACAATACAACAACGCGTTCCGGGCCATGCTTAATCTGCCCTGGCAGAGCGTAAAGAAGGTTGGTAAAATTGACTGATTTGTTCGTATATTTCTCTTGCGTCATGTTTAGAGAATAATTATACTCGAGTTAGAATAAAAATATTATACATGTGTTACGCTAGTTGCGCGGCAAACTCTGCTTGCGCGATGCAGGATTTTTCGTGACGTCAGTATAATGCGTAGTTCGCATGTGGCGATATAGATGCCACCACAACTACATTAAACTTGTAGTGACTGACTTTGATTGGCTCTAACTGCTAACAGAGTACTACACTAAATAACCGGCCAACTCTGGTACGAGTACACGAAGAGTACCTACAATACTCTTCGGTTACAATACAACAACGCGTTCCGGGCCATGCTTAATCTAGCCCTGGCGGTGTAGCGCGTCTGGTATGCTTGCCGAAACCAGGGTTGACGATTTTTTTGCTATATTACGTAGGCATAAAGCATCAGTTCACCTGAGACTGATTAAGTGTAAAAACAATATTGTGACTACTATATTCCGCACCATTTATATGACCACTAAGTATTTCTTTTTAGTATGACTGTTTGAATTTAAACCTAGATGACATTTATAAGAAAATTATAATCTATTTGAATGCACTTATTACAATAATATAATTTAATTTCATTTAATATCTATTTCATATTTAATTTTCTAATACTATGGGTGTATGTGTAAAAAACCTTGCCTGAAATAAATAAATTTTATTTATTTATTTATTAATAATCAGCTCGTCATATATATGCTAATAAAATTTCTCTTTCACAGTCGTACGATGACTTCTTCAAGTCCCTTCTCTTCAACGCTCGCGTGATAGTGCAGATCTTCTTCGTGATGGGCGGGTTTCTCATGGCGTACAAGATGCTGGTGTATGCCGAGACTCATCAGTTTACGTTGAAGACTGTTCCTATGGCGCTGGTGAATAGATGGCTCAGGTAACAATTTGAAAGAAATTTGTAATTTAAAAAAAATTACAGGCTAGTATACTTATAAGAATACCGTGTTGCGTAAGTACATAATAGTCGTGATAACTTCCTCTTCGAAAATAAAATGGTCTTGATTTCGTTCGAAGCGGCTATAGATGAATTAAATGAATTTAAAGCCCACTTGTACCACAAACCACATTTGGCTTTAAATTAATTTAAAACATCGTTATCGTTTGAAGTTGACAGAGAGAGAATTATGTTTTAAATAAATATGTAATAACGTTGATAAAAGTTAAGAGAAGTTTAAACCTCAAAAATTTAGGTATGGTTAAGTCGCTTATCATTTCTAAAAGTTTAGACCGACGAAGCAACCCTTATTAATAAAGGGGTGAGTGTATAAATGAAGTGTATTCAATGGATTTAGTGGTGTGTGGTGTAAGCGGGTCTATGTATGGCTGCATATATCTTTGTACGGTGGGCTGCATCAATTGGGTACCCCAATTGTATTAAAATTTTCATACAACTGGGGTACCCAATTGATGCAGTCCACTGTACATATAAAATCACAGTGCAGTTACAAATGTAGCGTTAATTGATTATCCATACTAATATTATAAATTCGAAAGTAACTCTGTCTGTCTGTACGTTATCTTTTCACGCCTAAGCCACTGAACGGATTTCGATAAAATTTGGCAGAGAGATAGATTGCATCCCGGCGAAGGGCATATGATAGTTTTTATCGACATACCTTGCGGGCGAAGCCGCGGGCGGAAGCTAGTTAAAGATAAATTCAACTCTGGCCAGTTTTTTTAGCATTCTGCATAACAACTATGTTACCTGTAAATTTTTTGTTTGTTTATTAAAATACTAGCTGACCCGGAAAACATTGTTTTGCCATATAAATTATTTCTAGCTGCCCGGCGCTACTTCGTTCGCGTAGTGTCCTACCCCTTACCCTACCCTATCCCTACCCTACTCCTACCCTACTCCTACCCTACTCCTACACTACTCCTACCCTACTCCTACCCACTCCTACCCTACTCCTACATTACTCCTACCCTACTCCTACCCTACTCCTACCCTTCTTCTTCTCTACTCCTAATCTACTCCTAGCCTACTCCTACCCTACTCCTAACTACTCCTACTCTACTTCTCCTCCACTCCTACCCAACTCCTAACCTACTCCTACCCTACAAGTAAATAAAAGTATTAAAAAAATACGGATAAAAAGTATCCTGGTTCTAAGCTACCTCCCCACCAATTTTCAGCCAAATCGGTTCTGCCGTTCTTGAGTTATAAATAGTGTAACTAACACGACTTTCTTTTATATATATAGATTTACCTATTAAATAAAGAACCTTTAATGAAACAAAGTATGAAACTTGTTCCTGTTTCAAAGCCCATTTTTCTTTTGCAGATTAATGCCAGCAGTCTTAGTAGTGATGGGTCTGGCGATGACCTGGGTGCCTCATCTTGGCTCAGGACCCATGTGGGACGCAGTGGTGAAGAGAGAACGAGACATGTGTCGTATGAACTGGTGGCAGCTGGTCATCCTGAGCCCTAATCTTTTCCCGTTTGAGAACCTGTGTTTGCCTCAGGCTTGGTGAGTCTTTACTTTTGTTGTTCTATACCATCTACTGTCCGTCTGTCTGTCTGTCACCAGGCAGACAGACGGTGTATCTCATGAACCGTGACAGCTAGACAGTTGAAATTTTCACAGATGATGTATTTCTGTTGCCGCTATAACAACAATTAATAAAAATAAAATAAAGTTAAAATTTAAAGGGGTATACACGTTTTTTTCGGCGTTTTATGCCTTCATGTGCGAGTCCGGCTTGCACTTGGCCGGTTTTTTTTCTATACATCACTTTTCGTGTCCGTCTCCACGTTGTTCTTCTAAACTACGCTACAGATTTTGGTGCGGCTTACCCGATAATTAAGTGTTTTTTTTTTCCGGAAGGTTGTACCGAAATAAATCTCAATGTTTTATCAAGTCGTAAAAACCGTGCGAAGCAGGGGTAGGTTGCTAGTGTATGTTATAATCAAAGTAGGCTGTTATAGTCACTCAGCTAAGTAAAGACATCGTTTAGAAAGGAGAAAGAAGAAACAATATTGGCACCACGCCTGAACACTATATTTTAGCGAATTCGAAATCATCATTTCGCTCAGGTAGATTTAGAACACGCAAAATAGGTCTTTAAACCTCTACGGAAATGTCCACTCCATCCGCTTAATGTTTGTAATAGAAATAGAAAATATTTATTGTCCAGGTAATACAGTAAGCAGGTGGTTAACAGTAAGTTAAGACGACATGGGTAGCTTAAAATATTACCTATACATATAGGGTTATTGGTAAAACATTAACAACCTCTTAAGAGGTCAATGTACTCATCATTATCAATAACTTTTACTATGGGACCAAACCTAAAATCGCGAAAAAAAAATCTGCTGTTCCCTACATTTTGACGTGTTACACGAACATAAATGTAGGGAACAGATGATTTTTTTTTTTTCCCATAGTAAAAGTTGTTCATAATGATGAGTATAATGACCTCTTAAGAGGTTGTTAATGTTTTACCAATAACTCTGTAGGTATATAGCTAGGTTACAATATAAAATTAAGTAGTGAGCCGCAAACTAGACAGTTAGTCTGTATCTTGGGGCTCGAAGTACGAATTCCAGAGTGGAGACTAGAGAGGTGATTACAGGTATGTTATGGTACGTGTGTATGTGTGATATTTGTGTGGTGTGTGTATATGTGTGTGATGTGTGAGTGGTGTGTGTGTGATGTGTGAGTGGTGTGTGTGTGTGTAAGCGTGCGTGTTTGTTCCATTGTGCTTTGTTTAATTTGGTGTCAGGTGAGGGAATTTATATTAATTGTTCCGAGTCATCACAGGTAGATTTAGAACACGCAAAATAGGTCTATAAACCTCTACTATTATTACCATAACTTTGACACTTCCGCGTCGAAATTTCAAACGGTCGAGACCCAATTACAGTTTGATCGACAAAGCGTGACACGAAATTCCGACACGACGACGTGTTGTTATCAAAATTCTCAGTAGTAGCTGACCATGGCAGCTACGTGGGAATGATTTCGTTTAGGACAAGTGCGTGCACTGACTGGACAGGTCCTCTCAATCTGTGTGTGTGTGGTTCTTTCCTCAAAAGACCATCTCAGACATCGATCTACATGGTCTTCATATAACCTGACCAAGATTATGTCTGGACTTTAAAAGAGACTGTGACCTTTGAGTTTGTTTCGGCCTTTCTTCTCAGAGTAGTCAGATAGGAAACGCCGCTCTCATCTAGTTTAAAAAAAAAAACATGATTGACGTGTAAAAGTATTTGTACAAACCTACTTACAAAAATAAAATCACTTATCATTTAGGAAGCTCATTTAGTATTTTTACCCGACTGCGTCAGAAGGAGGGTTATGTTTTTCGAGTGTATGAATGTATGTATATTTCTTTGGCACGCTCTATAGCCTAAACGGCTTGATCGATTTCAGCTTGAGAGGTGCCGTTAGATTCGTCTTAATTTTGAGAGTGACACTAGGTATATCAAAATTGAAAAAAAATTAAAATGGCCGATTTTTGTCTTCAAAAAAAATGTTTTTTTCCTTGAAACCTATCGAGTGGGGTATCAAAATAAAGGGTTTTAAAAGGTGATTACAAAAATATATATAACTTAGTTATATGGTTAAAAGTAATTCGAAGTGACAAATCGTAAAACACACGTACCAAGAACTAAATCGTTTGCGAAATCTTTCACATTTTGTAAACTAAAAATCTGGAAATAAAAAAAAGTTATTTAAAAAATAAAAAACCCGACTGCGAAACTGAAAAGCTAAAAACAAGCCCATTTTAAATTAAATTAAAGTTGGAAGCAGGCGGGACCCATTTGAATTTGAAAATATAATAAAAATGGTATGAGTCCCGCCTGCTTCCAACTTTAATTTAATTTAAAATGGGCTTGTTTTTAGCTTTTCAGTTTCGCAGTCGGGTTTTTTATTTTTTGAATAAGTTTTTTTTATTATATTATGAAGGTTTGCGAGCTTTACTTATGGTTACCAAGTGTATAAACACGCTGCGTAAGTGTGTGTAAGCGCAGGAGCTCTCGGTACCACAGATATAGATATACGTAGATAACGCAAGAGTAACTACTTCGCGTGCCAAAAATTGCACCAACTTATGATTACAAATCGTAAGCCGCCTTTCGCGCTCAGTCCTTTGTACTGCTGGCTGGGGAAGTGTGAGCGAGAGCGCGAGCTTGTGACGTCATAGTAGGTAGTCAAAAAATGGCACGCTTGGTTTTCATACAGTTCGTGATACTTGCGTTATCTAGGTATATCTATATCTGTGCTCGGTACCGTCCGAGACAATGGTAAAGTCGGAAGTGTGTGTGCGTTATGTGCGGGTACTACAGGTACTCGTCTTCACGCACACATTCACAGTCTGTTTGTGCACTTGGTTACCATAAGTAAAGCGCGCGTCGCTTCGTGAGATAAAAATACTGTACCACGTTTAGGTTTTGAGGGTCATTATCAACTACAATATGGTTGAGCTGAATGGTACTGATCCACGCGTCATGTTCGTGAACGGGCGCCGTCAGTTGAGACTGATCATGTCCTATCTGCCAAGGCTTATTTTTAATCTTATATTTTGAATTGTTTCTTCTGTGTCTGTGTTTACATTGTTCTCACATATAGAACCAACAAGAATAATGTACCCAGGATTTTGTAATATCTTTATTTAAAAGAGTGTCCATGGAGTTTCTTGCCCGTTCTTCTCCATAGAGATCTACATTTTGGAATGGGCAACTAGCTTCAACTTTCTGACTAACTGACAGACTATTTAATTTTGACAATTCAAAAGTGCCTGAACAAGGTTTAATTGAAATAAATGCTTTGAGTTTGAGTCATCATCTGTCTAGCATTTTTTCAACTATTTTGGGTTCGGTTTCCAGTCTAACCGGAAGCTGAATACCAGTATTTTACATCGAAGTATTGAATATCTTGAAGGGTATCTCTTAGAAACACACAAGCATAAGCATAATCAGCCTTAAACGTTCCAACTGCTGGAATACAGGCGTCCTCCTCCTTCTTCTCTCTCTCCTCTCCTCTCCTCCTCTATTTATGTCTGTAATTTATCATCATCATCATTTCAGCCGAAAGACGTTCACTGCTGGACATAGGCCTCCCTCAAAGAGGGGGGTTTGCCATAATCGCCACGCTTGGCAGGCGGGTTGGCGATCGCAGTATAGGTATGGTGGTGAAATGCATAGAGAACGCTGCTGCCCATTCTCCGGTACGACCCTTAGTCGCCTTTTACGACACCCACGGGAAGTATGGGGTGGTGCTATTCTTTAAGTCCGGCACCACACAGACAATAATAATGCCGTTATTTACTTGCTGTAATTTATATGGTGTACATAATAAAGAGTATTCTATCCTATTCTATTCTATTACTCTCTGTGAGAAGGAGTGGGTCGTAATCCACCAAGTAGGCCCAATGCGGGTTGGTAGATGTTACATGTCTTCGAACTTTTGGTCCGGTTTCCTCATGCAATAGGTGTTATCGCACTTATAAAAACACATATTACCACTTCAAACGATAAAATCATCATTAGTATGAAAGGCGGTCATTCAACTCAAGCATAATAATAAAACAATGTAAAACTTCAAACGAACAATTAATGCTGAAGGAAAAAGGAAACGCTTATGATAATCAGAGACGCGTAAACTTCAAATGTGGCAATTTGTTAGTAGGCAATGTCCATGAAATGGTTGGTCTTGATGCAATCGCAATGACGCGGAACGGAGTGACTGTTCTTTTTAGCCTAATTAGTTATAGTAACTAGTAAAATATGCAATGTGATTTAGTTATCTGTTTACAACGAGGGGCTTTTTTTTTGGGTGGGAATCATCAAGTGACCCCTCCCGCCCTGGGCGGAGTAGAAGGTAGTTTCAGTCTCTTACCGACTAAAACTCACCCGTGTTCCTTCCTTAGCTCTTTATATCCGAGCCAGCGGTAACCCTTTCGGAAAATCCCGCTGACCCGGCAGGCTTCGGCCTTAAGGTAGGGGCCACCTTGATGCTGACATCTCTTTGAGGCGTGCGTGGAACACGTACGCGCCGTCCGGCACGAGCTTGGTCCTGATCGGACGGTGACCTACCCATTACACTCCGTCCGCAGGCCGGCGCATGACTCCCGACGCCCGGAGCGTCTCCCGCGGTGACTGGGATGGGAGGCTCTGTCCCTCATCAATCCCGCCACCTCCTTCGCTCCCACTCCCTCTGGACCATGTCTTGCACCAGGGCTGGACGTGAGAGACGACGAGGGGCTTATGGCTAACTAATAACAGCCGCACGGGTCGATCGATCACGTTAAGCTACGATTGCCGCAGTTGGCCCGTCGATGGGTGACCATCTTTACATACCAAGACCCCTCCGGTGCCTCGGAAAGCCCGTTAATTAAGCTGTTTGTCCCGACTGTCATTCGTGGATCTTTGACAGTCGTTACCGTCAGAAGCACGAAAGTCTGACAACGTCTTACCAAAGGGTATCGTATTACCCAGTAACTGGGTTGTGGAGGTCAGGTAGGCAGTCGCTCCATGTAAAATACTGGTATTCAGCTGCATCCGGTCTGACTGGAAATCGACCCCAACATAAAATAAAAAGAAAGGGAAAATGCTAGGTATGATGTATAATCACACTATCACACTAATATTGTAAGGCGAAAGTTTCTGAGGGTGTGTGTGTGTGTGTTTTATATGTTTGTTACTTCTTCACGCTCAAACGGCTAGACCGATTTTGATAAAATTTTGTATGGAGGTAGCTGACACCCTGGATTAACATACAGGCTACTTTTTATCTCGATATTCCCACGGGATCGACATTGACGCGAGTGAAACAGCGGGGCGCAGTTAGTTGAGGTTATAAAATTAACCTCAATAGTCAAATGAAAAACATCTTTATGGTGACTTAGTGGCACCACAAATTGGCAACTAAAGGTACGTTTTCTGATACATTTGTTTATATTTTTATTAGACGTTTTTGAAACAGACTGTACCTATATTCGTAAAGTAATTGGAACTACTGAAAATTACTTTTTTAAATTCTGTTGTTCTTAAACGTTCCCGTGGCATATTTTCCAATAACCACGCGTGTAAAGCTGTGAGCAAAAACTAGTATTTAGAAAAAAGAAATTGTCCTACTAATACAAGTACAGACGCCAGCACATCAAGCTACTACAATCTGTCAAATTTCTTTAATAGATTTCAACTTTATCGCTAAAGCATAAGGTTCAAAGTTGATTGGAAAAATTTGTCAGTTTCTGGTAGCTTTATGTGCTGGCGTCTGTACATAGTAATCTGTACGTAGCTGACCTCATAACTCACGTTGAAACGTCGGCTACGCAGGAAGGAACACATTCATCAATACAAAGTCTAGCAGGTTGCATAAAATCTTAGGGAATTTACTATCAATGTGGCCTTCTCATGATTTAATACGCATAATCAGCCAATAATGTTAATGGGCCCGTGGCTAAATAATAACAGCCGCACAGGTCGATCGATCAGGTTAAGCAACGCTTGCCGCGGTTGGTCTGTGGATGGGTGACCATTTTTACATACCGTGACGCCTCCGTGTCTCGAAAGCACGTTAAGCCGTTGGTCCCAGCTGTCATTCGTGGATCTTTGACAGACTTTACGGGTAGTCAGAAGCCCGAATGTAACTGGGTTGTGGAGGTCAGATAGGCAGTCGCTCCATGTAAAATACTGGTATTCAGACTGGAAGCCGACCCCAACGTAGTTGGGAAAAGGCTAGGCAGATGATGACTATCGATCTCAATCTGAATTATTTTGAAGCATACCTACTGCTAATCTGTGTTAGTCTGTGTGGAAGAACAAGAAGAAGGTTAAAAAATACCACCACCCCATACTTCCCATGGGTGTCCTAAAAGGCGACTAAGGGTTGTACCGGAGAATGGGCAGCAGCGTTCTCTATGCATTCCACCACCATACTATACTGCGATCGCCAACCCGCCTGCCAAGCGTGGCGATTATAGTAATTGGAACTATAGTCATCATCTGGATGACTATAGTTCCAATTACTATACGGATACGATACCTACCTAATTCCTTTCTCCTTGAACATTCGCTCTCTCAACGTACTGTCTAACTCGTCCCCGCCTAGACAAATTGACAGAAGCGCTTTGGAAAATCCTATTAGTCTCCCAGACGTCTCCTGTCCAACGTAATATCCAATATTGTTACTATTTCTTTTCCTACGAAATATCCATTATTATAATTCTCGTTATATGAAAACACTCTCGGAAAAGTAGAGAATTATTTATTTTGGTAATCTATCTCAAATGACTAAGGGCTGGCTCTCATCTGGCGAAGCGCAACGCAGCGCGGTCGTCACTGTCAAACAAATGTTGACCTTGCAAGAGTTGCAATAAAGTTGAATATAAATAAACTTCCAGTAGCTCGAGAGCGTATCTAAGCGAAAAAAAAAGTTTTAAAACTAAAACCCGACTACTGAAAAGGATAAAACAAGAAACCACCCATACTAATATTATAAATCCAAATGTAACTCTGTCTGTCTGTCTGTCTGTCTATGTGTTACCTTTTCACGCCTACACCACTGAACGGATTTCGATAAAATTTGGCAGGGAGATAGATTGCATCCCGGGAATGGGACAAAGGATAGTTTTTATCAACATAACTCGCGGGCGAAGCCGCAGGCGGAAGCTAGTAGCTTATATGTATGTCAGTACATCCGAATGCGACCACACGAAGGCACTTTTGAAGTTATGAGGGAACAGATGAACATACATACATACATACCGGTCAAACTCATAACCCTCCTTTTATCTTCGCCGTAGTCGGGTAAAAAGGTGCGCGTCTCAGGTTATTTATTTTCGACTTTATTTTAAGTCTCGCAATGTTGATTTTTGTTTGACACTGGTGCCGATTCTGTTGTTCACAAACTAAAATAAATTTAAGTTCAGGGATCTTTTTCTTTCTTTTTGATTAAGAAAAGGACAGAAGATGAATATTAGTTTAGTCCTGTCAAATTAGTCAGCGCCTGACGTAAATTGACGTATTTTTAATAGCCAATTTTTTAATCTCGTCTAAAGTTGTCTATGGAGTATCTTAATTTGACAGGACTATACTAATATTTATCTTCTGTCCTTTTCTTAATGAAATAGAAAGAAAAAGATGCATGAACTTAAATTTAGTTTAGTTTGTGAACAACAGGATCGGCGCCACTGGCAACCGCGGCCGCGCTGCGATGCGCTGCGCCCACAGATATAGATATATCTATATCTGTGGCTGCGCCAGATGTGTGTCGACCCTTAGGGCTTATTTAATACAAACATAAACACACGCCTTTTTTCTATGGGGGTAGGCAGAAACTACAGAACGCCACTGATTACGATCCTTATACAGGGTGACTTGTAGTTTGATGTATTCTGTCCAGGACGTGGTGATAGTGTGACCCATTTGCAACAATTAATCTATACTAATATTATAAATTCGAAAGGACTCTGTCTGTCTGTCTGTATGTTACCTTTTCACGCCTCAACCACTGAACGGATTTCGATAAAACTTCGCAGAGAGATAGATTGCATCCCCGGGAAGGACATAGCATAGTTTTTATCCCGATATTCCCACGCGATCGCCACTTACGCGAGTGAAACCGCGGAGCGCCGTGCAGCTGGTGTAAATATAATATGATGCAGGTTGTCAAATTGATTAAAAATTATTTTTCCTGACTAGCTATCTAATTTACCTACATAAAAAAATAACTTTTTTTTATTTCCAGCATTTTAGTTTACAAATGTGAAAGATTTCGCAGACGATTTAGTTCTTGGTACGTGTTTTTACGATTTGTCACTTCGAATTATTGCTTTTAACCATAAAAGTTGTAATATTTTTTCAATTTTAATATACCCAGTGTCACTCTCACCATTAAGACAAATCTAACGGCACCTCTCAAGCTGAAATCGATTAAGCCGTTTAGGCTACAGAGCGTGCCAAAGAAATATACATACATACATACTGTATACATGCATACATACATACACTCGAAAAACATAACCCTCCTTCTGACGCAGTCGGGTAAAAAAATAACAAAACAAAAAAGACAACAGTTTCTCTACACCGACTTCTGCGTAACTTCCTTACGCAAAACTTAGACAAACAATGACCTAAAACTAGGTTTTGTTTTATTTTCTTTACTTTTTTCTATGACCAACACTTCGAAGGCTAATCCGCTTTTCACCAATCTCACTTAACCTTTAAACATTGCATCAAACATTCGTTTTTAGGGTTCCGTACCCAAAGACTATCTATTGTAAGACTATTATTGCATTGTATAAACTCAATTTCCTTTGTATTGTATAATTGCATAGCACAGATGTGAGTTCTATGTACCCTATAGCTACCATTTACCGGATAATAATATGTCTTTCATTGACTTGAATGTGCCCTGGCGGCTGATAGTATGTCATGCTCACTCAAATGTCTCGCTGACGGTGGCGTGTGTGTTGGATCATTTAGCTCCCTTCAAAATGGTTGAGCTGAATGGTGCTGAACTATGCGTCATGTTCGTGAACGGGCGCCGTCAGATGGGACTGGTCATCACTTAGCTGCCTCGGCTTATTTTTATTTTTTTTGGTTTGTTGTTTTGTTACTATTTGTTGTACTCTGGACGCTTTTAACGCGTACATCTTTTTTATTTTTTACATCGTTCTCACATAATACTGGTATTCAGCTGCATCCGGTTAGACTGGAAGCCGACCCCAACATAGTTGGGAAAAGGCTAGGCAGATGATGATGACATCGTTCTCACATTATATAACTATAAATTCAGAAGTAATGATGTAACTAATATTTTTGTAAAATATAATTTAAAAAGAGCGTCCATGGAGTTTCCTGCCCGTTTTTCGCCATAGGTACCTACGCTTTGGAATGGGCAACTAACTTCATATTTTCTGACTGATCGACTTCTTGACAATTCAAAAGTGCCTGTTAATGGTTTAATTGACATAAATGCTTTGAGTTTGAGTTTGAGAAAGGCTGATACTAGGATCATAACTAACACTGTTTGTCCACCGCTGCCGCTGCCACCAACGGCACGTCATCGAGAAACGAGATTATTCGAACCGAACGTGATAGTCTGTCTACCGTCCCGTCCCGTGTTATGCGGTGGACACGTGGCTATAATAAATGTAAGTATTGCTACTTCGGCACCGTCATCTCGTTCTTGTTGACGTCCTGTTAACGGTGCCGGTGGACAAACGGCCTTGGGCTCCGTTGTCCGTCCGTCCATCTGTCACAGGGCTGTATCTTTTGAACCGTAATACATAGACACTTGAAATATTCAGTGTGAACAACTGTGGCTACTTAAAAAACAAAAATAAAATTAAAGGTTTAAGAAACGTGTTTTTTTTGCCTAAGTTTAAAAAAAAAGATAGTGTTTCATGTTGTACGATGTTACGGGTCCCTTCGTGTGCGAGTCCGATTCGCGCTTGGCCGCTTTTTCATACAAAATTGTGACGAAAAAAACCAAATATTTAATAAAACATATCTAAAGTTAATAGTAAATATGACTCTTATTGCGAAAACAGCACGGCTTATTTAACATTGCGTAATTTAGGGTAAATATTGTCGTGGCACAAGCCTTGGATTTAGTTGCATTCGTAATTACAGTTGAGAAATTTTAAGAAAGATGGTATCTAGATCTTAATCGTGCTGCGTTGTCGGGTAGGTAATAAAAATAATGGCTTTTCCTTGACATAGTTGACGGTTACCGGTGACAAAAGTTTTATTACCATAAGATGGGGGTAAAAATTTTGTTTTTTCTGGAAAAATAGTAGATTGTTGCATCGAGCGCAAAGTGAGTTATTAATGCACGAGTGTTATGTTGGTGCCTGAGCGTATGTGAGGGCACTAAATTAACACGAGTGCATTAATTACCCACTTTAGCAAGGTGCGTAATCTACTTTCTTTCAACTACCAATCTACCTATACCGTGGTAAAATATACCTACTCAAAACAAATACTCAAGTTAATTTTGCGGCAAAAGGTTATTAACAATTTCATTTGCGGTTCTTTTGAAGACTTTGTTTTGAAAATTTTACAGTTCTTTTATTACTTATTTACATCCAAAATTACGTTAAAAATAGCAAGAATAACGAATCTTTGTTGGCTCATAACCTTTTAATGGCTTTTTATTTTACTATTCTGTTTCCGTAGAGACAAAATTAATAATAAGGAAAAACGAACTTTGGATGCACAATGTCAAACAGTGGAGTAATACCCTCGAGATAAAAATCCGGATACTTTCCATACAATTTTTTTCCATACAAATGTATGGAAAAAATATCGACTAGTGGCACCTTAAGATATTTCATTTAATACCAAAATCACGTAGCTCTTAATTCTGTTTTCTACTTGAACTGTTAATCTGTATTAGATTCATTCTACTTCCAGGTACCTTGGCACGGACACCCAACTCTTCCTGATAACCCTGGTAGTTCTGCTCATCATCTGGAGATGGCCCAAGAGTGGAGTTCCTGTGCTGACAGCCGTCATGATTATCAGTCTTCTCATACCATTCCTGCAGAGCTACTTCATGAATCTCCTGCCCATTAGAGTTAGCATATTCCCTGAGTAAGTATTGTTAATTATTTCTTAAGTTTTATCCAGCATACATTGGCTGACTTTTATGTAACTTTTGGACAAAAAGAGGATGTAAAAGGTGAACGGAGTAAAGGCCTATGTCACAGTTTTTTTTTAAAGGCTTTAGGATTCTCTACGCGCGGAAATTATCTATGAATTCGTAGCGACATTCAATCCTTTGCTCGAAGCCATCGGCCGGCTTCAATCAAAGGATTGAATGTAAGAAAAAAGTTTTTTTTTGGGAAACAATAAATAAATTTCTGTGCCGTAGGCACTGCATCGTTCACCTTTTATATCCTGTTTTTGTCCCGACGGTAAAAAAAGTCGCCAGTAAGTTACGAGGTGGACTATTCCACTTCGTGACTGCTGTACTGCACTACGGTTTAATGTCACTTGCACGTCACTGCTGTACTGCACTAAGGTTGAATGTCACATGCACGTCATTAAACGTCAAAGGTGCCGATTCCCTTGTTCACAAACTAAACTAAATTTAAGTTGCGCGCGACACTACTCGGTACAAGTTTAGCCGTGATTAAAAACTTGCATTCTATAATTACATCACTTTACGTCAGGCGCTGATTAATTTGACAGGACTAAACTAAAATTTATCTTCTGTACTTTTCTTAATGGAATAGGAAGAAAAACATGCACTGAAATTAAATTTAGTTCAGTTTGGGAACAACAGAATCGGCACCTTGTCTATTTGTCTATGTGGCAGTTAGATAGTTTCAGAAATTAAATTTAGTTTAGTTTGTGAACAACAGAATCGGCTTATGATTCTTAATCGAATCTTAATTCTTAACAGAATCGGCTTATGATTCTTAATCGGATTCTGTTGTTCACAATCTAAACTAAATTAAATTTAGTTTAGTTTGTGAACAACAGAATCGGCACCATTGTCGATTTTGTCTATGTGGCAGTTAGATAGTGTCAGCCTTACGGTCCATTCACAGTTATTTTACTTCTGACAGCAGCAACCTAACAGCAACTTTATTGTGGCAAGAATAAAGATCACAATGATTTTGACAGACATGTCAATGGCAGCAACCCAACTGTAACCTTATTGGAATGAGAATAAAGATCACTGTTATTTGGACAGTGAGTGATGCAAAATCAGAGGTAATATAACTGCGACATTTGGGATAGAAAACTTTCTTCTGAAATAGTCTACATAAAAAAAACCTAGACAAAGATCGTTAGAAACGAAAGACAAAATGACAAATTGTAGAAAGATTTCTAGGCGGTAGGTATGTCAAAAATGAAGAAAAGGATTTGTCATGTCACTTTGTACAGGAAGCAATGTGTCTACTCTTCGTAGAGATAGAAGTGTACATGCTATGCGTGTTGTGTGTACACAATAATACAACTTGAACACAAATAAAAGAATCATAGTTAAAACAAGGTTTTAAGCTGTAGGCGAGAAACTTTTCTAGGTACATTTCCCTAAACAAAAGCGAGTACCATGAGAATATTTAAGATAGAACAATATTTGGGACACGCGCAGGAAACACAAACAATAAAAACCCTAAAAAGAACACTAAATCTAACAAAATAATGAAGACAATATAAAAACATTCAACTTTTAAGTTAATCATACATTTGGTGCCAATTCTGTTGTTCACAAACTAAACTAAATTTAAGTTCAATGCATCTTTTTCTTTCTATTTCATTAAGAAAAAGACAGGAGATAAATTTAGTTTAGTTAATAGTGTAGTCCTACATACGTGAACACCTCCATTTAAATACACAAGCCACGACGCTTTAAACGACACGATAATCTGTCGTCACGACATAGTGGGAACGGGGCCTAATATTATAAAGGCGAAAGTTTGTGAGTGTGTGTGGAGGTGTGTTTATTATGTTTGTTTCTTCTTCACGCTCAAACGGCAGCACCAATTTTGGTAAAATTTTGTACGGAGGTAGCTGACACCCTTGATTATCATATAGGCTTTTTAAGCTGATATTCCTACGGGATCGACACTTATGCGGGTGAAACCGCGGGGCGCAGCTAGTCTGGAAAATAAAAACCACAGCGCTGGTATTCTGACATGGCCCGATTTACGAGGAACTTAAACATACAATAATTATGCGGTAATTTGAACCTTGATTTCACAGGAGTAACACCTTTATTTAAACTTTTCACAGTAGTGTCAGTAAGTCTTGAATAGGATTAGATAACTAGATTATTCCAGGCATCGAATGGCACTCCGAAGTTTGAAGTTACACGTGTCGTCCAACATTTTCATTTCAATATATATTTGTCATAAAAAAATAAAATAAATGTCACGACGTAACACACGTCGTCGTCGTCGTCGACGACGTAATAAACGTCGACGTCGTCTTAAATAAACATACCAATACGTCAATCAAGTCTTTATCACCGACACGCACAGTAAAAAAATGGATAATCCTCACACTTCAAATACTTCGCAGTTCACGCCAATATACTTACAGTACTTGAATCTCTGCTTATCCCATAATAGAAATCGTGACACACATTACTTCAGTACGTGACTTCGAGCGATATCCAAAATGTTCTCATAACTTCACTTGAGGATCAAATAAAAAACATCGTATCTACCATTTTTACTCTCATGCAACTTTTGACTGTATTTCCAGGTCCATAAGAGATATATTCGGGTACAATGACACGTTCTACCATGCGTATGTGTCAGCTCAGGGCAACTGGGCTGGATATCATTTGGGAGTGCTGACAGCTTACTTCTATCATAAGGCACAACAGAAGAAATGGGACCTAAGAGAATCTATGGTAAGTTTGATCAATTTTGACCCCTATGGAATTGTCAAAGTTCTAATATATTTTACTTATAAAGTTTTCAAAGGTATTCGGTACTCTAATGCCACAATTCGGACCACTGAACTAAAATATTTAGATTTCTATGAAAGAGCTAAGAGTAAGTAACGGCAAACTAACAAAGTCGTAAGTCGTGACATCAATCATCAATCAATCCATACTAATATTATAAAATCGAAAGTAACTCTGTCTGTCTGTCTATATGTTACCTTTTCACGCCTAAACCACCGAACGGATTTCGATGAAATTTGGCAGAGAGATAGATTGCATCCCGGGGAAGGACATATTTTTTTTTTTAGTACTAATAACTTTAAATACTATAAAATTCAAAGTCCTGACTGACTGATATATCAACGCACAGCCTAAACCGCTGGTCCTAGAGACATGAAATTTGGAGGGTATGTTCTTTGTGAAGATTAGGTATCCACTAAGAAAGGATTTTTTGAAATTACCCCCCTAAGAGGATGAATGGGGGGAGGTTGAAATTTCACGCAGACGAAGTCGTGGGAAGAAGCTAGTCCATACATATGAATAGTCTTAAAACTAAGTAAATATTATGTGCGAGGTATTTTCGAAACGAGTATTTACGATTTTAAAAACGATTTTACATAACGTTTTCTCTACACATGCTAGTCCCACTGATGTGTTTCTTAGGCCCTTTGTAACAGTGTCATATTTTGCAGGTGTTGAAACTTCTCTTCCTGTCCTCAATTCCCATCGCGGCGGGCACAGTACTCATGGGCTGGGACCTGCATCATCGTGAGGCTTCAGCCTTTGAGTCAGCAGTCTTCAACGCTTTGAACCAGAATTTCTTCGCTCTAGCCATCTGTGTCTTCATTATTGGATACTTCTACAAGTGTAACAGTAAGCCAAATTGTCTTCTTGTAATCTTGGTGATGTGATGGATTGAAAATTGGCATCTTGTAGTGTTTGCAAAACCCAGATATGTATATAGGGTTATTGGTAAAACATTAACAACCTCTTAAGAGGTCATTGTTCTCAAAAAATCTGCTCTTCCCTACATTTATGTTCGTATAACTCGTCAAAATGTACGGAACAGCTGATATGATTCTGATTTGATCTGATTTCTGATTTTTTTCGCGATTTAGGTTTGGTCCCATCACAGATATAGATATACCTAGATAACGCAAGAGTAACTACTTCGCGTGCCAAAAATTGCACCAACTTATGATTACAAATCGTAAGCCGCCCCTTTCGCGCTCAGTCCTGTGTACTGCTGGCTGGTTAAGTGTGAGCGAGAGCGCGAGCTTGTGACGTCATAGTAGGTAGTCAAAAAAATGGCACGCTTGGTTTTCATACAGTTCGTGATACTTGCGTTATCTAGGTATATCTATATCTGTGGGTCCCATAGTAAAAGTTGTTCATAAAGATGAGTACAATGACCTCTTAAGAGGTTGTTAATGTTTTACCAAGAACCTTGTCTAAGTAATCTTGGAGGAAACTCGAATTTCTCATTAAAATAACCAAAATGAAAGTCAAAATTTGGCATATTGTAACCATAGCCAAAACTTGCCCTGGTGGAAACCAGAAATTCGACCAATGTTTCCATAGTAATAGCCCAAATAATAATTGGAATAATACTATTAAGAAAAATAATACTATTAAGAAAAACGGTGACTTACCAAAAATAAATTTATAAAAATGTCTATTTTCCCACAGGAATCTACGTGGGCTCAGTAGAATGGGGTCCTCTGCAGCCTCTAGGTAGAATGTCTTACTGCGCTATGTTGCTACATGCTACCATCTTGAGGACCTATGGAGGTCAAATGAGGAGGTCTTTCTACGCTACCGATTATACTGCTGTGAGTATGAAGCCTATGTTTAGCTGATCACGCAAATGTGTATGCGCATATAGCATGTATTATAATATGTATAGTATGTATGACTGTGTATGTATGTATTGTAGTTGCATACAGTATGCTGTATGAAACTTCGTATTCAATAATGTAAACAAATATATGTTTTTAGGAAACTCACTTTACAACTTATGCAATCATTGTTCAATAGTAGGTACTGGTTATTCTGAAATCAACTTAATTTACATTGGCATAATAAAGTTCATGTTTGTTTAAGTGAAAATAACATAAGAGTAATGACTGTGTCTTCTGACTTTTTTAATTATTTATTTTTATACAAGGATAAAAAATACAGGAAGAAAGTTCAATTGAAATAGAACAACTTTTACTATGAAACCAGCTCAGAAGTTGCGACAAAAAAAACAGCTACTCCATACCTACATTCATGTTCACACATAACTCAACAAATTGGGTTGAAAATGGACAGCTGTTTCATTTTTTACAATTCGCGCAATTTTTACAGTTCTTTTGTGTGCATAAACCTCGGTCAAATAAAATTTTCTATCTCTTTTCATTTCTATTATCTTCTAATCAAGTAACTACAAATTTCTCTTCCAGATAATGTTATACGCTGGTATCGTGAGCACGACGTACCTCTTCGCGCTGCCACTTTATCTCTTCGTCGAAGCCCCAGCCTGTCAGCTCCAGAAACTTCTCCTAGGCCCGAAAAGGAGAACCGAAGGAAGGAAAGAGAAGGAAGATGCCAACGCCAATCACGTGAAGCCTGGGATTTCTAATATGTCTGTGAATACTGTTTCTACTCATATTTAGTTGGAAACATTGGACATGACGAAAACGTTGATCAGTTTTGGACTTTGTCACATTAAACTTGTCACTTGTCGTTTGATGTAACTGACTTTATCATCAGGTAGCACGTGCGATTTTTTCCGCGGCGATTTTTTTCGCGCACTGCATTTTCAACTCACTGCTAAGCGCCGACAGTTGAAAATCCAACAGTTTGTTTTTTTGACACATGCGCTCTGTTGGATTCTCAATGCTCGGCTCAACACCCACGTCCTTATTACAAAACAAGATTTATCTTTAGACCCAGGTTTAAACCATCCAGCCATTTTTAAATTTCGAACTATAATTCGACGAAGCTAAAGTTCTTATTACAAAAACTGACGTTAAACCCGAGTCTAAGTTGTCAATTTTGCATTAAGAAATTTACGTTTGTCGGAATAAAGTTCAAAATAGAGTAACTGGCTCGAAGCTTTAAGCTAGGTCTAAAATTAGATCTCGTTTTGTAATAAGACGGCCAGAGTTTAAAATTCAGAGCACGATAAAATCCTGTCGCGATATTTTTACGTCAGCCAGAAATTGTCACATTATTACCTTGAGCAATTTTTTTCTTGGTGAAAGCCATTTAAATTGGCAAATTGGAACCTTGGTGATAGCAAGAAAGACGCCATAGTTTTATTCATTATTATATTTTTTGATTTGCACTGTTTATTTAAGACAAAGTTCTAAGTAAGTATGGTCAAAGTTTTCATAGGCCATAGGTTAATTGTACAGTTGAGGCCCAAGAGTCTTTTTCGTCCGTACTTTGTACGTTTTCTTAGGTATATTTCTATTAGGGCTGATTTTTCCAACGCCAGATCATTTTATCCGAAGAATAATTTTGAATTTTTTGACAGGGCTTCCATATGAAAATTGTCAGACGTAAATTTTATTCCAAGAATAGAAAATTATCTGTGGATTGAAAAATCAACCCATAGTTTAATAACATTGCTTTTTAAGGAAAAAGGGGTTCAAACTTGAAATTTTAGGAATTACGATTTCGGAGTGGTATCTTTAACTAAAGGATCAAAAATAACTCAGTCGATACCAAGTAAAAATCGAACCGTTGCTCAATTTTAAAATTAGGTCTGATTATTGAGACTTTGGAAAGTCCTGGCTACATTTTGTCAAATAAGAGAATGGGTAACACTTCGCATAACTTGCAACTACTACCAATACAATAGTATTCTTTGACAGTGTAACAAGGCTTTAAAAAAATAACTCTATTTGACCACCTCCGAATAAGTTGCAGTTAACTTATCTAGCAGATAATTTTGTACGATTTTCGTTATCTCGAAAATATTCGTTTCCCCGACAGTTCATTGCTGCGATTCCTTATTAATATAATAAGTTGCAGTTTACTTATCTAGCAGATAATTTCATTCATAAATTTGATTAGATGAAAACGAAACTCGTTTGTACAATTTTCGTTATCTCGAAAATATTTGTTTCCCCGACAGTTTATTGCTGCGATTCCTTATTAATATGCGAACATCGTATTGCCAATTATTCAGAGACTGAAAATTATTTAAACTTTCCAATGTCTCGTCACAACTTATACCCCATACATTAAGCTTGATGCAAAAGCTTGAGTATTATGATGGCGACAGATGGTCATCCTGTATATACGAATATTGCTGTATCCAACCATAGCTGTTAAGAAAATGTATTACAATGTTAAAATATAAGACAAGACTTTGTACATAGTGTTAAAGCTTAGAAACATGATACCTAATATATTTTTTTAATAAATATTTTTAATAAAATAAAATTATGGTTTTTGTTGAATAAATATCAAAGATTTGAATTGTTAGATTCGCAAGACTGTTTCAAAAAATGGGCACGTTACTGTTTCATTGACATCTGCTACTGTTTTATTATTTTGAAGTTTCTATTGACTCACATAATAAAAAAAAAACGGGTACCGACAGAAGTGAAAACAAAACACTAAAATAATACTTTGTCATCACTCACTGACATATCGGATATACATTAAAACCGAGTACATCCCGAGGACAGCCGAACACATCCGAAGCGGGTATTTTTTAAATCATCTTATAAACAAAACACGCGCGGTGTCGCTTACGGTAACAGTGGCGCGAGTTCAATGGTTTTTTGCTATCACAAAAATGCCCAACGCGCCTAAAGAAGTTTTCACTTCAAAAATGTCATCTTTCCGCGGGGTTTGTCATCTCACTCTCCTAACCCTTCGTACTTAACGTGAATCCACGCGAGACACATTGTTTTTTTAAACGTTTCTGTAAAAAAAGTTATTTAAAAAATAAAAAAATCCCGACTGCGAAACTGAAAAGCTACAAACAAGCCCATTTTAAATTAAATAAAAGTTGGAAGCAGGCGGGACCCATTTGAATTAGAAAATGTCATTGTAATAAAAATGGAATGGGTCCCGCCTGCTTCCAATTTTTATTTAATTTAAAATGGGCTTGTTTGTAGCTTTTCAGTTTCGCAGTCGGGTTTTTTATTTTTTAAATTACTTTTTTTATTTCCAGCTTTTTAGTTCACAAATGTGAAAGATTTCGCAAACGATTTAGTTCTTGGTACCTGTTTTTTACGATTTGTCACTTCGAATTAACCATATAAGTTATATATATATTTGTAATCACCTTGTAAAACCCTTTATTTTGATACCCCACTCGACAGGTTTCGAGAAAAAAATTTTTTTTTTTTGAAGACATATTGCGCCAAAAATCAGCCATTTTTTTTTTCAATTTTGATATACCCAGTGTCACTCTCACAAGTAAGACGAATCTAACGGCACCTCTCAAGCTGAAATTGATCAAGCCGTTTAGGCTACAGAGCGTGCCAAAGAAATATACATACATACATACATACACTCGAAAAACATAACCCTCCTTCTGACGCAGTCGGGTAATTACGGCATTTTCGCGCGACCTAATCTAACCATTTAAATATTTTGTATAGATAAGATTAGATTGAGATTAAACGTAATATATTAATCCACATAAATGTCAATGTCACCCATTCTAAAGCACAATTTTCCTTTAGATCGAATCCTATATCTGCGTACCTATATCTAATGAGGGCACATTAATTAATCACAGAATAGAAGCGAACGGTTTGGAACGAGCGGAGTGGCGGTCATATCGACTACTAATGACATGTCCCGAACTGTGTCAAACATATCAAAGATAATGATTACCTAGTTGAAATTTCGGGGAAATTATTAGATATTGATCTTGGCTGATTAATAAGGGGAAGATCAATGAATACATACTAGATATTTGATATCGGGGCTAGAAGCTTTTTGACCACAATTAATTACTGCTAAAGTTTAGGCTGCGTCGACCTCACATAAAATAATGAGTACCTATACAATTTTTTTTTCATTTAATTATTGTGAATGTGAGGACTATGTGGGTCATTTTTTTTTCTGTTTTCCTTCTTAGTTTTAATCATGATCTGGCAGTTTGAGTAATTTACGCGGCCTGCCCAAATGTCCTTTCTTTGTATTGTTCGTCGAATCGTTGAGCTCCTCAATTTCTGAGTTGAGCTGCACGATTTTTGACAAATGCGTGCACTGATTGGACAGGTCCGCTCAATCTGTGTGGTTCTTTCCTCAAAAGACCATTTCAGACATCAATCTACATGGTCTTCACACGATCTGACCAAGATTTTGTCCTCTGAGTTTGTTTCGGCCTTTCTTCTCAGAGTAGTCAGATAGGAAACGCTGACCACATCTAGTTTAAAAAATATGATGACGTGTAAAAGTGTTTGCAAAAACCTACTTACAGAAAATAAATCATTTATCATTTAAGGAGACTGTATGCCCCACAACACCTAGATAATGCAAGAGCAACTACTTCGCGTACCAAAAATCGCACCAGCTTACGTACAAAAATCGTAAGCCGCTACTTTCGCGCTCAATCCTGTATAATCCTGTATAGGGCTGGCTGGGTGAGCGTGAGCGCTGGCGCTAGGCCCCGGGGGTGGCGCAAGACAGGTGCCGCTCGAATCGATTTGATTTTCCTATCACTAAATAGTGCGTGTGACGTCATAGTAGGTAGTCAAAAAATGGCACGCTTGGTTTTCATACAGATCGTGATACTTGCGCTATGTAGGTCCATCTATATCTGTGGTGTGACCCATTTGCCACAATAAGCACCCCTTATAGCCTAGTCAAAAATTCATAGCATTCAAGTATGTACGTTTCTATGCTTAAACCCACGCAAACTAAGCGACAAAGTGAACCGTGACCAGCAAGTAGACCGTGGGTCATATCATCACCATCATTTCAGCCGAAAGACGTCCACTGCTGGACAGAGGCCTCCCCCAAACACCTCCACTTCGACCGGTTCTGTGCTTCTCGCATCCAACGGGTTCCTGCGGCCTTCACAAGGTCGTCGGACCACCTTGTGGGAGGCCCTCCAACGCTACGTCGTCCGGTACGCGGTCGCAACTCCAGAACCTTTCGGCCCCATCGGGCATCTGTTCTGCGAGCAATGTGCCCTGCCCACTGCCACTTAAGTTTAACAATTCTGCGGGCTATGTCGGTTACCTTGGTTCTCCTGCGGATCTCCTCATACCACGTGTCAGGTCAGTTGTCACTAATAAGAAACGAAAATAACTAGTTCAAATAAGGACAAAATAACGAGTGGTTCCTCTAAATCGATAACGGGTGGTTAGATATAGGAATCCAGCTTCGACCGCGTGATATTTCGGCCCCCGAAACATCGCGTCTACTCGTTACCCGTGGTCCCGGTGGGTCGACCCATTACCGGGTACGGGGGTAATTTTAATTACCTGTGTTTCCATGTTGTTTGTGTGGTGCCGGATACTTCCCGTGGGTGACGTAAAAGGCGACTAATGGTCGTACCGGAGAATGGACAGCAGCGATCTCTATGCATTCCACCACCATACTATACTGCGATCACCAACCCGCCTGCCAAGCG
This sequence comes from Mesoligia furuncula, assembly GCA_916614155.1. NCBI lineage: Eukaryota > Metazoa > Arthropoda > Insecta > Lepidoptera > Noctuidae > Mesoligia > Mesoligia furuncula. Next base: position 21,249,899 of record OU744814.1, on the reverse strand, counting down.
TGGCGATTATGGCAAACCCCCCCTCCCAAGAATGCCAAGCGCAAAAACACTAGGCCGCTAGTACCCGTCGGCCCACCTACCCTTGGTTCCGGAAGCGGCCAAGGCCACGGTGAGGCAAGGGGTGCTAAGAATCCCCGGAAGAGATAGGCTAAGAATCCGGCTACCACAATGACCGTTGGAGGCCTATGTCCAGCAGTGGACGTCTTTCAGCTGAAAGGATGATGATGATGTGTTTTCATGGCATTTAGGATTGTTCCCAGGACTTCTGACTCACTCACCCGTGCTGCTACTTCGTTTTCGCTTACAGCTCTTTTTAACCCCCGACGCAAAAACGACGGGGTGTTATAAGTTTGACGTGTCTGTGTGTGTGTGTGTGTGTGTGTGTGTGTGTGTGTGTGTGTGTGTCTGTCTGTGGCATCGTAGCTCCCGAACGGATGAACCGATTTTGATTTTGTTTTTTTTGTTTGAAAGGTGAATTAGTCGGGAGTGTTCTTAGCTATGTTTGATGAAAATCGGTCCAAGATGGCCGCCGCCACAAAATGGCGGAATACATATTTTTTCACAAATCCCTTAATATGGGTATCAAATGAAAGGGCTTGAATAGTAGAATACTATACACTATAATAAATTTCAAATCCAAGATGGCCGCCACCACAAAGTGGCGATTTACATTTTTTTTTTTCACAACCCCCTCAATATGGGTATCAAATGAAAGGGCTTGACTAGTACAATACTATACGCTATTACAAATTTCAAATCCAAGATGGCCGCCACCACAAAATGGCGAATTATATTCTTTTTTCACAACTCCTTCAATATAGGTATCAAATGCAAGGGCTTGACAAGTAGAATAATGTAAACTATATTGAAAGGGAATGAGGTATATTAACTAACGAAATGAAAACTAAAAACTTCAAAATATTTTTTGTCTGATCAATGCTCTAGAATGATGAGGAAAGTGGAGTGATGACTGGTACCTACGACCACTGAGTTTGACTATTTTTATTACGAATGGAACAATCCCACTTAAAAAGCGTAGGTATTTACATATTTATATCTACATCAAATAGTGTCGCAGTCCCATTTTATAAACTAGATCTGAAATACCTAAGATATCTAACGCTATGAAATACTTGTGCGAAAGTTGAATAACTAAAGGAAGAACTAGGAAAAGGATATAATAAAACAATAAAATCTGTTTAGTCTTAAAATTATTCTTCAACTATAAATAAATAATTATTTTTTGACGGATAAAAAACCTGATTAAACACCAAATTACCCGAATCTTAAAACGCAAGAAAATAAAAGAAATGAAATACAAATATTAAGGACTCCCTACAAAAAGCATGAAATAAAAAATTAAATTAAAAATTTAAAAAACCCCCAACAAAAAAAAATAATAAAATTTAATTTTATTATTTTTTTGTGTCGGGGGTTTTTTAAATTTTTTATTTATTTATTTTTTACTTGTTTTTCTGTTTGCTCGGCTCCCAAGGGTCGTAGCGTGATGTTATATATAGCTTATAACCTTCGTCAAGAATTGGGCTATCAAATGCAAAAGATTTTTTCAAACCCAACTGGTAGTTCCGGAGATAACCACCTAAATACAAACAAACAAATTTTACCACTTTATAATATTAATATAGAAGTAAGGATTGGAACACACAGTTATCACAAGAACACTATTCACGAATTAATCTCATTGGCAACCCTGTATACATTCCTGGACAATACTTAACTAAGTTCCACGTCACGGTAATATCAACCAACACATTATACGGGTAAGGTTGATTGTCCAACAGCAAGATGTAGGCTAAGCCCGAACACTACATATCGATTATCGGCACACCGATTAAGGATGTCACTTGCATAGGATTTGCCTAATTCATAGTGCATGTGTCGTCGCGTCAGTCTGTGACGTAGTGTGTGATAAGGGCTGCTTTTACACCGAATCGTAATCGTCGTCGTTTCAACCGATAGACGTCCACTGCTGGACATAGGCCTCCCCCAATTTTGGGGGGGGTTTGCCATAATCGCCACGCTTGGCAGGCGGGTTGGCGATCGCAGTATGGTATGATGGTGGAATAAATAGAGAACGCTGCTGCCCATTCTCCGGTAAGACCCTTAGTCGCCTTTTACACACCCACGGGAAGTAAGGGGTGGTGCAATTCTTAAAGTCCGGCACCACACAGACAATCGTAATCGTAAAAATAGTTATTTATTGGGCTTTCTACAATCGTTACACTGTTCAAAGTGAGATTCAAGTCAAGTACACAATATACCGATATACAGAGTGTCCGGTAATTAATGGATAACCTCTTACGGGGTCATTGCACTTATTATTATGAACAAATTTTACTATGGGAATAAACATGATATCGCACATTACCTTATACATCACCCTGTATACAGAATGCAAGTACGAAAATAGTAGGGGACTGCTGGACATAGGCCTCTTCCATACAAAGTCAAACTCAAAGCATTTATTATTATTTATTTATATAAACTTTATTATACACCAGAAAATACATAACAAAAAAAATACGATTATTAATACAAAACATACAATGGGCGGCCTTATCGCTTTCTGCGATCTCTTCCAGGCAACCTTGGAATGGACAGTGATTGGGGTGTATAAAAAATGGGGTTGTCAGTGGTGCAAAATAATCTACTATAATAGAAATAAACCAATAACCAACCAACAACCAACCATTTATTTGAAATAAACCAATTACTGGCACTTTTGAATTGTCAAGGGGTCAGTCAGTCAGAAAAATGAAGCTAGTTGTCCATTCCGAAGCGTGGTATCTTGCCTGTTCTTCTCCATAGGTACCTAACCTATAAAGAAGAACGGGCAAGAAACTCCACAACACCACTCCCACTCTTCTTAATGCTACGCCACAACACCTAGTTCTCCGCTTTCCGCTCCCAGACGGTACCAGCCACCTTTTGAGGTCGTCGGTCCATCTAGCTGGGGGGCATCTCATACTACGCTTGCCGATACGCGGTCTCCACTCCAGGACTCGTCCGCTCCACCGGCCATCGATCCTTCTTTAAACATGGCCAGTCCACTGCCACTGAAATTTTATGTAACATCTTTTGTGTCTACCACATTTCATGCAAATAAACGATTTAGGAATCAAAAGTGAAAAATGAATTCGTTAGTAAATCGATCCAACGATGTTGTATTTCGGCAAAGGAGCGGATCGTTAATAATTTGGTCGGTATCCTGTGATCGCGGAATAGAACAAACATGAACCGTCACTCAAAGCGTCTGATCTCAGCATTACTGACCGGCTCCTTGACGATTCAAAAGTGCCTGTAAACGTTTTTATTAAAATATAAATTTTGCTTTTCTCATACACTCCGGTGTGTCAGTCAGCCTTGGTAACCCCACTACATTGTACTACCGACAATCAATCGATCACAGCTGTTGCTACTATATTATCGAGAAGATCCCGTCGCATGGTAGGTTTAGAGTGTTAGATTTCAGGCATGTTAATTGAGTTATCAATTCTCAGCCGGATATAGGCTTAAATTGACAGGGTATCTGAGGAGGAGAGGAGGAGCGGTCTGGGAGGGGGAGGGGAGATTGCATGGGTAACCCCCTAAAACAGCGAATACAGTAGCAATGGCTTTATGTTTGACAGTTCACAACATTCATTGCGTAATTTACGTTGTTGAGCCGACTTTTTCAAACGTATGAAACAATGCATTAGCAAGCAGGCAAACATCGACCTGCCCATGTGAATGCAGTATACCTCAATGGCGTTGCACTAAAGCTGGTTGACAAATTAAAATATCTGGGGCATATTGTGACGGATGACCTCAAGGATGACGAGGATTTAGAGCGGGAACGCAGGGCGCTGGCGGTGAGAAGTAATGTGCTAGCTCGCAGGTTCGCTCGATGTACTACTGAAGTAAAGATAACGCTCTTTAAAGCGTATTGTCAATCTTTTTACTCGAGTGGCCTGTGGGTGAGCTATACGCGACGATCTTTGCGGGTTCAATATAACAATGCTTTCAGAATGTGGTTAAGGCTACCGTGGCGCTGCAGTGCCTCCGGGATATTTGCAGAAGCCCACACAGCTTCAAGGCTATTACTCGCAAAAAATCAGCTTCTTTGCTGCAGCGTCTGCGGGGTGCTAAGAATGGTATTCTGATTCTCGATTTGACTGCACCATTCAAAAACACTGGGTAAGGGTAGTGAATGGTTTTATATAGTAGGCTACAACCTCCAAGATATATTCTAACACGAAGATAAGTGCTAACAATACTAACATAATTGTAAGCTAATATTGTTGCTAGCTATACTAACTAAATACGGATTTTAATTACCTGAAATAAATTATTCTATTCTATTAGCAATATCCTTCATAATGATTCAGATTGAGATTGTTAGTGTGACGCAATTAGTGAAGTATAAGGCGATTTTGACTCTTGCGCAGTGTTCTCTCTTGTGCACTATTAAGGTTCGGGTCCATTAGTGCCATTCTGTAAAATTCACTTTGAAGTTTTGAACATCTTTCACGTGACCGCCTTTAACGAAAACGAACTCCCTTACCTTTATTTAAGTCAATCATCAGCGGCCCAAGCACAAACGCCCAAAGTAAACATAATGTAAATAAACGAACGAGTGAATGAAACGATATGAACGAATGAACGAACGAATGAATTAATGATTTGAACGAATTTTGAATCGAACATACAACTATACTGTCACAATTAGTAGCATAATCAGCCTATAACGTTTCCTCTGCTGTTACTGCACTATTGCTGTTGTAAGTGCTATGACGCAGGCTTCCTCTCTAGGAGAAGGGGTGGGCCATAATCTACCACGCGGTCCCGCAATGCCCACAATTACAATGTGCCGCAGTGCACATAATTTGAGGACCTACGTGGGTCATTTTATTAGTTTTTTTTCTCTCAGTTAGTGTGAATGATAATGTGGCAGTTTGAGTAATTTACTTTGGAAAACTGCAAATATTTTGCGTAAAAGAACCATAGTAACATAATTATAATTATACATCACTGACAAAAATGCTTGGCTAAACGCTGGTCCTGCTCCATAAGGACGCACAAATAAATTGATTAGCATTGAAAAACACTGTTGGAGCTGCTGAAGATTTTAAAATACTATTTTTGCATTATATAAATTCAATCACCTAGTATTGTATAATTGCATAGCACATGTGTGAGTACTATGTACATACTATAAAGCTTCCATTTACTGGGTACGCCTTTTATTGACTTGAATGTGCCCTGGCAGCTGAGAGTATTTCACGCTCACTCAAATGTCTCGCTGATGGTGGCGCGTGTGTTGGATCATTTAGCTCCCTTCAAAATGGTTGAGCTGAATGGTGCTAATACATGCGTCATGTTCGTGAACGGGCGCCGTCAGTAGGGACTGGTCATCTCTTTGCTGCCATGGCTTATTTTAATTTAATACCTATTTGAATTGTTTTATTTTTTTTATTTCGTGTTTTCATTACGGACGCTTTTAACGTTCTGCATCGTTCTCACATGTATAATTTTTAACATGAATGATGTAAACAAGACATTGTAACCATATTATTTTGATTTAAAAGAGTGTCCATGGAGTTTCTTGCCCGTTCTTCTCCGTAGGTACCTACGCTTTGGAATGGGCAACTAGCTTCATCTTTCTGACTGACCGACCCCTTGACAATTCAAAAGTGCCTGTAATTGGTTTAATTGAAATAAATGCTTTGAGTTTGAGTTTGAGTTTTGAGTTTTGAGTTTTATATTGGGGAGTGGAAAAGTGAAGTAAGTAGTTATACTCGTACGACTTTACTGCTCCACTTTTCCACTTCCCAATAATTATGTTATTTTATACTCGTACGATTTTGAAGTTATTCTTCTACTGTCTTAGTCACAAAAAACAATGATTGCGCAAAGACACAAAGTGATGACGCAGAGTTACTAAAGTGTTTTTGTCCTGTGACGTCAAATGATAATAGACAATTAAATTTGACGTCACGAGAGAAAAACGCCACCGCTGTGATGTCTCTGTCTAGCGTAGACTTTAAAACACTTAAAACTACGCAATTTTTTGAGATATTCAAACATTTTTTTTACTGGGGCTGACTATTAGAAGTACCCAGGTTAAAATTAACTACTAAGATTTTTGTACACATGTTTAGTTAATTACAAGTTAAGTTAATAAAATCATGTTAAAAAGAGACGAAATAATGATACTTATAATAAACATGCGTCATTGAGTAAAACACTGAGATGTTTCTTAACCAGTTATGATTTGACTCTTGTTGTTGTTAGGAACGTGTTGCCGGTTTTAATGAATTAATGAATATTTTTTAATGATATATAACTAATTCTGTCTTGAAGTTGGAATTTAGTGAAAAATTGCAATAGCATTATTTATCAGTGCTAAAAATATATTGAATAAATAACCTACTAATATTGCAGTGTTACTACTTGTACTAAGTTTTTTATAATATTTTTATGTATTATTTGAATATTAACGTTTGATAATTAGTGATTACTGGTTTTTAATAAGTTCATAATAATTACGGTGAGTAATGTTATATATTTTCCCATTCAATATCTGTATTACGTTTTTAATGACGATATTTCTTTGTTTTTCCTCATCTAACTTAATTATTTGTGTGGTTAATTGAAAGCAGTATATCAGGTACACTCAGCAATCAAAATCGATGAACACTTCAGTTTTTAGGGTTCCGTACCCAAAGGGTAAAAACGAGACCCTATTATTAAGACTCCACTGTCCATCTCATCATAGTCTGTGTGGTGCCGGACTTAAAGAATACCACCACCCCTTACTTCCCGTGGGTGTCGTAAAAGGCGACTAAGGATCGTACCGGAGAATGGGCAGCAGCGTTCTCTATGTATTCCTCCATCATACCATACTGCGATCGCCAACCCGCCTGCCAAGCGTGGCGATTATGGCAAACCCTCCCAAAATTGGGGGAGGCCTATGTCCAGCAGTGGACGTCTATCGGCTGAAACGACGAACGACGACTGTCCATCTATCCGTCCATCACCAGGTTGTATCTCATGAACCGTGATAGCTAGATAATTGAAATGTTCACAGATGATGTATTTCTGTTGCGGTTATAACAAAAAATACTAGAAACAGAATAAAATAAACATTTAAGGGGCTCCCATACAACAAACGTGTTTTATTCGGCGTTTTTGCCTTGTGCGCACTTGGCCAGTTTTTTTTATATTATTTTATAATTACTAAGCAATTTTTTTGATTTAATTTGGAACAGAGTTAAAATAAAAAGAATATTAGCTATTATAATTACGAAAAGCTTAAAAACATACCTAATGCCTACCAAGCAAGCAAAGTAAAGGATCCTACAAACAGGCGCGACATGCGATACCTACGCGATACGCTTTGTGTCGCATGCGACACAAAGACACCACTCGTTGCGCCTTTGTGTCGCACGCGATTTTATCGCGTGTCGCGGCTGTTTGGAGGAGCCTTAAAATAACACAGCAGGCAGCAAGCAGGCAAGCATGCCTACCTGGCTTTTGCAAGCCTACTGGTAAAATATGGCTAAACCTATTTCCCTATCATATTTATATCACCATGTACTGTATCCATTAGCCTTTTCCCAACTATTTTGGGGTCGCCTTCCAGTCTAACCGGATGCAACTGAATACCAGTACTTTACATGGAGCGACTGCCTATCTGACCTCCACAACCCAGTTACTGGGTAATACGATACCCCTTGGTAAGACTGGTTGTCAGACATTCGGGCTTCTGACTACCCTTAACGACTGTCAAAGATCCTCGAACGACAGCCGGGACCAACGGCTTAACGTGCTTTCCGAGGTACGGAGGGGTCTCGGTATGTAAAGATGATCACCCATCCACAGACCAACTGCGGTAAGCGTAGCTTAACCTGATCGATCGACCTGTGCGGATGTTATTATGTAGCCACGGGCCCCTCCTCATGTACTATAGCCATATTTGCGAAATAAAATATCTTTATCTTTAAGCAATTTATCGAATTTCAACCCGTATTCCCATTAGCAAAAATTACCAAGTTCCATACAAACTTTCATCCCCTATTTATCCCCTTTAGGGTATGAATTATCCGAAATCCTTCCTTATTGCTCACCTTCGTTATATGAGGATCTTTTGTGTCAAATTTGATGCTTTTAGACTCAGTGGAGAGCAATGGTGGCCCAGTCGTATCGGCCGCGACTTACGAATTGTAGGTTGTAGGTTCGAACCCAGGCAGGCGCTTTATTTTGTGTAAATTATTTCATCACCACTGCTCTCAAAACGGTGAAGGGAAACATCGTGAGGAAACCGGCATGTCCTAGAACCAAAAATTCGAAGACATGTGACATCTACCAACCTGCACTGGGCCCACGTGGTTGATTACGGCCCACTCCCTCTCACAGAGAGGAGACCTGTGTCCCAGCAGTGGGAACTTTATAGGCTGATTATGAGACTCAGTAGTGAAGTCTGTGCGTTGTCTGGTAGTGAATGAACGAACTTAAGATTTTTATTAAGTAGATTTAGAGTTCATCTAATGTTGGATATTATTGTATTGGTAAGAAGATAAAGATAATAACGTTTTACAAAAAAAAAACAACCGACTTTTTAAAAAAAACACTACAATTTGAAAAATAACTTTAATTTCGGAAGTCGGTGTCTTTGGTTCCGCATTTTCGTTTATTGACACCGACTTCCGAAATTAAAGTTATTTTTCAATTTGTAGTGTTTTTTTTGAAAGTCGGTTGTTTTTTTTTTGTAAAATGTTTTTATTTTACACTTTTTAGTGGGTCCGTTTGTAATTTATCTAAGTTACAATATCCTAATGTCAACTGCTCATCACTTGTTACAAAATATTGCTTTTCCCGATGTTGGGACGTTAATTGTTGAGGAGTTCTCCTGGTAAGAACCAGGAGAACTCCTCAACAACCACTCACCGTAGGCATTGTGACGAGCATAAATTGCTTAGCAACCATAATAAAGTAATCGAATCGCAACCCGTGAAATATTTGTCATTGAGTAGTTCCAATGGCCATCTGTGGTCTTCTTCATCAGCTCCACTTTACCAAATGATGATTTCCGAAAGCAAATGCTCAAGTTATTTTAAGAAATACCCAAATCGTAATAACTTTGCCTATAAAATTTGAGGATTTCCCTCGATTTCCATGGGATCCTCTCATCAGATTCCAACTTGATGATAATGGGACCACCTCGAGAGTATACCCTTTCAAACAAAAAAAGAATTTTGAAAATCGGTCCACAATTGGCGGAGTAATTGCGTAACAAACACAAAAAAAAACATACCGTCGAATTGAGACCCTCCTCGTTTTTTGAAAAAAATACGCTTACTTTCCTTAAACACGACAAATCAAAGAAACAACACAAAACAGAAAAAGTTGGTGGAAATATGCGTCACATCCACGCAAGACAGCCATCGCTCAGCATAATGCTACAAACTTATGTGAGACAGAGCCCCAGCGCTAGTTTTCAGCGACAGCCGTTGTTGACGTGATGACGTCAACCGGTGCGGCATACGGATAAGATAACTAGCTATCACGGTTCATGAGATACAGCCTAGTGACAGACAGACAGACAGACGGACAGTGGAGTCTTAGTAATAGGGTCCCGCTTTTACCCTTTGGGTACGGATCCCTAAAAGTAACAAAATAAAATAAATACACAATAGTTCTAAATGTTTATTTAAACATAATATTTATATTATAAAATGATAATATTCCGGGCAACGTTTTTACTCACTTAAAAAAAGAGGAGCATTCGGCGATTTTTTCTTGTTCGTACACTGATTTTTACTGCCCTAATGAACCCTCTACTCTTTTTCCAGATTACCACAATTCAGAAACAATGATTTGGATACTACTAATCCTGGTAACATCGGTTGAATCAAACAAAGTTGACGTAATAGGAAACCCTTTAGCTCAATACCATTCTTGTGGTGGCAACAACAACTTTGAAATGGCAACAGGGGAAGAAAATCAGTATAATTTGAATATAGTAGAACAAAACCAGACACAATCTCAGATCTATCATTTGAGTTTTTATTCTAACGCTACTGTCATTTTGGTAAGTAACTTTTGAAGTTTAGTGTATATTAGTAAGAGGATAATGTGGCTAGTAAGAAAAAAGTATTAATGTGGATGGCGAGAACAGACGCCAGCACATCAAGCTACTAGAATATGTCAAATTTCTTTAATAGATTTTCAAGTTTTTCGCTAAAGCATTAGGTTCAAGGCTGATTGGGATAATTTGACAGTTTAGGGTAGCTTGGTGTGCTAGCGTCTGTACAAGGTATAATATTAAATTAGTGTTGCACCTGAAAAAATCATTCAAGCGCTTTTTTTTTCGGATGGGAAATCATCAAATGACTCCTCCCGCTCTGGGTGGAGCGGAAGGGAGTGTCAAACTCTTACTGACTAAAACCCACCCGTGTTCCTTCCTTAGCCATTTATGTTCCGGGCCAGCGGCAACCCTTTCGGACAATCCCGCTGAGATCAATCCAGCGCTGATTTGCTGGATTCGTTTTCTCCTCTACCTATCGTTTTTTCTCCTGATAACGCGTATTCTGTTTATGGATTAGTATTTACTATTTTTCGAGTTATCTATACTCGGTTTTAATGTATATCCGATGTCAGTGAGCGATGGCAAAGTATTCTGTTTGTGTTTTGTTTTCACTTCTGTCCGCACTCCCGAAGTGCCACTGATATTTTTTTTTATGTTTATGTTTATTTTGATATTCCAACAATTAGATGTAATTTAATATGCTATTTTATCTTTTTGTTTCTTGTAGGCCTGATTTTTCAATGGACAGATAGCTTTTATTCGTGGAATAAAACTTAAGTCTGACATATTTTGTATGGAAGAACTGTCAAAAATTTAAAATGATTCCTGGGACAAAGTTATCTGGCGTTGGAAAAGTCAGCCCTTAGTCCAGTACTAAACCCACAAGGTCTACATTAAGGTCAACTATAGAATCGTAGATTTTTATCGTTTTAACTTTTAATTTATGTAGGGTGTATTCACGTAGATAGCTAGTATCTCACGGACACCGATGCGACAGCGTTTATCGGCGCTGACCAGCGCTAGTTGTCCCAATAGCGACAAGCGCCGACATGTTCCTTTAAGCGTTAGTCGGCACCGGTTCGCAGTGGTTCGCGCTTATTTGGCAAAAAGTATAAAAACTGCCAGCACCAACCAGGTTTGACAACTAGCGCTTGTAATCGCACCCTTCAGAAGATAAATAATTTATCCATCGTTAAACTGGCTTTGGATAACTCATATAATCATCATCATTTCAGCCGAATGACGTCCACTGCTGGACATAGGCTTCCCCAAGCACCTCTACTTCGACCGGTCCTGTGCTTCTCGCTTCCAACGGGTTCCTGCGGCCTTCACAAGGTCGTCGGACCACCTTGTGGGAGGCCTTCCAACGCTACGTTCGGCTACGCTTTCGGTCCCATCGGCCATCTGTTCTGCGAGCAATATGCCCTGCCCACTGCCACTTAAGTTTGGCAATTCTTCGGGCTATGTCGGTTACCTTGGTTCCCCTGCGGATCTCCTCATTCTTGATTCGATCACGCAGAGAAACTCCAAGCATAGCCTTCTCATTGCCCTTTGGGTGTCTTTTAGTCTTCTTATAAGGCCCATTCTGAGCGACCACGTTTCGCCATAAGTCATCACTGGCAACACGCACTGGTCAAAGGCTTTCGTCTTGAGACACTGCGGTATGTGGACGTAATTCATATATAATCATTAATTCATTAACTACCTTTTGTCCGCGACTTCGTCCGCATAAAATTCATTGTGCCTCCGACCCACCCCGCCGCATCGCATCGCCTACCCTCGCTGTTAGTTTGTTTTTGCGTTCTTTATTACTATTTTTGCGTTCTTTATTACTATTTTTGCGTTCTTTATTACTATTTTTTGCTCAGCTCTTAAGAGTCCTAGCGTGATGTTAAATAGCCTAAAGTCTTCCTCAAGAATAAGGCTATCAAATGCAAAAATATTTTTTCAAATCCGACCGGTAGTTTCAGAGATTAGCGCATTTAAACAAACAAACTCTAAACTTTATAATTAGTACTTATAGATTTAGTTCAAAATATATTTTGAACTAAATCTATAAGTACTTGTTGTTAAGTTAAGTTGTTTCAATGATATATATCATTGAAACAACCAATTAGGCGTCGTCGTTATCGGCACTCAATTATGAATTTGACATTTAATTAGTATTACAATTGATTTTCTAGGTGTTCGAAACAATTGTCCGTTCTGCATTCGACGTGAATACATTGAATAATGACGTTGCTTTACTGAAATTGAAGTCTAAAGCTGTTTTTGGTGATTATGAGCAACCAAACTGCTTGCGGGAGACGAGTAATTATAAGAAACTGCCTTCTAGCGATGTTTTTGGTAAGGTAAGTAGTGGATTTCTTAACAACTCATTATAATCCGCCTAGCCTTTTGCCAACTATGTTGGAGTCGACTTCAGTCCAACCGGGTGCAGCTGAATACCAGTATTTTACATGGAGCGACTTATATTTTCCTTAAGTTTGCCGTAAGGCAAATTCTTTAATTCAATTCAATTCTCCCAGAATTTGATCCTTATTAGGGACACTATCGAGTGGTGTAATAATACACTGTGTGTTTTTTTAATCAAAATCAACGTGTTCGATTTCTGGCTAGAAATATTGATTTTTCAAAAATCCATTGATGCAGTTTTAGTTTTCATCAAAATCGAGCCCGCGACTCCTTTGAGTACTTTTCGCTATTACTCATAGTTTCGGATTTGGCCATCCACGCCCACTTGAAAATTCACCCTGTATATATATTTTTTTTTTCTTATTAAATAAATTAATGCATAGGTATAACTATCTGCTATGTTTAACGCTATGTTATTGACAAAATTTTATAAAACTTGTGCTTTCTAAATATTTTTCATAAAATCTTGGCTTTTAACTTATTAATTATTTAATCCTATGTTATGCTTATAATTCTATAAAAAGTTATTAATAAAAGCCATTAAAACGCCTGCACATCATTTATTTACGTCTTTTCTTCTCAGAATAATTGCTAACAATGTTTATGCAGGCGCTTAGTGACTTATGAAAACTTGTTTCTTAACATATATTTTTTACACAACTTTAAGAAGCTCCTATAAAAAGTTATGAATTAACGTTAATTTAGAATGTGCCTGCAAAACTATTATTAGCAATTATCTTACGAAAATAAGACGTGGCGTAAATAATTTATGTGCAGGCGTTTTAATATATTTAATTAATAACTTTCCTTGCATATGTACACGGACATGTAAAATATCTCCATCACTCTCCCCCGCCATTGAAATTACTAAGACTAAAATTTTAGTCACTCTACTGTGTATTTGGAAGGCTGTCAAAAATAGAAAAACAACAAGATATTCGAAGTTATTTAATTACGTTCATTAAGTACACAGGTACCTACATGATTCAAAATAAATATCAAAATCTAGTCTTCCAGACTCGCTTCTTACTTTAATAAAATTCCTATGTTTAAGTTAACAACTTATCTTATTTTGTTTGAGCCGTTTGGGGTTGATACTCTAGGGCAATTGGGGCCCGAATGCCCACTTAGTATTTCGAGACATCGCCAAGCGGTTGGTCGACTCTTCACGTGACCAGAAGGCTGGACAATTTTTTGGCCAAAGAATCAGCATTGCCATACAACGTGGCAATGCTGCCAGTCTTTTGGGCACGTTTCCTGTTGACAGCGATGCCGATGAATTTTTTGATGCCCTTTGATTATGTCCCCTCCTTTTTATATACTTGTACATATTATTATTATTATTTTAATACTGTTAGCACATATCCATATATTTTGTAAAATTTAAACTTAATTTACTGTAGTCTCCAATTTGTACCTATAATAGGTGCACCTCTGCCTTAGGATTTGGGGAATAAAGGCGTAGTGTTCTGATGTTATGTGGAACTTCGACTTATTTTGTGGTTGTGCAGTCAGGTCAATCAAAATTATTATTTGTTTAGTGTAATAAAGACTTTATTTTACAGGAGGTAGGGTTGGGATTCAACTACAGAGACGTTCTATTATCAACATTACAACAAATGACCATTCATATGGTATCAGAGTTGATTTCTTTGAACAGTAACCCATTATTCTTGCATACCAAACCTGTCACTGACAATTTCCATGGAAACACTGGTTAGTATGTATAATAACTTTTTTATAATTTACTGTAGACATATAATTACCCAGGAGCAGTGTGGGCAACTATTTGTAAAAAAAATTGACAAGTTTCTGACCATGGAAATAATGGAATTATATCCTCGTGGTCAGCCCCTGGGGTCTATCTTCAAGGATAAGCAACGCTTGCCGAAGTCGGTCCGTTGATGTGTGACTATCAATTACATGACTTCGTGCGTTATATTCGCATAACTTGACAAAATGTAGTAAATAATGACTACATTTTGTATCGCGAAAAAAAATCAGCTGTTCCCTACATTTATGTTCGTTTAGCTCGTCAAAATGTTGGGAACAGCTGATTTTTATTTCGTGATTTAAGGTTTGGTCCCATAGTAAAAGTTGTTCATAATGATGAGTTCAAGGACCTCTTAAGAGGTTGTTAATGTTTTACCAATAACCCGGTATAATATAGAAAGAAAGAATGAAAGAAAAACTTTTTATTGTGCACAAACAAAACGCACATTGCAAATAAAAAAATATAAAAAAGACATAAAATATACACACACAGCGTAGTCAAAAGCCTCGTACTCAAGCTAAAAACATGTTGACAATTTTGTCCACTGCTTGATGTCACATTATTTATTAATTGACATTGACAATTTGAATTTTGAGATTGAGATTTGACAATACCACTGATGCGCCCGCGTCACTGGCATATAGATGACAACAAAACAAAGTGAATAACAATAACATATGTAATATGTGCAACATCTTGTTTTTTTTTATAATTATACCATCAATTTCCTTCCACAGAAAATTTTGTCTGCCGCGGCGACAGTGGCAGTGGGATGTCAATCGTATCTGGCTGGGGTGTCGCGACTACCAGAAAAGTGCTGCCTACCAAGAGGTGTCACTGGCCAGCCTTCTGGCTTGTGGTATGCCCGTGGTATGGTATGCAACACTGCCAGTCGAAAATATTATGAAGCTGCTTATTTGCTGAAAATTGCGAAGGGAATTATTTAATCTATCCTTCAAATACGTATATGACCTTCATGATGTATACTTCTTTTAATAAAGGAGCCTCTTAATGGTCTTATTGGTCTTTTTATGAAGTACTTTCGCTTTTAAATTATCATTATCTGGGAGCACGGCAGGGTCCGTTGTCTGTGTGGTGCCGGACTTAAAGAATAGCACCACCCCATACTTGCCGTGGGTGTCGTAAAAGGCGACTAAGGGGCGTACCGGAGAATGGGCAGCAGCATTCTCTATGCATTCCACCACCATACCATACTGCGATCGCCAACCCGCCTGCCAAGCGTGGCGATTATGGCAAACCCCCCTTTTGGGGGAGGCCTATGTCCAGCAGTGGACGTCTTTCGGCTGAAATGATGATGATGACACCAGTGCCCCCGAGCCAAGTCGAGCAAAATTGCGGCTCGGCCGTACCATCCTTTTTTCGAAGCAGTTCAGGCCATTTTCGACCCACTAAACAATCTAATTTAATATAATATGTGTTACTTGTTACATTGTGTTTTCATGCGATGGCCAAGTCAATATTTAGGTATTTAAAACATAAAAGATTTTTAATATTCATAATTATGGTCACTATAAGATGTTGTTAGGTTAGCTAATTACGTAATAACTTAAGACAGAAGGTCCCTTAAGTAGGGACTGAATAAATTAACCGACTTGATAAGTATAACTTGGATCTCACAACTTTTTACGGATAAACAGTATTCTATCTAAATTAATTAATTATCCTCTTTTTAGGGTTCCGTAGCCAAATGGCAAAAACGGAACCCTTATAGATTCGTCATGTCTGTCTGTCTGTCTGTCCGTCTGTCTGTCTGTCTGTCTGTCTGTCCGTCCGTATGTCACAGCCACTTTTCTCCGAAACTATAAGAACTACACTGTTGAAACTTGGTAAATAGAAGTATTCTGTGAACCGCATTAAGATTTTCACACAAAAATAGAAAAAAAAACAATAAATTTTAGGGTTCCCCATACACAGAACCGAAACTCAAAATTTTTTTTTTCATCAAACCCATACGTGTGGGGTATCTATGGGTAGGTCTTCAAAAATGATATTGAGGTTTCTAATATCAATTTTTTCTAAACTGAATAGTTTGCGCGAGAGACACTTCCAAAGTGGTAAAATGTGTGTCCCCCCCCCTGTAACTTCTAAAATAAGAGAATGATAAAACTAAAAAAAATATATGATGTACATTACCATGTAAACTACCACCGAAAATTGGTTTGAACGAGATCTAGTAAGTAGTTTTTTTTTTTAAGACGTCATAAATCGTAAACCGCAATTTACCATTCATTCAATCAACTCAAAAATAAAAAAAACATTTAATTTCATAAACATAAACCTTATGAATAGACCCGGATGTTACGGGACCCTCGGTGCGCGAGTCCGACTCGCTCTTGCCCGGTTTTTACTTTCTGCGCGGCAGGCCCAGAAAGAGATGGCGGGATGAGCTGGACTTTTTCTTAAAGGATTGGCCCACAATCGCATTAGACCGGGAAACGTGGAAATAGGGAAGGGAGGCCTTTGCCCTGCAGTGGGACAAAACAGGTTTATAATAAACTAGCAGTGCCCCGCGGTTTCACCCGCATAAGTGTCGATCCCGTGGGAATATCGGGATAAAAAACTATCCTGTCTTTTCCCGGGATTTGAACTATCTCTATACAAGCATGCATGGGAGTTTAAAAAAAACATAATTTAATTTTGTTATTCATGAAACATTTATTTTCTCTTGACTGTACTTACCTGTCAAAAAGCAGGGGACCAACTATCAGGGGATCGAATAACTAAGCTAGGGCACCCCGACCAAATGGGTTAGGTTAGGTTAGAACTGTGACCAACCTACATCCAAGTTGGTCACAGTTACTTGCCTGTTTAATACTTTCGTTGGTCCTGCGCCCGATCTCTCTCCGGTCGTGACTATGAGTGTGAGGGAAGAGGGAGTGCACATGTGCCTGCGAGCACAATTGTGCACTATAATATCTCCCGCACCGAAAGCTAGCTAGCTTGGCCGCCTTGGCCGAAATACGGTCTGGATGACTTTAATTTATTTGATTAATTTAGTATTTTAGGGCACCAAAATGGAAACCACTGTAGCTCACAAAAATGTACACATTTTTTCAATTATTAGACGTCAATGTACAGACGCCAGCTACCCGAAACTGTCAAATTTTCCCAATCAACTTTGAACCTTATGTTTTAGCGATAAAGTTGAAAATCTATTTAAAAAATATGACAGATTGTAGTAGCAGAAAATACATATAGTACAGAAGTCAATCTACATACAAAGTGCGCTCGAGCAACGCACACATAGACACCGCTCACGGACACGTTATCTCAGACGGGTTGGGAGCAGTGCGAGCGCGCGTGTCATCCGCTTGAGACACGCGTCTGTGAAGTGCAAAAATGGAACAACAAAAAAATGCCTATCTAAGCTCGATTTATATAATAGTTTCCTATATTGAATCAGTCTATACAAAGTAACTTTTTTGTAAGGTAAATTCATGCCACCAACTATTACGTAAGTTGAAAACATGATTTTTTGTTTGTCAAAGTCAAGTCAAAGTCAAAACATTTATTTCAAGTAGGCACTTAAAAGGCACTTTTGAACGTCAAAAATTACGAAAAAATAGAATTGATTCTAGTCGCCCATTCCAAAAGGTAGTTTTCGTATGGAGAAGAATGGGCAAGAAACTCCACCGTTACTCTTTTAAAATGTTTTACAATATTTTGTATACATTAATTATATAATATGTGAAGACGATGCACCTAAAATAAAATAAAATTACTATACCAAAATAGGTAAAAGAATTAAAAATGAAAACATGACATAAATTAATTATCTAATAGATACATGGTGCTCACATATTTACAAACATGGTAAAAATAAACGATTTTCCTTTTAATTAAAAAATTACAAGTAATAAGTCAGTGTGTGAGTTTAAGTAGTTACAGAATATAAATCAACGTCAAAAAAAAAGAAGAAAGATTCAATTTTACAATTAAATTAGCAACCAGTTTGATTTTGTCTAGACTCTAGATTGTCCTATGGAGCAGGACCAGCATGTTTACAAGCGTTCTTATCTTGGATATAATCTTCTAATTTATAGTATGCTTGTTTACAAAGTGTACGTTTAATGTGGGTTTTAAATTTTCTTTCATTTAATTGCAATATATCACAAGGTATTTTATTGTAACATTTAACACAGTACCCCATAAAAGATGTATTTACTTTGGCTAATCTAAAAAATGGTTGATGTATTTTATCTTTATTTCTAGTATTAAAATTATGTCTATCGCTTATTTTATTAAAAAGATGTAGATTTTTTCTTACATACATAATATTTTCATAAATAAATTGGCAAGGTACCGTCATAATATTAATCTTTTTAAAAAGTTCCCTGAGAGATTCGCGGCGACGTAGATTATAACTGGCTCTGACAGCTCTCTTTTGCAAAATAAAGATGGATTCAATGTCAGCAGCTCGACCCCATAGTAAAATGCCGTACGACATTAAGCTGTGAAAGTAGCTAAAATAGACTAAACGCGCGGTTTCTACATCAGTTAATTGTCTAATCTTTCTAACAGCATAAGCGGCCGAGCTAAGCCGCCCCGCAAGAGATGTTATGTGAGGTCCCCATTGTAATTTCTCGTCTAGCGTGATTCCCAGAAAAACAGTTCGATCAACAAATTCCAGTTTTTCTCCATTAAGTATGATGTCACATTCGCTACTTCTAACATTAGGTAATTTAAATCTAATGCATTTGGTTTTCTTTTCATTCAAATTATTTACCGTGAACCAATCTTGGACCTGAAGAATAGAGTTATTCACATCGTCAAGATTTTGTGCCCGTCTGTCTATCTTAAAGATCAATGATGTATCATCTGCAAATAACACCATCTTCGGTTGATTTTGAAGTAATTGGGGTAAATCATTATCAATTGTGTAGATATTGTGTAGTTTTTGGTATCATTTGATAGGTTTAGGTCTAAAACGGATAGGGCAAAATAAATTGTGTAAATAGGGTAATCCGTTTTGAAGTTATTAGGGATTTTCGATAGTGAAATATGACAAATGTAAAATTTTATATGTTTTTGTTCTGTAAACTTTTTGTATTGTAATACTATGTTTATTGTTTTGTTTTAATATTTTAGAATAAGCTCAACAATAAATCAAACAACTAGATACGAGTGCCACTACCATGGTAGTTTTTTGTGCTTAAGCCAAAGTTGACAACCATAGCGCGACCGCCGAGCGTACCTACGTTCTACTCTCTCTCTCTCTTTTCATACCTATGAAAAGTGAAGTACATACACGTGATTGACTTCTGTACTATCTGTATTTTATTTGTGGTGGTAGCTTGATCTGCTAGCATCTATACCTACAGTCAGAAAACTGAACTGAACAGCAGCAGATTGCCAGAGTACGTCGGCAGTTTTTCATCAATAACCAAAATAATGGTAGTTTGTGATTTGAATTTACGGACAATTTGAGTTGAACAATGATTGTCTAAAAGTCTTCCGTACTTAATCTTATTCTTAGCGTATTGATGGCAAAAAGTTCAAACAAATTTGGCTCAAAATTCAGCTGCGTAAACTTCGCTCACTGACGCAGTCATAAGATCATAAAGTGCACAGGTGCAGGATGGAAGGTGGGCCATTTGTCTTTAATAATATTATTTAAGAAACTTTTTTTATTTAAATTAAGAACGAGCAAGTCCCTGGTAATTAAAATATTGAAGTGGGCTATTCTTGATGAAGTAAAACATGAACATAACTTGAGTGTTTGATATTTTGAAACGTTTGACATATAAGTTTTACTGGCTCATTAATAAGTTAACCAAAAATATGAATGCAGAGAATATGTCTTCTTTAATTTTGTGATTGACAGATAAATTGCCTCAAAAAAGAAACCGACAGTCAGAAATGGTAAGATATGGTAAGAATAAGATACGGTAAAGTATGGCAAGACATGGTAAGATACGGTAAATTATGGCAATATATGGTAAAGTATGGTAATGCATGGTAAGTTATGGTGAGATTCAGTAAAGTATGGTAAAATGTGGTAAGATATAATAATTATTTACATTTAGCCAAATATTGCCATCGCCGATGGTAAATGTATAGTGTTTAGTATAGCCCAGCTGGGTAATTACGTAATACACTATCAGCCTTTATTTTGACATTTCAACCATATTCATTGCGTTATTTACATTGTTGAGCATACAAATTTTCGAATCGAACATAATTATGAAGTAATGGATAAGCAATATTATCCTTCAAAATGATTCAGATTGACATTTTTAGTATGTTACGCAATTATGTGGGTTTTCTTTTTTTTCTGTTTTCCTTCTTAGTTAGTTTTAATCATGATCTGGCAGTTTGAGTAATTTACGCGGCCTACCCAAATGTCCTTTCTTTGGTATTGTTCGTCGAATCGTTGAGCTCCTCAAGTTCTGAGTTGAGCTGCACGATGTTTGACAAATACGTGCACTGATTGGACAGGTCCGCTCAATCTGTGTGGTTCTTTCCTCAAAAGACCAATTCAGACACCAATCTACATGGTCTTCACACGATCTGAGCAAGATTTTGTCTGGACTTTAAAAGAGACTGTAACCCCTGAGTTTGTTTCGGCCTTTCTTCTCAGAGTAGTCAGATAGGAAACGCCGACCTCATCTAGTTTAAAAAAAATATAATTGACGTGTAAAAGTGTTTGTACAAACCTACTTACGGAAAATAAATAATTTCTCATTTATGGTTCTGATATATAAACATGTTTCTTGTTTAGTATTAATTATGGCGCGACTAATCCGCGCCCAGCTATCATTCAGTACGAATGTTACTTGATCACTATAACCAGTCTTAAATTGACTTAGAAGTGTGATGTTGTTTATTAAGAATGTATGGTTTAGTAATGTTCATATTAATTTTATTACAATGAAGTTAAAATTAAATTAGAATTAAATAAAGTTTAATGTAAATAAATTACCGAGTTCCAAGTGTTGTTGTAAGTGTACATTTTGTGTTTTATGTATTTTAATAACTTTGGATTTTACTACGGTGAGCGATGTGATCATGTTTTGTTTTTTATTAATCTTAACATTCTTTTTGTCTCGACCGACGTTTGAAATGTTTTTCCTCATAAAACATGTATTTTTGTTATCAACAATTTATTGAACATGATATCATTATAGTTTTTATTATTCCTTCGTTTTAAGCAGACATTTTATTAGTTTACTAGAATAGTATTTTATACGTGAAGTGCTGGACCCTGTATACAGAAAGATATAGGATACCATACAGTTTGAGTATAAGGCTCAATTTACACCGCCGCGGAACGGAGTGGAACGAGTTTTCGTAATAGCAAAATGAACTTTATGTCAATTTTCTAGCGTACAAGCTAGATAAGAGCTTGTTACTGCAGGAATTCCTGAGAATGCGCGATAATTCTACAGAAGATGCGCGACCAGTGCGTATGGGTATATCTTTACACCGCCGCGGAACGGAATGGAAGCGTTTTTTTTTGTACAAAGCAATAAGAACTTTATGTCAATAGTGCAACTATTGACATAAAGTTCATAATGTTTTATTCATAATGTTCATAATGAACTTTATGTCAATAGTGTAACTATTGACATAAAGTTCATAATGCTTTGCCGTTCCGCGGCGGTGTAAATTGAGCCTAAAGCTGTTATTTAAAATGAATACCCTAACATAACCGGTCAAGTTGTTTTTTAATTTGAAAGATTTTTGGAGCGAAAATACAAATATCCTATAAGTAGTATTTTGGTTTAAATGTATGCGATAAGCACAATAGTTATTACCCATTGATATAATTAGTCTTAAAACTAAGTAAATATTAGGTGCGAATCGAGTATTTTCAATATTAAAATCGTTCGACGTGCTGTTGCGTTCAATCCAGGTGGTCGTACAAGGTCCAACAGAGCCGAAGGGTGAAAATATGGCGTCTGTAACAGGATTTTTATTTTATAAACTGACTAGCTATCAAGAAAAGGTCACAATAACCTTTATAAAAAAATATACAATGAATTAGCTCACACTTGGCCGGTTTCGAATGTTAATTTATTTTTCCACTTATGACCTGTATTCTGGGTGTGATATCAAAGTTGTCACACAGTGGGTACCTGAAGATGAGCGTCGTCTCTGAGAAAGGCCTAAAAAACGCTGGCGTGACGATTTGGACTCTTATCCGATTGGATGGAGAAGACACAGGACAATGAAAAGTGGGGGAAGCCTTTGCCCAGCAGTGGGACAACATAGGTTAACGGAAGTGATATCATCATTTATATCCATTTTATTATCTCTGGTGCGCCGGGTGCGGGCCAGCCCCAACATTATTTACGGTGTATCTCGAGCAGGCTGGACTGTTTGTATGTGAATCGCTGCTGCAAACTGTCCACCTAGGTGTTAAGCTTGTAGCAGCGATTCGCATGAACTATGTTGCAGTGTTAGGCTAAGTTTACTAATGAAGAAAATCTTATGGAGGCTCTTCAAACTATGTCCTATGAAGATACAGAGAAGTTATTACTTGTGCTAAAGTGAATATTGTTCATATTATATAATTTTATACAACTTTTTACATGATAGCAATAAGATAAATATGATAATTATGTGATTATTTAATCAATCCTACCCCTAATCGCCTGAAACACAGGATTACCTAGTTCAGGCACAAATCATGGATGAACTTGACATAGATTTAAGAAAAACTGTATTTAACGTTAGTCCTTATATTTTTGAATAAATTTTATTATTATTATATTATTATTACTAACGCAGTTGTTAAGAAGTATTGTTACTAACAACAACTACTATTGTTGTCTGTGTGGTGCCGGACTTAAAGAATAGCACCACCCCATACTTCCTGTGGGTGTCGTAAAAGGCGACTAAGGGGCGTACCGGAGAATGAGCAGCAGCGTTCTCTATGCATTCCACCACCATACCATACTGCGATCGCCAACCCGCCTGCCGAGCGTGGCGATTATGGCAAACCCCCCCCTTTTGGGGGAGGCCTATGTCCAGCAGTGGACGTCTTTCGGCTGAAATGATGATGATTGTTATTAACATATTTGAGTCCTGTGTTACTTGTTATTAAATATATATTAATTATTATTTATATTCAGTTCCAGTGTTCCTTCAGCACATAAAAATGACTTGGCTGCTTCTAATCCTTTTTATACCTGGTGGATTAAATCAGGAATTGGGCCAAAACGTTCTAGGACCCGCGACGTTTTCCGTCGCTCCTTGTGATGATTTTAGAATTACTTTTGTCAGTTCACCTATAATAGGAAGAAGAAATCAGTACAGTTTGCAATTAAGTCCATTACCTCACTTCCATGTTTTGTATTTGAAATTCAATTCGGAAGTCACACTTGAGTTGAAACAGGTACACCTTTGCGTTACTGAATTGAACATAGCAAAAAACTTTAGAATTTTTTCTTTCGCCTTAATCATTTTTGTTACAGCCAATAGATTCAACGAACTTACGAATTCAGAAATTCAGCGTACCAAAAAATACTTACCGTATAGATAATAATGGAACAACAGATTACATTGAAGTTCAAGTCTTTGGTCCTGCTAGTGGAACCATACCTTATGTCCAAAGCATTATCGCGGATTATGACAAGGAGCTTTGTGAAAATCCAAAAATTGTAAGTACTTTTGTATTTTTACACTTTGTTCCCATCGAAATCATTTATTTAAGAAAACAAAAACTAAAGTATGCACTTAGTTTATTTGCTTTTTGTCTTCTTCAACATATCTATGATATCTTGAATACTCTTCTCGGTTCCATCTCTGTGGCGAGATGGCATCTGGTCGAGTCTTCCAAGTGACTGGAATAGTAACAGTTTTCCGCTGCTGATCTCGTCCTCTTATATTTCGACCGGCATATCTGCAGGATGCTCACCTCATCCATAGCGATAGCATGGACCAGGAATGCCAGCAATTCATTGACTATGAGTTGTTTGGAACTCGTAGTGTTTACGAGCAGCGGGTATGGCCTCGCAACACGCGATTAAAATTCGTGCCGTGCACGGTGGAAACACGTCCGAGCTCAAGCGCGCAATCGCACTGTAATGATAATAACTCCCATTAGAAACAATAAGAAAAGAAACGAGTATTTCTTTATTTATTCATGGTCTCCAAACTCAAAGCATTTATTTCAATTGAACCAATTACAGGTACTTTTGAATTGTCAAGGGGTCGGGCAGTCAGAAAGACGAAGCTAGTTGCCCATTCCAAAGCTTAGGTACCTATAAAGAAGAACGGGCAAGAAACTCCATAAGAAGTACACAATAAATAAATAATATATATTGACACATAAAATAAAGGGCAATATCAGGACACCACAGCATGCACAATCAAGTTCCTTAACTTAGTTGAAGTTAGCAATGTAAAATATTGATATTAGGTAACATTTTGGACTTAAGTTACTAAATAATTATTAAAGGTATAAAAAAAAGAAACTTAAATTGAACACTTAAATTAAATTAAATCTATAAAAATGTCCATCCTTCCTACATTGTTAATTTTTAACAGAACACCTAACTATCACGTCATATCACACTATCACAGTAAACTTGTCTTTTTCAGGGCATCTTGGATTACTTAGCATACATTAGAGAAGAAGATGCAATTGAAGAAGAAAAACATACAGAAGAAATCAATACCAGTGTATATGAATCTTGCGGAAGACGCAAAGTGGTACATACTGAGCTGATAGTCCGGGGACAACAGACCAAGTCTGGAGACTGGCCTTGGCATGTGGCTATATTACGGGTTGAAAAGTCTTCCCTCAGGTACATCTGTGGAGGAACTTTGCTGTCTAAGACTTTGGTTTTGACAGGTAAGCAATGTAATATTTTTAGAAGAACACTTTTGAAGTCCAAAATCTTTTGTCGAATCATCCCATTCAATCTCCATGTTTTCGTAATATTTTCTTTATCGCCTTGCAGCTGCCCATTGTGCTTCATTGAGGGGTAATGCAGTTGTACCGGACGTTTTGAGCGTTGATCTTGGCAAGCACAATCTTATAGGTGATGACATAGGAGCACAGAAAAGAGAGGCAAGTATGCCATTACTATAATTGAGACAAGAGATATTATGTAAGCTCAGGTAAGGTAATTTTTTATTAAGAATAATAGTACTGAGTTTTAACTCAATCCTGTTCTGTGAAACAAAACACATTGATACAGAATCTTCAAAGTAGACTTACGCATATTATGTATGACTTTACAAACGCATATTTCAAGAGACAGTCCAAGATAGCTTACCTTGATGGCGAAAACTCTGCATTAACTGAGATGGTGCCTGAGGTAGCCGCGATTTGCGGGAGGGCTTTGTGGGGCTAGGGGTCGTGAGAGCTCAATAATTTACCTGCTTACAGGCGTCAACACCCCCTTCCGCACTGCGGAGCTACCTCCAGCACCGTCTCAGTCAAACAGTGGGCCTGTAATGACAATTTTGACACGTAATGAGTGTTGCATTTGCTTTTCTAGGTGTTCAAAGTAATCATCCACCCTGAATTCGACGGCAAAACACTGAATAATGACATAGCTATACTGAAACTGAAGTCTGAAGCGGTATTTACTGATTATGTTCAACCAGCCTGCTTAGGGCATAAGTATGCTACTGTCAAGACGCTTCCTGTTAGTATTGGAACGGTATGTTATGAATTATTGTCGTTCCTAATACTGCTTTGTTGTCTCTGGGGGTGGCTCGTGGCACAGGGTCGATTGAAGATTGAGCTACTCTTGCCGAGCTCGGCAAACGAATCAGAACCTAAATTAACTAGGGAGCATTTATACTTGGCAATCGTAATAAAGCTTATGTATAAAAATTTTCAGGTGGTAGGTTGGGGATTTGACCACCAAGACTTACTGTCCTCCACTCTGCAACAAATAACCGTTCCTATAGTATCAGAGTTGACCTGTTTGAAGAGTAACCCAATATTCTTTCATAGAAAACTGAACACTAACAAGTTTTGTGCTGGATTTGCTAATGGTGAGTAATGAGTATGCATTACACAGCTTCGGCCAAACCTGCACGTCAAGTTTGCAGGACGGGGGAGCCTCAACAACGAGAAACTAAACGTGAACACCTACGGCAGTCATGTAGGTTCAAGGCGCCAGAGATAAACACGAGTAACGTCCACCGCGCGACTGACGCTCCCGCTTCGCAGTCGGTTTGGTCGCGCAGGTTTGGCCAAAGCCTTAAATATTCAAACAAAATAATTATCTAAACTAACTTTTACAGAACTAACTTTTAAAAACCAGCTTTCTCATTTCATTTTATCTTGACACTAGGCCCCCCCAATATGTGGATCGGTCACGGGAACTTGCTTGATACCAAACGCTTTGAACCAATCGAAGTGGAATTTTGGGACCGGTTATATTAAAAAACAGATGTCATGAAGCTGAATGATGATAAAAAATTGTTCGTATCTTTGTAGAAGGTAATCTCTTGAAATCCTGATCCAAATACAAAACAAGTGATCCTCTTTTAGAAAAACTCTTAATCAAAATATTTTATTTCAAATAAACCTACACAAAAACGTCAAAAGCTAGCTGCATGGTTCCAAATTGGTCGTGTCTTATGGAGAAGATCGAGAATGAAACTCCACGGTTACTCTTTTAAAAATAATTGGCTTTTACAAGGTTTTAACAACACAGTGTTAATGTATGGTATAAGTATCTATATAACGTTAGGTATGGAAGGACATTTTAGGCCGCTCAACAGGTACTTAAAAAAACAGAAAATGGTCAACAAATCTACAGCCTACAACATTCTCGCATTCACAAAATGTAAAAGAATCTATAAAAAAGATAAATAAAAACCTATTTAAACCAAATGACATGATAGCTACATTGCTCCCGTGCGACATAGGATATTTTGAACTCCAGAAAAATACACATTTCCTGTGGGAATCTCCATGCGGGAGTGACGACGCCACAACTTAGTAAATAATTAACTATCATACTCTTGTTACAGGCACCTCAGTCTGCAACGGTGACAGCGGTGGTGGACTCATGATCTTTGTACCAGACAGGGCAGGTGACAATGGCCAGGCGTCAGGCGTGTGGTACATCCGTGGCATAGTTTCTATTGCTCCTAGTAGAACTGATGCAAATATCTGTGATCCTGATCAGTATACAATCTTCACAGATGTAGAGAAGTATCGGGATTGGTTGTTAGAGTATATGAACTAAACTTACTTTGGGTATAGTGAATATAAAATTGTTTAAATAGAGTGTTTTCTTTTATTGCTTATATAAAAAACCGCATTAGGAAGTTTAAAGTCACCGTCCACTGCTACGTATACAATAAATGGTGCCCAGGAACCAAAAGCTATAACATGGAACTCGCCAGAATGCGATATCTGTGCGTCGCTGATTGATAACACACACATATTGTCACAATTACTTTTTCACTCCGAGCAAAAACTGAGGATCAATTCCCTATCGCGCAAGGTTGGACATGGCGTTTCACAAATGACGGTTTACTACCAGAACTTGAAGCTAAAGGCCCAAGAAATACAAAACTCTAAACTAGTGTTGAGAGATAAGGTATCTTCACAGATTGCCTCGGAAATATCAGAAAAACCATTCAAGAAAACTGCGGTTAACCAACGATGGCAGAAAATCTTTCGTTCGCTGACATAGTAAAAACCAATTAAGATACTTGAGCCCCGATAACCTCAGTCCTATTGCAATTTATCTGGCGGATAAATTAAAATCTGGTGAGGATATTAAATTTCTTGTCCAAAAAATTATATGCCCTGAACAAATGAATTTACATGATAGAGGACTGTGCA
Source organism: Mesoligia furuncula (assembly GCA_916614155.1). Taxonomy (NCBI): domain Eukaryota; kingdom Metazoa; phylum Arthropoda; class Insecta; order Lepidoptera; family Noctuidae; genus Mesoligia; species Mesoligia furuncula. Next base: position 21,221,831 of record OU744814.1, on the reverse strand, counting down.
AAACAAAAAACGTAGGGGAGACCAAAGGCGACAAAGAAAAACTTAAGAAATCACCCCTGCTAAGTACAGCACAAAATTCGTCAGCCTTAACACAAAATTTGAAGATCCTAACTTCAAAACTGACGGACTTTCATATAAACTTTCAACCTCTATTTTACCCCTTTAGGGGTGGAATTCCCAAAATCCTTTTTTTTTTTTCTTTTTGAGAGTTTTAATCTAGACAGATTATGCCACCCTCATCGTTACAAATCGAATTTACATACTGCTACATAAATAACAATTATCTTACACTATCTCTGCGACGAATACCAATATTTACGAGCCTGTACAGCATCCTGGCTGCTTCCGAAGTAGGAGCAGCAAGGACGCTGTTACATACCCCAGTCTCGCACATATTCCCCTTTAGGGGTGGAATTCCCAAAAATCCTTTCTTAGTGGATACTTACTCTTTACAAAGAACACACACTGCCAGTTTCATGTCCCTAGGATTAGCGGTTTGGGCTGTGTGTTGATATATCACCGAGTCAGTCAGTCAGTCATATATATACCTAAAGATAGACAATATACCTACATTAATAATTGAAAGTGAATTTATAATATATCAATTCTTCTGCTTCTTCGTGTCGCTGGCACGACTGTATTTTAAATCTTGTTTTCCCAAAACTTTGCCACTTCCACGGCGTTGTCAGTGGCAGCGCAGAGGTCACTTTGACTGCATGTTTTGGGACACAGAGGGCAGGATAGGAGGTGGAGCATGGTTTGTGACACAGCTCAATATATCAATAAAACTAAAACAATATCTTAACACTAGTCAGTACGTGAACCATGCAGCAGTGGTTCACATTCTGACAGTCAAAATGTTCGGCAAAAGCGCTCAGGATACTATTGGGGTGGCCCGCACCCTACGCACCAGGGATGTGGACCACTTGCACATGATTGTGTGGAATTAATCCACACGCGCATTTAAGCGTGGCAGCTTTCCGAGTGAGAACAGTTATTTTAGTGATGGAACGGATTGTTGTTTTTTTTAAACATGCTAATTGCGAAGAAACAATTGCAGAGCTGAAAAATTCGAGTTATTCCGGTCTGATCCCCTGAACCCCCCCCCCCCCACCTCGATCCCCTCCTGGATCGTCTTCTGTTTTAATCTTTGTCTTATCCACATTATGTAAGTTTGCTCTTTATGACAAGTAAGTACAGACATAAGAAATTAAAAGTTTCATTATAGTCAGAATACTGAACTGTTCAGCAGCAGATTGCCAGAGTACATCGGCAGATTTTCATCAATAACCAAAAGAATGATAGCTTGTGATTAGAATGTACGGACAATTTGAGTTGAACAATGATTGTGCTTGATATTAAAAGTCTTAGGTAATCTTATTCTTAGCGTATTGATGGCAAAAAGTTCAAACAAATTTAGCTGAAAATTCAGCTGCGTAAACTTCGCTCACTGACGCAGTCATAAGATCATCAAGTGCACAGGTGGGCATGCGGTGCAGGATGGAAGGTCTAAACCTTTTTTGTGTAAATCAAGAAAGAGCAAATCTCTAGTGATTAAATTATTTAATTAGGCAATTATTGCTGAAGTATAAATTAAACATGAGTGACTGATATTTGAAACGATTTTTTAAATTACTTTTTTTGTGTCGTTATAAAACAAAAAATATGGATGCAGAGAATGTGTTTTCTTCAATTTTATGATTTGCAGATCCACTTTCTCAAAAAAGGAACCGGCAGTCAGAAATGGTGTGGTGAGATATGGTAAGGAATGGTAAGATATGGTAAGATACGGTAAAGTATGGCAATACGTGGTAAGCCAAGGTAAAGTATGGTACTGCACGGTAAGTAAGATTCTGTAAAGTATGGTAAAGTGTGGTAAGGTATGGTAACATTTAATAATTTATTTACATTTAGCCAAATATTGCCATCGCCGATGATAAATGTTATAGTGTTTAGTATGGATCAGCTGGGTAATGGCATAATACACTATCAGCTTTCATTTTGACAGTTCAACTATATTCAATGCGTTATTTACGTTTCATATGTTTGATTCGAAAATATGAAGCAAGAAACAACACAGATTGACAATTTTAGTGTGTTACACAATTAGGCTTCTGATTTAGAAACATGTTTCGTTTAATGTAATTGTATTACCAAGTTCTGAATGAACGTTTTGTGTTTTATGTATTTTATTAACTTAGGATTTTACTACGGTGAGCGAGTGTACTTTACCCCAGCAGGAAAGTAGGTCCTAGAGTAATATGAGTGGAACGTACAATTAGTGCATAATCTGCTGCAAATGTGTGCCAAATAAAAAAATTGTGCGCTTTGTCGTTTTGGAAAAAAAACGAAAAAAACGACTCCTGCTGGAGTAACGTTTTACTAGCAGGGTAATTCTAAACTAATGATCGGAGAGAGAAATATTGTGCATGGGCAGAGAGCTTATATTTGTGCGTAAATGTGCGCTGAAAATATAATTTGTGCGTCTTCAGGTTTTTGAGATTTTTTATTTCCTGCTGGAGTGACGTTTTGCAGAATCGTGTATCTCGAAAACCATTGCATGTGCGCCTGTAAAATAAACATACACGAGTGGCCCTTAATTTGTGCGTATTTGTGACTGAATTAGATTCAAGAAAATATTTATAAATTTTCAAGTAACCGCGCTTTTTTAAAAACCCGAAAAAATATCACAGTGCCTAAATGAGAAAACGTATCAGCTGGCTGAAAACTGTATTCGATCCTTGTTGACGCTTATAATAACCATAAAAAGTTTCAATAGTGTACATGCATGCGTTATTGAATAATCTTGCCTAAGGTCGAAACGACGGGGTCTTAACTTTGACGGCAAAATACAAGAAATCGGCTCAACCCAAGATGTGTAAGTGTAAACCAAAAATTAGTGCGCTTAGTCAAGAATATACAGTGAAAATATTCAGCTTGGAATGTTTTGCATTAAAATAGATATAAGCAAAAAATATAAAATGTAAACAACGGCTGGTTATCCGACCAAATTCGAATGACTACAAAAAAGCGACGACAATATTTCGCCCATGCACAATACTTCTCTCTCCAATGATTCGTTTAGAATTTTCCTGCTAGAAATCGTTTCCAATCCAGCAGGAATCGTTTTTTCCGTTTTTTTCCAAAACGACAAGGTGCGCAAAATTTTTATTTATTGCACATTTACAGCAGATTACGCGCTAATTATACGTCCTACTCATATCACTCTAGGAGCTACTTTTCTGCTTGGGTAATGTACACAATGTTTTTCCTCATCAAACCTGTATTTTTAATATAAAAAAATTATTAAACATGACATCAATATAGTTTTTATTATTCATTCGTTTGAAACAGACGTTGTGTTAGTTTACTAGAATAGTATTTTATATGTGAAGTTCTGGATTGTGCATACAGAAAGAGGATACCATACAGTTTGAGTGTAAGGTTGTAATAAATAATGAATACCTTAACATAACCGGTCAAGTTGTTTTTATAGTTCTATAGTCCTAACACGTAAGCCGGAAGTAAACGTAATGGATTTGAACGATTATTGGAGCGAAAATAAAACTATAGTGTTTTTGTTTAAATGTTTTCGATAAGAGATTTGCGATAATATTTCCCATAGATATAGTTAAAGTTTTAAAACCAAGTAAATGTGAAAAACAATTAAATAAATAATAAATTAATATTATTTGCGAATCGAATATTTTCAATGTTAAAATCGTTCGAAGTTCCGTTGCATTCACTCCAGGTGTTCGTGCAAGGTCCAACAGAGCCGAAAGGTGAAAATAAGGATATATATATATACGTCTATACCAGGATTTCATTTTTTAAACTGTACTAGATATCAACAAAAAATCTTACACATATCACACTGGCCTTTATAAAAAACAACTCACACTGGGCCGGTTTCGGACAATAATTTATTTTTCCACATATAACCTGTATTCTAGGTGAGGTTAATTTTGAATGTGATATCAATGCCGTCACACAGTGGGTGTCTGAAGATGAGCATCGTCTGGCCTAAAAAACGCTGACGAGACGATTTGGACTCGTTTCAGATTATACAGAGAACGCACAGGACAAAGAAAAGTGGAAAAATATGAGGAAACCTTTGCCCAGCAGTGGGATAATATACGTTAACAAAAAAAAAGTGATATCATCCTAGTGCGCCGAGTGTGCGCAACATTATATTACGGTGTATCGCAAGCAGGCTGGACTGCTTGTATGTGAATCGCTGCTGCAAACTTTCCACATCAGTGTTGAGCTTGTAGCAGGGATTCGCATAAACTATGTAGGTATATTGCAGTGTAAGGGTAAGTTTACTAACATAGTTGTTAAAACAAATATTGTTACTAACATATTTGAGTCCGTTTTTACTTGTTATTAAATATAAATAAATTATTATAAATATTAATTTTCAGAGTTCCTTCGCCATATAAAAATGACTTGGCTGCTTCTAATCCTTTTTATACCTGGTGGATTAAATCAAGACCCCCGAATAGGAACCGCGTTGTTTACCATCGGTCCTTGTGATAGTTCCGATGTTAGAGTTACTTTTGAAGGACCTCTACCAGGAAGAAAAAATCAGTACAATTTGGTGATAGATCCATCACCTCACTCCAATGTTTTTACTTTGAAATTCGATTCGGAAGTCTCACTTGAGTTGAAAAAGGTACTACACATTTGCGTTACTGAGTCGAAAATATCAAAAAGCGTAAGATTTTTTTTAAATTTCGAGGTTGCACTAACTCTTTCGACTTAAACATTGTTTCAGCCAGATCCAACGATATCAAGAATTCAGAAATTCAGCGTACCGAAGCATACTTACCGTATTTTAAGTACCGGAGAAACAGATAGACTTGATTTTCAAGTCTTCGGTCCTGCTAGTGGAACAATACCTTATCTCCAAAGCATTCTCGCGAATTATCAAGAGCATTGTAAAAATCCAAAAATTGTAAGTACTTTTGTATTTTTACACTTTGTTCCCATTTAAGTAATAATAATAATTCATTAATTTTTCAGACAAAGTCCATTACATTAACAATACATAAAAAATAAAATTGATATAATAATTGAAAAAATAAATAAAATTAAAATACACACACATGTCATTTAAATAAAAATATTAAAATACATACTAGTCATTCAGAGCAATAAAAAAATCAATATAAAAAATAAATACACATGTCATCCAAAACGAACCACTATTAAAATAAAAACACAAAAACACATAATATTATTTAATACGAGGGGATGTGCTACAATGAAGCTGCATCCACCTCTGCAACAAGGGCAGATCCCACCGCTCGGACAATACCTTCAGGCCGCTGTTCGAGCTGTTTTGTAGGCGACTTAGTAGCGAAGCGCTCCGTTTCCTTATAATCGCGAAAAAGTCATCAGCCCGCGCCTCAGCAAACATAGTCGAAGCACTGCAACACCGCGGAAACCCTAACAACGTCCTGAAAGCATTGTTGTACTGTACGCGCAGTGCGCTGTACGCCCGCTGCGTAAATTTGGTCCACAGGCTGCACGTGTAAAACGACTGACAATAAGCTTTAAATAACGTCACCTTTACAGGTCTAGTACATCGTGCAAACCTGCGAGCCAACATATTACACCGGACAGACAGCGCCCTGCGCTCCCTGTCAATGTCCAAATTGTCACACAAGTCGTCGGAGACCCAGTGGCCCAGATACTTGAATTGCTTCACCCTGTTTAAAGGAATGCCGCAAAGAGTGACAGGAGGCACTGATGAGTAGCATTTGGTGCCGGCTTTAAAAATCATAAGTTTACTCTTCTTGGCATTGTATCTGAGCCCATGAGCCTCCGCATATGACTCACATAAGTGCAGAAGCTTACGTAGCCCACCGATCGATGATAAGTAAAAGTAAAATATATATAAAAGTCAAATATAAGATATAAGATAAGTAAAAGTCAAATCAATTATTTAAGAAAAAAAAAAGTGAATTTGCGGTAAACATGAGGCAGAGAAAGAACACAAAAAAGAACAAATTGGGAGAAAATATGCGTCACATCCACGCAAAACGGCTATCGCTCAGCTTGCTACGACCATATGCGAGACAGAGCCCTAGTGCTGGTTTTCAGCGGCAGCCGGTGTTGACGTAATCAGTATTGCAGATAGGCACATAAAAGGCACATTGGATCGTCAAAATGTACAAAAAAAAAATGAATTGGTTCTACATAGTTGACCCTCTACACTAAGACATTCACACCTTCATAGCTATTCACAACTATACGACAGGTTGCCGTATCGTAAACGATACAGTCATACTGTTCGATTATCACATAATTATTTCTACTAAAATATAAACCAAAATTCAACGGATATTGGCATGCATCTATGTATAGGAGACATGCAACAATGCACACACAGCATGCACAATAAACTTACCAACTAAGCTAACAAAGTTAAAATTTTGATAATATGTAACATTTGGAGAAGATACTAAATTCTTAAAAGTAAAAAAAGGAAATAATACATGTAGCGAAACTTAAATTGAATACTTAAATTAAATTAAATCAATTAAAAATTTCTTAAATACTTACACTGTTAATTTTTAACAGAAAACCTAACTTTCACGTCATATCACACTAAGCTTCTCTTTTTTAGGGCTACCTCGATCATTACATCAATGAATACATCATAGAAGAAGATGCAATTAAAGAAGAAATCAATACCAGTGTATATAAATCTTGCGGAAGACGCAAAGTGGTACATACTGAACTGATAGTCCGTGGACAGCAGACCAAGTCTGGAGACTGGCCCTGGCATGTGGCTATATTACGGGTAGAAAAGTCTTCCCTCAGGTACATCTGTGGAGGAACCTTGCTGTCTAAGACTTTGGTTCTGACGGGTAAACAATTTGATTTTTTTTTTGTTAAGATAAGTAATCACAATACATAAATATTATATACATACTAATACACTGTGCTAATACTATGTATCACCCGCAAGAGTTAACTTGAGACTTCGCTCGGATGACGTAAACCCGCGGTACTAAGGTGTCGATGATGAGAAACGAAGTAACAGCGCGAGGGTCGGGAGGGGCCGCTCAGGCCTCAATTTAACTGTTGGGGTTGTAAGTACTTAAATAAATTTATTATATCCATACTTCCGTATGAATATTTCATTACATAATCATATATTTTAACGCAGTGATGGGCAAAAAGTAATTAGATTAATAATGACAAATTACAGTTACATTGTAATTGGTAATTAAAATACTTTGGAACAGATTACTTAAGTAACTAATTGCAATGAGTACTTACTGTAATTAAATACAAAGTAATTTAATTGCAAGTTAATCTAATTACAATATAACAGATTACATATTATAAGTAATCTGTTAAAACGTAATTACAAATTTATATTAGTAATGGCCGTAATGGGACACCTGCATCTTGCAAATAATTTATAAATTTTTGACAAATACGAAAATGAAACATAATACAGTTGCAATACACATAATATGAAACACATAATATATAACATATTTAAATACTATGTTATTAGGTTACATTATAATCAAATTATTTTGTAATTAAATACATACATAAAAATCGAAATTCATCCGTTTTCATTTACAAAGTTCTCCAGTTCCACCCGAGTCTACTAACTTATTGAAACTTCATACATGTGCCGGGCCTACGGGCTGCGACTGTTTGTCCTTAATGCGAGTGTCCAGCATCAAATACCTTGGAATAGTGTTGGATGAGCGGCTTGATTGGCGCTCACATGTGGTTGCTCTCACTAGCCGAATTCGAAGGCTTATGTATATTTTTAGGAAGCTCAGATCTACTGCAGATAAATCTACAATCTTCATGGTATATACTGCCCTCTGCCAATCTGTACTAACCTACTGCATACCTATATGGGGTGGTACCTATAAAACCCTATTTCTTATGCTGGAAAGATCGCAAAGAGCAGTCCTGAAGGTTATTCATCATAAGCCCCGATTGTATCCAACCACCAAACTATATTCTGAATGCCGCGTACTGACCGTGAGACAGCTATACGTACAAAAAACCATTCTTCGAAGACACTTCAGGCTACCTCTAAATGCAATTACAAAAAAAAAGCGCTCCGGTGCAGTTGTATGTCCTGGCGTTAGCTGCAGAACTGCTTTTGCAAGCCGGCAATATGAGGTCGCTAGCTCAAGATTGTACAATGAGGTAAATAAAATACTGGCAATATATAATTCAACTAAACGTGAGGTAAAGCATAAGTTGAACAAATGGTTATTGACTTTGACTTATGATCAGACTGAATTACTTTTAATAGTCAAAAAGTAAATAGGTATAATGGGTATATTAAGTTTCTAGTATTTTTTGATTATGTAAGTGGTTAATATTTATTGATATAATTTTGCGTAACTTTACGATAGGTTTAGGTTGTTTTCTTTATTTGTTCTTAAGCAATAACTTTTTATGTTTTACCGTTGCATAAGTTCAAGGTTGTGTCTAAGTCAACAGCTCACTAACTCCTATAATACAAGCTTGACTTAGTTTAGGAGTTAGAGAATCCCCTAATTTCTATGTGACAGCGTACAACCTCTAAACTATGATTTAAATTGTTATTAGATTAAGAAATTGTTGTACCTACCTTTATGGAAATAAATATTTTATTATTATTATTATTTATTACATTGTTATTAATTTCATAGCACATCCAAAGTAATCTAATTACAATGTAATTGATATATTATGTAACTAGATTACATTTTAATCAAATTATTATGTAATTCAATTATTAATTAGATTATCTATGTAACTAGTTACGCCCATCACTGTTTTAACGCCAGCCGTATTGACTGAACGGCCTCCCACCCCCCTGACGATCCGTAACGACTGTCAAAAATTCACAAATGACAGCCGGGGCCAACGGCGGATTTCGATATGTAAAGAATGGTCACTTATCTACGGACCAACAGTGGCAAGCATATAGCTTATCTGATCGTTAGACCCGTGCGGCTGTTTTAGCTATAACCACCTGTGGATAACGATCACCAGAATTAATTTAATGAGTAAAGATACAAGGAGTTGGATGTTCGGCCATCAAAAAGATAAACCTGAGATGACGATTTTTGATAGTTTCCCCCGAAAAACTATAAAAACTACAAAAGAATACTTTTTTTAGGCCAGTCTCTTGTCGAATCATCCCATTCAAACTCCATATTTTCTTAATATTTTCTTTACCGCCTTTCAGCTGCCCATTGTGCTTCCCTCAGGGGTAATGCAGTTGTACCGGACGTTTTGAGCGTTGATCTTGGCAAGTACAATCTGATTGGTGATGACATAGGGGCACAGAAAAGAGAGGCAAGTATAACATTAATTGATATATTTAATAGCACTTTAAATTGGATGAAAACAGCCATAAAATTGTACATCAGCACTTTAAAATAATAATACATCTATAGCACTTAAAAAATAATGGTTAGCACTATAACTGTGTCGAAAACCCACTCCGAAACCAGTTCGTTTCTGAACGCACATTATCATTAGTCATTATCCACGAAGGAGGATGGTGGGGTCTGAGTTCGCTCGCTAAGCTCGCTCACTAGTCCCTGCCCCGTGGGGAACATCACGTGGCGGGTCTAAGTTCTTTTACAAGCAATAATAATAAAAACGTGGTCGACGGAGTCCCGCTTTGCGAGGCCTTTCGCGCGGTATTTCTGTCTACACGGTTTAAAGGAACCTAACCTAACCTAAGTCGGGGTGCCCCAAGTCCCGAGATCGCTTAAAAAAACCATTATTTTTATAGTTCATTCAATTAATTTTAAAGCTATACATTTTAAAGTGTAAAACTTTATTTTTAAAGTGCGTTTATATATAATATTTCCCTAACATTAATATGTTGTTCCCCTATCATTAATTTGTTGTAGAGCATAATATATTAAATACACACATCAAAAGTGTCTAGGGATCAAGCATTTTTATGCGGATTTCTTGAGATTGAGATGTGGCTTTGTAATAAATTTATGATTTTATAAATTTATATGGATCCTTTTTGGTGCATTTCATAATTTGAATCAGGAACTGTGAATCAAATTCGAGTAAAAGATGAAAATCAGCTGTCAATATTTTCCCTATAAAAACATACAACGCATTGAAGACATTATTAGTGCTACTGTTTCCCTACTACAGGGAAGAAATGCTCAGAGCCGTGGGAATGATAGAAGCAGGTTCCCGGCAACGTACTGTGGCTTTAGCTCTGAATACAAGTCAGAGTGTTATCAGTCGACTTTGGACACGTTACCGAAGCACTGGTACCGTGGCTGAGCGCCATGGAGGACGGTATCGCTGCACCACACGGAGACAAGACCGATACATTCAAATCTTAACTCGAAGAGCTCCAACAATAACCGCCATGATGTTAGCCGTGAGGCTTCATCACTCTTCAGGGAACTTAATTAGCGACCAAACAGTCAGAAACCGCTTGCATGAAGTGAACCTTCATTCCCGAAGACCGCTACGGGTACCACCTATAGCAATGCACAATCGTAGGATTCGATATCAATGGGCTCTTGAACACAGAAATTGGGCAGAAGAACAATGGCGTTTCGTGTGCTTTTCTGATGAGTCTCGTTTTGGTATGAGACCGGATACAAGACGTATACGACACTGGAGAACCCCTGGATGCCAACAGCGATTAAAATCCTGCCAGGAAGTCCATCCTTATAGTGGTGGAACCATCATGGTATGGGCGGGTATTTGGATCGGCGGAAGAACTGAGTTGATTTGGATCAGAGGCAACCTCAACGCTCAAATTTATGCTGAGACGATTGTATCAGACGTCATCGTTCCTCTACAAGTGCAAATCGGTCCCTTATTTCAGTTAATGCATGATAATGCACGACCGCACACCGGAAGAGTTGTAAGACAGACTCTCGCCGCAGCTAACATCAATGTCCTGCCCTGGCCTGCTCAGTCGCCAGACTTGAACCCGATTGAGCATGCATGGGATATGCTACAGAGAAGAGCTCTGCCGAATATGGAGGGTATCCAGTCGCAAGAAGACCTTTTTTTGTTGTTGCAACGAACATGGGCGGCCATTCCACAGCGTGATTTGGATGAACTCATTTTGAGTATGCCAAACCGATGTTCTTGTGTTGTTAGTGTTCGCGGTAGAAACACGGATTATTAATTGTTTAAGTTACCCAATAAAATTTTAAAGAAAACTGTTATTTCAGTCTTTTTTTCGAACTTTTGTGTTAGTGGTTCAAATGTCAAAAATCCCTTTATTAGGATAATGGCAAATTTCTTTATTAATGCAAAGGTGACTTGGTTTATCGTTACTGTGACAAACGAAAACACTTTATTTGATGAATCCTTAAAGAAAATTTTAATTAATATCAATCAGGAGAAAAGTTATATAAAAATATATGTTGATCCCTAGACACTTTTGATGTGTGTATAATATAATACATTTATTTACTATGGTCAGGTATTTTTAATTAGGAATATAATGGTGAGTTTTAACTCAACCCATTTCCATCAAGCAAAACACAATGAAACAGAATCTTCAAAGTAGACTTACGCATATTATGTATGACTTTTCGAACGCATATTACAAGAGACAGTCCAAGATAAAATTACCTTGCGACGCAGCTATAGCACAAACTCTGCGTCAACTGAGACGGTGCCTGAGGTAGCTAGCTGCGATGTGCGGGAGGAGTGTAGGGACGGGTCGTGAGAGCTCAGTGATATACCTGCTGACAGGCGTCAACTCCCCTCCCGCACTGCGGAGCTACCTCCAGCACCGTCTCAGTCAATCGGTAAACCTCTAATGACAATCTTGACACGTAATAAGTATTGCATTGTTTTTTCTAGGTATTTAAAGTAATCATCCATCCTGAATTCGACGGGAATACACTGAATAACGACATAGCTTTACTGAAACTGAAGTCAGAAGCGGTATTTACTGATTATGTTCAACCAGCCTGCTTGGAGCATGAACAGGCTAATGTTAAGCTTCCTGATAGTATTGGAACGGTATGTTATGAATTGTCTTACCTATTACTGCTTTGTTGTTTCTGGGGGCGACTCATGACACAAGGTCGATTGAAGATTGAGCTACGCCTGCCGAGGACGGCAAACGAATCAGAACCTAAATTAACTAGGGCAATTAAAATTGGCAATTGTAATAAAGCTTATGTATAAAAATTTTCAGGTAGTAGGTTGGGGATTTGACCACCAAGACTTACTGTCCTCCACTCTGCAACAAATAACCGTTCCTATAGTATCAGAGTTGACCTGTTTGAAGAGTAACCCAATATTCTTTCATAGGAAACTGAACACTAACAAGTTTTGTGCTGGATTCGCTAATGGTGAGTATGCGTTATTAAGCTTCGGCCAAACCTGCACGTGAAGTTCGCAGGACGCGCGACGCGAAGCGGGAGCGTCAACAACGCGAAACTAAACGTGAACACCTGCGCGCCTACAGCATTCACGTAGGTTCAAGGCGCAAGAGATAAACACGAGCAACGTCAGCCGCGCGACCGACGCTCCCGCTTCGCAGTCGCTTTGGTGTCGCAGGTTTGGCCGAACCCTTAAATATTCAAACAAAATAATTTTCTAAACTAACTTTTACAGAACTAACTTTTAAAAACCAGCTTTCTCATTTCATTATATATCACATAGCGGGGGGACCTACTGTCAACTGTAGGTCCCCCCGCTATGTGAATCTGTCCTGGGAACTTGCTTGATATCAAACGCTTTGAACCAATCGACGTGGACCTTTGGGATAGGTAATGTCAAAAAGCAGAAGTCTTGAAGCTGAATGATGATACAAAAAATTGTCCGTATCTTTGTAGAATTTAATATCTGGAAACCCTGATTCTAATAAAAAACAACCATACCATACCATACTGCGATCGCCAACCCGCCTGCCAAGCGTAGCGATTATGGCAAAGTCCCCCCCAAAATTGGGGGAGGCCGATAGACGTCCACTGCTGGACATAGGTCCAGCAGTGGACGTCTATCGGCTGAAATGATGATGATGATGATGAATAAAAAACAAATTATCCACCTTATAAAATCTCTTAATCAAAATACCTACACAGAAACGTCAGAAGCTAGCTGCATGACTCAAATTGGTCGTTTCCTATAGAGAAGATCCGGAATGAATAAGTGCCTATTAACACGTCCCGGCAACCGGGTAGCCGGTGACGACTATCCGGTAACACTTGCCAGGCAAACTGCGCCGGTACCTGTGAAAGTACGTACATGGCTAAACACTTCGCCACGCCACCGGGTACCCGGCACCGGCTACCCGGTTGCCGGGACGCGTGAAAAGACAGTTACTTTTTTAAAAATAATTGGCTTTTACAATGTTTTCAAATGACAGTGTTATTGTAAGGTATATGTAGGGTATGGAAGGACAGCTTAGGCTGCTCAACAAGTACTTAACAAAATAGAAAATGGTCAACAAATCTACAGCCTACAACATTCTCACATTCACAAAATGTAAAAGAATCTATAAAAAAGATAAATCAAAACCTATTTAAACCAAATGACATGATAGCTACATTGCTCCCGTATGACATAGGGTATTTTGAACTCCAGAAAAATACACATTTCCTGTGGGAATCTCCATGCGGGACTGACCTTGAAACCGTATGGCGCCACAACTTAGTAAATAATTAACTTGTTACAGGCACCTCAGTATGCAACGGTGACAGCGGTGGTGGTCTTATGATCTTTGTACCAGACAGGGCAGGCGACACTGCGTCAGGCGTGTGGTACGTCCGCGGCATAGTTTCTATTGCTCCTAGTAGAACTGATGCAAATATCTGTGATCCTGATCAGTATACAATCTTCACAGATGTAGAGAAGTATCGGGATTGGTTGTTAGAGTATATGAACTGAACTTACTTTGGTTATAGTAAATATAAAATTGTTTAAATATAGCGTTTTCTTTTATTACTTATCTGGAACCGCATTATGAAGTTTAAAGTCACCGTCCACTGCTACGTATACAATAAATGGTGCCCAGGAACCAAAAGCGATAACATGGAACTCGCCAGAATGCGATATCTGCGCATCGCTGATTGATAGCACACACATTTATTATCACAATCACTTTTTCACTCCGGGTAAAAACTGAGGATCACTTCCCTATCGCGCAAGGTTGGACTTGGCGTTTCACAAATGGTGGTTACTACCAGGACGGCTGAAACGACGACCAGGACTTGAAGCTAAAGGCCAAGAAATACAAAACTCTAAACTAGTGTTGAGAGAAAATGTAACCTCACAGATTGCCTCGGAAATATCAGAAAAACCATTCAAGAAAACTGCGGTTAGCCAACGATGGCAGAAAATCTTTCGTTCGCTGACATAGTAAAAACTAGTAAAGATACTTGCGCCTCAATAAAGTCAGTTCTATTGCAATTTATCCGGGGGATAAATTAAAATCTAGTGAGGACACTAAATCTGTTGTCCAAAAAATTATATGCCCTGAACAAATGAAATTGCACGATAGAGGACTGCGCAAAACAAAAAACGTAGGGGAGACTAAAGACGACATAGAAAAACTTAAGAAATCATCCCTGCTAAGTAGTTCTGGCCTGAAAGTGGAATAGAAGACCAAGAATTGTGGTTCTATAACCACAATGTTCTTCTGCTACTATTAGTACCGACCGTTTTAAGTGATCAAGAAGTTTATGACTGCATCTACGAGTAGAACCTAGGCGAGAAGCTGCCTAGTTTGTCCCGTGACTCTTTTTTGGCCTCTATAAATTTAAGTCCAAGTCAGGTAAAAAAGAGGGATCTACGTCCAACTTCATTCTTGAAGTTACTGCTAGCATAAGAAAGGCGCTTCTAACCAAAACTCGAGTATTCATTAACTGGACTTCCTGCCAAGTGAGGGACTTCACACGTGTGACCAGCAGAGCCCTGAACTAAAGCTAAGCCTGAATGTAAAAAAGGCTAAGGAAGGAACACGGGTGGGTTTTAGTCAGTACGAGACTGACACTTCCTTCCGCTCCACCCAGAGCGGGAGGGGTCATTTGATGATTTCCCACCCTCAAAAAAAAAAGCCTGAATTTAAATAAACTGTTAACATACAAATACGAATATTTTCATTCAAAGGTGAGTTTTTACGATGAACGCTTACAAAACTTTACTGGGCAAAATAAATCATGTTAGCCTAGCGGTAGAGCAATGTCACAACACTATCCTCTTTACGCAATTACTGTCCCATTGATCTCGTGGTCCCAAGCGCGACTGCAGAGCCTGGGTCCTGGGTTCGATTCCCAAAATAGAGTAAAGTGTTATTGGGGTTTTCCTTAGGTATTTCTCTGTAACAGCCCGGAGTTCGGCAGTTAGCAGTGACGCTGTTGGTCCTACGCCTGATCTCTCTCCGGTCGTGTCGGATTGCCGTCCCATCGGACTATGAGAGTACTCAACACAGTCATCATCATCTGCCTAGCCTTTCCCAACTATGTAACCGGATGCAGCTGAATACCAGTATTTTACATGGAGCGACTGCCTATCTGACCTCCACAACCCAGTTACTGGGTTGGTTACTCAATACAGTGTTTATTTAATACAGTCCTCCAACATAAGATATACACATGATTTCACATTTACTCATAAATTGATACTCCTTTAACCTTTTGACCGCCACAGTCATGGATAGATGACAAACCAAAATATACCCAGCACGCCACGGTTCGACTACATGACAGACTTTGACGTCGAGGGCACGTTTTTGATTTTTTGACGTGTTGCTGTCAAAAGGTTAATGAGGGATATAGTGTTTTAATATACGTTTTAGAACTATACAAAAAAGATGCAAATAAAACAAGATCGCTTACAAAATTGATGAAAGATGAGAAGATAAACGATTGAGGGCGATTGAGAGTGATGGAAGAGTGAGTGTATAGAGGTATGAAGAACAGGCTGTAAAGTTCACTCATACTCTATAGAAAAGGAAGGATCCTCCGACCAGACGGGCGTTGTGTCTGGCGGGCATCTGCCCGATGATTCATGTCGTGCCGTTGTATCTATGCTAGTTGCGCGTTAAACTGTGCTTGCGAGATGCAGGATTTTGAGTGACGTCAGTAGGACGCGGTGTTCTCATGTGGCGTTGTGGATACCGCTACAAGTGCATCTGTGTCTACGCATACACTTGTGTACTATAGGTAGTATCTCTCGCGTAGATGAGCAATAATCCACAGAATCGACCGCTATCGCCAAAATTCAGTCTGGAGGACTATTTTAGTCTTCTTACTCTGCTTCTTTCTCTCTTCTTCTTCTTATTTTACTTTTCTTAATCTGGAATAAAAATCAAAATTGCCAGAGCTACACATTTAAATCGTCTCCACAAGGTGATATTTGAAATTAATTTATTATTTAACAAATCATGGTTGCAGAAAATGTCTTTTCTTATTATTTTATACTAGCTGCGCCCCGCGTTTCACCTGCGTAAGTGTCAATCCCGTAGGAATATCTGGATAAAAACTATCCTATTTCCTTGCCCGGGATGCAGTCTATCTCTCTGCCAAATTTTATCGAAATCCATTCATCCATACAGACAGACACAGTTACTTTGGAATTTATAATATGAGTATGGATTATGGTTGGCGGATAAGCTTTCTCTTAATAGCAACTGGCAGTCAGAAATGGTGTGATAAGGTAGTAAGGTGAGGTAAGGTATGGTAAGGTACTTATTCTAAAGTATGGTAAACTAATATGGTTCTTCTCCATAGGTACCTACTAAGCTTTGGAATGAGCAACTAGCCTAATTTTAAGTGTTCCGTACCTCAAAGGAGAAAACGGAACCCTTATAGGATCACTTTGTTGTCCGTCCGTCTGTCTATCAAGACCCTTTATCTCGGGAACATGTGGAGGTATCGAGTTGAAATTAAAACCACATACTCAGATCTACAGTCCTTTAAAGCTGTGAAAAAAATCAAACTTCTATGTTAACGTAAATAAAAGATACGGCCGTTTATGCCGCAAAAATCGTATATTTCGACACTCTAAGGAAATCATTTTAAATATATACTTCCCGTTGACCTACGATCATAAAATTTGGCAAATAGCAATGTCATATAGCACAAGTACAGGAAAAAATCTGAAAACTGTAATTTTGTACCCTCGGTGCGCGAGTCCGACTCGCACTTGTTTCTGACTGACCGACTTCTTGACAATTCAAAAGTGCCTGTAAATGGTTTAATTGAAATAAATGCTTTGAGTTTGAGGGTAAAGTATGGTACGGTACGAGTAAGATATAATGAAAGTCAGGTATGGTAAGGTTTTGTAAGGTAGGTATGCCATGGCTAATTTTATCATAATTCGTTTAAGGTAAAGAAATAAATGGTATGGCATCAAATTAACATTCACGACTGTAGGTAATGCCTCGTCAGGCTCACACTGATCGAATACGATGAGTCACTAAAATGCGATGCAGCATCGACGCAGTCGCTCAGTTGCGTGATGTTTTGAAATGCGGCTGTTCAACGATTAGCCGGATTGAATGCAGCTGAAAAAAAACCGCCGGAATGTATTCCCCGCCATACGTTATTCAACACGGCTAGCCATCTATACATATAATAAAATCGTAGGAAAGTCAAAACTGTACATTGAATATTTTTTTAAAAGAATACTTGGGGCGTGATCTACAATCGATACCGAAGCCAAAAATATAGTTTTTAGAATTTTTGTCTGTTTGTCTGTTTATCTGTTTGTCTGTATGTATGTCCGGGATAAACTCAAAAAGTACTGCATGGATTTTCTTCAAATTTTGCATGAATATTACTAAGAGGTCGGGTCAACATATAGGCTACATATTATCACGCTATCACCTACGGGGGAGGAGCTGTAAATCTTTATTTTTCTTACGCATTCTGTGACAGCGTGTAATCTAACGACGCATATTTAAATGTTGTTTTTGAGTAAGCCATGCTATTATCTAGCTTTACACTATAAAAACTACGCCATTTAAGTAACTTGGACAGAGAAATATAGTTTAATGAATGTTAGTAGTATAAAGACAATTTTGAAGCAGCGCCATCTATGAGATTTCATTAAAATCAAATCAAGTTACATGTCAACACTTTTTGGAAATGAATAATTTAAATTTGATCATGTTGGCGAGGTTAGTAGTTAGTTATTCTTAAAATTCATAGATGGTAATGTGCATTTTCTTCATATAAGTTGTATCGTATAGTTCGTTTTGACAAATTTAAGTTCCAACAAAACCCTCAAAATCTTGAGCAGAGGAAGACAATTTAAGAAAAATGCGGTGTTAAGTATTACAAAAAGTTAAGTTCATTGATGATGATCATTTCTTCATCAATTTCATGTTGTTAGTACAAAATAAACATTGACTGTTAATACTTTTGTTCGTTATTTATCTGTGTGATTATTGCTTGGTAATTAATATATTTTCATGTCGTATACCTAACTAGCTGCTGCCCGCGACATCGTCTGCGTGAAGGCTCTACAGCACCAAAAATACCTAAGATGCCAGTGTCGCTATAGCATTTTAAGTAAACAACTTTTAAAATAGCATTAGAGCACCTACTCAATGGTGACCAAAATTGTGATGAAACCCTCGCAGAGGCGAGCGTCAGTGACAGTCCCAGCCGCATGAGTCATCTGTTTGCCGTCATCTTGGTGTATTGTGGAGTCGCGAACCCAGTAGCTTTGTGGGAGAAGTATCGCCATCATCTGTCTAAAGATTTTCTACGAGCATTGAGGCGTGCTACTGGAGACGAAGTCGAAGTAACTGATGAACGCGTGATGAACACCTGTCTCAGTTCACTTCAAGATGTGGTCATTTCTATCGGCGGCAATTCACTGATCGAATATGGGTTACCAGCTCTCCAATCAACACCGCATCAAGACCTTGGAAATCGGGAGTATAACGCTAAGACAAATTACGATCCGGGCGAAATGACCACCGTACGAAATGACCATGTCGCTTTGTTCTCTTCAGAGCAAAAATAAATTAATGACACCGTCCTTGAAAGCGTTGGGCAAAACCAGGGTAAAATGTTTTTCTTGGATGCTTCTGGTGGAACAGGAAAAACATTTGTTACCACTGGCATGCTTGCAGAGGTCAGGAGGCAAGGCAAAATTGCTATTGCTGTAGCGTCGTCGGGAATCGCTGCCACACTGCTATCGGGTGGCAAGACAGCACATGCCATGTTTAAAATTTCTATTTATTTAGAGAGCGCCGAAACGCCTGTTTGTGGTGTGTCACGTAACAGCAATAAGGGACACGTGCTCAAGGATTTCTCTCTGATCGTATGGGATGAGTGTACGATGGCCAATAGGAAGGCAGTTGAGCCCTGCCGGACATCCGCAGGAACGACATTTGATGGGTGGTGTCACGGTTCTGTTTAGTGGCGATTTCCGGCAAACGCTTCCCGTGGTGACGCGGGGATCGAGGGCTGACGAGGTGCATGCTTCGTTGAAACGATCTTCGTTGTGGTCACGAGTTCGTACGCTGCGCTTGACCATTAATATGAGAATATTAATGGTCAAGCGCAGCGTACGAGCACGTGCTCAAGAATTCTCCGATGTCCTTCTAAGTCTTGGCGAAGGCACTCTACCAGAAGAGACAGGTGGACAGGTGGTGCTCTCGGTAGAGTGGTATCCAGCTTAGAAGAACTCATTCGCTATTTGTACGGGGACATCAGTCGTATACCGCACCAGCAGAATTCTTGGGTGTGTGAGCGGGCCATTTTGACGCCCAAAAATGATCAGGCTGCAGCAATTAACGAATGCATTCTCTCGGAAATTGAGGGGAATGAAGTGGTCTACACCTCGATAAACACTGTTGTCGAGCAAGATGACGCCACACATTATCCCGTGGAATTTCTGAACTGCCTGTCAGCAAGTGGACTTCCAGCGCATACTATCAAGCTGAAGTCGGTGTCCCGATTATGCTTCTTCGGAACCTATCTCCTCCGAAGTTGTGTAACGGGACCCGCCTTAAAGTCATCTCGCTCCACAGACACACAACCATAAGAATTTCCGCCTAAATGGTGATTTAGGCGGAAATTCTTATGGGTTGTGGCGTCGGCGAGGCAGTATTTATACCACGCATTCCCCTCATATCTCATAACTTCCCGTTCCAGTTCAAGCGCGTACAGTTCCCCGTGAGTGTTTGCTTCGCGATGACCATCAATAAGTCGCAGGGGCAGCACTGAAGGCAGCGGGTGTCTACCTCAGGACGAGTTGCTTCTCACACGGGCAACTGTACGTCGCTTGCTCCCGCGTCACCAGTCCTGACTCTCTTTACATTTTGGCTCCTGGCAGCATAACTACCAACGTAGTTTATAGGGAAGTGTTGTAAGGTATGATACCTTTGTACGTATTTTTACTCTTTTGTGTCCTGGAATGTATTCCTGCATTATTTTCTCTATTTCTTTCAGTCACATCTTATGACTAAACTCAGCAGAATTCCCATATAACTCTCTTCACTTGCTTCGCTTGCAAAAAAAATAATTTTAAATCTAATTTTAAAAGTTGTTAACTTATAATGCTATAGCGACACTGGCATCTTAGGTATTTTTGGTGCTGTAGAGCCTTCACGCAGACGACGTCGCGGGCAGCAGCTAGTAATGTAATACAGCGAGACATCAGCCGCCTCTTTGACAGGTTTTCGTTCCGATTCTTAACACTCGTGGCGCTGCGTGACATAACAACAACAATGCCGTCGGATACAGAACTACGTCGACATAGGATGCAAGAGCAAGCGAAGGGCACCCCGAGATTGGTTAGGTTACTTTAAACCCTGTACACAGAAATAGGAGCCCCGCGAAGCGGGGCTACGTCGACATAGGATGCAAGAGCGAGCGAAGGGCACCTCGAGGTTCGGTTTGGTTACAATCTAAGTAGTAGTACAGTGCGTCTAAACGTGGCCCACCTTATTGAAGAATGTATCCTAATGACAATCCGGCTAATCGTTGAACCGCCGCATTTCTATGTTATGGGTTTGGTTTCCGCACTTAGTCCTTCAGTGGACCATTGTGCGTGGGCCATGGCGGCCGTCGGTGGTTATTCCAACCAGCCCACCTCCCTCCAGAAGCTGATCAAATCTCCTGGTCTGTCAAGAACATCTGTGTACGATCTGGGTGTCCCGAGGGTTTCTGACCTTATCTGGGTGACGCCTGTGCACTCAAAGAGCACATGCACAATGGTTTCATCAATGGAACCCCTTTTGGCCACCCACCGCATTTCAAAACGGCCCTGTTTTTGATAACGGTTAGCCGTAATGTAATATGGCGGATACAATCAATACTATCCAACAGACAATCCGACTGCGACATTTCTATCGAGACCGGATGCAAAGAGTCCTCACAACGCCATACAGCATGCATTAGCCAAATCTTCGATCACCAGTGATAAGAGTATCGTGATTGCTATGGCCCTGAATTAAACATGTTTCATATTGAGTACGTCACTATGACGCGACCGTAGTGTCTAGCGCCCCGCAACAATGTTACTTGACCACTTTAGCCAGTCTTCAGTCCACTCAGAAGTGTGATGTTGTGTAGAATATAGTTTAATAATAACATACTTTTAGGTACTATGTTTAACTTGAAATCAATGCTTAATAGAATATGAAAAAAAGATTAAATTCAATAAAACAGTGTTTTAATCTAATAATTTTTTTGTGACTTGTGTTTAATTATCTTCTTAGAAATAACAAAGGTGAGTTTTGTGATCATAATACTATTTTTGTCTCAACGATCAAATGTATTTCCTTTTAAAACCTGTATTTTTTGTATCATTGAATGTCATTCAACATCATTATATCTTTGTTATTCATTCGTTTTTAACTGATGCTATTAAAAAGCTTATTCACTGGATTTGTATTTTATATTTGTAGTGCTGGACCCTGCTTGTAATTAGAGCATTTCTCGAAAAAATATTCATATAACACCGCTATCAGGTGCTTACTACCGAAATTTTAATGACGTGTACTTATGCACATTACTGCACACATGTTGCACTTTAACAGAAATTTTATCCATTTCAGGGCTACTTTGACCGATACATCGAAATAGACTTTAAAATACTAGAAGATGCAGAGGAAATCAGCCCTAGTCTAGACGAATCTTACGGAAGACGCAAAGTTGTATATACTGAACTGATAGTTCATGAACAACTGGATAAGTCTGGCCCTAGCATGTGGCTATATTACGGGCTGAAAAGTCTTCCCTCAGGTACATCTGTGGAGGAACCTTGCTGTCTAAGACGTTTGTTGTGACAGGTAAATAATGTGGCATTTTTTCTTGCGATAATAATCTCTTAAAATATAAGAAATTATCTTCTCTCTGTGACTTGGTCCATTGAACTACTAGTGCTTGCTGTGACATTCTGGCTACTCATTGGTTATTTGAGTTTGTAACACATTTTTTTTGAGTAGTATAAGTATCATGGACAAAGGGCCTTATACAAACTAGATTTGACGTTGTTTTTCTAGATGTTTGAAATAATTTATTCATCCTTATTTTTACCGTCTGGAAAAAATCAGGGAATAATAGGAGAACGGAATAGGAGCCTGTTTTGGTGCAGACGGTACAAAAAGGCAGCTGGGATACTAAATAATGGCAAAACCGACGCGCGGGCTCGCGAAAGATGGAAGGATGGGAGGGTGGTAGGATGAATGGGTGGGATGGGAATGGAACACCTTTGCCAAGGAGCGGGACAGCGTTAGGCTAATTAAAAAAAAAACTAGATGTTAAGTGCTTAACGGATACAGTGCCTGAGGAAGCTGCACGGTGCGGGAGGGATGTGGGGACGTGTCGCGGGAGGTCTGTCATCGCCTGCCTTCAAGCGTCAACAGGTCGTAGGTTCGAACCCAGACAGGCGCTTTCCTTTGTGTAAATTATTTCATCACCACTGCTCTCAAAACGGTGAAGGAAGACATCGTGAGGAAACCGGCATGTCCTAGAACCAAAAATTCGAAGACATGTGACAACTACCAACCCGCACTGGGCCCGCGTGGTGGATTACGGCCCTTTCCCTCTCACCGAGAGGAGGCCTGTGTCCCAGCAATGGGAACACCATAGGCTGATTATGCGCCGCACAGCTGTCTCAAGCACCGTTTAAGCCAAACAGTAGGTCTGTAATCACGATTTTGACACGTTAAGGCTCCTTCAAAGAGGCGCGACACGCGATAAAATCGCGTCACAAAGCGACACAAAGGCACCGCCAGTCGCGCAACCGCGCACGCGATTATATCGCGTGTCGCGGCTGTTTGTAGGAGCCTTTATCATTCTGTATTGTGATTTTACTAAACAAGTAATGAGTCATTGGTACTGATGAAGTTCTTCAAAAAGGTCAGGTGCGGGGTACTCGCAACCGGCGTGCGTGTATGACTAGATGTATGAACGTAAACGAGGCAAAAGGAGTCTTTAAGGATCGTAGCAGTTGGCGTTCTTTAACCCTTTAACCGCTTGTGTCGGATTTATGTGACACATATTTGTGTGCCCCTACCGCTCGTGTCGTATTTCTGCGACAGAGAACATGCATGATTTTTTCGTTCTATTCAACGATTGCTCCTCCTTATTTGTTGTAGGTATTATTTTATCGATTTAAGAAATCAGCTGCATCCGGTTTGACTGGAAGCCGACCCCAACATGGTTGGGAAAAGGCTAGGCAGATAATGATGATTATTTTATAGATTTGTAGCTGCGGGCCGCAGCCGCAGCCGCTAGGGGCACGGCAATTGATATTTAGCCAAGCGCTTAAAAGGTTAATGTCTCTACCTTCTGTGTAGTTCTACCCCCATGGGAAGAGAAGGGTTGAGTTTATGTATGTGTGTATGTATGAGTCAGTGTGTGAGTAATCACTCTAATTGCGTAACACACTATCGATCTCAATCTTGAGAGGCCCGTGGCTAAATAATAACAGTCGCACAGGTCGATCGATCAGGTTAAGCTACGCTTGCCGCGGTTGGTCTGTGGATGGGTGACCATCTTTACATACCGTGACCCCTCCGTGCCTCGGAATGCACGTTAAGACGTTGGTCCCGGCTGTCATTCGTGGATCTTTGACAGTCGTTACGGGTAGTCGGAACCCCGAAAGTCTGACAACCGGTCTTACCAAAGGGTATCGTATTACCCAGTAACTGGGTTGTGGAGGTCAGATAGGCAGTCGCTCCATGTAAAATACTGGTATTCAGCTGCATCCGGTTTGACTGGACGCCGACCCTAACATAGTTGGGAAAAGGCTAGGCAGATGATGACTATCGATCTCAATCTGAATTATTTTGAAGCATACTGTTAATCCATTGCTTCATATTTTCGAAAAAATTTTCAGCGCAACAGCGTAAATAACGCAATTAATATTGTTGAACTCTCAAAATGAAACCTATTGTTACTGATAGTGTGTTACTGCAATTACCCCGCAGCTCACAGAATGTAAATTAAATTGAATTTCATAAAAATAATAAATTATACAATTAAATTGGAAACAAAAATTAAATTGGTTTGATTTGGTCTAGACCTTAATATAACCAGTCTTGAAATGTCTTGGAAGTGTGATGTTGTTTGGAACATCGTTTAATACATTATTATAACTTTATTGCAATGCGAACTAGATTTAAAAAAACATACTTAACGTAAGTCAAACAGTAGGTATGTTACATAATGCTTACCGACCTCATTTCAAGTTTTTAAAATATGATTGACGTGTTATAGTGTTTGTACAGACGCCAGCACATCAAGCTACCCGAAACTGTCAAATTTTCCCAATCAACTTTGAACCTAAAGCTTTAGCGATAAAGTTGAATATCTATTAAAGAAATTTGACAGTTTGTAGTAGCTTGATGTTCTGGCGTCTGTACAGTCACGAGCACTAATATGTCAACACTTGGCAACTTTCAATTGCGATTTTTTCGTGAAATAACGAAAGCAACTTTGAAATACGACACTTTACACAAACCTATGGGTTCGAAAATACGTTGTTCGTAATAACATAATATTTCATTAAAAACTAAAGGAGAAAATCGTCTTTGATTAAAGCCAAGTGTATACATACTTATGCTCGTGACTGTACAAACCAACTTAGGGCTAATTTTTCATTCGATAAATAATTTTTATAATTCGTGGAATAAAATTGACGTCTGACAGATTTTGTATGGGAGAACTGTCAAAATTTTTAAATTATTCCTCGGATAAATTTGTCTAGCGTTAGAAAAATCAGCCCTTACAGAAATAAAATCATTTATAATTTACTAGCTACGCCCCGCGGTTTCACCCTCGTAAATGTCGATCCCGTGGGAATATCGGGATAAAAAGTAGCCTATATGTTAATCCAGGGTGTGAGCAAAATTGTGTATGGAGTTAATACAAAATTCTATCAAAATTGGTTCCTCCGTTTGAGCGTGAAGAAGTAACAAACATATAAACACACCCCCACACACACACACACACCCACACTCACAAACTTTCGCCTTTATAATATTAGTGCGATTTGAATAAATCTTGGTTTCTAATAACTTTCGATTTTAAAAAGGTATTTTGTGATATTGCATTTCTTTAGTTTTGTTCTCATATTTTGTTCTCATATGTGTGGTGTCACACGAATGGATAGAATAAGAAATGAGTACATAAGAGGAAGTTTGAAAGTGGCACCGGTAACTGAAAAGTTGCGTGGGAATCGGTTGTCATGATATGGGCATGATGTGTTACGTAGAAATGAGGAAAATGTCGTGAGGAGAGTTTTGAGTATGGACGTCGATGGCTATAAGAGTAGGGGAAGACCAAAGAAACGATGGATGGAATGTGTGAATGATGATATGGTTAGAAAGGGGGTGACTACCGAGATGACGACTAATAGAGAAGTATGGAAGAAAAAGACATGTTGCGCCGACCCCAAATAAATTGGGATAAGGGCAGGAGAATGATGAGAATGATGATTTCTGTCTCAAGAATTGTGATTACCGATCGTCTTGTTTTTCCTCTTATAACTCGATAAACTTGTTCTATTGAATAAAAAGTTTAATGGTTATCATTTATTCGTTTGAAATGCCACGTTCTAGTGTAACCCGCGGAGTTGTTACGTTTTTTGCAATTTGCAGGTCACTATCAGTTTTTATGTTGAACGAAATAATGTTTCTTGACCATAACAATAGGTGTTCAAATTAAAATATAATAATTTAAATAATCAGAACAACTCTCATGAAATAATTAGTGCATTTTCCATCTATACTATAATAATGGTCTGTGTGGTGCCGGACTTAAAGAATAGCACCACCCCTTACTTCCCGTGGGTGTCGTAAAAGGCGACTAAGGGTCGTACCGGAGAATGGGCAGCAGCGTTCTCTATGTATTCCATACCATACTGTGATCGCCAACCCGCCTGCCAAGCGTGGCGATTATGGCAAACCCTCCCAAAATTGGAGGAGGCCTATGTCCAGCAGTGGACGTCTATCGGCTGAAACGACGACGACAATAATAATTAATAATCCTACAAGTCCTACTAATTCCGAATATAATCACACTAATATTATAAAGGCGAAAGTTTGTGACCGTGTGTGTGTGTGTGTTTATATGTTTGTTACTTCTTCACGCTAAAACGGCTGGATCAATTTTGAAATAAAATTGTATGGAGGTAGCTGACACCCTGGATTAACATAAATAGCCTACTTTTTATCCCGATATTCCCACGGGATCGACATTTACGCGGGTGAAACCGCGGGGCGCAGCTAGTAATGTGTAAATTCAAATTCAAAGCATTTATTTCAATTAGACCTTGTACAGGCACTTTTGAATTGTCCAAATTAAATAGTCTGTCAGTTAGTCCGAAAGTTGAAGCTAGTTGCCCATTCCAAAACGTAGATCTCTATGGAGAAGAACGGGCAAGAAACTCCATGGACACTCTTTTAAATCAAGATATTACAAAATCCTGAGTACATTATTGTTGTTGCTTCTATATGTGAGAACAATGTAAAAAAAAAAGACACAAAGAAGAAATAATTCAAAATATAAGATTAAAAATAAGCATTGGCAGTTAAGAGATGACCAGTCTCAACCGACGGCGCCCGTTCACGAACATTACGCGTGGATCAGCACCATCCAGCTCAACCAGTTTGTAGGGAACTGAATGATCCAACACACGCGCCACCATCGGTGAGAGATTTAAGTGAGCATGACAAGTTCACAACTGCCATGCTCTTTCAAGTCAACATAAAAAAAAATCATAATAAACGGAAACATGGTTCTTACATTTACAAAATTAAAAAATGCTTCTAAATTATACAAAACTATAGTTTGCAATTTATTTAAGAGGTTAATAGAATATAAAAAAATTATAAAAAACAATTATATGAACTCATATAACTTGTCAGTAAACTAATTCTGGAGAAAGAACATAAACATTGTCTTGAGTTAATCAGGGCGACCAACTATTCTTATCGTATTACATTACATTATATAATATATTATTTATTGTATTACATTATATAATATATAATGTAATACAATATAATATATATAATATAATATAATAAGATTATAAATGCGAAAGTTTGTAAAGATGGATGGATGGATGTTTGTTACTCTTTCACGCAAAAACTACTGAACGGATTTGGATGAAATTTGGCACACAAATAGTTTATTACCAGAATTAACACATAGGCTAATTTTTATCCCGATATTACCACGGGATCGAAACTTACGCGGGTGAAACTGCGCGGCGCTGCTAGTAATATTATAAACAGGTAAAAGTTTGTTTGTAAGTTTGTATGTCGGAGGTAATCTCTGGAACTATGAGTCGGATTTGAAAAATTAATTTTGCGTTTGATAGCCTAATTCTTGAGGAAGACTATATGCTATCTAACATCACGCTATAACCCTTAGGAGCCAAGCAGAAAGAAAGAACGCTAAGCAAAAATGTACGGAGGTGGTGATTCGGTTGCCGAAATTTCACGCAGACGAAGTCACAGGCAGAAGCTAGTCTATTATAACTTGAAATGACTAATTACGTACAGACGCTAGCACATCAAGCTACCCGAAACTGTAAAATTTTCCCAATCAACTTTGAACCTTATGCTTTAGGAATAAAGTTGAAAATCTGTTAAAGAAATTTGACAGATTGTAGTAGCTTGATGTGCTGGCGTCTGTACATATACACATTTCTTAATTAACTTATTTATTTAGATCGCTGTCTGTGTGGTGCCGGACTTAAAGAATAGCACCACCCCATACTTCCCGTGGGTGTTGTAAAAGGCGACTAAGGGAGACCGGAGAATGGGCAGCAGCGTTCTCTATGCATTACACCATCATACCATACTGCGATCGCCAACCCGCCTGCCAAGCGTGGCGATTATGGCAAACCCCCCCCAAAATTGGGGAAGGCATATGTCCAGCAGTGGACGTCTTTCGGCTGAAATGATGATTTAGATCGCCAACACAGGCACAATTACATGCAAGCTAACCTAAACAGGGTCAAATACAAGTTTGCGCTTCCAATATCTAATTATAGGAGATCACATCATTCACTTATTATCTAGGTAGGTACAGACGCCAGCACATCAATCTACCCAAAACTGTCAAATATTCCCAATCAACTTTGAACGTTACGCTTTAGCAATAAAGTTGAAAGTCTATTAAAGAAATTTGACAGATTGTAGTACAGTCTGTACAACCACTTAGAAATCATTAATCACATAATATACACAACACATACCTACTATTATTGATTTGTAAGATTAAATCTATATTTATGTGGATATATGTATATGTATTAATGTGTCATGCTCTGCAGCAGAGCCACCATCCTAGATACCGATCAATTATATCTTAAAATGATGTACGTCAAACGTACATAATGTACGTATTACCGTTATCGCTGTACGTGCATTAGATAATGATAAAATAGACATTGATTGTGGCTCTGCTGCAGAGCATACTCCCCAGCAGAGCCACAAAGTACATGTACTCAGGAAAGATAAACGCCACTGTTTTTTAATAAAAACTGATGTGCGAATTGTGTTTATTGCGTACGTATTGAAAAATATCATTATTAGACAGCGGTTTAATTTATTTTAGCTTATTAAAATTTTCATAGTAAGCGCCTGATTATTTTGTGTCAGCAAAAGTTTTTGTAGACAATCTGTCACAGGCAATCTGTTACCGTCAGGATGGCTGGACCAAACGAGTATGTACGAAATTGTACGCTAAATTAAAAAAAAGTACTATTAAGACTTCGCAGAAAACATGCCCAACGTGTCACCGCCAGGAAGTATTCTTTCTAGCGACGCTATATATTTCACTAAGTAGTATTCCACTTTTAGACTTTGTTATGAGCCAAGAAAAATGTACGGAAAATGTACAAAATTGTACGCTAATTTTAAAAAAAAAGTACTATAAAGACATATATATATTAATTAGGTAATAAAACATTCGATTGTCCGGATCAACTCAGGATGGATGAAATGGCGACAGGTCACAGGAACAACTTGCGACCCACGGATGCCCCTCAAGTAAAAGGGGAAAATTTATAAGTCCGTGATACGGAACATTGAACATTGTAATTAATTTCCATCTGCTGATATATAGACGTTGGAGAGCATAATTTGGAAAGTGATCCGATGTCGTCTAGCGTCCGTAGCTGGCTGCGTTTCGGTGACCTCTTTGGAAAAATCGAAGGTTTTGTTTGTGCAATTATGTACAAATGGACGAAGTTATGATGTCGAACAATTACCGGAGATTTATTGTGAATGACGGCACGGTTGACATGTGTCGAGCATGCCACCGGCCGGGGGAATCCATCAGGCATGTCATCTCCGGGTGTTCTCGTCAAGCTAACGGAGAGTACTTACATAGACACAACCTTGTAGCTAAGATAATAAATCAGCAGCTTGCTTTGAAATACAGCCTTGTGGAATCGGAGGTGCCGTTCTACAGGTATGTGCCCCACCCAGTTCTCGAAAATGGTAATATCACATTGTACTGGAATCGATCCATCATCACTGACGACTATTGTTGAAAATAAGCCTGATATAGTGATGGTGAAACTGGTGGATCGATCAGAGCGGCGCGCAATGATGAGAACCTCGTAAAAGCCGAGAAAGATAAACAGATCAAGTATCTTGACTTGGCTCGCGAGGTTGTCGACATGTGGGATGTGGACTCGGCGATCATTGTGCCGATAGTCGTGACAGCCAATGGGTTAATAGCCAAGAGCCTCGACCAACACATAAGGAAGTTCTCGTTGGGCAGCTGGATTAAGGGCTTAATTCAGAAAGCCGCAGTTCTGGACACGGCCCGCATAGTTAGGAGTTTCCTCTCTCTGGAGCCCTGACCGCCGCTCCGGTTGCTTGGACGTGGACCCTTTTCCTGATACAAATGGGCTACTATTTTTTATATTTTTAAATGTTTTTATATTTTTTATATCCTAATATTTATAAATATAATTTATTTGTATATAATGAAATAAAGGAAATAATAATAATAATTCATAATGAGCGCAATGACTGGCAATCTGCCAGTCTTCTGGGCACGTTTCCGGATGACAGCGATGCGGACGAGGACTTCGACGCCTAAGTGTCCTTTGTGTTTGTATTTATTTGTTTAATATCTAGTGTAAATAGTTAGTTAAGTCATTTTCTCTAAATAACCTTTAAATTAAAAACCTAACCCTTAACCTTTTAATTTCCGTGCCTCGGAAAGCACGTTAAGCCGTTAAGCACGTTGGTCCCGGCTGTCATTCGTGGATCTTTGACAGTCGTTACGGGTAGTCAGAAGCCCGAAAGTCCTGACAACCAGTCTTACCAAGGGGTATCATATTACCCAGTAGCTGGGTTGTGGCGGTCAGACAGGCAGTCGCTCCATGTAAAATACTGGTATTCAGCTGCATCCGGTTATACTGGAAGCCGACCCCAACATAGTTGGGAAAAGGCTCGGCAGATGATGATGAACCTTTAAATTAAACCTATTTAAATTTGTCTATTAATGTAGACTAAAGAAAAGTAATGCAGTTTTCTTTTCGCAAATAAACATTATCTATCTTATCTTTTTTGTTTTTATATTAATTGAAAGTCAGATTGTCTACAAAAACTTTTGACAAAATAATCAGGCACTTACTATGAAAATTTTAGTATTTCATTATATGCACATTCGAAAAATAAATCTAGTAATACTATGTAATAAATAACATGCTAATTTTTGTCGATCATTTATTATTATTTTATTTATGATTGTGAGAAAAAAGTCTTAGTGGTCAGCCATTCTGGCATCAGGTTGGCTAATCACTTTCATTGCAAATAGGTAGTAAATATTTACATTAACAACGCAGTTAATACAACGCTAAAACTATAAGAACTTGAAAGTGATTACCCAACCTGATGTCAGAATGGCTGACCACTTTATTTCTTTGATATGTTTCTTAACGCAAGTTTGGTCCAGCCATCCTGACGGTAACAGATTGTCTACAAAAACTTTTGCTGACACAAAATAATCAGGCGCTTACTATGAAAATTTTAATAAGCTAAAATAAATTAAACCACTGTCTAATAATGACATTTTTCAACACGTACGCAATAAACACAATTCGTACATCAGTTTTTATTAAAAAACAGTGGCGTTTATCTTTCCTGAGTACATGTACTTTGTGGCTCTGCTGGGGAGTATGCTCTGCAGCAGAGCCACAATCAATGTCTATTTTTATCATTATCTAGTGCACGTACAGCGATAACGGTAATACGTACATTATGTACGTTTGACGTACATCATTTTAAGATATAATTGATCGGTTTCTAGGATGGTGGGTCTGCTGCGAAATTTGGAGGTTGTGTTCTTTGTGAAGAGTAGGTATCCACTAAGAAAGGGTTTTTGAAATTCCACCCCTAAGAGGGTGAATGGAGGGAGGGTCAAATTTCACGCGGATGAAGTCGCGGGCAGAAGCTAGAATATTATTATGTCATGTCATTAAGAGCTGATTTTTCTAACGCCAGATATTTCTATCAGAGGAATAATTTTAAATTTTTGTCAGTTCTTCCATACAAAATCTACGAATGAAAATTATCTGCCTATTGAAAAATCAGCCCTTATTTAAATAGTTGACAAGGGTTTTTTAATTTATTTTATTTAGTTCTTTGTGTGTGTTTTGTGGTATGTGCTTCCGTAAGGTATAAAGAGCTAAAATTAAGCATACGCTACCGTCTGTCTGTCTCAGTGAACTATGTATCTTCAGTTCTGTACTCTAAAATCTATTATATAAAAATCTTAAATTCATTCAGTGACATACAGATTTACACACAACGTGCTGCTAAAATGGCGACATCAATTTAACACACGGGGCTAGTAGCCAGTAATCATGATAATTATTATTATAACAACACAAAATAA
This sequence comes from Mesoligia furuncula, assembly GCA_916614155.1. Lineage (NCBI taxonomy): Eukaryota > Metazoa > Arthropoda > Insecta > Lepidoptera > Noctuidae > Mesoligia > Mesoligia furuncula. Next base: position 21,189,489 of record OU744814.1, on the reverse strand, counting down.
TTCCTAATTTGAAAACTACCGCCTGTGCCACTCGCCGTCATCGTCATAAGGAGAGCCTTATGACGGCGAGTGGCGCAGGCGGTAGTTTACGCGGTAGTAACGCGCAAGAGTAGGCATAGAGCTCTCTCTATGCCTACTCTTGCGCGTTATTCGTTTTAAGTTCAAATGATCAAATGAAATTAAAATATCATAAAACGAAAACGCGAAACCTTAAGCGTATGTTAAATTAATGTCGATATTAAGGAGTGTGAAAGTGAGCAGAAGGGAATCATTTTTTTTTTATTCTTGCCCTAAAGGGGTGAAGGGGTGTTCAAAAGGGGTGCGCCAAAGTTCACCTAAATTTTCAACTCCGATAATTGGAAATCCGAAAATGTTCTTCCTAAAAATTTTCATCCTAACAATCACAATTCCTAACTACTCGGTCTCTAATGTTCATATTCCGAAGCATTCAACTTCATAATGTCAGTAGCAATAAACATCTTTTATACTTTTATTTGTTTTCCTATATTTTCTCAACATAACCATCTTTTACACTATTATTCAAAGTCATCTCTTTTTTGTTTAGATTTATTTTTATAGATTTTTATTTTGTTTAGATTTTATTTATAGCGGTAACCAACATAATATACAAAAGTAACACACTTGTAATGACAACTTAGGATGCAAGAGCGAGCGAAGCGAGCTCGGGACTTGGGGCACCCCGACTCGGACAGGTTAGGTTCGAAGGCGATAAGGCCGCCCATTGTATACTTTGTAGTGTTTGATGTATCTTTTTCATGTTATGTATTTTTGTGGTGTACAATAAAGTATAGGTACCGTATGTAAATAAATAAGGGAATAAAGTTTTTATGGAAGTTCTTTCTTTGCCAATGGGAAATCTAGTTAGAGGTTACTGCTTCATCGGACGCGACGAAGTTCCGCTGATCACTTTCCTGCAAATTTCTCCCATCGAACTTTTCACTCTTTTTATTTGTTTTTTATCTGATACCGGTTCTGTGCTTCCTGTACCTTCGGCCTTCACGAGGTCGTCGGTCCACCTTTTGGGAGGCCTTTCAATGCTGTGTCTTCCGGTACGCGGTTACATAATCAGCCTACAATGTTCCCACTGCTGGGACACAGGCCTCCTCTCGGTGAGAGGGAGTGGGCCGTAATCCACCACGCGGGCCCAGTGCGGGTTGGCAGATGTCACATGTCTTCGAATTTTTGGTTCTAGGACATGCCGGTTTCCTCAAGATGTTTTCCTTCACCGTTTTGAGAGCAGTGGTGATGAAATAATTTACACAAAGTAAAGCGCCTGTCTGGGTTCGAACCTACGACCTACAACTCGTGAGTCGCGGCCGTTACCACTTGGCCACCACTGCTACACGGTCGCTACTCCAGAACCTTTTGGCCCCATCGGCCATCCGATCGAAGTGGAGATGCTTGGGGGAGGCCTATGTCCAGCAGTGGACGACTTTCGGCTGAAAATGATGATGATGATGTATCTATAGTATTTAGTTTCTCTAATTGAAACCTTGAATTCAAGAAAGTTTTTTTTTTTTATTTCACAAATGTTTGTTTGTCTATTTGGCCGATATGACCACATCAATATTAACTATGCGACAACTCATCCGAACTTGCGGATGATTCGTCGCCTTACAATTTTAAAAGGGTAATATTTCATCCGCGGATGAAATATTTTGCGGATGAGTAGTCAGTCACCTACGTAAGTCGTCTGTGTGCCTTTTAGTCTGTGCTAAATAAATGTATTTTATTTCTTTCCTTTCTTTATTTTTTCTACTAACCGGTCTTCAATTTATTTCCAGTGTATAACACCACCACATAAGCAATGATTTGGCTGCTTCTAATACTTTTAACACCAGCTGATGGACAAGCTCAGACTATTCTAGGAACGCTCACTGTTTGTGATGATACCCTAGATTTATCAGCTTTATTTGATAGAAAATTAAGCCCTAAAAACCAGTACACATTAACATATCTCGGAGATAGAGAAATTCAGGCTGAGTCAAAGATGATTTTGAAATTCGATTCGGAAGTTTCACTGATTTTGGTAAGTTACTTTTAAAATAAGAGCTTGTAATATTTGAATTTCGCCCTCATCTTCCCGACGCCATCTTTATATCCCGCTTGAATATCAAACTGATTCGTGTAGGGTGAAACTACACACTATTCATGGACGCATCTATGCTTGGTAATAAATTACCTATTATAGTCGGGGTACTTTAGGCAAACGAAACTCCAACTATTGTGCATGTAAACTGTATATTAATAAAAAGGTATGTATAAAGAACAGTATATGACATTTAACTTATACAGGGTTATTGGCAAAACATTAACAACCTCTTAAGAGGTCATTGTACACATCATTATGAACAACTTTTATTATGGGACCAAGCCTGAAATCGCGAAAAGAAATCAGCTGTTCCCTACATGTGTGTTCGTATAACTCGTCAAAATGTAGGGAATAGCTGATTTTTTTTCGTGATTTCAGGTTTGGTCTCATAGTAAAAGTTGTTCATAATGATGAGTACAATAACCTCTTAAAAGGTTGTTAATGTTTTACCAATAACCCTGTATATGTATAACATAATTATCTGTAATAGACGGCTCACGAGGCGCATGAGTCTGAACGCCGAGCGCGTGCGCAGTTACCGGGCGCTTATGAATCACTGGCCGTGACGCGGGGTGACATTGCTAGGGTTGTGCCGAACCGTAACTAGTCACGTAACCTAGCCCACACACGACGGACCCTAGAAGTGTGGGGAGTTGATAGGGGTCATCGCTACGATAGTAAAAATATTAAATAAAAAAAATATTTTGTTTCAGAAAGAACCAAGAACCGCTGTAATCTCGAAGTTAGCCGACGATTATCAATTCATTGTAACGTTTGCTGACAGAACTTCTTTTCTTCGCATTCAAGTCTTTGGTCCTCCTTCTGGATACAGTATACCTTACGTCCAAAGCGTTATCCTGAACGATCAGGAGCTTTGTAAAGAACCAAAAACTGTAAGTGAGGAGTAACTAACCAAAAACCTTTAAATCCATTTTGTATTTTTTTTTTTCAGAAAAAGATATTAACCTTATAGCATAGTGTGTTTCAACGTGATGTATTTCTTGGATTTTGGTTTTCGAAGCGGTTTGTCAGTATTGGATGTGTATTTCAACTTAGAGTTGCGAAATAAAAAAACTGGCCAAGTGCGAGTCGGACTCGCACACGAAGGGTTCCGTACCACAAGGCAAAAACGCCGAAAAAAACATGTTTGTTGTATGGGAGCCCCCCTTAAATATTTATTTTATTTTAATTTTATTATTTATTATTAATAAAGTTAAAATACAACTGAGTATTTTGTGAATATTTCAAGGGCCTACCTTTTACCATTTTTGATATCGAGCGAAAAAGGGCAAAAAAATCGCGTTTATTGTATGGGAGCCCCCCTTAAATATTTATTTTATTTTGTTTTTAGTATTTGTTGTTATAGCGGCAACAGAAATACATCATCTGTGAAAATTTCAACTGTCTAGCTATCGCGGTTCTTGAGATACAGCCTGGTGACAGACAGACAGACAGACGGACAGACGGACAGACAGCGAAGTCTTAGTAATAGGGTCCCGTTTTTACCCTTTGGGTACGGAACCCTAAAAATAATATCCTGGTTAATAACCGCTTTTGTTCCGTCACTCCTCAAGTGTACTTTCAAATCGAAAACAATATTGCTTCCAGAAGGTTTTTTTTAACCCCAAATATTTGCTTTCTTTCTCTAGAAGAGAATAGAGGTAAAGATACTTCTATACTTATTACTTATTTACTTATAATATTAGAGGTATTTATTTAATTGTTTATGTAGGGGGTAATCCCCGGAGCTAATGATCTAATTCTTAATTTTTTAGCAAGTTGGAAAGTAATAAGTACCTCTTAAAACAGAATAATTTGCATGCGCTGCCTAAACAGTTCTTATATATAGTTAAAAACAATGTATGGCCATCTGGTCCGCCTTAAATAATTCTACAAAAAAGTCCTGGACACCATATTTCTATCTTTTATATTTTATCTTTTAATAATATCTCTTTTATGTTTAAAAACTAAGTAAGTTAAGTATTTTTTCGAAATACGTTTGGATGAATAATATATCATTTTTAAATATAAAATAATAATAATAAGCGATAAGATTTTCCCCTTGCAGTATGTCGACTGGTCATATAGTTTTTTTATATAACGTTTATAGATAAGTCAGCTACAACATTTTTGGCGAAAGTGGAAATCGAAGTAAAAACATTCACAAATAAACGAAAAAATATTAGGATGAAAGGGAAGCGCCAGCTGTGGTGGCCCAGTGGTAACGGATCCGACTTACGAGTTGTAGGTCATGGGTTCGGACCCTGACAGGCGCTTTACTTTGTGTTAACTTATTTCATCACCACTGCTCTCAAAAACTGTAAAGGAAAACATCGTGAGGAAGCATAGGCATGTCCTAGAACAAAAAATTCTAAGACATCTGACATCTACCAGCCCGCACTGGGTCCGCGTGGTGGATTACGGCCCATTCCCTCTCACAGAGAGGAGGTCTGTATCCCAGCAGTGGGAACAGTATAAGCTGATTATTATGAAAGCGCCAGTCGATAATAACTCACAAAAAATTATAATGTGAAAACACCTACCGACTTTTAATTTTCAGTCTCCGTTCTAGTCTTATGGATGGAAAATCACAAACCGCACAGAAGTTCGCCCACTGCCAGGTCTTGGTGAAGGATGAGTGAAATGGCGTCATCCCATCCAATATAAAAATTACTAAAACTCTAAATGCCGCTAAAACATTCGCGAATACAACTTTCATTCATACCGCTGTAGCATAAATGCTTTGTTCAGACGTTTTATCCATTTGCCCATAGATGACGTTGTGCAAGTACCTAAGTATTTTTTCTGAATCGCGGTGTTAAGATTTTCCGCGGATTGATGTGCCTCATCATCATTCTCCTGCCCTTATCCCAATTTATTTGGGGTCGGCGCAACATGTCTTTTTCTTCCATACTTCTCTATTAGTCGTCATCTCGGTAGTCACCCCCTTTCTAACCATATCATCTTTCACACATTCCATCCATCGTTTCTTTGGTCTTCCCCTACTCTTATAGCCATCGACAGCCATACTCAAAACTCTCCTCACGACATTTTCCTCGTTTCTTCGGTAACACATGCCCATACATACCATGACAACCGATTCCCACGCAACATATCAGTTACCGGTGCCACTTTCAAACTTCCTCTTATGTACTCATTTCTTATTCTATCCATTCGTGTAACACCACACACCCCTTTTAGCATTCTCATCTCTGCTGCATTTGCCTTTCATTCTTCCCTTTTGTGACCCAACATTCTGATCCAAGACAGCAGGTCTAATCATGGTTTTATAAATCTTCCCCTTAAGTTTAAGGGGAATGAGGGAGTCATTGACTGGATTGTACCCGTGACCTGCCGCCATTTCATCCATCCAGTGTTAATTCTGTGCTTAACCGTCCGAACGTGCCTCTCGTTTTATTATTTCAAAATGTTCGTCGTTGTCGGTAATTGGGTGATATAATTGTATTGTTAAAACAATTGGATGTCTTTCTGTTGAATTCTATCGGTTGTTTGGTATCCTAAATACTTCGTTTGTTCACCTCTTCGTGACTCTATTGTACGATTGCTCCTAAAATATTTAACTATCTCAAGTTGAGTAATTGAGTAGAGGTAGTTACGTCCGTCTCATTTGCGCTGATACGTGCAGCTCTCACGGTGCTCCCTTGTCACCGTCACCCAAAGAGGAATGAAGAGAACATGACAGTTTTTCTTTCATTTCAGGGGTATCTCTTCTATGCAACTGAAAAACCCCCAAAAGCTACAGAACTCAGCCTAAACAACGAAGATGCAGCTGTAATAGCAGATACAAAAGAAACCAGGCCCAGTCTAGACGTATCTTGCGGTAGACGCAAATTGTTACATACTGCGCTAATAGTAGAGGGACAACCCACTCAGCCTGGAGAGTGGCCCTGGCATGCAGCCATATTAAGGTTTGATGGGTCGTCCCTGAAGTTTAGCTGTGGAGGAACCTTGCTCTCCAAGACTTTGGTGTTAACAGGTAAAAGACATAATAGTTTTTTTATTTGTTTGCTAACCAGCCTGTTATCCATAGGTTGTATTGGCAATATTAATATACAAGAGGTCCAGGAACCAAAAGCGATCGACATCATTGATGACATTGAACGTACCTAGGAATAGAACGCGGTATCTCCGCGTCGCTGATTAATAACGCGCCTGATAGCACGTACATAATATTATCACAATCACTTTTTCATCCTGTGCATCACCAGAAAACTATAAAATATACTTTAGAGGATAGCAGGGACATAAATTTATAGACATGATTAATATAGTGTAGAAATGTTTCATCAGTTATCAAAAAAAAATCTGGTGTTTCTTATAAAAGTGTAAAGTAAAAACTGGCAAAAAAAATTGACGCATGGGGTTTCAGAATCATGTACTGCCGGTCGATTCCGTAAAAATCTCACCGTGAAAACTTATGCGAAGTGAGCGTGGAGTGAGCTGTCAATAGTGTCAATTCCTAGCAAAAACAAACTCACTTCACCTAAGTTTTCACGGTGAGATTTTTACAGAATCGACCGGCTGAATCCATACTGGTTGCGCGTCACTGAATTGGCATCCTGTATATTCATTGCGAAAATCTGGGACGATTTTGTAATTAATATACTTAAAATATCAAACTATGAAATGTATTTTTGTCAATTAAGTGATGTGACATAAAATAATTATTTACAATATGCACAAAGAGGATTTGTACACGTTTATAGAAACAAATATAAGCTCGTACTTAGGTGTGAAACTATATTAGCGTCTGGAAATAATATTGCATGATAGAAGTATAAATTTTACAATTTTCTTTTCATTAAATATTTTTTAATCGTCAAATTTTTTGAGTAAATTTTTCATAATAAAAACAAACGGAAATTATCAAAATCAAATAATTTAATGTACTCTAATCTAAATTAAGAGCGTTTACGCCGTACTGCAGTTCATACAAACTTTCAAGCCCTTATTTTTTTAAATGAATGAATCAATTTTAATGAAACTTCATACGCATAAGCAGGATACAAAGATCTAAAAATTCGCTTAAGAATATTTTCGAAAAATAGTCATCATTTCAGCCGAAAGACGTCCACTGCTGGACATAGGCCTCCCCCAAGCGAAAAATAGTGTTACAGCCAAATTAGACCGATTTTAAATTTTGTCATAAATTGCTATGCTTTAAAATGATGCCGTGGCATCGAAAGGGATTTCATTGCAAGGCATTGAAAGACGCGCCACGGGCTCCCGCGGTGGGATGCCGTGACGTCCTGCGGTAGGCAACGGCATGCCAAGGACACCGGCGCTCGTTGTGACATACCGCGGGGTGAGGCGGCGGGGGTAGAGAAGCGGGGAAGCCGCTGGAATGCCGCGGTATCTAAGCAGCTAGTGTGCGCTGACTGACGGCAAAATCCCTTGCCATGCCATCTCGGTCTGCGTAGGCCTTTACTCCGCGGGTCTCAGGCCCACTTGCACTACAAATCACTAAATGCGTTTAGCGCTAAACGTATTTATTACATACAGTGACCTCAAAAAGTTAGTTGACATTTTTCCACTTCACTTAACTATTCAACTACCTTTGACTTATCATCAAGTAATCCGTCAGGATAACCTGATATTTTTTTTTTTAATCATAGTGTGGCATCACAGCAACACAGGAGGGTCCTGTGGCCAAATAATAACAGCAGCACAGGTCGATCGATCAGGTTCAGCTACTCTTGCCGTGGTTGGTCTGTGGATGGGTGACCAGCTTTACATACCGTGACCCTTCCATGCCTCGGAAAGCACGTTAAGCCGTTGGTCCCGGCTGTCATTCGTGGATCTTTGACAGTCGTTACCGTCAGAAGCCCGAAAGTCTGACAACCAGTCTTACCAAGGGGTCTTACTAAGGGGGGAGGGGGGGCTTAATACGATACTTACCCAGTAACTGGATTGTGGAGGTCAGATAGGCAGTCGCTCCCTGTAAAATACTGGCATTCAGCTGCATCTGGTTAGACTAGAAGCCGACCCCAACATAGTTGGGAAAAGGCTAGCCAGATGATGAGGAATGTGGCATCACAGCTAAAGTCAAATAATGTTAAGTAACTTTTGTCTGTGTGGTGCCGGACTTAAAGAATAGCACCACCCCATACTTCCCGTAGGTGTCGTAAAGGGCGACTAAGGGTCGTACCGGAGAATGGGCAGCAGCGTTCTCTATGCATTCCACCACCATACTATACTGCGATCGCCAACCCGCCTGCCAAGCGTGGCGATTATGGCAAACCCCCCCCCCAACTTGGGGGAGGCCTATGTCCAGCAGTGGACGTCTTTCGGCTGAAATGATGATGATGATGATGAACTTTTGGAGCCCATTATAATTTTGTCGCAATCATTTTAAAACGAGTGACAGACACAGAGTGTTTTTTTAAACACGTTTAGCGGTGAACGTATTTAGTCATCGCTTTGTGTTGCAAGTGGTACTTTAGTTTTTGAACTATTTTCGCTTTCACTTTTCAGCTGCCCATTGTGCTACTGTAGGAGATAATGCTGTTGGACCACACTCTCTAAACGTTGTTCTTGGCAAGTACAATCTCGTCGGTGGAGACATAGCGGCACAGGAAAGAGGGGTTGGTATATTCGAATGTTTGTTTATTAGAGGCCGAAATGGAGAGAAACGAAACTGTTTCTTTGATTTTCAGTTTTTTTTTGAGAAGCTATTAAATATATAAGGTCCCATTAAAATGGAAGGACAAACTTTTAGAAATCATTAAGAACACTAATATAGGACTACTAAGGATTACTAAGGATTTAGGTCAAAATAAAATCACTTTAATCGGTGTTTTTTTTTTGCTTGGATATCTTTGATTAGATGTACTGAGAGCTGTGTTAAAATTTGTCCATCTATTTTAATGGGACCCTGTATATTTATTTTTTCTACCGATAATACCAATATTGTGTCAGTTCTGTACTTCTTTAGAACCATAATATTTTTTACCCGACTGCGTCAGAAGGAGGGTTATGTTTTTCGAGTGTATGTATGTATGTATGTATGTATATTTCTTTGGCACGCTCTGTAGCCTAAAAGGCTTGATCGATTTCAGCTTGAGAGGTGCCGTTAGATTCATCTTAATTGTGAGAGTGACACTGGGTATATCAAAATTGAAAAAAAATAAAAAATAAAATGGCCGATTTTTGGCGCAATATGTATTAAAAAAAAAAATTTTTCTCGAAACCAGTCGGGTATCAAAATAAAGGGTTTTAAAAGGTGATTACAAAAATATATATAACTTATATGTTTAAAAGTAATTCGTAGTGAAAAATCGTAAAAAAAACACATACCAAGAACTAAATCGTTTGCGAAATCTTTCACATTTGTAAACTAAAAAGCCGGAAATAAAAAAAGTAATTTAAAAAATTAAAAAAAACCGACTGCGAAACTGAAAAGCTACAAACAAGCCCATTTTAAATTAAATAAAAGTTGGAAGCAGGCGGGACCCATACCATTTTTATTATATTTTCTAATTCAAATGGGTCCCGCCTGCTTCCAACTTTTATTTAATTTAAAATGGGCTTGTTTGTAGCTTTTCAGTTTCGCAGTCGGGTTTTTTTATTTTTTAAATTACTTTTTTGTACTTTTAAGCTTGTCGAGCGTTTACGCCGTACGTAATTTCTTACAAACTTTCAAGCCCTTGTTTTTCGAAATGAATGAACTGATTTTTAATGAAACTTCATACGCATAAGCAGGATACAAAGGTCTAAAAACTCGCTTAAGAATATTTTCGAAAAATAGTGTTACAGCCAAATTAGACCGATTTTAAATTTTCCAACAGAGATTTCCAGTTATCTTTTTTTAAATAAGACATTTCTAAAATGTTCTTAAGTAACTTTTTAGACCTTGGTATTTTGCTTATGCGTATGAAGTTTCATTAAAACGTAAACGTAACTCGTAACTTTAAGCAATATCATGTAAGGGCTGATTTTTCAATCGACAGATAATTTTTATTCGTGGAATAAACTTGACGTCTGACAGTTTTTGTAAGGGAGAATTGTCAAAAATTCAAAATTATTCCTCGGATAAAATTATCTGTCGTTGGTGAAATAAGCCCTTAGTATTACAATGGGGGATTTTCTTTTTCTTTTTTTTTTAACGCTTCCCTAGCCGCTGGATAGATGGCGCAGAACTTGGTAAGTTACTGTAAGGAATGGAACGTCACATAATTTTTCTATTATTTCACTTGGATGTAATTTTAAAATCGTAAAACGAAAGCAAACGAAACTGTCACTCAACGAGCGTATATGACGTGACGCAATGTTTTTTTTCCAAGCGTTTTGACTCTGGCACCTAGTAACGTAGTCAGTTCAACGCCATCTTCAGGGTTCTTGGAAACTATGTTTTTTTTTTAATACTCAAAAGAAAAACCTCTCATTGACTTCTAGGTGTTCCAGGTAATAGTTCATCCTGAATTCGACGTAAAAACATTGAATAATGACATAGCTTTACTAAGATTGATCTCTGAAGTGGTATTTAATGATTACGTACAACCAGCCTGCTTGTGGCACCCGGCACTACCAACTGATGAGGTTTTTGGGAAGGTATGTAGTTCGTATTCTCACCTATATTCCTTTTTTTACTGCAGCACTGTTACCCTCTTTATCTTTATAGGGCCCCGTAGCCGAATGGCAAAAACGGAACCCTTATAATTTCGCAACAGATGACGTATATTTGCAATTACAAAAGCGTTCCGCCCATTTATATAAGGTGTAAAAAAATTAACCTTACAAACTTTAAGAGGTGCTTTAGACCATTGGACTGAACAACTTTCACTATGAGACCAACTCTGAAATCACGAAAAAAAATCCACTGTTTAATACAAAAGTTCATTACCTACTTGATCAAAATGTATGAAACAGCGGATTTTTTTTTCGTGATTTCAGAGTTGGTCCCATAGTGAAAGTTGTTCAGTCCAATGGTCTAAAGCACCTCTTAAAGTTTGTAAGGTTAATTTTTTAACATTACAAACTTTAAGAGGTGCTTTTCAACTTATATATTAGGACTAGCTGCGCCCCGCGATTTCACCCGCATAAGTTTCGATCCCGTGGGAATATCGGGATAAAAAGTAGCCTATATGTTAATCCAGGTTGTCAGCTACCTTCATACCAAATTTTATCCAAATTGGTCCAGCCGTTTGAGTGTGAAGAAGTAACAAACATATAAACACACACACACTCACACACACACCCCCACACACACTCACAAACTTTCGCCTTTATAATATTAGTGTGATGTGATAAATAGGGAAATACACATATACAAAACAATGCTATGACTGCAAAAAAACTTTAATTAATTGGAATAAAAGATTTAGACTTTGATGTAACAGAAACACTGTTACCTCTTGTATCATGATGCTTGGTTCTGTCCACTTGATCTGTTTCATGCTATGGAGTGCAACAGTTTAAGTGTTGTAGGGATGGTGGTACTGCGGTGGCACGTCCTCACCTCACATCACATGTTGGCACATTTATACACACACAAATACTCACACACTCACACAAATATTTTGTCTATCCAATAAGTAATACCTATCCGTTATGAAGGAGCGGAATCTCCCAATAATACAGGCATTACTTACTTAAAGGGAGGCTCCAATCACAAATTCTGTTCTTGTAAAATAATTACGTTGAAGAAATAAATTATTTTTTAATTTGAATTTTTTTCAATTTGATTTTTTTTTTTTTTTACTGGAACAGGAGGGTTTTTTTGTATTTGTGTTCTTTTTATGCGTCATGTTTTACCGCAAATCTGGGGGCACGGGAGTGCCCCCGCCAAGACGAGCCAAGCGAAGCGCAAGGGCACTACCTACCTTTTCTCGAAGCACTTCGTCGTATTTTTGAACCCTCTTAACTTGGGTTTGGATTATAACTTCGCAAACTCTACACCTTAGTCAAAATATATAGCTTGCCCATTTCGCTACATTCACATGAGCGTAAGGTGAAAAACTCTCATACTGTTAATGGTTCTTGTAGTAACGAAACGGCCAAGCCATATTTGACTAAGGTGTAGAGTTTGCGAAGTTAGGCCTTGTAGAGTTAGGGCGTGTAGAGTTAGAAGCTTGGCTCTACATGAGATCTGATTACTTTTTGACAGTGCGAGCTACATGGTCTCGTCTTGGCAACATTTAACATGAAATGTTTTTCTGGGATAAACGTATTTTCTTTCTTCTTCTTGTAAAGACCCGTAAAAAATTTTCAAGTTGTGGTGCAAACTGGACTTTATCTGTGGATATTAAAGTTGTTTTTCCAAACACACATCATTGTTTACAAAACTGGAAACTTAATAGCGAACACACATTGTTATGTTTATACATTTCACAGGTGGCAGGCTGGGGATTCAACCATCAAGACAAACTGTCCCTCACTCTTCAGCAAACAACCGTTCCTATAGTATCAGAGTTGAACTGTTTGAAGAAGGACCCAATATTCTTTCAAAAAAAACTGAACGATAACAAGTTTTGTGGTGGATTTGCTAACGGTAAGCATGCATTATACATACAAGGAGTAAATAAAATAATGTTGAACCTGGAATGGGTTCATTGTAATCCAGAAATCGCAAAAAAAAAATCTGCTGCTTCATACATTTTATGTTCGCATAACTCGACAAAATGTAGGAAACAAATGTTTCTTTTTATCATATTAAAAGTTTTTTATAGTGACGGCGAGTACAATATAGCACCCAAAGTTTTCAATTATTTCGCAGCAACGCTAAGAGGACGATCCATGCGCATCGGAAATCATCGACTATCCTCGGGAATACGAACGCGCGATAATGAGATTTATAGAGCTATTACAACCATGAAGTATTTAATCATTTCAGCCGAAAGACGTCCACTGCTGGACATAGGCCTCCCCCAAAAGGGGGTGGGGGGGTTGCCATAATCGCCACGCTTGGCAGGCGGGTTGGCGATCGCAGTATGGTATGGTGGTGGAATGCATAGAGAATGCTGCTGCCTATTCTCCGGTACGCCCCTTAGTCGCCTTTTACGACACCCACGGGAAGTATGGGGTGGTGCTATTCTTTAAGTCCGGCACCACACAGACTTGAAGACTTTAAGTCCACACAGACATTAAGTCCGGCACCACACAGACTTGACATGAAGTTATTACCTATTTCGTATTACCATGATTACAAAATTATAGATTAACAGCTTTATGTAATTCCAAAAGTCTTTTCCAAACAACTGAGAATCAGATGACGATCTGCGACTGAGGGAAAACTTCATACAAACGCACTATGATAGGTGTCCATAAGCGCTGCAGTACTTACGTCAATTTACCTCTGTGTTGTTACTCTGTGGCGCGACGTTCGTACGACATGACCCGGGGGCAAAGATAATGACATGAGGGGCCCGTGGCTAAATAATACCAGCCGTACAGGTCGATCGATCAGGTTAAGCTACGCTTGCCGCGGTTGGTCTGTGCATGGGTGACCATCTTTACATACCGTGACCCCTCGGAAAGCACGTTAAGCCGTTGGTCCCGGCTGTCATTCGTGGATCTTTTGCAGTCGTTACGGGTAGTCAGAAGCCCGAAAGTCTGACAACCAGTCTTACCAAGGGGTATAGTATTACCCAGTAACTGGGTTGTGGAGGTCAGATAGGCAGTCGCTCCTTGTAAAATATTGGAATTCAGCTGCATCCGGATAGACTGGAAGCCGACCCCAACATAGTTGGGAAAAGGCTAGGCAGATGATGATGATGACCGAAAGACATGACCCATGACCATATCTTTTTAGGGTCACCAGTACACATGCGTAGATTAGTTGTGGGCTACTGTAGAGCGGCACCTTTATTATGGTGAATGGGTAGTGGTAGACCGCGTAATTCAAATTTTCTTACGTTTTTTGCAATTTGCAGGGCAGTGTCTGATTGTATCTTGATCAAAATGTGACTCGCGACAATAACAGGTACATATTTAGAGAATTATAATCATTAGAATCACGCCTACAAGGCGTTGGCGTAGAAGGGGAGGCATAGGCCTCCCCAAAAAAGGGGGGATTTGCCATAATCGCACGCTTGGCAGGCGGGTTGGTGATCGCAGTATGGTATAGGTGGAATACATAGAGAACGCTGCTGCCCATTCTCCGGTACGACCCTTAGTCGCCTTTTACGACACCCACGGGAAGTATGGGGTGGTGCTATTCTTTAAGTCCAGCACCACACAGACAATCATTAATATAGATCTTTCTTAGTCAGATTTCTATCACCAACCACCAATATCTTATGAAAAAGTGCTTATAATTCTCTAAATATGTAGGTACCTGTTATTGTCGCGAATCATATTTTGATCAAGATACAACCTGACACTGACCTGCAAATTGAAAAAAAACGTAAGAAAATTTGAATTTCACGGTCTACCACTACACTACCCATTCACTTTAAACCGTGGAGCGCAACAAGTAAATATGAACTTATCATCTTCCTCTTTCAGGCACCTCAGTCTGCAACGGTGACAGCGGCGGTGGTCTCATGATCTTCGTACCAGACAAGGCAGGCGACACTGGTAAGGTGACAGGCGCGTGGTACGTCCGCGGCATAGTTTCCCTTGCTGCCCGGAGACGTCATGATTCAAATATCTGTGATCCACATCTGTACACAATCTTCACGGATGTAGCCAAGTATCGGGGTTGGGTGATGAAGTACCTATTGGAGCTAAAGGTATAATAAAACAATTGCCAATTGTAAAAAATGTTTTATTTATTGCATTTTCATTCATCATCTTCATCATTTCAGCCGATAGACGTCCACTGCTGGACATAGGCCTACCCCAATTTTGGGGGGGTTTGCCATAATCGCCACGCTTGGCAGGCGGGTTGGCGATCGCAGTATGGTATGATGGTGGAGTGCATAGAGAACGCTGCTGCCCATTCTCCGGTAAGACCCTTAGTCGCCTTTTACGACACCCACGGGAAGTAAGGGCATTTTCATTACTTTATAAAAATTAGCACTATTACTGATTACTGAGAGCAGTGGTGGCCAAGTGGTAACGGCCGCGATTTACGAGTTGTAGGTCCTAGGTTCGAACCCAGACACGCGCTTTACTTTGTGTAAAATATTTCATCACCACTGCTCTCAAAACGGTGAAGGAAAACATCGTGAGGAAACCGGCATGTCCTAGAACCAAAAATTCGAAGACATGTGACATCTGCCAATCCGCACTGGGCCCGCGTGGTTGATTACGGCCCACTCCCTCTCACCGTCCTCCCACCCACTCTCCAGCAGTGGGAACATTATAGGCTGCTTATGGTTACTGATTACTGGCTAGCATTATAATTGGCTTATTATTGACTTCTATCCATCGTTTCCCTGGTCTTCCCTTTTTTAGGGTTCCGTACCCAAAGGGCAAAAACGGGACCCTATTACTAAAACTTAGCTGTCTGTCCGCCCGTCTGTCCGTCCGTCTGTATGTCACCAGGCTGTATCTCAAGAACCGCGATAGCTAGACAGTTGAAATTTTCACAAATTATGTATTTCTGTTGCCGCTATAACAACAAATACTAGAAACAGAATAAAATGACAAACAAACAACGCCGAAACAAACAAACGTGTTTTTTTCGGCGTTTTTGCCTTGTGGTACGGAACCCTTCGTGTGCGAGTCCGACTCGAACTTGGACAGTTTTCTTTCGCACTCGTGAGGAGAGTTTTGAGTATGAATGTCGATGGCTATTACAAGAGTAGGGGAAGACCAAAGAAGCCATGGATGGAATGTGTGAATGATGACATGATTATAAAGGACGTGACTACCGAGATGATGACTGATGATGCGCCAACTGATGATGACTATAGCTTCTACTATAACCGAATGCAGCTGAAAACCAGTAGGTACCTATTATACATGTACCGACTGCCTAGCTGACCCGATAACCCACTCCCTGGATAGCACTTAACCTTTTGGTTATAGGTTGCGATATACATATATCGTATCAAATAACGTATCGTTCTAAATAAGCTGCCAAAGGAAATTGCCAAAAAATTTGAAAACAAAAAAGGGCAACAAATAAAAAATATATTGAAAGCCTACTTCACCGTGGGGAAGTTTGGAATGGGGGGTCTGCGTGTAGGTTTTTTTTTTAATTTTTCCGTTTTTTCATTTGCCTTTTTAACTTTTAAAAGTGAGCTAACTCTAAAATAAGTCAGTAGCGCACATAATCTTATTATGTATCAAAGATTGAGCGCTATTTTTTTTTGATGTAAATGTTCCACGACATTGTTTAAAATAAATCGTTTTAATTTTTTTTTTTTTTTTATCGGTAAGGGATCGGCACCGTATCAACTCGAGCCGTTCAGTATTCTTTGTATGAAACTCCCTACTGCAACGCACACTAATCGGAATCGTAACCTAATCGCCTCGTCTCGGCACAAGCTCACGAACCGCGGTGCGGTGCGTTACGGCTCGTCATCCCCGCGCTTACGGCTTGTCGTCCCCGCGCTTACGTCTCTTTGTCCACCCTTGCCCCTCTCACCCCGCCGGCCTGCCTGCTGCACCATCAACCAGCGGTAGGCGAGCCGTAAGCGCGGCGTCGCCTAGCCGTAGCCGAGTCGGCGTATCGGAACTTCTGATCCGTTTTGATTACGTGCTTACGTTAGGTTGATGCCTGTTTGGTGGTGATACGTGTTCTATGACCTGGCTTACACATCCAATGACGACAGTTGAAGATCTACGAATGACCGGCGGACCGACTGCTTTATACGAGCACTATTTAATCAATGTAATACAGCTAAATGCAGCAACAAGAGGATTATATGTATAAAGAACCTTATAAAACAATATTCGGTTTAGTTATTTCATGAATAGAGAGTGAGCCATACATCATTGGTTGTACACGTTAACATTAAATATTGATAAACGCCTGCTCAAATTGTTATAGCAAAGTAGTCGATCGTAATGAATTTACTGAATAATGTATGAAGGCGTCTTCTTTACAAATATTTGCATTTTTCCAGCCTGTTGCTAGAGGGTTGTTTGCTAAAAAATACAAGGCATATAGAAATCGCAATATGTATTTGTATGAATTTCTTTAAGATAGACTTTTATAAGTCTATCAAATATCTCTATTCCAATTACTAATTTAAGAATTGTCCTCCTACTGCTAACCTAGACCTGTTCCGGCAAAGTAAACTCTTCCGGCACAGGCCAAGAGTTCGGAGTGCGCAAGACCCACCACGACGTCAACGTAGAGATACGGTGGTGGGGTTATTATTTTTACTAAAAATAACTACGCCACTTTAAAAATCGCAATGCGACCGTAGAGCCACTTTACAAACAATCCCTCACCTCTGCTCTCTGTGCAATAACACCTGCACTATGAAGGTCCTTTATGAGGCCAACGCTAACGTTGTCCATGTGGCTGAAATCAGCAACCTAATTTCGTAAAACTCTATCAATTTGAATCATTTTGAAGGATATCCGGGGGCCTAAAAAGGCCACTTTGGCAGAATCATCAAAGGATAACATTATGAATCATAATATGGTGAAGACAGTCCGTGTTTTTCTTTTATTCGCTGCACTACGTAGGTATAATCAAAGAGATTGGGATTGGATTGGATTGATTGGTATTTTAGCACAGACAACAAAAAATGACTGAAAAATCCTTCACCAATGGGATTTGATACGATTAACTTAACAGTTAACTGTCCATTATGATTCATTATGATTCCTTTTATGAATCTGCCAAAGTGGGCTTTTAGAACCCACGGTCTCGATAGCGACTGCGTCGATGCTGCATCCCATGCTGATGACTAACTACGTGTGGTCAGTCGGAGTGCGACCAAGTGTTACCTACAGTATTGAAATGTAGAAATATAATACTTTATCATGTCATACTACACCTTAGCTTACCTGCAATCCCAGAGAAAGGTGAGAAAAAACACTGTAAGTATTTATTAATAATATTATTTTATTTTACTAGTCCTAGGTTCAACGCAAATACTTCATTACCCAATCTCGATACTTCTCTACATCTGTGAAGATTGTATACTGATCTGGAGTGAGTTTATACGATCAAGCATGCACGACACTCGATCCTTCGGACGTACGTCCGCGTTATACACTGTCTATCTGCACGACGACGACGACGTTCGCGGTGGTGGGGGCATTCGCTTGATGCAGAATTGGTCGTACAAATCCAGCAAGTAAATAACAATATTTATCGACGTACGTCGAACCTACTCAAGTTGTTTTTCGTTGTCCATCGTTCATGACCTCTTGGCGGGACGTACAGCCAGACGGACCGTGTATAAGATGTGTAAACACTGCTCATTCACATGGTTACATGGTCTGTGATTCTCACAAGCGGGGTAGCTACTGTCATTCACGAGGAATGGCGGGAAACAGTGAAGCAGGATAAATACAACACCGCTTGATTTGATAGTGAGCCAGTGATGTGATATATTCAACATGAATCCGGAATCAACGGGATTCTAAGAGTGGCGACGAGGATAAAGGTCAGAAAAAAATAACTAAGGATAAACCTGTATCACAGACGGTACGTGTTCATACAATTACTATTAAGAGGAAATGCGGTCAGAGTGACTTTTGAAAAGACCTAAGATAGAAGTCGTAACTCGAGGTTTGACTCTCGCCTATTTCCTCCTACAATATTGGACCAATCTAAAAGATATTTTATAAATTGAATAAGAAGGATATATAGGTACTGTGTCCTTATGTTTTTCTTTTTTCATTAATATTTGTCACGAGTTATTCCGTTCTGATCCCCTGAACCCCCCCTCCACCCCCTCCACCTCGATCCCCTCCTGGATCGTCTTCTGTTTCAATCTTAAACTTTCTCATACCGGTTTGATCCGCTTTTTCTTTTGTTTTTGATCCTGAAGGATCGTCAGCAACAAAAGTAAGTACAGGGTTTATGGACAACGGTTTAAATCGGCTATTTTTGAGGGTTCTAATGCTTATATAACTAATGACGTATCATCAAAAAGGAAAAAATAAGGGACATACAAGTAGTTATCTGTAAAAAATCATTGCTTTATGGCCGTTAACCAGAAAAAAAAGGCAAGAGCGTTTCTATGGAGAAACGACCACCCACATTTTCTCTTATGTAAAGCCATACAAGCTACGATCAACCGCAGGTCAACCACACGTCGGTAGCGTGTATGGGGACGTTCCGGTGTACCGGAGCGGTCTTCAGTTCTTTTACAGGTACACCATACGGTGTCACTCGAAAGAATTGGTTTTCGATTTTGCGCCGGTCGCCTGCGCTGGTTTAAAAAACTGCACAGGTCTATTCTCACACACGCTCCGGTTAACCTGCGTAGGCATACCTGCACAGGAAGGCCTCTCTGGTGGACCATAGGCACCTGATTTGAAGCCCTATGTTTAGTTAATGAATGAAGCAGTTTGTTAAGGTATTCATTTATTCTTATTTTTATATGACCGCTAACTGTTGCCCGCGGGTTTGCCCGTCATGAACGGACCCAAAAAAAGGAAACAAAACTCGCGTTCAACTAATATATTTCACCGTAAAACTTTTAATGTGGCGTCATTACTCTTCAAGAGTTTGTTGAAGCAAAGCGTTTACTTAACAGTGTACCTTTTTTTGAAAAATGTATCAACTTTGGATTACATCGTTTACGTTTTATTAAAAAGCCCTCTTCAAGGTACTTAAGTACGGAAAAGAAGAATCTGTAGGCTTCCGGAATTACGAGATGCATCCGGGGTAATTTGATTGGTAAACTGTTATAATTTCCGTAGTCATAACACTATAATCCTACTATCCTACTAATCCATAATCACACTAATATTATAAAGGCGAAAGTTTGTGAGTGTGTGAATGTATGAGTGAGGGGATGTGTGTGTGCGTTTATAAGTTTGTTACGACCTCACGCTCAAACGGCTGGACCACTTTTGATAAAATTTGGTATGGAGGTAGCTGACACCCTGAATTAACATATAGGCTACTTTTTATCCCGATATTCCCACGGAATCGACATTTACGCGGGTGAAACCGCGGGGCGCAGCTAGTAATATTGTAAGTTCGAAAGTAACTCTGTATGTTACCTTTTCACGCCTAAGCTACTGAACGGATTCCGATAAAATTTGGCAGAGAGATAGATTGCATTCCGGGGAAGGATATAGGATAGTTTTTATCCCGATATTCTTACGGGATCGCCACTTATGCGGGTGAAACCGCGGGGTGCTGCTAGTATTTTATATGTGAAAGTTTATGAAGATATTTGGATGTTTGTTACTCAATCACGCGTATACCGTTGAATAGATTTGGTTGAAGATGGCACATAGATAGACCATTTCCTGGATTAACATGTAGGATACTTTTTATCCCGATATTCCCACGGGATCGTACGTACGCGGGTGAAACCGCGGGGCGCTGCCAGTAATATTATAAAGGCGAAAGTTTGTGACGTTTCATAACTTCTGACGTTTCATAAGTGCCCATGTAGGTTTATGTGAAATAAAAATATTTTGATTTTGAATTGTGAAAAGTGTTTTATTTATTACATTTTCATTACTATAAGGACTAGGCTAGGCTAGATGAAGTTCGGGCGACTGCCCTCAGCATAACCATAACCATAATCAGCCCTATAATGTTCCCACTGATGGGACACAGGCCTCCTCTCGGTGAGAGGGAGTGGGCCGTAATCCACCACGCGGGCCCAGTGCGGATTGGCAGATGTCGCATGTCTTCGAATTTTTTTTTGGTTCTAGGACATGCCGGTTTCCTCACGATGTTTTCCTTCACCGTTTTGCCCTCAGCATGTTTAGAAATATTTCACTTGCTCGTAACATTGAAATATCTCATTTGCTCCGGTAAATTACAACCCTGGCAGGAGGCATAGATTGTTCGCCGTGCCTTGGAGTCGAACTGCCGCGCGAGCCCCGTCTCCTGTTCCTTGCACACTCTCTGAGCTGAACGCGCTTTTGGACGCTAAGCCTGACTGTGATATGTTCGCGAATGGATGGAAGAAGATCTTGTAGTATGTCTGGGGTATTGTGAGATGAGCGTATGACTGGCGATTAGTATATACTTTTGTTTACTGTGCTTTTAAAATATGTTTGTGTTTAACTATTGTAATTGGCCTCGGCCGTTTTATGTTAAATAAATAAATAACATTCAAATTTTCATTCATTAATTATTACGTGTGTCAAATCCTATTGATTCCGTATCTATGTCGAATATATCACTTCAGTGGCTCACTACCACACTAAGCGCTTATCGTATATCTATATGTATCGTTATGCATTTCTTGAAATCCATTGTAGGCTTGCGAGCACAATGTCACCGGGGCACAATTTTCTCTATGTGGTAAAGTTGTTCCGGAGGACGGGCTTTTAAATTAAATATGTTAGGTACACACCAGCTAGGAGTAATTTAAGTACTCTTAATATTAAGTAGAAGTCTTGTTTTGTTCAACGTTAAAATAAAAAATAAGATTTTTTTTAAAAAATTACAATTATTCAAACAATAGCTCAGAGCAGATAGTTCAGTCTGACCATAGTATAAAGATAACCACAGAATAACTAATAGTAAGTACTTAGTCAATCAATCAACTTAGCCTAACGCAGTCCTCTGCTGGACATAGGCCTCGCCCAGACTGCGCCATAACACCCTGTCCTTCGCCTTCCGCATCCAGTCTACCCCAGCCACATTCTTTAGGTCGTCCGTCCATCTAGCTGGGGGTCATTCCAACCTGCGCTTGCCGATACGCGGTCTCCACTCCAAGACTCGTCTGCTCCACCGGCCATCGGTCCTTCGACAGACATGGCCAGCCCACTGCCACTTCAGTGCAAGCTATGTCGGTAACTCCTGTTCTTTTCCGGATAATTTCATTCCTGATTTTATCCTTCAAAGAGACTCCGAGCATAGCTCGCTCCATAGCGCGCTGAGCGACCTTGAATTTCTGAACCAGCCCGACCGTCAGTGTCCACGTTTCAGCACCGTATGTCATGATGGGCAGGACGCACTGGTTGAAGACCTTAGTCTTCAAACACTGCGGGATAGGCGACGAAATACTTGGTAGTTATACCTAATTAAAGTATGTGCATTTTCATTTTCTCGAGAGCTATTTTTTTTTTTTTGCAAATATGATATACAGGACACAGAGGAATGTCATCTATACATATAAGCTTACGTTTTGCGAATATTTTCGTAAATAATATAGAGCAATTATTGAGTGGAAGATCATGCAAGCGAAGGAGAACTGCTCCGTCTCAATCTTCATAATATTACAATGAACAAATCTGTACTCACACCAAATTTCCTCGAACCTAACTTTTTCAAAAACCCCTAGTATCCCCGCTCATCCTTTGATAAAGTGCGGGACATAAAACTGGGGCATAACGACTGTACTGTCAAGAGCAAGGGGGCAATTTATATTTTTTTTCACCCCTCGCGGTTTGTCCTGAGAAAAATTACGGCCTCTCTTTAATAGAAGTGAGTAATTTTTGACGTTAAAATGTCACCAAGTGAGGTAATTGTTGGGGAATTAATTTGCTGCGTGTCTGTTTTGATTTTTCCATACCCAAAGGGTAAAAACGGGACCCTATTACTAACACTCCACAGTCCGTCTGTCTGTCTGCCACCAGGCTGTATCTCATGAACCGTGATAGCTAGACAGTTGAAATTTCTGTTGCCGCTATAACAACAAATAGTAAAAATAAAATAAAGTTAAAATTCAAAGGGGTATAAAAGAAACATTTTTTTCGGCGTTTATGCCTTGTGGTACGGAACTGCCAAAGATCCAAGAATGACAGCCGGGACCAACGACGTAACGTGCCTTCCGAGGCACGGACGGGTCTTTATATGTAAATATGGTCACCCATTCACGGACCAACCGTGGCAACTTAGCTTAACCTGATCGATCGACCCCGTGCAGTTGTTATTACTTAGCCGAATCTCCTCTTGTGTGTTAAAACCATTTACATCATCACTTAAAACTGGATTGAATAAAATAACAATGTTACGTTCGTAATGTCAGAAATATTGAAAAAGAAAAAGGTTGTCTAGATAGTGTGCGTTTAATGCATGTTTTAATTTTCTTCTCATTTAATTGAAGAATATCGAGTGGTATTTTATTATAACATTTTATACACAGTAACCCATAAAAGAAATTTTAATTTAGACAATCTGAAACGCTGTTAATCTAATTTGTCCCTATTACTAGTGTTAAAATTATGCCTGTCACTTATCTTACTAAAAAGATGTAGGTTTTTTCGAACGTACATAATGTTTTCATATATATATTGACCAGGAACCGTCATGATGTTAATTTCTTTAAACAGTTCCCGTAGAGAATCGCGTCTGATGAGCTTGTAGATGGCTCTGACAGCCCTCTTTTGCAGAATGAAGATAGAATCAATATCTGCAGCCCGTCCCCACAACAAAATACCGTAAGACATGATGGTATGAAAGTAACTAAAATAGACCAGTCTCGCGGTATCGCGGTCTGTTAATTGGCGAATTTTCCAAACAGCGTAAGCGGCCGAATTTAGCCGCCCTGCAAGTGATGTTAAGTGCGGACCCCACTGTAGCTTTGAGTCAAGCACGATCCCCAGGAAAACCGTATTTTCGACGAATTCAAGTGTCTCCCTATTCAATACAACATGACATTCATTACTTGTAACATTCGGTAAAGCGAATCTAATGCATTAATAATAATCTAATGCAATCATACAGCCTTGTCTAAGTAAACATTAAATATTGATAAACGCCTGCTCAAATTGTTTTAGCAAACTGTTGTAAACGATCGTAATGAATTTATTGAATAATGTATGAAGGCGTCTTCTTTACGAATATTAGCATTTTTCCAGCCTCTTGCTAGGGGTTCGCTTGCTAAAAATAATGTGTTCACAGAAATGTCTACATTATTTATATGGATTTATTCAAAATAGACTCAGTCTCATTACCTAGTCAGTAAAAAATAATGGAGCTTTTCTTGCCTCGCAGATTCGGCCGGTAGTCCCGAGCGCAGAGGGATTTTGAGAAAACATATGCAGGACGAAAAGGACCCGTGGCTTAAAAATAACAGGTGCTCAGATCGATCGATCAGGTTAAGATACGCTTGTTCTGTGGATGGGTGACCATCTTTACATACCGTGACCCCTCCATGCCTCGGAAAGCACGTTAAGCCGTTACGGGTGGGTAGTCAGAAGCCCGAAACTCTGACAACCAGTCTTACCAAAAAACCAGTCTAATCAAAAGATAAGGGCATTTATGTTCCGGAGTCAAAACCTATAGGGTAGGTCCCGTTAACATATAAATTTGGCAAGAAGCAATTTCATGTCATCGTGGCATAAGTAAAGGAAAAATCCGAAAACCGCAAATTTGTACTTACATTACAATTTTTTTTTCCGGTGATAAACTATTTACATACCTAACTACAAATTTGTACGGAACCCTCGGTACACGAGTCCGACTCGCACTTGACCGGTTTTTTAATAAAAACCTAGCTATTAAAGAAGACTATAAGGAAACGCAAACATTATCTTATCTTGGTAACAATTACCGTACACACTACACACATTATTAATTAAGCTAACAAAACTCACACGTGTCATGTTTTCATTTAATTCAAAACCCATTAAAATGTTAATTATAAAGTTAAAAATAAACAGACTCCGTAAAGCGAGAACCCTTCCTATATTTTGGGGTTTTAATGAAAAATAAACAAAATTAATACACTGAAAAACAGTTGGTATAATATTCGTAAATTTTTTGTTTATTTTTAGTTGAACGTTTATATCAAAGAAAACAGAATGTTTAAAACTTTCTAGAGTAGGCGATGTTTTTAATTTTAGCTCTCAGTTATAAATATAATTCACCTTTTTAGGTATAAAAAATATCACACTCATTAAAAACCCTTTCGAGGCGACTACATAGAAAGGAAGAGAAGCGCGATGACACAACCCTGGTAATTAATTGCAAAATATAAAGCAATTATATATTTACAAAAAGTCTATTGGTTGGACTAAAAATTAAAACACTATTGCTTTAGTATGTTGCTTGTAGAATAATCTGACAAAAAATCATAATTATTGTAATTATGTATGTTTATTATATGGTTTTTAATGTAAAAAGAAAGTTTTTAGAGTCTTCATAATTTTTTTCTATCGTATCAAATTACTTGTATTATGTTCTCAACACACTAATTACCTAGCATATATCCTGAAGAATATCATATATTTTTCTGATTTTGTTTACTGTAGTGGATCATATAATAATAATAAATTTAAGTAGTTTACAGGCCAAACGCAAATTCAGGATTCCAAATCCCCCAGTAAAATCCGCATACGCACAAAGACCCCCACAGTTTCTGCATGTACACGTCTATAACGCAGTGATCAAACAGTGCAATATAAGAAACTGCACTCGCAAACAAATAAAAAATACCCTAACATCCTGGTTACTATACTTGTCATATGACGAAGCAGAAAAGGTTATTACAGTAGTTAAATAGTTTTTGCACACATACAATTCTGTCGTTTGTCTTACATACACATACACTCACAAACTCACCCTCACATGATCACACACATTCACACTCTTTCACAACACATGATCACACACACTCACAGTCATTCACAACTCATGATCACACACTCTCACACTCATTCACAACACTTGATCTCATACTCATTAGCATATTAATAGTGTTTTTCTTTTTCTAGTTTTATTATTATTTTCTTTTAATTCTCGATGTTACGTTTTCTTTGATTTTTATTTTTATTCTCAGATTTTGTTTAGTTTTTTTGTAATTTGAAGCAAACATATTTTACTTTTATTACCGAACATGTTTTTAAAATAAATGTTTAAATGGTAAACCCTCCATATTGGTGCCCAAGATACAGGCTTGCCTAGTTTGGGGCCAATGTAAAATCTCTGTAATCATTTGAGCAATAAAGTTTTTATTATTATATTATTATTATATACTTTTTTTGTTTCTAAAACTTGCGTTTTTTTTGTGTTTAGGCCCTGTAAGCCCCTTAAATTAAAAAAGCAATTTTTAAGGTTCCGTGCCTTAAAAGGAAAAAACGAACCCCCATAGGATCAGTTGGTTCTCCGTCCGTCCGTCCGAAACCTTTTCTCAAGAACGAGTGAAGGCATCAAGTTGAAATTAATATTGAACACGTGGAGGACCAATACTTGGTCAGAGAAAAGTTGGAAGACCTAATAAACGATGGGCTGATGATATAGTAAACAATGCTGGAAAAGACTGGATGAGTAAAAGCGAAGACAAAGAACTATGGAAGGAGCTGGAGGAGGCCTTTACTTAAAATGAGATTCATATCACTAGAAAAAAATAACTGTACTAACAATAATTAGCTAAGTGAAAATACTAATACTACTAACAACATTTGAATTGTAAAAATAAGGAAAGATATGAAAATAAAGAAGGCTTTATTATTATTATATCCTTTATTTCATCGTTACATATAAATTATATTTTTAAATATTAGAATATAAAACATAAAAACATTTAAAAATATAAAAAATAGTAGCCTACCGGTATCGGGAACAGGCCTGACCGCCGGTAGCTTTGACAGCTACCGGCGGTCAGGACTCCAGAGAGAGGAACCTCCTGACAATGCAAGCCGTGTCCAGAAGTACTGCTTTCTGAATCAAGCCCTTGATCCAGCTGCCCAACGAGAGCCTCTTCAGGTGTTTGTCGAGGCTATTAGTCCATTGGCTGTTACGACTATCGACACAATGATTGCTGAGTCAACAATTAATATTATTATTATTACGTGGGTCATAGGACTCACAGGCCTCCTCTAGGTCATTTTAAAAGTGGACAAAGTTTGAGCACGGCTTACCGACACAGGCAAGTCATTCCATAACCGTACTGCTTTAACAGTAAAAGATTTGTCATCGAAACCGGTGGAATACATCTCTAGTTTCAGGTTTTCCGTTGACCTCAGATATCTATTATGTGTGTCATGAAGGAACTTGAAACTTTATTTAAGATAAGAGGGGGTTTTAGGATTAAACAAAATACTGTAGAGCTGAAGCAAGATATGAGAGTTCCGGCGAAGACGTATGGGAAGCCACTAGGGCTTTGTACGAAATTCAGATACGTGATCATATTTGCGCAGGCCAAAATGTACCACTTAATTTTAAGCATTTCAAACGTCTAAGAATTTTTACTGAATAGCAGAAACGTTTTAAAATAGAAAACCAATAAATGATTACTCGACCGACAAGATATTGCTTTGCCAGCCGCCGATTTGTAGTGTGTGCTTCAAATTATGGAGAGGAGAATTTTATTACAGTTCATCTTCTGGCAAGCTTTATCCCAACCATGTTGGGATCGGTTTCCAGTTTTCCCATAAGCAGCTGAATATCAGTATATTTTTACACGTTTACAAAATAACATCAATATTTACTTTGTAAAGTATTATTTTTCTTTAATTATTTTGAATTTGAGGACTATGTGGGTCATTCTTTTTTTTTCTTTCTCTGTTATTTTTAATGTTGGTCTGGCAGTTTTGAGTACTTTCTGCGGCCTACCCAAATACCCTTTCTTCGGTATTGTTCGTCGAGTTGTTGAGCTTCTCAAGTTTTGAGTTGACATGCACGATTACTGACAAATGCTTGCACTGACTGGACCTGGTTCACTCAAATCTGTGTGGAACTTTCCTCAAAAGACCATTTCAGACATCAATCTACATGGTTTTCACTTGATCTGACCAAGATTATGTCTTGACTTTAAAAGAGACTGTGACCTCTGAGTTTGTTTCGGCCTTACTTTTCAGAGTAGTCAGATAGGAAACGCCAACCTCATGGTCAGCGTTTCCTATCTGAATACTCTGAGAAGTGAGGCCGAAATAAACCACGATGGCCACCATGGCCGAAATATGGTCTGGAGAACTATGTTAAGTAAAAGTAACAATAGCATATATTTATATAAGCTAAATCCTCAAAGGGGGCTGCCGCATTGTTTGAAACTAAGTTATGTATTTTTTTTTTTACGTTCAGTTAAAGACGATATAGTCAATTAAAGACGATATTACATATAACAAAAAAATCTCTCCATACTGTGTTACCTATTACATCGTCAGGGATTTCCAATAAGGAAATATTCAAATTAGGCGCCCCAGCCACTGGCAGCCGTCACGACAAGTATTTATTACTTTTTGTAAACGTAAATCTGTAAACGTTGACGGGGGTAATAATTATTTTCCTATCGGATTAAAAATACTTTACGCCCTTTGAAACCTCCGCAGAAACAATCTCGACAAATCCAGTACTATCGACATGTCACATCCAAGTGAAGATGATTTTATTCTCGTAAGTAGGTTTGTACTTTTACATCTCAATCATATTATTTTCTAAAACTAGATGAGGTCGGCGTTTCCTATCTGATTACTCTGAGAAGAATAGCCAAAACAAACTCAGAGGCCACAGTCTCTTTTAAAGTCCAGACATTGTCTTGGTCAGTTTATGTGAAGACCATGTAGATTGGTGTCTGAAATGGTCTTTTGAAGAAAGAACCACACAGATTGCGTAGACCTGTCATTGTGTGCATTTGTCAGTAATCGTGCAGCTCAACTTAGAACTTAAGGAGCTCAATGATTCGATGGACAATACCAAATAAAAGACATTTGGGTATGCCACATTACTCAAACTGTGAGATCATGATTAAACCGAAAAGAAAAAACAACAGAAAATAAGCAATGACCCACAGGCCACATAGTCCTCACATTCACAATAATCAAATATAATACTTTGGGGCTCCGTCGACTATGCCTTATTTATTAATGCTTGGAAACCAACTTGTACCCGCCAAGATATCTTTGTCTTGCATCCTAAGTTCTCATTGCCTTTTTACGATGCTGAGCAAGGGATTATCTAAGGGGATTTATGGAATAAGCCCTCTAAAATGACATAAATTAGAATTTAGGATGTAAGTATTCAAATCATTCCATTTGTAAGTGACACTACAATTTGACATCCACAGGTTGGTATTTTGTGACTCATTCGTATTATTTTCTTCTTTTTTTTTGGAACAGAATTTAAAAAGATTATCTTAGCAGAGAGTAGTAGTGACTCAGTTGTATCGCCCGCGACTTACGAGTCATAAGTCCTGAGTTCGAACCCTGACAGGCGCTTTACTTTTTGTAATTAATTTCATCACTACTGCTCTCAAAACGGTGACGGAAAACATCGTCAGAAAACCGGCATGTCCTAGAACTATTTATATTGGAAGACATTTGACCTCTACCAACCCGCACTGGTCCCTCGTGGTGGATCACTCCCGCTAACAGAGAGGAGGCCTGTATTCCAGCAATGGGAACATTATAGGCTAATGTAAACGTGTTCTCTAAGATAAAGCCACCAGCAGCAGGAGCAGGAGCAGCAGGAGTATTGTAGCCAGCTTTGAGATGGCTCAGCGAAATACCAGCTTGCCGCGTTTGACTCGGTGGAACGCAGAGCTAAGAAGCTCAGTGGCGACGTAGAACTGGTGGATGCCAAGCTTCACAGCTTGGCTCATCGCCGCAAGGTTGCCTGCTTGCCGGTCTTCTACAGATTGTACTTCGGTGAGTGTGCCCAAGAACTCCACGACCTCATTCCACCGGCCCCTTTCTACCTTCGGTCATCCAGACGCACTGCAAGTTACCATCCCTGCCTAGTTGCTATTCCACCAATTCGCGCTAAGCGTTTCCAAATGTCTTTTGTAATGCGCACAGCAAAAGAGTGGAGCTCTTTACCTGCGTCTGTGTTTCCGAGCGCATACAACCCGAATCTCTTCAAAGTAAGAGTGAACTGGGTAAGCTCACTCCATCGTCGACTTTGTCTCTGTCACCTCTGACCTAGACTAGAGTCAAGAGCAAACCGATTTCAAATTAAAAAAAAAAAAACCAAAAGATGTAACCAATATTTTGTAATAATATTTTGAATTAAAACAGTGTCCCTGGAGCTTCTTGCCCGTTCTTCTCTATAGGTACTACCTTTTTGTAACGGGCAACTAGCTTCATCTTCTGAGTGACCCCTAGACAATTCAAAAGTGCCTGTAATTGGTTTATTTAAAACTAGCTGCGTCCTTCGGTTTCACCCGCATAAGTTTCGATCCCATCGGAATATTGGGATAAAAAGTAGCCTATATGTTAATCCATGGTGTCAGCTACCTCCATACAAAATTTTATCAAAATTGGTTTAACCGTGTGAGCGTGAAGAAGTAACAAACATATAAACACCCACTCAGAAACTTTCGCCTTTATAATATTAGTGTAATAAATGCTTTGAGTTTGAGTTAAAGAAAATTTCCCATTTTCTATTTCAATTTCCTCATATATCATTATCATCATTTCAGCCGAAAGACGTCCACTGCTGGACATAGGCCTCCCCCAAAAGAGGGGGGGGGGTTTGCCATAATCGCCACGCTTGGCAGGCGGGTTGGCGATCGCAGTATGGTATGGTGGTGGAATGCATAGAGAACGCTGCTGCCCATTCTCCGGTACGCCCCTTAGTCGCCTTTTACGACACCGACGGGAAGTATGGGGTCCTCATATATTATACCACATAAATAAGAAACAAGTAAATGGTTCCTATACACATATAAAAACTCAGGCAAAAACGTGAGAGTCCACCACGTGTAGTACAGACACTTAACTCTAATGCGCCTGCTCGAGCCATTAACTCTTTACCTGTTACATGAATGTTAGATACTGGATCTGCCATCATTTTCTGTAGAGTTATTGAACGTGTTAAAAGATTTAGGATAGTGGTGGTATATTTCCTTTGAAATCTCGGTGGCACTTTAATGAGATCTTCACAAACTGTATGGCTTCAATTTATCAATATTAAATAGTCTATATCAGGGGTGGCCAACCGGTCGATCGCGATCGACTGGTCCATCGCGACTATTAGTCCAGTCGATCGTGGCAATTCAAAATATATTTCCCACAACAAATCTGATTTTGCTAATCTAGCGAAAGATGCTCAAACGCAATTCTCACATTAATATAACTAAGTAGGGCCTAACCACAAAAACTTAAACACTTGTTCAACGTGTGTCTAATGTCAGTGTTACATCAAAATCCATATAAATATGTCCTGTTTAAAAGGTGTCTAGCCTAAACAACTGATAAACACTGTTTTGTGGTAGTAAGGTAATTACTAAGAATAATTTTCAGTTTTATATTTTCCCTCTTAATAAAATAAAAAATACTATATAATTGTGTACTGAACTGTGCTGTTTCATAATATATAAGATTTCAAGAAGGTAAAGCAAGGACTAATTGGTAGTCCGCACAGGGTGTCGTCAGTGAACAAGGTATCCAATTAAAATCCAGGTATCCAATTAAAACTGGCTCAGATTGTCTTGCTTATCTTAAACCCGCTTAAAAAATCAAATAATACTCATATATAGAAGCAACACGTTGTCGTCGACGGTTGTAGTTGCCTCTATAGTCGGCGCGTGTCGCCCGCGTGTATGCACACTTAAAGTCTCTGCACACAGCGGGCGCGGCGCGGCGGGACGGGACGGCGACGCGACGCTGAGCAGTTGTAATGTACTAGATATTACTGACGACGCCACACAGAGCCGTCCCGCTCGGCGCGACGGTAACCGTCGCGCCACGCCGCCGCCGCGCCGTGCGCGAATACAAGTCAGAAGCGGCGGAGCGGGGCGTGAACACGTCGCGTCGGACGAGACGGAGCGTGAATGAGATTTTGTATTGTTTTACAAAAATGGATGTCGAAAAACTAATCGAATGTGTTCGTGCTCATGTATGTTTGTACGATTTGGGCCCTAGGCAGTTTAAAAACACTGTTCATGGGCGCGGCGGGACGGGACGTGATCGCGCCCGCAGTGTGAACGATGCCGTCGCGCCAGCGCCGCGTCGCCGCCCCGCCACGCCGTGCCCCGCCACGCCATGCCTGCTGTGTGCAGAGACCTTTAGCAGTTGTAATATCAAGTTTCAACTAACCAACCTTATCCAGTACATCAACATCTACGTCAAAGTCTCGTCGCTCTTTTCTCATTAGGTTCTACAGTCTATAATCAGACAGCTGCAAAACGGGGCACTTTCGGATCTCTTAATTCCTATTTCTTAGTGCTCCTTGCTGCTGTTAAAGAGTTTTAATCTAGCTTTAATTCCTTCATTAGTTCAGGGTTCCAGGATTTTCTTGAGAAAAACTGTTGTGTTGGTCGGATGGGGTGAATTTTCTTTCCTAGGATTATATAACGTGGGGGTAATTAGGTAACACACTAATAGTAGTTTTCGTTGCGTTATTTACGTTGTTGAGCAGACAATTTTTTCGACATATGAGCAATGGATTGGCAATATCATTCGGTGTAAAAAGACACCGAGTGTCACATGTACTCCCCTTCATTGTAATTTTTGAAGTGAAAACTTCTTTGGCGGCGTTGTACACTTTTTTTGTAATGGGTAAAAAATTATAAGCTCGCGTCAGGTCACGTGACCCTGATCGTAAGATTCGTAAGATGAGACGTGCTATAGATGGGCAATCCACCGGGTTTAAACCCGGTGTTTTTGATAAACACCCGATAAACACCCGTAAACACCCATAAACACCGACAAAATTGGGTTTTTATCAAAGCACCGGGTTTAAACCCGGGTGTATTGCCCATCTATAGACGTGACCCTGATCGAACATTCGTAAGAATCCAAAATATCAAAAATTGAAAAGAAGTACACAGGATCAAATTACAGACAGACAGACAGACAGACAGACGGTGACGGTGACGGTGACGGTGACGGTGAAGGTGAAGGTGACGGTGACCGTGACGGTGACGGAGACGGAAACGGTGACGGAGACGGTGACGGTGACGGCGACGGTGACGGTGACGGTGACAGTTAGGTACAGTAAGCAACGTTAATATTCAAATTTTCACTCCCGGAGTGCAACCCGTCGTTTTTTTTGTACTAGACCACAGCTTGGACCTTCTGGTTACGGAGATATTGAAGCTCAAGGTTTCAACTTTTACTGACAAAAATAATAACTGAGTGGTACCCTAGAGTAAGCAAAAGAAGTAGAGGAAGACAGTTAAAGCGATGAGGAGATGATTTTAGGAAAGTAGCAGGCCTAGAATGGTTACCTAGGTACCGCAAAGGTCAGAAACGAGTGGAAAGCCTTAGAGGAGACCTTTGTCGAAAGACAAGCTGTTATGAGGGGAGACCAACCGAATGCCAAGAATATGATTTAGTTAAAGTTAGGTAATTCGTTTTCTTACCTCTGTTCAACTTTCAAATAATTGCTTTGTCGAATAAGTTAAAAACGAACAGTAATACATTACATAATCAGGTTATAATGTTCCCACTGCTGGGACACAGGCCTCCTCGGTGAGAGGGAGTGGGCCATAATCCACCACGCGGGCACAGTGCGAGTTGGCAGATGTCACATGTCTTCGAATTTTTGGTTCTAGGACATGCCCGTTTCCTCACGATGTTTTTCTTCACCGTTTTACAACAGAACAGTAATAAAAGGCTTATTTTATTTATATAGCAATTGAAACAAGGCACTCATGCAACTTTCACGAAAAAGATGGACAATTTTTTTTCGAACATACAATCTGATATAATTTATTTCTTAGCAAAAATCTCGGAACTCTACAAATCGTTTCTATCGCCATTCACGATTCATCAAACTATTTGCATTAATTCCCATTGAATACCGGAATTCCATTCAGATAAGAAACCCTTTTCCCAAGCTAGTATTGTCAGTGGGGTCCTTGGAAACATGGCGCTGTAGACTGCTTGCTCTATTGTATAAAGCAATTGCGGTTTGAGATATTGAAAGACGGGGAAGTGGTGCTCCGTTCCGAGTTAGAAGATTTTAATATTGTTGCGCACCACAATTAATGCCTGGTACTTGGTGACATTAGTTACCATTAGCGCCATCTGGTATCGAGTAGCAAAACTAGTCAAGATCTTTCTAGAACTTTTTCGAGCTATCGACATCTGGTCAGTCGGAGCCGGTATATACTCGAACATTCTAGATGTTTCTACAATAAAAGGTTCTAGAACTATCTGCGGCACTATGTAAGGCCGGGATGCGCCACGACCCAGTTTGGATAAAGCGATACAAGCGAACACATCGAAGCGATCTTCAAGTGCGGCAGAGCGATCAGTAGTGCAATTGTATTTTATAATTAGTGCGTTTGAGCTGTCATTAGGGTTTTGATTAAAATGTCATTTTTTTGGTTATTAAATCGGCAGTTTTTCTTGTCACGAACCCGAAGCTCGTAACAATATGGTCGGGGAGATTTGGAGGGGCTCGTGGCTAAATAATAAAAGCCGCACGAGTCGATCGAAGGCTGCAAAGCTACGCTTGCCGCGGTTGGATCCATTTACATATCCTTCTGTACCGTAACGAACAGCAATCAAAGTTATCGTGCGCCAAAACCCAAAAACTTTGTCAGTTCAAATCAAATGCGACGACTGCTATTCTTCCAATAGCTTTTGCTGTCAAAGTCAAAGCACTTATTTCAAATAGGCACTTAACAGGCACTTTTGAACGTCAAAAATATTTTGAATGTCAGGGGCAAGGCAAATCAGGTTATCGAAATGTGTTATTTGATAACCTGATTTGTTGTGAATATTATAGCTATGCTGACCCCTCAGTGCCTCGAAAAGCACGTTAGGCCATTGGCTCGGCTGTCATTGGTAGGTCTTTGACAGTCGATACGGGTACCTAATTCGACTACCTAATTCTTCTTATTACCACTACTTAATTCTTTAAATGTGCCTATGTAAGCAGGTATTTTAATTAATAAAATTTAGTAAACCGATTTCGCTGACAGTTATTATAGGTCTACCAGAATCTCATGGCAAAAAAAAACTTAAAAACTTTGTGGTTTTCATACATTTGACATTGCCAATGTTGTCAAATATATGAAAACCACAAAGTTTTTTTGATTTTTTTTTATTGCCATGAGATTCTGGTTGACTTTAGCCCCTTCGCACATGGCGTCGTATCGTAAGAGTATCGTAGAACGCGCGTAGTACGAGAGCAATACGAGCAGGAACATGTTCAAACAAGTCCGCACACGAGGCGGTGTTGCAGCGTATCGTATGAGGTGTTCATTGTCATTACGATAGTCGTAGCGTACTGGCGTAAAACGTAAGACAGTTTACGTGCAGCAATAAACAATAATTTCTTGTAATTATTTGGGATGTATGGATTTACGCTTTCTACTTCTAACGAAATCAAATAACAAGAAATCCTCTTCGTCTGAAGAGAAGGCAAGGTCATCAATCAATTCCACAAACACATCTGGTACGCTTGACGCCATGATTTCAACTGAGATATTACAAAACGGTACGACTACGCGACGATTCGTTTGTAGAACACTCCGCGTCTCGTGCGCGTAGCGTAATTACGATACGCGCACGAGGCAACTACGCCTACGACCCATGTGCGAAAAGCCTTAGCCCCTTCGCACATGGCGTCGTATCGTAAGAGTATCGTAGAACGGGCGTAGTACGAGAGCAATACGAGCAGGAACATGTTCAAACAAGTCCGCACACGAGGCGGTGCTGCAGCGTATCGTATGAGGTGTTCATTGTCATTACGATAGTCGTAGCGTACTGGCGTAAAACGTAAGATAGTTCACGTGCAGCAACAAACAATATTTTCTTGTAATTATTTGCGATGTATGGATGGATCCAATGAGCACGTCGCTTTCTACTTCTAACGAAATCAAATAACAAGAAATCCTCTTCGTCTGAAGAGAAGGTAAGGTCAACAATAAATTCCCCAAACACATCTGGTACGCTTGACACCATGATTTTAACTGAGGTATTACAAAACGATACGTCTACGCACACGTTTGGGAAATTTATTGATGACCTTACCTTCTCTTCAGACGAAGAGGATTTCTTGTTATTTGATTTCGTTAGAAGTAGAAAGCGACGTGCTCATTGGATCCATCCATAGGTACATCGCAAATAATTACAAGAAAATATTGTTTGTTGCTGCACGTGAACTGTCCGTTTTACGCCAGTACGCTACGACTATCGTAATGACAGTGAACACCTAATACGATACGCTGCAACACCGCCTCGTGTGCGGACTTGTTTGAACATGTTCCTGCTCGTATTGCTCTCGTACTTCGCGCGTTCTACGATACGCTTACGATACGACGCCATGTGCGAAGGGGCTAAGGCTTTTCGCACATGGGTCGTAGGCGTAGTTGTCTCGTGCGCGTATCTTAATTACGCTACGCGCACGAGACAACTACGCCTACGAGCCATGTGCGAAAAGCCTGGCTTTTTTTGCGTAAATTATTTAGATTGGATACTGATCTAATATCATAGATATATAAGGAACAGGGTGTAAAGTTCACTCATACTCCATAGAAAAGGGAGGCGGGCAACTGCATGATGTTGAGTGTCGGGCCGTTACATGCTAGTTGCGCGGTAAACTCTGCTTGCGAGATGCAGGATTTTGCGTGACGTCAGGATGACGCGTTGTTCGCAT
The DNA here is from genome assembly GCA_916614155.1 of Mesoligia furuncula. Classification (NCBI taxonomy): domain Eukaryota; kingdom Metazoa; phylum Arthropoda; class Insecta; order Lepidoptera; family Noctuidae; genus Mesoligia; species Mesoligia furuncula. Next base: position 21,152,926 of record OU744814.1, on the reverse strand, counting down.
GTGGCGTTGTAAACATCGCTACAATGTCAATCCTGTTGAAAATTGTAGGATTACGGAACGCTTTGAAAACGATGTAATAACATCTAGACCATCTGATGTGCATTTGGATTGAGTGATCTTTTTTTATTTCGTGACAAAATCTGATTGTACATTTAGTCAAAAATAGTCAAAACTCATAGCCCAAAGTAAAAAATTTGTCACTCTCAAGGGTCTTCAGTTATTGCCGAAAATGTGGATCACTCAATTCAGACATTTTGCAAAAACGGCTATGAGCTAAATCTCAACAAAAACTTACTCTACTGACTAAATTTATATCTCAAAAATTAGTTAAAAATTTGTCACAACGTTTTTTAAGCCCATCAAGGCATTTAAAGCTTCTTCCAGGTATCTTTGGACAGTATCATTGGATCACTCAGGTCAGACACCATTTTGTCTGAGAGATCGTTGTAATAAGGTTTCGGATGAGTTTTTCTATAGATCTATTGTTTATCCTAAAATGTACATGTTCCGAATATATTTGTACAATAAATATCATAACACAAATACCTTTTGTTAAAAATTTATGAGTGACTCAATGTTTTTGAATTTGCTGAACTGAGTGATCCATAAGAATGTCTTATAGCTAACTACCTGTTTCGTATTGATTTACACAAACTACGATTAATTTTTGTACAACTTTGTGACTAAAGTTTTACATAAAAATAATTTACATATACAGCTTACTTTACGAGATATTACATTTTTTATTTTATTGTTAAGGAAAAGTGCAGTAGGGTGACCATATGACATGGTGGTCACGTTATTTTTTTTTTAAATATCGTGTTACTATAACGTAACTTATAAAATATACAATTTAGCTTAACGTATATCACACGTTGATTGTAGGAGTTACTTCACTTGTACTAAGGTCTAATTTAGAATAAACTCTACCTTTTAATTAATTCAAGGAAAAACTTCTTCGTTATGAATAAAACAGTTGCAATGATAGAAACATAGTTTAATTGTTAAGACGACAAATAAAAAATTCGAAAATAAATAAATAATAAATTTTACTGTTAGTATACTTTATTATTTATTTATTTGTTTGGTTGTTTAATAATAGTCTTTAATGTACACCACATAGGTACAGAAATATAATTAACAAAAAACATAAATGCAAAGTTATTGGATGATATTAGTTAAAAATCAAATCTTCCTATAAAAACGATTAACAAAAACAGCTTTCAGCTTTCGTAAAAAAAAAATATTGTTTTCAGTATACCTACCTAACTTATAAGCTAAAACGACATTACTTATTAGAATATCTTTGGAATTAATAATAGCAAAATAAACATTTTATGTAAAAAAAATTCTTTGTAAAATGTCAGATCAACAGTACCTAGGTAAGTAAAATTTACGAAAACCAAATCAAATAAGTACTTAACAAAATGACAGCGAAATCTAGAAAACGTTCGGAAACCCTGATGGAAAATATAAGTACGTGTGCGCTAAAGAGAAGATTTTGTATGAAATGAAATTCGGGGTCTCCGAATCGGACGTATGCGGCCAGCCTAATCTAGAAGGAAATACCATGTTATTTATAAATCATAAGCTGCGTAAATAAGTGTATGTAAAATATAAAGTGGTTCATTTTTGCTATCATAAGTTTTAGCCAAATTATCGTCATAGCAAACTATTCGTCCATTTAAACCATGCGCTTAATAATGACCGATGCCGTCAGGATGTTGAGAAGGAAGAAATTCAATACCTCCAAGTAAGGGCGCGTACACATAGAACGTCCGTTTTTACAGGATCCTTTTTAACGGATCTTATCTCATCTCTTTTTCTTTTTTACTGGATCGGGAATGCTGTATTGTGTGTGAACTGGCTCATACAACTACATACGCAATCAAATAACGAACCTGTTCAACGGATCGCTATGTGTACGCGCCCTAACCTGTACGATCTACTTTTTATTAAAATTATTTCGTGCACATCTTGTAACGTTACCTGTTTTGTTCCATTCAAATCCATGAAAATAACACTAGAAAGTTTATAACCACCATAGCATTACTATTACATGAAAAACAAATCCCCTCGTAGCTCAAAAGAAATTGCTTCTTCTAGACTGTTAATGCCAAATACAGATATTATTTGCAGATTCAATGGCAGAAATAGGTACAACATTTCTAGTTATTTCAGGTGCCGCGCAAGATTGATTTAAGCAGGTTTTAGTGCTAACTGCGCTTGAAAAGATGTTTATTAAAATTGTCTCGAAAACGTACGTTAGGTTACAGCAACAATCGACTGTTATTTCGTAAGAAATAAGCAATGGATTAGCAATTTGCTTCAAAATGATTCAGATTCCGATTGATAGTGTGTTACGCAATTAGGGTGCTGATTACATTAATTGCTATTACAACTGACGATTATATAGGTAGGTACTTACTGTATCATTTATATTACCGATGATCTCATATTATATGGTCACCCTACTGCACTTCTCCCTAACAATAAAATTAAAAATGTAATATCTCGTAAATTAACACTTTGCGGGACACTTAACGCCTATAGACGTAATAACAATAAAACTTCTATTGTGTCTCGTTCAGTGTCCTTCAATGTGATAAGCTGTATATGTAAATTATTTTTGTGTAAAACTTTAGTCATAAAGTTGTACAAAAATTAATCGTAGTTTGTGTAAATCAATACGAAACAGGTAGTTAGCTATAAGACATTCTTATGGATCACTCAGTTCAGCAAATTCAAAAACATTGAGTCACTCATAAATTTTTAACAAAAGGTATTTGTGTTATGATATTTATTGTACAAATATATTCGGAACATGTACATTTTAGGATAAACAATAGACCTATAGAAAAATTCATCCGAAACCTTATTACAATGATCTTTCAGACAAAATGGTGTCTGTACTGAGTGATCCAATGATACTGTCCAAAGATACCTGGAAGAAGCTTTAAATGCCTTGATGGGCTTAAAAAACGTTGTGACAAATTTTTAACTAATTTTTGAGATATAAATTTAGTCAGTAGAGTAAGTTTTTGTTGAGATTTAGCTCATAGCCGTTTTTGCAAAATGTCTGAATTGAGTGATCCACATTTTCGGCAATAACTGAAGACCCTTGAGAGTGACAAATTTTTTACTTTGGGCTATGAGTTTTGACTATTTTTGACTAAATGTACAATCAGATTTTGTCACGAAATAAAAAAAGATCACTCAATCCAAATGCACATGACCATCTGTTAGGCATTTTGTGTGTCACAAGCTATTCATAATGGCATAACAGATGACACGAACCGGCTCTTAAAACCTTTTTCCATTTTGTATAATTATCATGCAATAATAATTTTTGTGGCGAAAAATGAATCTTTGCTAACTAACTGCTAATTGAGACTGTTCAAAATTGTGTGATAAAAAAACAAATATTAATAAGATTCATATATTATGAACTAGCTTCTAACCGCGACTTCGTCCACATGAAATTTTCCGTCCCCCATTCACTCTTTTAAGGGTGGATACGAGTACCTCTTTCTACTCTTCACAAAAAACACACACTCCAAATTTTATGTCTCTAGGTCCAGCGGTTTACGCTGTGCGTTGATATATCAGTCAGACAGGACTTTGAATTTTTTATAATACTAGCTGACCCGGCAAACGTTGTTTCGCCATATAACTATATTATTTCTAGCTGCCCGGCGCTACTTCGTTCGCGTGATGTCCTACCCCTTACCCTACCTTACCCCTACCCCACTCCTACTCCCACTCCTACCCTACTCCTACACTACTCTACCCTACTCCTACCGTACTTCTACCCTACTTCTACTCTACTCCTAACCTACTCCAACCCACTCCTACCTAACTCCTACCCTACTCCTACCCTACTCCTAACCTACTCCTACACTACTCCTACCCTACTCCTACCCTACTCCTACCCTACTCCTAACCTACTCCTACACTACTCTTACCCTACTCGTATAAGAAAAAAAAACGAATAAAAAGTCTCCTGGTTCTAAGCTACCTCCCCACCAATTTTCTGCCAAATCGGTTCAGCCGTTCTTGAGTTATAAATAGTGTAACAAAAACGACTTTCTTTTGTTAAATAATATTATTCCATTACTTTTAAAATTGTTAAACAACCGTTCCGTTCCATTTCTATAGAAAATCCACAGAAACAAACTGCCGAGAAAACTTGGTTGGACCTTTCACAGATCTGTGAAGCGAAAATCAAACGGTTGGTTACACCTGAACTTGTAAGAGAATCTGTTCGAAATCTAACTAAGCAAGTGAGTGGAATGGTCGAGCGAACTGTGAAATTTTCTTTAAAGATTTCCGAGCTGTTGGACCGCAAGAATCTTTCGGATGACTGTACAATTATTTCTGTGATAATAGTTGCTATGATTTGAATGGAGGGAGGAGGTAGACAAGTTTTGTAAAGGGTTATGTGAAGAATTGGGATTCCCGCAACTAATAGAAGGTATGTAGTTAGATAAAATAAATAAAATAAAATTTTATTCAAGTATGAAGTAAAGTAAAAATAGGATTTACATTAATTACAATCGAGGAAAATTAAATTCTAACTGTAATGTAGACCTGCCTGGGGGCTTACTCTCCAATTCCAATGAAATGCCAATACGTTTCCAATGTTAATTTTACAGTCACGTGATTCGGTACTCTTGGAAACAATATTGTCACCATTGAAATGAAATTGACATTGCTCCGCCATTATTTTGTTGCCATTATTATTAGTTAGCTATGTTACGGGCTGCAATAGTGTGGTTCAACTCATTACGAAAAACCGGTGGTAATAGGGCTTTAAAATGCTTTATCGTTTAAATAACAAGGCTAATAAATACATATGATATAAATAGGTCTTTAATTGATTAATTATAAAGTATTAAATTCATTTGGGCGTAAGAAAATGAATAAAATCATAAAATTAACCATGACTTTGGCTTTATGGGGTAGGATCGTTGCCTACACTACTTACTAAAAAAAAAAGACTGCGTGTAAGTTCTCCAATTTCAAACATAAAGTCAAGTGGTTTTAGAAGTGAATTCGAACTGCAAGTTTGTTTGTTTATGACAATATTCTTCGCGTTTGGTTATTTTTAGTAAGAAATAATTACTGTCCGCTAAGTTACTTAACTAATTAGTATTACAGTTAATGAATAAATAAATAATTACAGTTAAAAAATGGTACCAAGTAAATAGATATGCAACTTCTCTATAGAGTAAGTAATGTTTTTGTGACGAACGCCGAACGTGTTTATGTGAATAGTGAACATGACTGAGTTATATACCAGTGAAGTGATAAATAAGTTAGAATATGTAAAAGTGACAGAATAGGATAGTTAAGACCCAAAAGTACCTAGCGTGGGCTAATATATAATATGTGCTACTACTGTTTTACTGAGTAAGATTTTGATTTTCTAATTAAATTTTAAGTGTTTGTATTGTTCTAATTAGCTTTCTATCTGGTTTTTATTAATAGTTTTCGTATTAGAGTCTGATATAGAATTTTTGATAATTTTAATGTACGAAGAAAAATGATAGAATAATTACGTAACTTGAAAACGAGGTTTTTTGTTTATAGGAATATTTTCGAGATTTTAGTGTCAAATGAGAGGATTATGTTTAAAACTAATATTCTAGTTTGAATTATGTAAATCGGTTTACGGGTTTTAGAGATAGAAAGGATTTTGTATAATAAAAACATGCCGAAGTCCGATTTTAGTAAGCTAATGTTCTAGAAAGTTTTTATTGTATAGAGATAGGATAAAAATGTTGTTATGTAATACGAAAGAGGAGTCAAATCCTTGCTCACTCCGTAATTTGCTTTAAATTCGTATTCATTCATAGAAAACGCTTTGTCCGTATAACGCATCATCCGACGCTCATCTCGTCTTTGTTTCAATTGTTTTTTATGGGAATTACGTAAAACAATATATACTACTGCTTATCGTGCCATATTATAATCTTATAACCCACAAAAACCACTTAAAACGCAAAACAATTTCTAAAACGTTACACTTTTGTTATTGGAAAAATCACTATCAACAAACTATCCCAACGCAATATTGACGCAATACACAGCTGTCAAAACACATTCAAGAGTACCGATTACCCCACGCCAAGCCCGTTCCCAATTCCACTTAGTTCCCCAAAATGGACACCCAATCTAAAAATCAATTGGCGCTAGCATCGAACTTAAGAGTACGAAACGTCACAATTCCAATGTCGATCTATCGGAATTAAACTCGTGAGTAAGCACCCTGATCTAGGTTTATGGAAAACCTGTGTTTCAGGCCATCAATTTACATCAAACATTTAAAAAGAAGACAACAATAAATGAATGTATTAGAAGCTAAATTGAAAAGAAGGCATAGTATTTTCAATGTCATAAAGAGTATCACACTAATATTATAAAGGCGAAAGTTTGGGAGTGGGTGTGTGAGTGTGTGTGTGAGTGTCTGTGTGTGTTTATATGTTTGTTACTTCTTCACGCTCAAACGGCTGGACCAATTTTGATAAAATTTTGTATGGAGGTAGCTGACATCCTGGATTAACATATAGGCTACTTTTTATCCCGATATTCCCACGGGATCGACAATTACGCGGGTGAAACCGCGGGGCGCAGCTAGTATTATTATAAAACTAGATTATACAAGATATATTTATGTTTAAATAAATTAACGAATAATATTAAAGTAGATGAAGTGGAGACTATTATTAATTAGGTAAATGAAGAGACTTATATTATTAGATTAGGTAGATAGATTTTATTTTAAAATTTCTAGATAGTAAGAGAGTGCTTAGATGTTTTGGACATGTTGAGAGGATGAATAATTTTTAATATTATCAGGTATTCCTGTCCCACTGCAGGGCAAAAGCCTCCCTTCCCTCCTTCCACTTATCCCTATCCAGTGCTGTTAAACGCCAATCCTTGTGGAAAGAGTCGAGCTCGTCCCGCCATCTCATTCTGGACCTGCCGCGTTGTCGTTTGCTGCTGTTTGGGATCCATTGTGTGGTTACTTTAGCCCATAGCTCCTCCGGCATGCGGCAGATGTGACCAGCCCAGTTCCATTTTAGCTTGGCAACCGAATGACCTACATCGGCAATTTGAGTTTTAGAACGCAGTATCGAGTTTCTTATACGATCAGAAAGTTTAACTCCAAGAATACTGCGCTCCATTGCTCGCAGACAGACCCCGAGTGCGGACGGATGAATAAATGGCAAAGGTAAAAATATTGTATTGTTTTGTGATAAGATGGTGTTGTATTGGGCCCAGTAGGACCTCAGAAGTGCAGGTGTATGGACATTTTAGACACACAAACATGTGGGACATGATTTGGTCACGAACACCGCATTCGCACTGGCTGCCTGCTGGTGCCTAGGCCCTAGCCTGATTACCTTTACCGTCGACTCAAAAATAACGGCAATAATCTGTGTTTTAGAGCGCAATGTGGTGTTGCGAATATGGTCTCTTAAATTAAAACTAAAGCGTTTATAAAATAAATCAAATGACCAGCTTCTGAATGTTTTAGTTATTAATTATTTTACGGAGGGCTTTTTTAATTAGCAAGAAAGATTTAATATTAATTATTTTGTAACACGATATTCCTTTTGCGGTTCATAAAATATTAAGACCTAAAAATAAAAGGGATAGTTAGATGTATAACTACAGTACATAAAGTTGAATTTCACTTGCACTTTATAAAACAATATTTAAGGACTATTTGTCTACCAGATGCGCCCTGCGGTTTCACCCGCATGAGTATCGATCCCGTGAGAATATCGGGATAAAAACTACCCTATGTCCTTCCCCAGGATGCAATCTACCCCTCTGCCAAACTTTATTGAAATCTGTTCAGTGGTTTAGGTGTTAAAAGGTAACATACAGACAGACAGGCAGAGTTACTTTCGAATTTATAATATTAATATGGATGTGAGTTATAATATTAATACGGATGTGAGAATGAAATAATTTCATCCTTAGGTAATAGGTTATAGGTAATACGGGTTGGTGTCCACAACTCCACGACAATGCGCGTATTTTATGTACAGAAAAATTTCACACTTATTGAAGTTTCAACTTACTGGGAATTGTTGTCAAAATCATTTCAGCCGAAAGACGTTTACTGCTGGACATAGGCCTCCCCCAAGCACCTCCACTTCGACCGGTCCACCGGTCATGTGCTTCCGGCATCCAACGGGTTCCTCCCAACGCTACGTCTTCCGGGACGCGGTCGCCACTCCAGAACCTTTCGGCCCCATCGGCCATCTGTTCTGTGAGCAATATGCCCTGCCCACTGCCACTTGAGTTTGGCAATTCTTCGGGCTATGTCGGTTACCTTGGTTCTCCTGCGGATCTCCTCATTCCTGATTCGATCACGCAGGGAAACTCCAAGCATAGATCTCTCCATTGCCCTTTGGGTGACTTATAGCCTTCTTATAAGGCCCATTGTGAGCGACGAGTTGTCTAAAGTGATAAAGTAATTACGCCAGCGGATATACCAATATTGTCATAATCAGCCTATAAGGTTCCCACTGCTGGGACACTGGCCTGCTTCCACCAGTCCTCAACCACTCTTACCAAAGTGTTTCGTATTATCCAGTAACTGGGTTGTGGAGGTCATTCATGGATCTTTGACAGTCGATACCGGGTAGTCAGAAGCCCGAAAGTCTTACAACCAGTCTTACCAAGGGGTATTGTATTACCCAGTAACTGGGTTGTGGAGGTCAGATAGGTAGTCGCTTCATGTAAAATACTGGTATTCAGCTGCATCCAGTTAGACTGGAAACCGACTCCAATATAGTTGGGAAAAGGCTAGGCCGGAGATTACTTCTGAAAATGAAACAAGCGATACCATGGGCACATCTAGTATAAACCCATAAATAATAATCCATACGAGACCCACTCTAAGTTATGCGAATTCAAAAATTAACTTAGTTCAATCAAAACTATATTTAATGGCTCCAATGTCCTACCTGCATGTTTCTGTTAATTAATTAATTGCATTACTAGTAAAGTGCCCTTTGCTTGGGTAAGGCTTTATAGTTTTAAGGCTAAGATTGATAAAACTATACGGTTTCTTAAGACTGTGGTGGCCGCAACATTGCGTCCGCAATTTACCGTGGAAAGACGTCATTGAAACGTTATTTATGAAAGTGTAGCGGTATCTACAATGCCATATGCGAACAACGCGTCATAGTGACGTCACGCAAAATCCTGCATCTCGCAAGCAGAGTTTTTTTACCAGTTCCAAATTTTTACAGGGTGTTCTACCCATGAATATGAACAACTTTCACCATGGGACCAACACTGAAATCAGGAAAAAAAAATCTGCTGTTTAATACCTTCTTGACCAAAATGTATGAAGGTACACAACGGCCCGACATGAATCATCGGGCCCGCCAGACACGACACCCTTCTGGTCCCGTCTTTTCTATGGAGAATGAGTGAACTTTACACCCTGTTCCTCATACGTCTATAAAAGTAAGTTGGTGTGTGTCCCTAAAAATCGTTTTTTGACACATAGGTAAAGTCAAATCCCTTTGTCATAACCTTCATGTCTTTGTGGTGCCGGACTTAAAGAATACCACCACCCCATACTTCCCGTGGGTGTCGTAAAAGGCGGAGAATGGGCAGCAGCGTTCTCTATGCATTCCACCACCATACTATACTGCGATCGCCAACCCGCCTGCCAAGCGTGGCGATTATGGCAAACCCCCCCCAACTTGGGGGAGGCCTATGTCCAGCAGTGGACATCTTTCGGCTGAAATGATGATGATGATGATGATGATGATAACCTTCATGACAGTCGTGACTACGCCCGTTAGGTAGCGGCCACCGCTATCTTTGGAATACGTAGCTTATGCTCCATTTCTGTCACTGTCACATAACTGTCAAACTACAAGCGCATGATAGAAACGGGAACTGTCTAAGCCGAATTTAACCGTGCTAAATTGGTGGCCCAGTGGTAACGGCTGCGACTTACGAGTTGTAGGTCGTCGGTTCGAACCCAGATAAGAAGCGCTTTCTTCTTCTTCTTCGTAGCACTCTTGTCAGAGCGGACGTGGTCCTCATGTAGTTTCTTGTCTAGGGGCTGATGTGATTCGCCTCACGATTTCTCGCCACATACTCCGATTTCGGGTGTTTTTTGTGCACTCATACAATGGATCACCCACTGCGGATTTAATTTGGTCACTCCATCTCATGGGTGAGCATCCGCGTGGTCTAGTACCCTCCACTCTACCCTGCACGACAAGGCGCTCAATAGAGTCTTCCTCACGCCTCGAGACATGTCCGAAGTATTTGAGGATTCGCGTTTGGACCATAACAGAAAGACGCTTTTTTTGATGTTGAGTTCTTGGTGTATGGAGATTTTGGTGCGAAACTCAGTCCACGACACCCCAAGGATTCTTCTCCAACACCACATTTCCAGAACGTCTATTTTCTTCTTCTCAACGTCTATCTTCTTCTTCTCGATGTCTCGCAGCGTCCACATCTCAGCTGCGTAAAGGAAGATAGAGAAAACCAGTGATTGAACAAGCATGATCTTGGTGGCTTTTGTAAGATCTCTGTTCCTCCAGACTTTTTTCAGCTTACGAGTATTCATCGCTTTACTTACTTAACTTTAGCAGGCGCTTTACTTTGTGTAAATTATTTCATCACCACTGCTCTTAAAATGGTGAAGGGAAACATCGTGAGGACCCGGGGTAATAGTTGCGTAACACACTATCAGTAGCAATAGCTTCCAGTTTGACAGTTCAACAACGTTGTTGAACTGAATGAATGAATGACTGTTCATTGCGTTATTTTCGTTGTGAACAGACGAATTTTTCGAACATATGGAGCAATGAATTAGCTATACCCTTCAAAATCATATAGATTGTGAATGATGGTGTGTTACGCAATAAACCCCTTGTATGTCGTAATGAGGGATTTTCTTTTTCTTTTTTTTAACGCTTCCCTAGTCGCTGGATAGATGGCGCTGAACTTGGTAAGTTTCTGCAAGGAACGGAACGTCACATAATTTTTTTATTAATTCACTTGGATGTAATTTTGAGATCGTAAAACGAAAGCAAACGAAACTGTCACTCAACGAGCGTATATGACGTGACGCAATGTTTTTTTTTTCCAAGTGTTTTGACTTTGGCACCTAGAAACGTAGTCAGTTCAACGCCATCTTCAGGGTTCTTGGAAACTATGTTTTTTTTTAATACTCAAAAGAAAAACCTCTCTTTACAGACACAATCAAAAAGCCATTGTGTCTCGCGTAGATCTACGTTCCAGCATACTAAGGGTTAAGGCACCGATACGAGACTGTACCTACTACGTGAGTTCGACAAATGGATATGCGAATTACACTTGTGCGACGAAACTATACTGCGACTCACCATAGTTCGAATGCACGCATATGCGACACACTGAAGCTCGACGTTCATGCTAGTGCGACATGAAGAATGAGTATTCATAATAATATGTATATCTGATGACCGCGATAGCTCAGTTAGTTACGGACTCTTAGTAATGTTAGTATTGAGTACAAAAGTACTGCTTATTTCTTAAGAAATATCTTCCAGGAGACCTGCGAAAATCCACAACCTTCTGGTATGTCCTAGAACCAAAAAATTCAAAGACATGTGACATCCACCCCCTCTCACAGAGAGGACGCCTGTGTCCCAGCAGTGAGAACGTGGCCTATTAAGCTATGCTTGTGAAATCTAAATCTTTCTTCTCATTGCGTATCATCATCTGCCTGCCTTTTCCCAGCTATGTTGGGGTCGGCTTCCAGTCTAACCGGATGCAGCTGAATACCAGTATTTTACATGGAGCGACTGCCTATCTGACCTCCACAACCCAGTTACTGGGTAATATGATACCCCTTGGTAAGACTGGTTGTAAGACTTTCGGGCTTCTGACTACCCGTAACGACTGTCAAAGATCCACGAATGACAACCGGGACCAACGGCTTAACGCGCTATCCGAGGCACGGAGGGGTCTCGGTATGTAAAGATGGTCACCCATCCACAGACCAACCGCGGCAAGCGTAGCTTAACCTGATCGATCGAACTGTGCGGCTGTTATTATTTAGCCACGGGCCCCTCTCATTCAGTATGAGCTACCAAAATTCAGGCAGACTTGCAAAAACAAAACAGTCAGTAGGTACCTATAGGAATCTTCACGTAACTGTAAATAAACATCTTAGTCTAAATTTCTAACGTTAATTATTTTGTTTACATGAGTTAGTTGACATAGGCGAAAGATCTTGTGTGTGTGTATATTATGTTATATTTATCCCCTGTGTCCTGAAGGATCTTATTATTGTCTAAATTATAACCTTCCCGTGCCTCTTTGTGTGTATATCTCTATAGATATTTAATTATATCTGTGTAATATTTAGTAGTATAATATTATGTTATAATATTACGCACAGATTCCCCGAAGGGTAAAGTGTACTTGTATAGTGGGTACACACACATGTCGTCAGTTATGTTTAAGACACATGTAATGAGAGACGATGCTTCAATCAAACCTGCCTCCAAGCTGCTACTAAGAAATGACTACTGTAATAATTCAGCAAAAATTTTAGACCAAATCCAACACACACACACCTTTTTTGCAATGTTCATTTTCAGTTAGGAAATTTTTTTCTGAACCTTACATTATGTGTTTTTTTCTGAAATATTTTTTTTGTTTTTTTATTATGTTTTGCAGTTACGCTTGGCGCACACTAGACTAACGACCGACGCAGTAAAAAATAATAAAAACCAGCTAAGTGCGAGTCGGACTCGCACACGAAAGGTCCCGTACCCCAAAGCAAAACACTCCGAAAAAAACGATTTTTGTATGGAGACCCCTTTAATTTTTAAACGTTATTTTATATTAATTATTTTTTAAATTTGAACTGTCTACCCATTACGTTTCATGACATACAACCCGCTGACCAACAGACGGACGGATGGACGGACGGATGGATGGACGGGAGGATGGACAGCAGCGGCTGTGTAATAGACGGCCGTTGGCACCCTTAGTGTATGAAACCCTAAACAGTATGTAGCAAAGATTTGATGGTCCTCTTCAAACTTTATTGTTGTGTACCTAAACTCATCTATAGGACTTTTTTCATCTTAACGTTTTTTTGCCGTTAATGTCCTACTCCTGAGCAAAGACCTCCCTACTCTCTTTCCACCTCTCTCTGTCAGAGCAGCCAAGGACCAATCTTTATCAAAGGAGTCCAGCTCATCCCACCATCTCCGTCTGGGCCTGCCGCGATGTCGTTTGCCACCTACTTATTATCATTATACTATATAAATTCACACCCCTGCTTCTCATGGCTTTTACGACTTGACAAATCAAAAGTCATTTCAAATTAGACTGAGAATCGAGAAACTTATCGTACTTCAAAATTAGATAAGACTCTTCGAAAGTTTAAGCTAGCCTCCACGATCGTGTGATCTCACACCTATGGATTACTTTCCTTGGGGATATGTGAAGTCACACGCCTACGTAGATAAACCACAGACGTTGGACAACTTGGAAGCCGACATTTGCCGCGTTATTGCCGATATGCAGCCCCAGTTGCTCGAAAAAGTGGTCGAAAATTGAACTTCCCGATTACGCTTCATTCGAGCCAGCCGTGGCGTCCATATCCCCGAAATCATTTTTAAACACTAATGGCATCAGAATATCTTTTATTTCATTTTGAATTTGTATAGCTCTAAAAAAAACGCCGATTTCCACCAAACGGCTCGTATCGTATCGGATCGGAAAGGACACGAACAGATGCGGCGACAGCCGATCGCGTCCGGCAGGATGTCGACGCATACGGTCGGCTCCGTACGTCGTTTGCGAACGTATCTGTTTCTGCTCCTAGTCAAATAGTTTCATTCTTACCGTGTTGACGTGTTTTAATTTTTAACGACGTGTTTTTTTTTTGTGTGTTTTTCGTAAAACGGTTGCATCGTTGCAGAATGCAAAACGGTATCTGTAAACGGTTCGTCGTCGCAACGCCCACCACTAGTGGCTGGTAGCAGCTGGTTGAGATTTCCCAATAATGGAGCTAAATGGCGTGCAATTGGAGAGGCCTATATATGTCCATCAGTATACTGCCTGTTGTCTGCCTGTTGTCTGTGTGGTGCCGGACTTAAAGAATTGCACCACCTCTTACTTCCCGTGGGTGTCGTAAAAGGCGACTAAGGGTCTTACCGGAGAATGGGCAGCAGCGTTCTCTATTTATTCCACCATCATACCATACTGCGATCGCCAACCCGCCTGCCAAGCGTGGCGATTATGGCAACCCCCCCCCCCCCCCAAAATTGGGGGAGGCCTATGTCCAGCAGTGGACGTCTATCGGCTGAAACGACGATACTGCCTGTCGGTTCTGTAACAATCTCACCGTGTAAACTTAGGTGAAGTGAGTTTGTTTTTGCTAGAAATTGACACTGTTGACAGCTCACTCCACGCTCACTTCACCTAAGTTTTCACGGTGAGATTTTTACAGAATAGCACCGCTGCTGGCTGTAGACTGATGATAACTATCTATCTAACCTTCACAAGTCCACAACCCAGTTACACAGCCCCATTACCATCATCATCTGCCTAGCCTTTTCCCAACTATGTTGGGGTCGGCTTCCAATCTAACCGGATGCAGCTGAATACCACTATTTTTCATGGAGCGACTGCCTATCTGACCTCCACAACCCAATTACTGGGTAATACGATACCCCTTGATAAGACTGGTTGTCAGACTTTCGGGCTTCTGACTACCCATAACGACTGTCAAAGATCCACGAATGACAGCCGGGACCAACGGCTTAACGTGCTTTCCGAGGCACGGAGGGGTCACGGTATGTAAAGATGGTCACCCATCACACAGCCCCACTACAGCCTAGCCTTAGCCTCAAAATATAAGCTTGCCCAAAATATGTTGTCGTGCAATCTTCAAAATATTATATATCTCCTAATCCTACACGAAACGATACTAACATCTGATAATATACAATAATGTTACTTATTCTTTTATTACTAAATCAACGTGGATAGAAAATATCTGTAAATAAATTGGCACAATAAAATTTTACGATAGATACTACTCATAATAAACGGGCAGTAGGGATGGGAAATAGAAAATAATATTTTGGGATCGCACTTTCTTAAGGGGCCGGCGGAGCATGCGTAGTTCATACAAACGTAATACCAAAATAATTTGAAAATCAAACTTATTCTTAAGGTAGTGTGTATTTAAATTCCGATTGGATTACAGAATATCTAGGTTCCCAAATATATAAATGTTGAATGGACACTGATTTAAAAACGAGATATGAGAAAAATAAGTTTTCTATAGAAATTTGAAATTCCTCAATATCTTGTCTTTATATCAGAGTCCTTTCTACTAATCAAACATATTCTTAAATATGTTTCATGTGTATGTTTGAACATATTATTAAATATGTTTGATTTACTAATTATTTTGGTATTACGTTTGTATGAACTACGCATTAACATGCGTAGTTCGCCGGCACCCTTAAGAGGAAAACGGGGTCCACGTGATCGTTTCCTCTTAAGAATTAGTTTCCTCTATTTTCTCCCGTTAATGATACTAGTCTTGTTTTACCATATTATAATGTATATTTACCTCTGCTAAGTATGTTTTTTAAATATAATATTTATGCCAACTTTTTTTTTTTGCCCGGGCTTTTGAAGGGCCCGTGACTAAATAATAACAGCCGCACAGGCCGATCGATCAGGTTAAGCTACGCTTGCCGTGGTTGGTCTGTGGATGGATGACCATCATTCGGCCATTGTTGGCCGAAAGGTGTCGTATATCGACGTTTCCGAGGACGGTTACGCGACACCACGCAGCGAAACACGACGCCGACAATGTTACGTGTATAGTTCATAGTTTTAAGGTTTTTTAATATGCCCTGGTGCACCAGGGCGAGAGGGAGTGGGAGGCAGTCGCCTCCTTATGCGAAGCAGACACGCTAGCGAAGGAGGTGGCGGGACGGCTCAGGGAGAGAGCATCCCGTCCCAGCCGCCCCGGGAGACGCTCCGGGCGTCGTCGGGAGCCGCGTGACGACTCCCGGCCACCGTAGGCGCGAGCCTGCAGGCGGAGAGTAATGGGTAGCTCACCGTCCGATCAGGACCAGGCCCGTGCCGGACGGCGCGAGTTATTCGTACGTGTTCCACGCGCGCCTCAAAGAGATGGCAGCATCGAGGAGGAGCCCCCTTAGGGCCGAAGCCTGCCGGGTCAACGGGATTGTCCGAAAGGGTTACCGCTGGCCCGGAACATAAAGGGCTAAGGAAGGAACGCGGGTGGGTTTTAGTCAGTAAGAGTCTGACACTCCCTTCCGCTCCACCCAGAGCGGGAGGAATTATTTGATGATTTCCCATCCGCAAAAAAAAAAAAGGTTTTTTAATATGTACCTATTAGTTTATTATTTTATAAGATTATTTTGTGTATTTTATCTATGGGCCTTAGTTGCCATAATAAAATGATTATTATATTATTATTTACATACCGAGACCACTCTGTGCCTCGGAAAACACGTTAAACCGTCATTCGTGGATCTTGGACATGGGTCTATGTACGAAAAAAAAAAGTCAACTCACAACGTAAATAACGCAATAAATTTTGTTGAATTGTCAAAATGAAAGCGATTGTACAGACGCCAGCACATCAAGTTACTGCAATCTGTCAAATTTCTTTAATAGATTTTCAACTTTATCGCCAAAGCGTAAGGTTAAAAGTTGATTGGGAATATTTGACAGTTTCGGGTAGCTTGATGTGCTGGCGTCTGTACATTTCTTAATTGGAACACCGTAATATAAAGGAATACCTAATCGTAACACAAACATTTACCTTTACATTGACTGCATGAAGAGCGTCTGCTAATAAAAATACAACATTTCTCAATTTATCTGTACATCTACAATATAAATAAAATTGAACTGTCTGTTTGTTATGTCAATATAACAACTTTTTACTGAATGCATATTCAAGAGAAACAAATACTTTTAACAAAAACACTTTTTTTTTTATTTGTCTGGTTGTTCCGCCTAATCTCCAAAACGGCTGGACCAATTTTAACGGGACTGTCACTGGCCGATACTTTTATTTTAGAAAAGAATTAAGGTTCCGCGCAAAAAAATGTAAACCTACGAAATCCAATTTGTTTCCCTACATGCACGCGAACGAAATCGCGGGCACAGCTCGCATCGTATACAACATTATTTTTAGTATATGTGAAACCCGAGACACGTGTCTAGTATTTTCATGTAAAGAATCAATGTACAAAATTTCAAAACTGTATCATGAAAAATCACAAAGTTATAAGCTTGTTAAGTTACCTGTTTTTCCTTACAAAAACATGCTTACCCGCACCGCTCGCGCCGCGCCATCTTGCGCTCATTGATAATAGTACCTAGGTACCTAACCGTTCGCCGCGGAGATTGGATAACCTACTTAGTGTCGCTCAGTGTCCAACTTTTAACCTTTTTTAAATATTTTTGGGTCAAAATATAACATGGGGTAAAAATTATTGGAATCGATTCAGTTACTTGTTCTGAACAAACTATATTCAGGTTTCGCATACTTATACTAAAAATAACGTTGTATATCTCAATATTAAAAATACATATTTCCATTTTTCTGATAACATACGCCAAGTCAGGAAACTCGCTCCCTCGTTAGCAAATACACAGCCAGTCCTCCAAGAAAGAAACTATTACAGGCACTTTAAAACGGAATAAAAACCCGGGAACTTTATCATCCCGTGCCACCCGGAACGTTCAAATCCCGCGCCGGGATTACGTGCAGCCCAACTCTAGTTTCATTGCTATAATAAATAGGAATCGGCCTGGTGAATTTCAGTGTACTTTTTATATTTACAGCTTTATACAGCCCTGGATCTTGTGAATGAGATTTTTATGTTGTAAATATGATAGAAATATTGGGGATAACTCATGGTTTCGTCGCGACATTTTTGTAAGTAGAAATAAAAAGAAAATTATTGAGTTTACGTCGAAGCTCGTGGCTAAAGGCCTGCGCAGACCAGGACGGCATTATGGCAAGGGATTTAAATTTTTACTAATGGACATTCAAACGTATCGATATAGAAATACGACATAAATTGCTATGCTATAAAATGATGCCGTGGCATCGAAAGGGATTTCATTGCACGGCATTGAAAGACGCGCCACGGGCTCCCGCGGCGGGATGCCGTGGCGTCCTGCGGTAGGCAAGGCATCGCAAGGACTCCGGCGCTCGTTGTGACATACCGCGGGGTGAGGCGGCGGGGGTAGAGAAGCGGGGAAGCCGCTGGAATGCTGCGGTATCTAAGCGGCTAGTGTGCGCTGACTGACGGCAAAATCCCTTGCCATGCCGTCCCGGTTTGCGTAGGCCTTAAAGGATAACAGCCACACGGGTCAAACGACAGTTAAGCTACGCTCTCCGAGGTTGATTCGTGTGACCAACCATTGGATCCCTCCGTGCCTCAACATTACGTTAAGCCGTTGGTCCCAGCTGTCATTCGTAGATCTTTGACAGTCGATACGGATAGTAAGAAGCCCAAAAGTTTGACAACCGGTCTTATCAAGGGGTATCGTGTTACACAGTAACTGGGTTGTGAAGCTCAGGTACCTAGTCGCTCCATGTAAATGACTGTAATTGAGCTGTAGCTGGTTAGACTGAAAGGCTAGGCAGATTTATGCGTTTGAAGATATAGATCTGCACTGTCCGCTCAGACAAGTAGCTCTCAAAGGTTGCAAACCTTTGACAGCTACTTGTCTGAGCGGACACAATGTGTCAAAATTGGCTCATATGTTAGTGACGAACACATGTTATCTTTTGGGGTTCCGCAGGGCTCCATTTTAGGACCCACTCTCTTCTTAATCTATGTAAACAGTCTTTGTAATCTGTCCATCCCAAATAGTAACATATACACATATGCGGCCGATACGGCTCTACTCGTATATGGTCAAGACTGGAAGGAAGTCCATGAGCGAACTGAATCAGCGCTAGGTATCGTCATGGCATGGCTATCTGCAAACACCCTAACTTTAAATTTGGACAAGACTAACTTTATGCCCTTCTCAATTAAACTATCCTCGCAACCCGATGAGTCGTTTGCCATCAGGGCTCATATCTGTAGTCAACAAGAAAACCAATGCTTCTGCCTTCCCCTGACCAGAGCTACCAACGTCAGATATCTAGGCATCGTGATAGACTATCTTATGTCGTGGAGTATGCAGATGAAGGCGTTGTCTGGCAGAGTGAGGAAGCTTATTTCAATCTTTAAAAATCTACGATGCAGTGCAGATTTTGATGCCCTGCGAATGGTATATTTCTCGTTGTGCCAGTCAGTGCTATCGTTTGGTGTGACGGTTTGGGGTGGCGCTCCAAAAACAAACATTTTACAATTGGAAAGAGCGCAGCGAGCTGTGCTTAAAGTTATGACATTTAAACATTTTCGTTATAGCACTAAACAATTGTGTAAAAACTGTTGTAGCTGCTAGGTGTGGTTGTTGGTGAGAAAAGGAAAATACGAAACTTGGTTAAATAGACCAACAAGAACGGAATGCCGCGGGCGCGGGTGTTTCACGCGTGGAGTGTTCGCGTCGCGTGATTTTTTGGCACTAACTTTTCGATCCGTTCGATCTATTTGCAATGGCGGCCGCAGCGGTAGGCGGGGGTGAGGGCCAATAATATACTGTATAATCTATGGGCGTCGCGCATCATCCAATCAGAGCGCCCGTGTGCATCCCGTTCTTGTTGGCTTTTCGTTTAATGCTTAAAAAATAATACAAACTGACTAAAATTTGACTACAATTTGAAACGAATAATACAAATTGGGTGTATTATAGAGGTATAAAGACAGGGTGTAGTTCACTCGTCAAGTCAAGTCAAGTCAAATCAAATAATTTATTTAAAATAGGCACATTAAAGGCACTTTTGAACGTCAAAAATTACAACAAAATAGAATTGATTCTAGTCGCCCATTCCAAAAGGTAGTTTTCGTATGGAGAAGAATGGGCAAGAAACTCCACCGATACTCTTTAAAAAAGTTTTACGAGGTTTTGTATACTTACATAATATAATTATATGTAAAGATGATGCACCTAGAATAAAATTAGTCTACCACAAAAGGTAAAAAGAATTAAAAATGAAGCAATGACAGGTAAATCAATCCGGTGATGTGATAGATACATATTTACAAATATTGTAAAAGAAGATGATTTTCCTAGAATTTTAACTAGTGTGTGAGTTACTGTAGTCACAGATTGTAAAAATCAATGTCATAAAATTTAAAAAAATATAAATTCAATTAGGAACCAATTTGATTTTGTCTAGACTTTAGATTGTCCTACGGAGCAGGACCAGCATATTTCCAAGCATTCTTATCTTGGATACAATTCTCTAATTTGTAATATCCTTGTTTACAAAGTGTACTTTTAATATAAGATTTAAATTTTCTTTCATTTAATTGCAATATGTCACAAGGCATTTTGTTGTAGCATTTAACACAGTACCCCATAAAAGATGTATCTACTTTAGATAATCTGAAAAAAGGTTGATCTCCATAGAAAAGGGAGGATCCTCTGACCAGACGGGTATTGTGTCTGGTCGACTACTGCCCGACGATTGATGTCGAGACATTGTATAGATTATGCTAGTTGCGCGGTAAACTCTGCTTGTGCGATGCAGGGTTTTTGCGAGACGTCGGTATGATGATGATGCGTAGTTCAATGTGGCAGTGCCCCCACAAAGCCAAATTCATTATCATCATCATCATTTCAGCCGAAAGACGTCCACTGCTGGACATAGGCCTCCCCCAATTTTGGGGGGGTTTGCCATAATCGTCACGCTTGGCAGGCCAAAGCCAAATTATAAATTAATAATATAGTAGCAGAACGAAATCACATGCCTAACTCATGTGATTTCATGAGAAATATGTCTTATTGTGAAGATAAGTTTGATTACAAAATAATTGTTTCATTGGATCACAGACAATATAACTTTGTTGACTGGTTATCGATCTCGAGTTCGGTCACTCTAACTTTAGATTTTGTGGGTCCCATGAGTATACTTGTTTGGAAACAAAACATTTCATATTATATTACTTGTTTTAGAAACTTAATCGATTAACCGAGATGAATATATTTTTTTTTATAACAGTCCCATGACTTTACGAAACTATTTTGCCTTCATAAAGAAAAAGGGCACAACTAACATTTTTTCCAAAATTGAGTAAAAAAACTGGCATACCTAATTACGCGCCTTATTTTTCTGATTCCAAATATTGTATACAAACTCAATTTTGAAAAAAAAAATGTTAGTTGTACCCTCTTTCTTTATGACGGCAGTATTATATTGTCATAAACTTGGCACCAATCTAGACTGTGAACTGGTCCTGAGAAGTTCCTATTACATAATCAGTCTATAGTTTTCTCCCTTCTGGGACCCAGGCGTCCTCTCTTTGAGAGGGAGTGGGCCATAATCTACCACACGGGCTCAGTATGGGTTGGTGGATGTCACATGTATTCGAATTTTTGGTTCTAGGACATACCGGTTTCCTCACGATGTTTTCCTTTACCGTTCTGAGAGCAGTGGTGTTGAAATTAGTTACATAATGTAAAGTGCCTGTCTGGGTTCAGATTCACGACCTCCAACTCGTAACTCGGGGCCGATACCACTGCGCCACCACTGCTCCTTTGAGAAACTTCTATTGAAAAATTCCAAATAGCTAATTAAAAAAAAAAATCACATAACCATAGATCTAGGTATAGAGGTATGAGGAACAGGGTGTAAAGTTCATTCATCCTCTATAGAAAAGGGAGGATCCTCCGACCAGACGGGTGTCTGGCGGGCAACTGGCTGTTGATTCATGTCGGGCCGTTGTATATAATGCTATGTTGCGCGGTAAACTCTGCTTGCGAGATGCAGGATTTTGCGTGACGTCAGTATTACGCGTCGTTTGCATGTGGCATGTGTGTCGGGCAGGCAACTGCCAGACACAACACTCGACAAAAACTCAACGGTGTTCGTGATTTGGCGGTGTAAACCATAGCTACTAAGCCTACAGATCCAGCATCTAGCTTATCCCTCAGCTTGGATCAAAACCAAGAAATCAACATACACCAATAGTACAAGTGACCACTAAACAACGAGACAGTCCACTAATTAGGTCCAAGTCTCAATGTTGCCAGTACAAATAAATAAACCCTTCCATTTCACACGCTAAAACACTTGGCAACCCAACTCCTCTACACATAACTACGACCATAATTTTGAATTTGAATAACGTTCCGAGTAAATTTGAATTCGCCAGTCAGACGTGCCTCAAATATCTCGTTAGTACGTATTGTTGGCCGTCGACCACGTGGGGGAGGCCATAAGCCGCCATTTTGTGAGGCCAGGCTGATTCAAATCGTAGGATATTTAGATTGCGTTAGCTCAATCAATTTGTAAGCCTCTATTTTTTAGCTTTGAGTTTGGAAATCATTTTTTTAAATAAAATGCTGAGGCCAGGCTACGTTTGATTTATAGCGTAGGATATTTTAAAACTCCGTTTGTATTTTTGCAGTGCAATCAAAATTACTGGATGGTAAATTTTTAGCCTGTACATAAAAACGGATGCAACACGGTTTTCCCGCGTCTAATGAATATCGAACAATGTTCGGTTGCTATAAACGAAAACGAAACGTTTTGCTTACCGATGGTAGCATTTTTTATTTCCAAACTTCGATAGTTTTACCTGTGATAGCTACTTCCATATGGGAGGAACTATTATGCAAAGCTTTGTTTCATTATTGGTAAAGATACAAGAGTTAATTTTAACCATTAACGGCCCGTAAATTATAGCAATCGGCCATAGGACTGCAAAACAAAGAAAAACCTTTTATAAAAAGGTCAAAAATAAGATAGCGTGTAATAAAACTGTCTTTTCCTTGTTTTTTTTTTGAACTATTTGAGTTATCTTGTATGTATATTCGAATTAAGAAATTTTTAAGTTATGAAACAACAAACTGAGTGTCATATTAACAAAGTTCAAATTCCATTGCAACCAAAAAAAATATTAGGATCTTTTTGTTACAAATGGTCACTCAAAAATATTAGGATCTTTTTGTTACAAATGGTCACTCAAAAATCAACTTAGAATCATAAAATGGATAGCTGATTAAGTGGCGATGGAATATAAGTTATCTGAGATTATGAACACTGCTATACCTGTTTTTGTGACAATTTGACAAATCCATACTTCCGTACTAATATTATAAATTCCAAAGTAACTCTGTATATCTGTGTGTCTGTCTGTCTGTATGTTACCTTTTCACGCCTAAACCACTGAATGGATTTCGATAAAATTTGGCAGAGAGATAGATTGCAGCCCGGGGAAGGACATAGGATAGTTTTTATCTCGTTATTCTCACGGGATCGAAACTTATGCGGGTGAAACCTCGGGGCGCTGCTAGTAAACCTAACACGGTGTACAATTTTAGGCCTAGACAGCTTTTTACGAAGGAACAACAATGGAATCAAAGTCCAAAGCCCAGGCCGCGTTTGGCTCTAAAACCCTTAACGTGGCGTTGTATTTGTTGCATCGGAGTGCGCCAAACTGTAGAAACAATCGAATAGATTTTGTAAAGCCTCGAATTGTTTCTTCGTCTTTTTTTTTTTTATTTGGAGTCAACGAGCTTGTGAACAAGATTTTTTAAATGATGTCCATTGTTTTGTATTAGAGTTGGCCTAGAGAACTTTGAAATAATGAAATGATATTTGTTTTTGTGAATAGTTCTGTTTGTGTTTTGTTTTCACTTCTGTCGGCGTAAGACAGAAGTGAAAACAAAACACAAACAGAATACCTTGCCATCACTTACTGACTTATCGGATATACCTACATTAAAACCGAGAACATCCCGAGGACAGCCGAACACATCCAAAGCGGGTATTTTTTAAAACGTCTTATAAACAAAACACGCGCGGTGTCGCTTACGGTAACAGTGGTGCGAGTTCAATGGTTTTTTTTCATCTCAAAAATGCCCAAAGGGCCAAAAGAAGTTTTTACTTCAAAAATATTTTTACTTGTCAAAATAATTTTATCTTTTAAAACCGAACTCACCCAAGGTCGGTGTTTCCTCTCTGATTACTCTTAGAATAAAGACCAAATTAAACTCAGAGGTCACAATCTCTTTTAAAGTTCAGACATAATCTTGGTCAGATCATTATGAGGACCATACCGATTCATCGATCCAATAATTAATTAATAATAATGAATAAATCATCATCATCATTTCAGCCGAAAGACGTCCACTGCTGGACATAGGCCTCCCCCAAGTTGGGGGGGGGTTTGCCATAATCGCCACGCTTGGCAGGCATGTTGGCGATCGCAGTATAGTATGGTGGTGGAATGCATAGAGAACGCTGCTGCCCATTCTCCCGTACGACCCTTAGTCGCCCTTTACGACACCCACGGGAAGTATGGGGTGGTGCTATTCTTTAAGTCCGGCACCACACAGACAATGAATAAATAATAGTAAATAATTCGAGAACCACTCCAGAAACTTCCTGGAGTGGCGACCGCGTACCGGAAGACGTAGCGTTGGAAGGCCTCCCACAAGGTGGTCCGACGACCTTGTGAAGGCCGCAGCCGGTCGATTCTGTAAAAATCTCACCGTAAAAACTTAGGTGAAGTGAGTTTGTTTTTGCTAGAAATCGACACTATTGACAGCTCACTCCACGCTCACTTCATCTAAGTTTTCACGGTGAGATTTTTACAGAATAGCACCGCAGGAACCCGTTGGATGCGAGAAGCACAGAACCGGTCGAAGTGGAGGTGCTTGGGGGAGGCCGATTTCCAGCAGTGGACGTCTTTCGGCTGAAATGATGATGAATGATGAGTAATTCATTTATGAATTAATCATCATAATGATTAAACAATAATATTATCAGAGCTGTGGTGGCCCAGTGGTTTCGGCACTGACTTACGCGTTGAAGGTCGTTCGTTCGAACCCAGACAGGCACTTTACTTTGTGTATTTTAATTTCATCACCACTGCTTTCAAAACGGTGAAGGAAAAAACCCCCGACATGTTACATAAATTCTTTAAGTTTAAGGGTTTTAAATTATTTTATCCTTTTCCAATTACATTTAATTTTATTATTATTTTGTGTCGGGGGTTTTTTAAATTTTTATTTAATTTTTTATTTCATGCTTTTTGTAGGGACTTGTTAATTTTTGTATTTCATTTCTTTTATTTTCTTGCATTTTAAGATTCAGGTAATTTGGTGTTTAATCAGGTTTTTTATCCGTCAAAAAATAATTATTAATTGACAGTTGATGAATAATTTTTAAGACTAAACAGATTTTTTTGTTTTATTATATACTATTTCTAGTTCTTCCTTTAGTTACTCAACTTCCGTACAAGTATTTCATAGCTATTAGATATCTTAGGTATTTTAGATCTAGTTTATAAAATAGGACTGCGACACTATCTGATGTAGAAATACGTTCGTTATGTAGGATAATTCCATTCGTAAAAATGGTCAAACTCAGTGGTCGTAGGTACCCTTTGAGTATTAAACCAACTGGAGGCGCCATTGTCAGGCGATCCCCGCTGCCAAAGGTACGCGACCGCTATGACCGCCGGTCATAGCGGTTATATACATGTGTGCGTACAGTTTATGCTTGTGTTTGTTTTTTGTTTTGTGTGCGTGCGTAACAACGCGATCGAATTGCGTTAGTATATTATTGCGTTCCCACGTCCCCCGCGATGAAAGTGACAGACTTATTTGCATAGATATTAGTACTCGTGGCGTCTCCGGTTGGTTTAATACTCAAAGTAGGTACCAGTCATCACTCCAATTTCCTCATCAATCTAGGGCATTGATCAGACAAAAAATAATTTTCAAGTTTTTAGTTTTCATTTCGTTATTTAATATTCTTAATTTCCTTTCAATATATTGTACATTATTCTACTAGTCAAGCCCTTTCATTTGATACCCATATTGAGGGAGTTGTGAAAAAAAATGGCGGCCATCTTGGATTTTAAGTTACTTTAAACCCTTTACACAGAAATAGGAGCCCCGCACAGCGGGGCTCCGTCGCCATAGGATGCAGGAGCGAGCGAACGAGAATAAGGGCCTAGATGAAACTAGTTCATCCTAAAATTGGGTTTGGCCGCTAACATATACACTGTGTTGCATGTCCCTAAAAGCACTATTTCTTCTATTTCTGTCTTACTATCTGAACTATAAGAATCTAAAGGTAAAATAACAACACGTATGCATTGCTCCTACTAGGTATATAATATATTCTCTATTTTCAACTGAAGTCCGATTTTCTAAGGCCATATTGTGCCCCATCTCAAAAGTGTTCACCGAAGCACGCCATTATTGTCAAGCCCTTTTGTGGCTAAATAGTGGCCTGCACTCACGTTCGGGGCCAAGTACTTTGTGATATTAGGACTAGACTTCGCGCTTCGAAATAGAGACCATTACCTTTAAATTTTATTATAGAACTTGCTTTTGACCGCGGCTACGTTTACGTAGAGGTCGGAAAATTCTACAACGGGAACGGGAAAAGTCCAAATGTCCTTCCTCAGGTTTTGATCTAACTGTATGAAAAATTTCAACGAAATCGGTTCAGCCGTTAAGACGTGTAAAGTAACATACAGACATACAAACTCAACGAATGATTTTATGAATGAAATGAAAGGTTGACTTAAATATTAGAATAATTATATTCTGTTCTTATTATCTCTTTGACTTAATTTAATCTTTTTGACATTTCCATTCCTAATATTTGACTAATTTTCAATTTGAATGTTATTCAAATTTATTTAATTCAATGTTATAGCTAACAAAATAGCCAAAACCCTCAAAATGTATTTGTACGCCGGAAACGGCAGAATATTATGAACTTGGTCGTGTCAAAAACTGCCTCTCACCTCCTAATTGCGAACCGCTGGTCGATTCTGTAAAAATCTCACCGTGAATACTTAGGTGAAGTGAGTTTGTTTTTGCTAGGAATTGACACTATTGACAGCTCACTCCACGCTCACTTCACCTAAGTTTTCACGGTGAGATTTTTAAAGAATAGCACCGCCGGACCAATTGCGAACTGGACCAATTGCGAATTGGACTAATTGCAAACTGGACCAATTGCGAACTGGACCAATTACGAACTGGACCAATTGCGAACTGGACCAATTGAGAATTGGACAGTTGGTCATTTTGCGAATTGGGCATAATGCGCCCAAAGGTTTTTAAAGTAGGTATGTAACAACTCTGTAAAAATATTCTGATAATAAACAAATGGACTATGACTATGACTATAAAAATACACATATACATTAAAAATAAAAGCACGTCTTGTGGATAAAACATAGACATTTCTTTATACTATGTAAGTTTTATATTAAACTAGCTGACCTGGCGAACCTTGTACCGCCTCAGATTTAATGAAAACGAATGTATGGGAAAATTAATTATCTTTATATTTTTTTTTTTTCGTGAATTTATCCCATGTTTTTTTTTATTTCAACAGTTATTCTGCTATTCGGGGCAGAGACAAATCCAGCAAATCGAAAATCAACAAAATTGGTAGAGCCGTTCTTGAGTTATAAATAGTGTAACCCGACTTTGTTTCATATATTGATTAATGTATTATTTATAAAAACCTTCCGCAATAAATTCTCTAAATGATGGTGACAACCGCATCAAAATCCATTGCGTAGTTTTGAAAAACTAAGCAGTCACACAGACAGACACAAAAGGTGTTCATTTTTTTATATATAATATAAATGTAAAGGCTGTCTACAATTTTGAGAGACTGTGATGTCTCTCAAAATTGTAGATTGTGAGTCTAGACCTACGACCTGTGTGATTTTATATGTTTGTTTATAAAATATAAATAACAATCAATATTAAATTTTACCTATGATACACTTCAAAGTACAGACGCCAGCACATCGAACTACCCAAAACTGTAAAATTTTCCCAATCAACTTTGAACTGTATACTTTATCGATAAAGTTGAAAATCTATTTAAGAAATTTGACAGATTGTAGTACCTTCTGGCGTCTGTACATTATGGCCCTTGATGGTATACTAACTAATAACTATTTGAAAAGTTGAGAAAAAAATCTCTGTACTTAAATCAAATATTAAAAAGTCGTTTTTAAACGCTAAAAATGTAATTTCATTTTATAAGTTCTGATATCATCCAAAAGCTTTTTCTTTTTTTTTTGTGACATGACATCTCTTTGAGGCGCGCGTGGAACACGTATGTGCCGTCCGGCACGGGCCTGGTCCTGATCGGACGGTGAGCTACCCATTACTCTCCGCGCGCAGGCCCGCGCCTACGGTGGCCGGGAGACGTCACGCGGCTTCCGACACCTGGGGCGTCCCCCGCGGCGGCTGAAACGGGAGGCTCTGTCCCTGAACCATCCCGCCACCTCCTTCGCTAGCATGACTGCTTCGCAGAAGGAGGTGACAGCCTCCCACTCCCTCTCGCCCCGGACCATGGCTTGCACCAGGGCCGGAAGCGAGAGATCGCCGCCGCTGCCGATCGCCTCTACGAGGACACGGCGGTTCTCCGCAGCGATTTGCCGCGGAAGCGGATCCTCCCCCCGGCGTAGTGCCTCCGCGCGCCACTCATACAGGCGCGCGAGGACTATCGCCTCCAGATCCCATGGCGGCAGTCCGGCAAGGAGGCTTGCCGCCTCGCCCGAGACCGTGCGGTAGCCGCGGATTAGCCTAACGGCTACCACCTTCTGGGGCGCGTTCAGGTAGTGGGCGGCTCGCCGCCGCAGTGAACGCGCCCACACCATATACGGCCATGGACCGCACGACCCCCGCGTAAAGCCTCCGGCAGGAGGCGTTTGGCCCCCTCAGGTTGGGCAAAAGCCGCTTGAAGGCGGCCACTTTCCCCTAAACTGGAACGGGCCGCCGTTCCAGTTTAGGGGAAAGTGACAAAAGAAAAAAACTTGACAAAACTCTTCCAAACGTCGAAAGTGCTCGACGAAGTTCCACCGGCCGTCGAGGACGAGACCCAGGTATTTCATCGTCACCTCGACGCCGATGTGAACCCCTCCTACCGTTAGTTGGGATCCCGATGGTGGCGCGTTTCGGGGCCCATGAAACGACATGGCCTCGAACTTGTGCAATGCCAACTCGAGACCCAACTGCCGGATCCTCTGCGCCAGGACCAGCGTGTCGTCAGTGTAGCAAACCACGCTGACGCCATCATTGACGTCGGCCCGCAGCACCCAGTCATAGCCGATGTCCCACAGGAGCAGTCCTACAACCGATCCGTGCGGGACACCGCACGACATCTCTCACCGGTTCCACTCCCCATCGCGACCGCGGTAGATGACGGCTCTGTCCGTCAGGTACGCCTCGACTATTCGACGGAGGTAGGGCGGCACCCGGTGATACCGGAGTGCCTCCACAATGCAGCTCCAGAGCAGGGTGTTGAATGCGTTGGCGATGTCGAGTGACAACGCCACGACGACCCCACCCCGAGACACCGTGTCCCCCGTCATGAGGGCTCTCACGCGCATGATGGCGTCCACCGTCGAGCGCCCCTTGCGGAAGCCAAACTGGCTGTCAGCAAGATCCGGCCCCGTCCTCACCAGGTGCCCGACGAGGCGGCCCGCAATCACTCTCTCAAAGAGCTTGCCGACCTCGTCGAGCAGCACGATGGGCCGGTATGCGGACGGAGAGTCCACAGGGCGCCCTGGCTTCCGAATGAGGACCAGCTTCCCCGTCTTCCAACGGAGTGGAAACTGGCCTCTCTCCAAACATGCGCTTAAGAACGCCTCCAGTCGAGGTCCGAGAGCCCTCGAGGCCAGGACCCAGGCTTTACCTGGCAAGCCGTCGGGTCCTGGGATCATCCAAAAGTTTCCATCCTATATCCGAGTTATGATGTTCAAAATTTTATTGCGCTAGTCTTGAATTAGTTCGGAGTCTCCTCCCGAACTGATGTAATGCTCGACTCTGTAACGTTACATTACAGGCGAATGCTCACTAAACCTCAAAACAAATAATTGTTACAATACTCCACACTCAACTAAAATCACGAAGCGAGCTGCACATCATTACGTACTCGTAACAGTATCAATCACAATCTAAATAATTTTGAAGGATATTGCTAATCCATTGCTTCATATGTTCAACATTGTTCCTGCTAAACAACGCATAGGAACGCAATGAATGTTGTTGAACTGTCAAAATGCATGCCATTCCTATGTGCTACGCAATTACCGCGCAGGACAATAATATTACTACACTGTAAATGCAAATCGTGACAGACTATCAAGCCATATCATGCATTTCAAGTGACACTACGTGTAGGTCCATATGATATATTATGGCATAATGAAGGTATTGAGGGGCCCGTGGCTAAATAATAACAGCCGCACAGATCGATCGATCAGGTTAAGCTACGCTTGTCTACGCTACGGTCTGTGGATGGGTGACCATCTTTACATACCGCGACCTCTCCGTGCCTCGGAAAGCCGTTGGTCCCGCCTGTCATTCGTGGATCTTTGACAGTTGTTACGGGTAGTCAGAAGCCCGAAAGTCTGACAACCAGTCTTACCAAAGGGGTTATCGTATTACCCTGTTACTGGGTTGTAGAGGCAGTCGCTTCATGTAAACGTTCGGTTAGACTGGAAGCCGACCCCAACACAGTTGGGAAAAGGCTAGGCAGATGATGATGAATTAAGGTATTGCGGGAAAAAAGCACAGATTACTAATTGGGTATAGTAATACACTCATGTTGTAAATCTCGTCTGAAACGAGGTATAATCATCCGTTCCATAACAAAGATAACTGATGTCACTTGGAAAGCTGCCACGCTAAAATGGAATTGGGCTGGACACATTGACCGCATGTCAGACGACCAATGGGCCAAACTTATGACCGAGTGGGTCCCTCTTAATTGCAAGCGATATCGTGACAGGCCCAAGCGGAGATGGCGGGATGAGCTGGACTCCTTCAACAAGAACTGGTCCTTAGCAGCTTTGAACAGTGAGAAGTGAAAAGAGAGTAGGGAGGCCTTTGTCCTGCAGTGGGACACCACTGGCTTTTAATAATAATAATAAGTTTTTGAGACCATGCTGTATAAGAAAACTATTTATTAATAACAGTTCACTTCTGAGCAAAAGATAATATACATTCCCATACTTGGTAAACGGTAAATGATTTATTTTCTGTAAGGTTGTACAAACACTTTTACACGTCAATCATATTTTTTTAAACTAGATGAGGTCGGCGTTTCCTATCTGACTATTTTGAGAAGAATGGCCGAAACAAACTCAAATATCACGCACGCAGAGGTTGGGCATATACTTTTAAGTTTTTTTTTCTTATTACTCTCTCTAAAGAAAAAACTAAAACAAAAACAGCTTAAAAGTCTAAAAAAACCTATTAGCACCAAATCAATGAAAATGAAGCATTATTATTAGTCTTAAAGCCACTGCCTACCCAATTTTTAAATCCACGCGCGATATATACCATTATTCCACCCACAATTTTTCCCAACATTACCCAACTAGCCTCGACTTATAAAAATTAATTTCTACGTACCCTCATATTAACATTCCGGCCTTCGCTGAAGGTTGGAATTTTTCAAATAAATTCTCCTACTAAATTTTGACAGTTCCCATCAAGGGTACAGATCATCTTTCATAAGTTTTGGTCGCTTAGATGTCCGGGGCGGACGTGACGTCATTAAGAGGGACGTGCACACTAACTAAGTTAGGCTTGGTTCAGACTGGTTGGTTGATTTGATTCGAACTTTTTTAGGAACTCAGGAAATTGCAATTTCCTATTTGTCAATGTATACTTCTGAAATGGGCTCCGTGAAAGATGTATCATGTCTTTCGGATTTTCCTAGTTTTGTTGTATCGGCGGTTTTCTGGTTGGTTAGACCTGTAAAATCTTGCTTGCAGGAGTTGCAGTGGGTATGTATAATGTGGCAAATAAGAGAATCAAAACTCCATCTCAGTGCTGTTGGCTGACGGTTCGAACACGACATGGTTAAATACAATGATCTACACACATCAAAAGTGTCTAGGGATCAAGCATTTTTATGCGGATTTCTTGAGATTGAGATGTGGCTTTGTAATAAATTTATGATTTTATAAATTTATATGGATCCTTTTTGGTGCATTTCATAATTTGAATCAGGAACTGTGAATCAAATTCGAGTAAAAGATGAAAATCAGCTGTCCATATTTTCCCTATAAAAACATACAACGCATTGAAGACATTATTAGTGCTACTGTTTCCCTACTACTGATTAAAACCAACGTTATTATGGAGCGGCGACGTCATTTAAGCAGGGAAGAAATGCTCAGAGCCGTGGGAATGATAGAAGCTGGTTCCCGGCAACGTACTGTGGCTTTAGCTCTGAATACAAGTCAGAGTGTTATCAGTCGACTTTGGACACGTTACCGAAGCACTGGTACCGTGGCTGAGCGCCATGGAGGACGGTATCGCTGCACCACACGGAGACAAGACCGATACATTCAAATCTTAACTCGAAGAGCTCCAACAATAACCGCCATGATGTTAGCCGTGAGGCTTCATCACTCTTCAGGGAACTTAATTAGCGACCAAACAGTCAGAAACCGCTTGCATGAAGTGAACCTTCATTCCCGAAGACCGCTACGGGTATCACCTATAGCAATGCACAATCGTAGGATTCGATATCAATGGGCTCTTGAACACAGAAATTGGGCAGAAGAACAATGGCGTTTCGTATGCTTTTCTGATGAGTCTCGTTTTGGTATGAGACCGGATACAAGACGTATACGACACTGGAGAACCCCTGGACGCCAACAGCGATTAAAATCCTGCCAGGAAGTCCATCCTTATAGTGGTGGAACCATCATGGTATGGGCGGGTATTTGGATCGGCGGAAGAACTGAGTTGATTTGGATCAGAGGCAACCTCAACGCTCAAATTTATGCTGAGACGATTGTATCAGACGTCATCGTTCCTCTACAAGTGCAAATCGGTCCCTTATTTCAGTTAATGCATGATAATGCACGACCGCACACCGCAAGAGTTGTAAGACAGACTCTCGCCGCAGCTAACATCAATGTCCTGCCCTGGCCTGCTCAGTCGCCAGACTTGAACCCGATTGAGCATGCATGGGATATGCTACAGAGAAGAGCTCTGCCGAATATGGAGGGTATCCAGTCGCAAGAAGACCTTTTTTTGTTGTTGCAACGAACATGGGCGGCCATTCCACAGCGTGATTTGGATGAACTCATTTTGAGTATGCCAAACCGATGTTCTTGTGTTGTTAGTGTTCGCGGTAGAAACACGGATTATTAATTGTTTAAGTTACCCAATAAAATTTTAAAGAAAACTGTTATTTCAGTCTTTTTTTCGAACTTTTGTGTTAGTGGTTCAAATGTCAAAAATCCCTTTATTAGGAAAATGGCAAATTTCTTTATTAATGCAAAGGTGACTTGGTTTATCGTTACTGTGACAAACGAAAACACTTTATTTGATGAATCCTTAAAGAAAATTTTAATTAATATCAATCAGGAGAAAAGTTATTGCAAAAATAATGTTGATCCCTAGACACTTTTGATGTGTGTATTTTATCTTCAGTTTTTAGTAGTTTTCGCTGCCGGAGCAAACACTACGAAAGTAAATCACTATACCAGATGCCATGTTCATTCGCACAATCAACCCAGCCTATCGTTGTCCACTGATGGACATCGGTCTTTCTTAGGCTACGCTACAAGACCCTGGCCTCCGCCTTCCGCATCCCGTCTGCCCCAGCCCCCACTTTAAGGTCGTCGGTCCATCGAACTGGGGAGCGTCCCATACTATGCTTGCCGATACGCGGTCGCCACTCCAGGGGGCCTAAAAAGGCCACTTTGGCAGAACCATAAAAGGATAACATTATGAATCATAATGGACAGTTAACTGTTAAGTTAGTCGTATCCAATCCCATTGGTAAAGGATTTTTCAGTAATTTTTTTATTGTCTGTGCTAAAATACATTGGTATTTTAGCACAGACAATAAAAAAATTTTTCGCTGCACTATGTAGGTATAATGAAAGAGAATGGGATTGGATTGATTGCAATCCAATCCCATTCTCTTTCATTATACCTACATAGTGCAGCGAAAAAAAGAAAAACACGGACTGTCTTCGCCATATAATAATGGATTATGTTATATCCATAATGTTATCCTTTTATGATTCTGCCAAAATTGGCCTTTTTAGGCCCCTAGGACCCAACTGCTACTCCGACAAACATGGTAAGCCCACTGCCACTTCAGCTTGCTACTCTATAAGCTAAATCGGTAACTCCGGTTCTTTTCCGGATGCATCCGATCAGGCTAAACTGACAAAGATATTCGTTTACTCGTTTGGGCATCTTCATGACCTATAAGACTTACGAAAGACACTTACGAAAGTTAGTGCAATATAATATATTTATTTCTTCTCACAGTTCATTTTGTTTATATATATGTATCTATGTATTAGTATTTATTTTTGTATTTTATAGTCATTTCCTAGCTATTTAACCCGTATGTTGCACCTGCCATGTTCTGTCTCTGCATCACCTGGTTGACTGGTAGAAAACGCCTCAGTCCGCCTTTGTATAGTATTTTTTTTACTTGTGCATAAAGTTTTAATAAATAAATATTTACGTAAATAATAAAGAAACTCTTTAGCTTTATTATGTTTTGGTTTAGATCTCTCTTTCTTTCAGCCGCAATGTAAACTAGCCCTAACTTAGCTACGGTCGCTATGCTATATGATAATGTAATTTAGTACAAGTATCAGATGATATTGTCCCACTAGTTTAATGCCTATTACATAGTGTAATATGTGTTCTGTGTGTGTGACTGTAATGCCAGACTGTTCGTGTTATCGTGCTAATGTCAGTTGGGAATGTGTGTGTGAGCCAAAGGCTTACCCCCATACTAATAAACGTATTATATCAGATAAATAGTAACACACCGATTTCTTTCTTTCAGTCGTCAGTAATTTGACTTTCGAAAGAAGAAGACTAAGCGTTGTGTAACTATACAGACGCTATACAATGTATATTAGTAAGGGGGTTTATCTTTCAGCGGGATTGTCCGAAAGGGTTACCGCTGGCCCGGAACATAAAGGGCTAAGGAAGGAACACGGGTGGGTTTTAGTCAGTAAGAGTCTGAGACTCCCTTCCGCTCCATCGAGAGCGGGAGGAGTCATGTGATGATTTCCCTTTGACAAAAAAAAGGGGGGTTTATCTTTTGGATAATCCCACACCGCTGCGCGCTGGCCCGGAACATAAAGGGGTGACAACACGGGTGGGTTTTAGTCGGTAAGAGTCTGACACTCCCTTCTGCTCCGCCCAGAGCGGTAGGGGTCATTTGATGATTTTCCATCCACAAAAAAAAGGGGGGGTTTATCTTCACATATATGAAACTTATGTATGTTTGTGAGGAAGCATAAGGAATTATTTAGTAATGCAGATGATTTATATCCTCGTAACCGACGAGACCCCCACAGGCTCGTACTGGATATCCTTCCGAGAGTAGCTAAATATAATAAGAGTTGTATATCTATGTGTTTACGTATATATAATAAGATACCAAGTAATCTCAAGGCCTTATATATGAGATTATTCAAAAATAAATTGCATGAATGGTTGTGTAGTCATAGTTTTTATAGTGTCAAAGATTTCTTTGACAACAAATTGTACGCTTATACGTACGCTCGTACTTTAAGCAAAAACATGTCCAATGCTCTTGTTTTTTTTTTTTTTGTATTTTACCATCTTTTTATACCATCTTTTTGAGCAAATAAATATTATTCTATTCTATTATATTCTTTAAGTAATAGCTTGATAGTTCACTAGTCTATGAGATACCAATTCCTAGAAAACTTGATGAGTACCTATTTGAGTTTCGTAAACAGCAGGGATAACGACGCGCAGCCTGTAACAGTCCGATTCAAACCAGGAACTCAAACTGTGACTGTATTAAGTGTTTTTAACACGGTTTTCTAAAACTGTTATAAAAGAAAAACACTTGTTACAATAATGTTACAGAGTCAAAGTGTAAACTTTTATATATGTTAATGAGTGTTAATATATTGTGTAACAGAAATAAGCATTTGCAGGTATAATTGCACGATGCCGTAAAAACGCGCGGCGGACAGACAGACGCGGCGATGGCAAAATAGCCTCAATCCAGTCGGGATTGCGACTAAATTGGCAACGCCGCGTTTACCGGTTCGGTTATAGCTGATATATTACTGTTCATCATCTGCCTAGCCTTTTCCCAACTATGTTGGGGTCGGCTTCCAGTCTAACCGGATGCAGCTGAATACCAGTATTTTACATGGAGCGACTGCCTATCTGACCTCCACAACCCAGTTACTGGGTAATACGATACCCCTTGGTAAGACTGGTTGTCAGACTTTCGGGCTTCTGACTACCCGTAACGACTGTCAAAGATCCACAAATGACAGCTGATATATTACTGTTACACTTTTAAAATTGTTTTGGGTTAACACATTGAAGAACACATTTATAAGGGTTACATGTTTCATTCTGTTATCAATTCAATAGGTAACACTAAACTTATAATTTATAGTGGCTCTGAAGTGCGCTACTCGCTGCGCCCTTCCCCCCACTGACACGTGAATTTGTCACTGCGCAGCGAATCGCCTCATGTTGAAAAAAACAGTGGCACTCCGGGAGTGCCGACAAAAGTGAAAACTTGAACAATTACTTGTGTATTTTTTTAATCGTCTTATAAACAAAACATGCGCGGTGTCGGTTACGGTAACAGTGTCGCGAGTTCAATGGTTTTTTCCCGTCTCAAAAAGTGCCCAACGCGCCTAAAGAAGTTTTCACTTCTTAAAATTGCTGTTCGATACTTACAGTTTGGTATTGGTAATTAGTATTGCACTTTTTCATAAACAGCTGATTTGATAACCGACAAAAAAATTCTACGCTACCGGCAGGGCCATCTTTAACCTATTGAACCCTGGGCACATAAGGATCATGGGGCCCCCTGTGTAGATAAGCAAAATTCTAAAATAATTAATAGTTTAAAAAACACTAGAAAAACACGCTTGGCCTTTCTCACAAGTGCAAACACGACTATGATACGATTTTCTATCACGGAATGCCAGTGCCTATCTTCCGGCTTCATCATCAGACCTTTAAACTTAATCGTAGTCAAAGTTCATTACAAGACTTTTCTAAGAAATCCAAAACAGCTATGATACGATTTTTCATCATGAAGTTTCAGTCCATATCTTCCGGCTCCATCATCAGATCAGTTCGACAGTACCATATTATTGTATTGTCATCAGAACTACATACAGCTGCCAATTTTCATTACGCTACGACCCTTGGAAGATGGTTAAATTAGTCACCTTAGATTCCATTACATAGTTACATACAGGTCGACCTAATAAAAGCGTGTTAATTATAGGCCGCTGTGTAGATAAAAGTAGATGAGCAAAATTCTAAAATTACGCAACAATTGTTTTTGTTTCTTTACAATCACATGATAATAAAATTGTAATAATTATGATTCGGAAAAGTAACTCTTGGCATTCACATGTTGATGCTTAAAATTCGCACTGCAAATCAATTATTTTGTCATTGAATCGGGTACTAATAATGCGTAGAATGGAACGGCGTGGCGGCTGCAAAGCAGAGGGGGGCTGGGCTCCCGTCGATCGCGGGGCCCTGGGCTCTTGCCCGGAATTCCCAGTGGGAAAGAGGGGCCTGGCTACCGGTCTAGAATCAAGTGCTGGATTCATGGTTACAGTTTCGGCACGGCAGGATTTTTGAAAATTCATCCGCTTTTTTTTTGTTGAGAGTGGGAAATCTTCAAATGACAGGGGTCATTCCCACTCTGGGTGGAACAGAAGGGAGTTGCAGACTCTTATTGACTAAAACCCACCCGTGTTCCTTCTTAGCCCTTTATGTTCCGGGCCAGCGCTAACCCTTAAGGACAATCCCGCTGAATGGGGTTAAATAGATATGAAAGCATGTATGGAAATTCGTCAGTGTCCCTGCCATCCTGTATACTTGTTCGTTATGTTCTGTAGACTTGTGTGAATTCCTTAGCCCTTTATGTTCCGGGCCAGCGCTAACAGTTACGGACAATCCCGCTGAATGGGGTTAAATAGGTATGAAAACATGTATGAAAATTCGTCAGTGTCCCTGCCATCCTGTATACTTGTTCGTGGTGTTCTGTAGACTTGTGTGAATTCGTTAGTTAGTTGTATCTGCAGGGGCTTGTGGCTATGTAAGAACAGCCGCACGGGTCGATCGATCAGGTAAAGCTACGCTTACTGCGGTTGTCCGTAGATGGGTGAGCAGGGTGACCATCTTTACATACAGACTCCTCTGTGCCTCGGAAAGCACGTTTAGCCGTTGGTCCCGGCTATCATTCGTGGATCTTTGACAGTCGTTACGGATAGTCAGAAGCCCGAAAGTCTGACAACCCATTCAACAAGTCTGATTACCCAGTAACTAAGTTGTAGGGGACAG
This sequence comes from Mesoligia furuncula, assembly GCA_916614155.1. NCBI lineage: Eukaryota > Metazoa > Arthropoda > Insecta > Lepidoptera > Noctuidae > Mesoligia > Mesoligia furuncula. Next base: position 21,114,379 of record OU744814.1, on the reverse strand, counting down.
ATAGGCAGTCACTCCATGTAAAATACTGGCATTCAGCTGCATCAGGTTAGACTGGAAGCCGACCCCATCATAGTTGGGAAAAGGCAAATGATGACTTTTGCCCCCAGTAAAAGATTTCCATTGAACTTAAAACCAGCCCCTGAAATCATCTTCTGGGCACTATCATACCATAAACCTCATTGCTTTCTCCCAAACGAGATTGAGGTGAAGAGCAGTACCATTGAAAAAAAAAATACTATTTATTTTTTATAGAGATAACTTGACACAAAAAAAATAAAGGTGCTAAAACCTACTCCATCGTCATTAATCAAACTTCCAACAGACACTTTCACAGACTTCATAAAGGCCTCAAAACCATGAAAAACCCCATCAACACAATTAATAGCCTATAAGTCGTTCCAGTAGCCTCAATACCTCCGATACCCTATTATTTACCCAAGACTGGTAGTATCAAGCAGTTTTTACACCCCTTTCCCCATTTTATGAGTTTACCTAGCCGTAAAATCGATCTAACCAGTATTGTTTGGACCCAAGACTGTTTACAAGGCAAAAGGGATGTGTAGAGGTGAAAATAATAAATGTTTTGATACGTCAGTTTATTTTTGTTGTAGTTTGATTACTCTCTGGAGATGTCTGTGATTTTAGTTTGAATTTAGAGATGGTTAAATGGAGTTTTTCCCTTAGGCAAATGTCAACGATTTTTTCGCTGAAGAAACGCACAAAAGATTGTACGCCTCGTGTAAGTAAAAGAGATACATAATTATATTAACAGTTGATGGCTGATTGTTTACACCACCGGCGAGTATCGTCAGACGCAGTGACAAGAGCTATCAAAGAGAGTACTCGCTCAACGACGCTCGCTTGGGTAGAAGGCTTCTGCCTCGATTCTTGCGGGCAGCGGGGCGGCGGTGGCGGCGATGCGGAAGCGGCGCGGGCAACGCAGACCCGTTCTTGAAACCAGCAGGCAGATCGCGCGGCACTATAGCGGCGTAGTGTTGTGTTCTTCGCAAGATTCGAGGCAGAGGCCGAACACTCGCAGAGAGACTCACGCTTGCGCGCTTGGTAATATACCATCGATATCCGTGGTTTATACGCATACGGCACGCAAGATTTAACTTAAGACCGAGCCGCCCCTCCTGACTCCCGCGCTGTTACCGTTCTTGCCATCGACGCCTCAGTACCGCGTGGTTCTCAGGTTAACCTTTTAAGCGCTTGGCTAAATATCAATTGCCGTGCCCCTAGCGTGCGGCTACAAATCGATAAAATAATCGTCATCATCTGCCTAGCCTTTTCCCAACCATGTTGGGGTCGGCTTCCAGTCAAACCGGATGCAGCTGAATACCTAAATCGATAAAAGAATACCTACAATAAATAAGGAGGAGCAATCGTTGAATAGAACTAAAAAATCATGCATGTTCTCTGTCGCAGAAATACGACACGAGCGGTCGGTGGGAGCACGGAAATATGTGTCGCATTATGCGACACAAGCGGTTAAAAGGTTAATTTGCGCCGAGCAGTGCCGCAAACTGGTGGAATCGCGCCTTTATAATTACCAAAAAGGTTGCATGCCATAGGGCACGCCGCGGTAGCGGCGATAAGACCCCTCTTTGAGGAGTGGCTAGAGAGGCGCCACGGCGCCCTCACCTACCGCCTGACGCAGGTCCTCACCGGACAAGGAAGTTTCTGAAGGTTCCTGCACATCATCAGGCGGGAGAAAACGCCCGGATGTAACCATTGCCAGGATCGCCCAGAGCACACGGTGGAGGTCTGCCCCGCCTGGGCGGAGCACCGCCGTGTCCTAGTAGAGGCGATCGACAGCGGCGGCGACCTCTCGCGTCAGACCCTGATGCAAGCCATGGTCCGGGGCGAGGGGGAGTGGGAGGCAGTCACCTCCTTCTGCGTAGCAGTCATGCTAGCGAAGGAGGTGGCGGGACGGTTCAGGGAGAGAGCCTCCCGTCTCAGCCGTTGCGGGGGATGCCCCAGACGTCGGGAGCCGTGTGACGACTCCCGGCCACCGTAGGCGCGGGCCTGCGGGCGGAGAGTAATGGGTAGCTCACCGTCCGATCAGGACCAGGCCCGTGCCGGACGGCGCGTACGTGTTCCACGCGCGCCTCTAAGAGATGTCAGCATCGAGGAGGGGCCCCTTAGGGCCGAAGCCTGCCGGGTCAGCGGGATTGTCCGAAAGGGTTACCGCTGGCCCGGAACATAAAGAGCTAAGGAAGGAACACGGGTGGGTTTTTGTCAGTAAGAGTCTGACACTCCCTTCCGCTCCACCCAGAGCGGGAGGAGTCATTTGATGATTTACCATCAGCAAAAAAAAAAAAAAAAAGCGGTTAAAAGGTTAACTTTTGCGGGTTGTACTAGCGAGTAATCGCTCGTAGCCATCGTGCACTCGCTGCTCGTTGCTCGCCAACTCGTTTTTAGCTGCTAGCTCTACTCGTTTCTAGGAAACCGCCGCCTGTTGTTGGACAGTTGCCTTATGAGCCGCCGTACGCCGTACGGCATTTCATACAAACTTTCAAGCCTTTGTTTTTCGAAATGAATGAACCGATTTTAATGAAACTTCATACGCATAAGCAGGATACAAAGGTCTAAAAAGTTACTTAAGAACATTTTCGAAATGTCTTATTTAAAAAAAGATAACTGGAAATCTATGTTTCTATGGAAAATTTAAAATCGGTCTAATTTGGCTAAACACTATTTTTCGATAATGTTCTTAAGTAACGTTTTAGACCTTTGTATCCTGCTATACGTTGTCAGGTGTACAGAAACGGACATAGGGTACCTGTCATCCCGAAAGAAAGTGCTGTTCCCGAGGAAAACAACAATAACGTTATTATGATAATAGATGGCACCACTTGTCTTTCGAATCAAAAACAGGACGTCTGTCGGGTCATCTAGTATCCATACTAATATTATAAATTCGAAAATAACTATGTCTGTCTGTCTGTTGTTACCTTTTCACGCTTAAAACACTAAACGGATTTCGATGAAATTTGGCAGAGAGATAGGTTGCATCCCAGGGAAGGACATCGGATAGTTTTTATCCCTATATTCCCAAGGAATCAACACTTATGCGGGTGAAACCGCGGGGCTCTGTTAGTGTTATTATAAATGCGAAAGTAAGTTTGTTTGTTTGTAAACGCTTTCACGCTAAAACGGCTGAACTAATTTGGATGAAATTAGGCACATGTGTAGACCATGACCTGGAGAAGAACATAGGCTACTTTTCATCCTGGATCGCAGACGAAGTCACGGGTATCAGTTAGTACAGATATAAATGTAGTAATTTTACATAAAGTGACACAATGGTCGGTCTTATCGCTAAAAGCGATCTTTTAAAGACAACTTTTGGCAGGATTTTAAGGGAGAAGGAGGGACGATACTACTGTTACTCTGTGGTGCACAGCCAGTGAGATTCATAACCCATCTTCGCTACCGTAGTCGAGTTAAAAGAAGGCCCCAAGACCCTGTCCACCCCAGACTTTAACAGTCAACACAGTTCAACTAAAACTGGTCTCAGTCTGTCTTCCAATCTCATGATTACTCCGATATCTCGTCGTTTGTTTTATGCCAGCACGTTTGGTGGCAACGATATATAGGTATGAGATATAAACACTATGATACGGGAACCATGTGGAAGAGATCAGCTGATTATCTTGAATGTGACCATAAAGATAGGGAGTGTAGTGATGAACTGGAAATAAAAAAGTGCGGAATTAGATAAACATATTTTTTATTAGGCAGATTGACTGAAGAAAGCCTCATTATCTGCCTAGCATTTTCCCAACTATGTTGGGGTCGGCTTCCAGTCTAACCGAATGCAATAACCAGTATTTTACATGGAGCGACTGCCTATCTGACCTCCACAACCCAGTTACTGGGTAATACGATACCCCTTGGTAAGACTGGTTGTCAGACTTTCGGGCTTCTGACTACCCATAACGACTGTCAAAGATCCATGGACCACCGGCCCACCGATGTCAGACAGCAGGGACCACCGGCTTAACGTGCTTTCCGAGACACGGAGAGGTCTGGGTATGTAAAGATGGTCAGTCATCCACAGACCAACCGCGGCAAGCGTTACTTAACCTGATCTATCGACATGTGCGGCTGTTATTAAGCAGGGACCACCGGCTTAACGTGCTTTCCGAGATACGGAGAGGACTGGATATGTAAAGATGGTCACACATCCACAGACCAACCGCGGCAAGCGTAGCTTTACCTGGTCTATCGACCTATGCGGCTGTTATTATTTAGCCACGGGCCCCACCGAAGTAGTAGTCAAACTACCACTCCAAAAACCCAGAACCATGTAAACCCATCGCTACATATCATACGCCGTGGTTTCAGCTTAAAACCTATGCTGAATTCCGATTCATTCTAGGATTAGTGCGGGGACCACACTGAGTTCGGATTTATCCGCGGCTGCGGATATCCCAGTGATTTGGGGCGGATATTGATGTGATATATTGATATTTAGCCGCATCTGGATTAGCGTGGAATGTGCTGAGATTATAACTGAAATTATTGTTTGAGTTATCATTGTTTTGGCGTGTCGTAGTTTGTCGAATTTGTTATAAGTATCTAAATGAAAGTTGCTTTTCGGGTCTACCTATATGACCGCGTTGTTGATCTAAAATACGGAACAGATTACGATGCGGTTTTCCACATTTTTTTTTTCGTGTCTCACTGCTGTCCCACTGCTGGACAAATGCCTTCCCCAAGTCCTTTAAGAAACTTTTTTCCCACGCCACCTCGTACCTATACCCTCGCGGTACGCGCCCAGGTCATCTCGCCACCGTTTTCTGGGCCTACCTCGGCAGCGCCGTACATCTTCAGACACCCATTTTGTGGAGACTTTTGCTCTTTGTTTTCAGTATAATTTAGAGATTTTATTCCGGAAGGTTTATGTGTAAAATACAACAAAATTATACGTACACTAGCTGCGCCCCGCAGCTTCACCCGCGATTCCAAAAAAATTAAATTTAAAAAAAAAAGCCTGCTACCTATTCTCAGATCTACCAAATATACCCAAAAAATTTCATAAAAATCGTTCAAGCCTTTTCGGAGGAGTTCGATAACAACCACTGTGACACGAGATTTTTATATATAAGAAGATATATAAAATCTGTAAGTATATTTTGTCATGTCGTAAGAACCGCGCGAAGCAGGAGCGCGCCTATTATATGTGTCTTATTGAATTTGAAAATACAGGTACACCTTTTTCAAGACCTTGAAGTGAAAACAAAAGTTGGAGAAACAATGCTACAAGTTCAGAAAAAAATCTTATTGTAATAAAAACTATCGTAAACAAACAAAGGATTGCCAACACTCAGTAGTTACCCAAGCATGGTTATCAAAGCTTGTTTTATCCTTTGTAGGATGAGCTTAAGCCCTGGAAATGAGAAAATTGTACTATTACACACTTCTTCCAACCTTTTCGGCTGACAAATCTCGGCAACTCTGACAATTTTATTGAGCCATCTGAAACCCTTCCACGTGGGGAATAGAACAGAAAAAAGACAGTCTCCACAGATGGGGGTTCCCAGGCTCAGATCTCAAGTGGCCCACCTTACATTCTGTGGCGCATGCCTTGCCACTTGATGATCGTATGACTGCGTCAGTGAGCGGAGTTCGTACAGCTGAACTTTGGGCCAAAGGTGTTTGGATTTTTTGCTATCGATACGCTAAGAACCCTTGGTATGTAGAACAATTACACGGCAATTAACACACACACACATAACATCATGAGCTGGAAATCATGGGGAGACCCTTTGCCCAGCAGTGAGACGATGCAGGCTAACAGTAACAGTAACATCACGCCAGTTTTTCCCCGAAAGGTTAGGTAGAGGGCAATTAATATGTATTATTAAAAATTAATTAAGCTTTTTTTTTTCGTGATATTTCCCCATGTTTTAATAGTTATTCTGCTATTCAGGTCGGAGATAAATCCAACAAATCAAAGATCGTCAAAATCGGTCCAGCCATTCCAGTAATAATTAGTGTAACTAACCCGACTTTGTTTTACCTATGTATACTCCTATAGATACATGACGTCGAAATAGTCTTCAGAGGATCAAGTTTCAGGTTTGCCAGCGAGCAATGGAGCGCAGCATTCTTGGAATCAGATAAACAGACCGTGTTAGGAACACAGTTCTATGTTATAGGTCTGGTTTCCTTCAAGTGGACCATAGTGCGTGGCGTAGGAACACAGTGGTGCACTCCAAAATACAAATCGCCGACGTCATTCGAAGGCATGCAAAGTACTCGCAGCCAACTAAAGTGAGACTGGGCCCGAAACGTTTGCCGCATGTCGAAGAAGACATGGGTCACATCATCTGATCTACCACAATGTAGGTCCCAGAAAAGGTCGGGCGACATCGAGACCAACCCAGAAGAAAATGGCGGTTTGACTCAGATTGATACAGACAGGATTGGCCCACACTAGCTCAATATAGACAGGAGTGGAAAGGAGAAAGGGAGACAAATGCCTCCCTGTCTCCTTTCCACTCCTCTCCTCGTGCAGTGGGACAACAGCTAAAAATAAATTATAAATGATCTCCTTTGTGTTATCAACTTCATGAGCAGTACACAGTAGTGCATCAATGTAGCGATCGCTTCTAACCTAGATACGGTACTATCGGTAAAAGCTGCCCTAAACATGACTGGAAGAGGCCCATCTAAATTATAATATTTTAGAGAGCAATGATTTTTTTTTGGTGATGCATGAATAAGTCTCCTCGTGTAGCGCAGTTTTTCCGCCAGTTACTCAACTGAACCGAGCGCTCGGCGCATCCTGGACAGTTACACCCACCTTATTTGACAGGCCAATTCTTCCCTTGCAGTGGTAGGGTTAACGTCCGCCTGGTTTGCGACCAACCGGAGTCCGGTATCAAGCAGCCTGCTGTGTTTCGTAGATGCGTGGGAGTTCTAGTGCCTTAGGCATCTTCTTGGCACGCTCGTTCTATCTCTCATCCATCCTCTCTCTTCCATCGCTTTTCATCAGGCGTGATCGAGGTCAAGAGCGGGCCCATGCAGCAATAAAAAAATAGATTAAATGTATGTTTGTTTGGTACGCTTTCACACTAAACCGGCTAAACGGATTTGGATGAAAATTTGCACATGAGTAGACCATGGCTGAATTAAATCATAGTATACTTTTTATCCCAATATTACCTCATTAGGTACGCTTTTCTTTCAAAGTTGGTCGTAGTAACTAATTTAGGGCTCCCTAACCAAAGGGGTTAGGTTAGGTTACAACTGTGACCAAACGCGCGCGAGCCGAGCGAGCTAAACGCAGTGCCGCAACTGCGGCCAGCGAGCACTACAGAGTTGGTCGCAATTAATTGGCTATTTAGTATTTTAGGACACATAAGAGCAATTACTGGAGGCTCACAAAAAGATATTATTATTTTTAATATTTTCAGGACATTAAAATGGTAATTATGTAGGGTTCCTTTAAATACATGCCTATAATTACTAAGCCATCAAATGGCGAAATGTGGGGCTACTAATACTCTGCCTAACCTTCGGAACCTCACGATACGGTACGGGGATACAAAGCGTGATGTTGTGTCACTTCACAGCCTCTTCCAGTATCATCTAATTCTCTGTTATCTCTAAAGACGGTCCATTGAATCCGACACAGAATATCGATCCCCGCAAATCCACATTTAAACTTGCTTGTGCAGGCTCTGCCCTTACAGAGAAACCGGACCTTCAGGAGGAATTCTAACAATGTAGGGATGGCCCTACATTGTTAGAATTCCTCCTGAAGGTCCGGTTTCTCTGGGTCTGGAATAGCCTTTTGAAGAAAGAGCCATTACAGCCGGTCGATTCTGTAAAAATCTCACCGTGAAAACTTAGGTGAAGTGAGTTTGTTTTTGCTAGGAATTGACACTATTGACAGCTCACTTCACACTCACTTCACTTAAGTTTTCATGGTGAGATTTTTACAGAATCGACCTGTTTATTAGAACTGTAAGCTGTTTGCCTATTGCGCAATAACCAACACTATCCATACTACGCCCACAGTAGTTAAAATATGGCTGATAATAACGAGACACACATACCTTCTCCGTCCTATATATTTTCTGTAAACGGTTTGCCTACTCCACGCTCACTTCACCTAAGTTATCACGGTGAGATTCTTCCAGAATAGCACCGCTGCATTGAGTTTACCTGTCCCGTCAAACGACATGCATGCATCAGTCATCATGTAGCTCAACACTATTTTAAAGAGCTCAACGACCCGTCATACGACGCTACCAGATCTGCAGGACATTTGTGTAGGCCATATACAAAATTAGCAACACCCCGCGGTTTCACCCGCGTAAGTTTTGATCCCGTGGGAATATCGGGATTAAAACTATTCTATATCCTTCCCCGGGATGCAATCTATCTATCTGCCAAATTTTATCGAAAACCGTAAAAAGGAGACAGACAGACAGGCAGATAAAAAAGTTACTTCCGAATCTATACATATAATAAATCTGTAGAAGGGTCAATTCTGTACATTGAAAATATTGAAAAAATAAATAGCAAGGGGTGTTGCTGGATCGATACCAAACCCAAATATGTGATTAAAAAAATTTTTGTCTGTCTGTCTGTCTGTCTGTCTGTATATGCAGGCATCACGTGAAAACTAACGGTTCGATTTCGATGAAACTTGGTATAATTATACCTTATTATCCTGGGCATAAAATGGGATACTTTTTATCCTAGAAAAATACGTAGAAAAAAAAATCTTATTTTTCAGTTTTATTCATAGATGTTGTTCTGTAGAACCGCGAACACACGTTGCATTACCCGCAGTGGATAATTTTCCATTTCAATTTAAGAGAATACAGTTTCCTGTAGCTTTGTGTTACGCCATGACAATAAATAAGGCTCAAGGTCAGACCCTAGGAGTTGCTGGCGTAGATCTTACCGCGAGTTGTTTTTCACACGGGCAACTTTACGTAGCTCTTTCCCGTGTGAGCAGTCCAAGAAATCTTCATGTTCATATTCCGGACGAGCTCACTAACAATGTTGTGTATGCTGAAGCTCTCAATTAACTTTCTGTCGCATTGTCACGATCACTTTTTTATTATTGCAAACTTTTCGTCACTGTCAGTAATTTACTGCTACATGCTACTTATCAAGGTCGGAATTACTATGAAAAAAATATTTACTACAGAACGCGAGCTCAACAGCAGTAGCTCAATAGTGGGATCTCCTTAATTATTATAGGCTTAGCCGTATTTGGGTCCAATAGATATTTATAAGATGTCATTGTCAGAGTTACTCAAAATGGAGAAATAAAACATCCACGCGAAGACCGACATCCGCGCGGACGGAGTCGCGGGCGGAAGCTAGTTTATAATATTAGTATGGATACTCAAAACCGGCGCCGGACAGCAACTTGTAGTAGTTAGTAAATAAATTATTGCCCTATCTCAAATAATTTTGAGTTGGTCCAGAATGAAATACGTCTTTCTTATATTTATCTCCAGACAACAAAACGTAAATATCCTATCCAAGCTTATATTCATGCTTTACATATATTTGTATCTGTTCGGGTCAATCACCGAACAATAATAAACATGTCAGCGTAATTGCGACACCGCGCTTTATGCCTTGAATATTTTATGTTACCTAAGTAATAACAGTCAGTACGTATTCGGATAGCATATCGGGCGCGACTCAATCTCATCTCATTCACCTCATTAGTTTTAATTGTTATCCCATTTGTATTACTGAAATATATAGTATCTTTATAATCTTTAATCTTAGTTTATCTTGATCTCACCCCAACCCCGAACATTGGTCCTTCGAGCCATCGGTGCGGGACCATTACGCGTGTATCTATCTTTACCGTGTGAGTGTCTCGCGTGGAACTCATTACCAGACCCTGACAAGCAGAACTGAGTGGAGTTACTTTCCAAAAAGTTCAACATCCTGCTGATCCTGATTGAACCTGGTTTTTACGAAAGCATCGCGTCATCTCATCGCGCTGTTACTCCAGGTTTGTTCTTGCAGCCATCGCAAGGACATTTGATCTCTAAGGAAGCCTACAGTACAAGTAAGGTCTCTTTTTTATCTTTATAATGTCGAAAATGGATGACATTTTGACAACTCAACAACAACTAATCGAAGCCGTAGATAAACTCTTCACCAATTTCAAGAAGGATGGTGCAGAGCGCAAGACCTCAGACTATTTGCGTCGTCGATTAGCTACCTTGGAACAATACTTTACAGAGTTCCATAATAATCATATGAATTTGCTATCTTTTGGTGATCAATCTCATGCATATTTCAGTACTAGTCAATACGATCAAATGAAGGAAAAATATATGAACATTAAAACTACTATTCAGAACTACAACCCTCTCGCATACAGACCGCAAACCCCTGAATTGAAACCTCCTACGTTTCAAACAACTGCGGAATCCCAATCTTCGAACCTCGCATCTCACGCTGCTACTAGCACCCCTGCTCTTGAAGAGAGTAAAGCCGAAGGTCTCTTTAAAAAGCAAGCTACCAACTTTAAGGCTTTCTTGAGAACATCTTCCAATTCGACCTTGATCTCATCACGGAAAAATGGGAGTTTGAAGACATCCTGAAGACGCTACAATCTCGTTGGGCAGCTATTCATCGATCAAACCCCGAGTACGAAGAGCAATTTACTCATTATGAGAAGTATTATAACAAAATCAAGAAAGACATCAATAAGAAAATGTGGTCCGTTGCGCATATTGAAAAATCTACTCCTAAAATGGAGATAGTCACCTTTGAGGGAAACTACAATAAGTGGATTTCGTTCAAGGATCTTTTTACCGAAGTAGTGCACAACAACCCCTCTCTATCGAATGCACAAAAGATGCAGTTTCTAAAGAGTTAGATCAAAGGTGAGCCCGAAAAATTGATCCAACACCTCCAAATAAGCTCCGACAATTATCCTGTATGCTGGAATATCCTCAACCATCGCTACAATAATAAGCGACTGATCTTCACTTCTTATCTTAACAATCTCATGAATATCCCTGCGAACCAGCAACAATCATCAAATCAAATAAAACGCATTCACGACACTACGTACGAGAGCGTGAATGCTATCAAGAATCTGGGAGTCGATGTGTCTTCCTGGGACCCCTTCCTGGTATGTATATTGTCTCAAAAATTGGACTCAGATACATACGAGGATTATCTTCAAGCCTTAAAATCCCCGCGAGAGTTGCCCGTCTTAGAAGATTTCCTTAATTTTTTGGAAACTAAGTTTATGATGCTGGAAACTTCACGTAAGAAACTGGACAATTCTACGCAGAAATCATCCTCATCTCAATCCAACAACAATAACAAACCATCATCTTCAAAAGGTTCCAATTATAAACGAAATTATAATAATTCTAAAACGAATTACTCAACAAATCAAGTTTCGCAATCGTCAAAGTCCAAACGCAAAATTAACAATCGCAAGCAATGCCCTATTTGCAACTTCAATGATCATCGAATTCACGCATGTCAAAAATTATTGGAATTGCAACCAAATGAACGTAAAGATGCTATTACTAACTTGAACCTCTGTATTAATTGTTTACATTATCACGAAGGCAAAAAATGCCTCTCCGAAATAAGATGCAAAGAATGCAATAAAGAACACAATACCATTTTGCATGAATCTTTTACGTCACATCGATCTGGGTCAAATGCAGCCACGATTACAAAATCACCATCTCAGCAGCAAGAAAGTAACACAGTTGCATCGCTTCTTAAAGAACCCTCAGAAATATTGCTCGCAACAGCAATAATTAACGTACAAGCAGCCGACGGATCTTACCAAAAAATGAGAGTTCTTTTAGATCAAGGGTCACAGACATCCATTATTAGGGAAAGCGCAGCTCAGTTGTTAAGACTACCGCGACAGAAATGTAACGGTTATATCTCAGGAATAGGAAATAAGGAAAACAACTGTAAGGGCATGATTACCATTAAATGTTCGTCGTTGGTTAGCGAATTCACCTTTGAAACGGACGTATATATAATGAATAGACTCATAAATAACTTGCCAAGCTGCACCTTACCTAAGCCAGACTGGCCTACTCTTAAACAAATAACTCTAGCATATCCCGAGTTTTACAAAAGTAGGCCTATTGATATCTTATTTGGGGCAGATATCTATTCCACTATCCTTATGGACGGTGTCTGCCGATCAGAAGGTACGTTGCCCATTGCCCAACAAACCCAGTTGGGATGGATCTTAAGCGGCAACTACAAAACGTACCATTGCAATGTGATCCTAAATAATATAGAAGAGATTCAGCAATTTTGGGAAATGGAGGATGTACATGAATCTCCAGCGATATCAGAAGAAGATCAAAAATGCATCGAGTTTTACCAATCTTCGACCTCTAGACGGGAAGACGGAAGCTACGTCGTTAAAATACCATTCAAAGAAGATTTTGAGGAAAATATTGGCGAGTCGAAAACAAAATCGATTGCTCAATTTTTCCAAATAGAGCGGAAATTAAGTAGGCAACCAGCATTGGCACGTGACTATAAAACGTTTATTTCTGAATACTTAGAGCTCGGACATATGACACCCGTTGCGCCACACACACATCCGGACTGCTACTTATCGCACCATTGCGTCCAACGATCTGAGTCATCAACTACCAAATTGCGTGTTGTCTTTAACGCCTCGGCAAAAACCTCGAGTGGATACAGCCTCAATGATCTTATGTGCCGAGGTCCCAATTTACAACAAGACCTTCAGAGCCTTATCTTAAAATGGAGACAATTTAGATACGCGTTTACTGCAGATATAGAAAAAATGTTTCGCAAAATCTGGCTACATCCCGATGATCAGAAATATCAGAAAATAATTTGGCGGAACCATCAATCTCAACCTTTAAAAGAATACCAGATAGCGACAGTTACCTATGGCACAAAAGCCGCACCTTTTTTGGCTATGATGACACTGAAGCAACTGGCCATCGATGAAAGATCAAACTATCCACAAAGTTGCGCTCCTGACATCTTAGAACACTCGTTTTACATGGATGATCTCATGCATGGTGAACATTCAGCGAGAGCAGCTAATCAGCTCAAAGCAGAGATGATCAACCTCCTCAAGTCTGGCGGGTTTAATCTCAGAAAATGGCGATCAAACTTGCCGGAAATAATAGATAGTTCCAATGCACAAAAGGAAAACTTTGACTTTAAGCAGCCGGAGTCAACAAAAACTTTAGGTCTTCGGTGGGAACCAAAAAATGACCAATTTATCTTTCATCCTATAGAATTTATCTCTCAAGACATCCTTACAAAAAGACAATTCTTATCTCAAATCTAAAATTTTTGACCCTTTGGGCTGGCTAGCACCAGTCACAATAAAACTTAAGATCTTGTTCCAAGAGTTATGGAAATCAGACCTGGGTTGGGACCACCCTGTCCCTCAAGAAACCGCGTTAGAGTGGAATACTATTAAAACCGATCTATCTTATATCTCTCGATTTAAAATACCACGTCGGATTCAAACCCAGGAAAAAGATATCATCGAACTCCATGGCTTTTGCGACGCTAGCACTAAAGCATACGCTTGCGTCGTGTATTGCAAAATACAGAGATAAAATGAAACCCACGTGACTCTTATTGCTGGGAAATCAAAAGTAATACCGCTGAAAAAACCACAATCGATCCCACGTTTGGAACTTTGCGGCGCTCTCTTGTTGTCAAAACTTATGCGAAAAATCATCTTATCCCTATCGAGCTACAAGGTGCAGGTTTATGGTTGGATTGATTCAACGGCTGTGCTAGGTTGGTTGTGTGGCGACCCGGCGAAATGGAAACCCTTTGTTGCGAATCGAGTGAGGATTATTACTGAAATAATCCCTAAAGATAAATGGAGTTACGTAAAATCCAAGGAAAACCCCGCAGATTGCGCAAGCCGCAGTTTACCTGCTGCACAATTAGCCAATTACTCGCTGTGGTGGCAAGGGCCCAACTGGTTACCACAATATAAGCCTGAAGAATCTCATAAAATGCCGATTTATACGAGCGATATTAGCGAAGAACTCAGAAAAAAAGAGGAAGTAATTACGGTCATTTTTAACACCGAAAATTTAATAGTTAATCAACTATTAGCAAAATATAGCACTTTGAGGAAAGTTACCCGAGTATTAGCTTACATCAACAAGTTCATCGACATTGTTGTTTACAAGAAAAATCGCACATATATTCTTACTCTGCAAAATATAAAGACAGCAAGAGAAATGTTAATTAAGCACGTCCAAAACGAATATTTCGACGAAGAAATATCGCGACTGAAAAATAATGAACCACTAAATAAGAAAAGCCAGATTCTTAATCTCAATCCCATACTAGATACTAATCAAATTCTCCGTGTCGGTGGCAGACTTAAACATTCGAATCTTGACCCCGAAATGAAGCATCCCATCATAATCCCGAATCAATCGAAATTGGCAGATCTTATCATAGATGAATCCCACGAACTTGTATTTCACGGTGGAGTAAAAATGACTACTGGATTTATAAGACACAAATACTGGATTCTTGGAGGAAACAGAGTCACAAAGAAACGATTAAGAATGTGTGTCAAATGTAAAAGAAATAATCCCATACCACAACATCAAATCATGGGTGACCTACCTCCAGCACGATTGATTCCTAACCGACCTTTTTACCACACTGGAATAGATTATACCGGACACATCCTTATTAAGGCAAACAAAGGTCGCGGCATTAAAACCTGTAAAGGATATGTCGCAGTTTTTGTTTAATAATAATAATAATAATAATAAAGTTTATTGATCTAAAAATATACACACAGGTTGTAAGGAGTTACATATTAAGCCTTAAACAACTAACAATGGACACAAGGTGAGAAAAACAGTTGTCTATATTAACCTAAAAAATTAAATCCTGTCTCCTAAACTAGGGATGGCCTGTATCTTAGGAGACAGTGATTCGATCGATCTGAACTAAATAAATGATGGATCTAAGATTTCGAGTGTCGATGTTAATCTACCATAAAAACAAAATTGTGATTTTAGATTTATTTGAGCATGGCTGGATGCAGATATGGAAAAAAAGAAAATAATAAATTATAAAAAAAATAAAATAAGTAAAAATAAAATGTGGTGTGAATGGGAGAGAGGTTTGTGTGCTTATGTTCGTGAGTGTAATGTTAGTTGTGTGGGTATGGGTGTGTATTGTGTGTTATGAGGTGATTGTTTGTGTGGAGTGTTTTGTGTTCCTATTTAATAGTGATTTGTTATTTGTCAAGCGATGTATGCCAGTAGAGCTTCGGTATTATTGTAGTCCTGTTGTAAGAGCCAGTCTGTGATTTTAGATTTAATATTGAATTTATTTAAGTTTATTATGTTTAATTTCTTTTGTATAATTTTATATACATGGATACTTAACACGTAGTACTGATGTTTTGCAAACGAGGTTTTGTGCTGTACACCAGAGGGGACGTATGTTCGCTTCCCGGGGTCAGGCAGGGGTAGGCAGCCATGTACTCTGAGGACAGAGCGAAGAACAAACAGCTGACGTACCGTCAGAACTTTGCAGTCAGAATAGAGTTGTGCTGTAGGGTATCTAAACGGCTTCCTAGTCATGACCTTAAGTACAGCTCTTTGAGCTCTCTCTGTTCTCAGAATAAAACTCTTCGCTGCTCCACCCCACACGGTTATGCAGTATCCGAGGACTGACTGGCACAAAGTGAGGTAAACCATCTTGAGAATGTTAAAATCAGCCGAATCTCGCAGACATTTAAAGATGTGTATCAGACGGATAGTTCGAGTAGTTAAAGCATCAAGCTGTTTGTCCCACCTCAATCCCTCATCTATATGCACCCCCAGATACTTTACGTTATTAGTTCTAACGATGGTAGCACAAGAGCACGATATCAGCCGATTTTGGCATGAGTGAGCTGTAATCGAAAAGGTATTCGGGGGTAGGGTGTTACGTCGGATCGCAAAGGGTATATAATAGGTTTTATCCAGGTTTAGCGTCAGCAAGTTCAGATTAAGCCAAGTCATTACGGAGGATAGTGCGGATTCAGCCCTAAATTGCACATCGTCCCACGTAGGCCCGCGAATTAAAATTGCCGTGTCATCGGCATATGCATAGATCTTAGCATCAGGTATTGACATTCTACAAAGGTCGTTTATATAGATCTGGAAGAGCGTAGGGCCTAATATGCTTCCTTGAGGCACACCGAATGACACTGATTCTTCATCACTGAGTCTAGAGCCTATCCTAACCTGCTGGGTGCGATTTGTCAGGTAATCAGTAAAGAGTTTCAAAGCGATGCCACGCACGCCCACACACTCCAACTTAGCTATTAGTTTGGGAACAGAAACTGTGTCGAAGGCCTTTGACAAGTCCAAAAATATACCAAGGCACTTAGTTTTGTTATCCAGTGTCTTTGCTATAGTTTGAGTTAGATCTAATACAGCATCTTCAGTGGAGACGCCAGACCTAAAGCCATACTGGTTGTCATCAATAATTTTGTACCTGTCTAAAAAGCTTCTAAGATTATTGTTTAAAATCTTTTCCAGTATCTTCGAGAGAGAGGATAGAACAGATATTGGTCTATAATTATTGACACAGTTCCTGCTCCCTCCCTTATAGATTGGGCATACAATGGCCTTCTTAAGAGAATCTGGAAAGACTCCCGTGTCTATGCAAAGGTTGCATATGTGTGTTATCACTGGTACGAGAGTATGGCGACATGTCTTAAGAAGCGATGATGGGATTCCATCCCAGCCTACAGCACAATCGCTTCTAAGCTGTAATATAATAGAATTGACGTCACTGTCGTCGACTTTTTGTAAAGCAATTGAATTGATGGGATTCAGCGTCATGCTTGTGCAATCGCGAGGTTTATCTCGAGTTAGAGGTGTTTTATTAGGGTCATTTAGTATTTCCCCTGCCATGTTTTTACCTATACTACTAAAGAAGGAACATACATTGTTTAGGGAAGATTTAGGGTTATCGGTTATTTTTAATAGCTCATCTGGACTAGAGTGTATTCTACCGGTATTCGTAATTTCCTTAATTGTTTTCCATAGCATTCTTGGGTTTCCATGTGACTTTTCAAGTTCGCACTTCTCATATGCCCTCTTCAATTTACGCAGTAGCGCATTACAAAAATTCCGATAGCGTGTATATGTTACAAGTAATATTAAGTTGTCCGGAGATTTTTTAGATTTTGTATGTAATTTATCTCTATGCCTAATACATTTTAATAGGCCAGTTGTTATCCACGGTTTTATAATTCTTAGTTTCCTTTGTACGTTGGTTTGTTCTGTATGTTTAGTTATAGTTGATGACAGCAGTGTAACCAGTTCATTCATAGCGACATTCGCATCTTCAGTTTTGTAAATATTTGTAAAATCTGCATGTTCTAATTCTGTTTTGATTGCTTCTGTATTAATGCGAGATATAGTGAAAAATTTGTTACCGGTAAAGTTTGTATTTGAGATTGCAAGTATAATTGGTCTGTGATCTGTGATATGCGATTCTACTACTAAACTTGTGGCCGAAGACTTTGTTTTTAATAAAACGTGATCAAGACAATTTTCATTTCTAGTGGGTAGAAGGTGGGTAGGTAATAGTCCATGGGATGCGTTTAAAATAAGGTAGTCTAACGCCCGGTCATTCCTACTCTCCAATTTAATGTCAATATTCAGGTCACCTACCATTGCAATATTTGGGGAGCTTGCTATCTTCTCATAGATACAACTGAGACTGGTCAAAAAACTATCGTAATGATCCTTTGTAGTATTTGAAGGGGAACGATATATCGCTACAACCGAGAGCTTATTATCAACTTGACATATTAGACTATTTGCGTAGTTTATGTTAGGTTCCCATACTGTTACATTTAGGCCAGTTTTGGTATAAAGAATTACTCCATCGTTTTGATTCGTTATGTTTTTAGTAGAGTGGGACTGATAACCGTTTAATACTGGAATGTTACTCACTCTACTCAGCCAGCACTCAGTCAAAACAATAATGTCAAAGTTAACATTAATTTGACACAACAATGCTTGTAGACTGTCGAAATTTTTATTTACGCTACGTATATTCATATGCAGTAGTTTTATGCCACTATCAGTTGTATTTATGTATTTTATACACTCTTGAGGGTCACATGTGAAAGAATTCTCGAGATTAAGATTGTCAAGGTCGTGATTGATATTGTTTATATTAGCCATTGGAGATATCAGTTAGTACCAAAAACGGAAATATGCCGAAAAAGAATAAATAGTGGAGTGGAGATGTGCGTGTGCGTTATGTTCATAGATAATGTGTAAATTGGGTTTATTTAAAGTGTAAGATGAATGTGTGTGGTGTGTGTGTGTGTGTGAGTGAGATGGATGTTTAATCAATATGTGTAGTTTAGATACTAATTTAACAAAGTTGGCAAAAAATAATAATAAAAATAAAAACATGCGCGTGTCTAGTTTTCGAAGCATCAACTGAGAAATGGATTCAATTAGTCATATATTCTTGCTAGCGAGATCCACAAGACACTTCTCTGAGGACACTAATAACTGTTTATCACCCGCCTGCTTACGAAGGAAGATATTTCCGTTGCTTGTCCAGCAAAATGCATAGCCATTTTTCTTGGAAAATTCCCGTGCCAGGTAGAATAGCTTTTTGGAGCTAGGAGGTAGCTGCTCCGCAACATAAATCGCCTGACGCTTCCCTGGTATGCCAATCAATTCAGTATTTAACTTGTCCTCTTTCGATTTGCTGTTGTTGTTGAAGGAACGGACAGCTGATAATACATTTTGCTTCGTGCGCACAGTAGTAAATTCCGCGATAATTGGTCGAATGGAAGTGTCCGTCCCATTTGAAGCCGATTTCCCAGGAAGTCGATATACATCTCGAAGTTCAGCTTCAGGTATGGGCACTCCTACCGTTTTGCTTAAATTGCAGACAGTTTTTATTAGGTCCGTTGTAGTCTCGTTATTTGTTTTGTGTGTCTCGGTATTTGTTTGTATGGTAACTAAAGCCATACATTTAGAAATCGTCTCAGATCTCACAGCGTCAGCATTTATTGCCGCGCTTCGACGAATGTCGGCTAGAAGAGGAGTTCCTGGGCACATCTATAGTGATCAGGGAACTAACTTCATAGGAGATAGCAAAATTTTAAAACAAGAGTTTGCCGAAATCTCCTACATCTTGTCTGAGCAAGAAGTAACCTCGACAATCTCTGAAATGAATATTGAGTGGCACTTTAACGCCCCATCATGGCCATCTGCTGGCGGACTCTGGGAGGCTGCAGTGAAAAGCCTAAAACATCATCTCAGGCGGGTTGTAGGAGAGCAAAAATTAACCTACGAGGAATATAGTACCCTACTATCCCAACTCGAGGCGTGTTTGAACTCCAGGCCACTATGCCCTCTGACAGAAGATCCTGAGGATCTGGACTTTTTGACCCCGGCTCACTTTTTAGCAAGCGGCCCCAATTTAACGATTTTCGAAACCGAGCATGATCTCAGAACACGGTGGCACTTGACGCAAAAAATCTATAAAGATATATGGGATAAGTGGAAGACTGACTACCTCTCGCAGCTTTCTACGAGGTCCAAATGGCGACAGCATCAAAAAGATCTCAATCTTAACGACATCGTTATTATAAAGGACGACAACCTTCCACCAGGAAAGTGGAGTCTAGGTCGCGTAGTAGCGCTGCATCCTGGAAGTGACGAACACGTAAGGGTCGTCACACTCAGAACCAAAAACGGGCTCTTAAAACGCCCTGTTGTAAAACTATCCTTACTGCCAACAAATAAAAATGATCAAGATACAAATACCACAAAAGTTGATAAAAAATCGCCAGTGGCGAAGAAAAATCGTCCTATCTCACTCTCAGCTATGGTTTTGTCTTTGACATTATTTTTGCTGTCACTAGTAAACACCGCTCAAGCATCCTACAACGTCACCCTGCTGACAAACAACAGTGTCTACTTTGACAAAATATCTAATATGCATCTAATTAGAGATGATTGGCATTTAATAGTCTATTATGACACAAATCCTTATAAAGAAGGAACGGCGGCATTATTAAAGTATATCAAGTATCTTGAAACCCTATGCTCTACGATTAGAACACAAACTCCTTGCGACGGCGTCATGTTACAACTCGAGCACGAGTTCGAAGAAATGAAACATTATGATAATATTGTCATGACAAATGACCCGTTTATGACTAATATGAAACGTCGGCGACGCGGCTTGATAGACGGAGTAGGCTACGTTGCAAACAGTTTATTCGGAGTGTTGGACCAACGATTTGCAGAAAAATATGAGAAGGATATTGACCTTTTAAAACATAATGAGAACCATTTATACAACCTCTGGAAAAACCAAACGTCGGTCGTAGAAGCTGAATTTAATCTCATGAAAAGGATGGAGAATACTATAAACAAACATCACAAAGTAATAAATCCAAAGCTTAATCATCTCCAAGATTCTTATAAAAATCTCGTTCAGCAAGTGCAAAACGTAACTAGCATCACGGATTTCATAACCTCGGCATTCACTGCCAACAACTTGTTGTATACCCTTCGACGAATCCAGGACTCAATTTTAGATACAGTAACTGACATTTATAGTGGAAAATTGGATTTTCATTTGATATCTCCGAAGCAACTCAGATCAGAGCTAAGCATAATATCAGCACAAATATCTGGAGACTTGGTAGTTCCTGTCGACAACTTTAATCTTAAAGATCTTTACAGTTTGCTCAAAGTAAGAGCCAAGTACTCGGGCAAATACCTAATTATAGAAATAAAAATACCCCTGATTGAAAGGGATCTTTACGAGGTATTCAATCTTATCCCGGTTCCACGCATTGTGAAAGATAACATGATGATGAAGGTCGAAACTATCTCTGACTTAGCAGCCATCAACATGAGAAAGGATTCGTATTTAACTGTCACAGACACGGATTTGCAGTCATGCGTATTACAAAACCCTGTGACTATTCTCTGTCAGATCAAAAAGCCTATTCACCACATGAAAGATGATCATAGCCTTTGCGAAACGATCCCAGGCACAAGAACTTGTAAAACTAAAACAACCTCGTGCAAGAATGACTGGAGAGAGTTAACGTCAGAAAACAAATATTATTACTTATGCTGCAGTGAATGTAACTTCAAACTTCTGTGTGAAAATCAAGTTAAGGCTGTTAGGTTATCAGATGCTGGTCTGTTGCGTGTTGGGGAAGGCTGTTTAGTAAAAACAGAAGATTTTATGGTGTATTCAAACAAAAGATTATCTAGTAAAATTAGCACAACGACAAAGATTATCTCGCCAGAAATATCACCAATCAATCACATAATAAATATCACTATGCCAGAGATCTCATATGAGCTTTATCCCAATAACTCAGACAACCTCAGGCAATTTGAAGCTATTAAGAGAAGTCTTGAGATCATGAAGCAGAGTGAACCTTTGAGCACCGACATCTCCTACCACGACATCCACCAGTATACTGCCATATATCTCACAATATCGGGAATCTTGTTACTGGTGGCAGCTTACTGTTTTAAATGCTGGCGGCAAAGGCAACGTAAAGGAAATCGTTCCGCTTCTACAGCAGAGCGGTCGACAGCCTCGGCGGCGACTGCGAGGCCATCTCCACACACCGTTCCAGAAAGTGTTGTAATTGAGTGTAGTGAAATTAGGGAAAAAGGGCAATCTAGTAGTAAATCAGTGAAAAGTGATCCTAAGCGACTAGCGCTATCTAGTGAGTGCTTACAAAAAAAGGAAGATAGAGGTTCTTCACCGATCTTTCGCGTGTTTTCTCTTCCTGATTTACACTGTAGTGATTCTATTTAATTTGTAATGTTACTTTTATCTCATCTTTTAACATAACTAACCCTACATAACTATTTTAGTATTATTTGAACATTGTTTTCAACTTGTTAATATTAATTTCATTACCCATTTAACTATACCTACTTACTAACCTCATCTTTTTCTCCCTCGGGAGCATGTTCGGGTCAATCACCGAACAATAATAAACATGTCAGCGTAATTGCGACACCGCGCTTTATGCCTTGAATATTTTATGTTACCTAAGTAATAACAGTCAGTACGTATTCGGATAGCATATCGGGCGCGACTCAATCTCATCTCATTCACCTCATTAGTTTTCATTGTTATCCCATTTGTATTACTGAAATATATAGTATCTTTATAATTTTTAATCTTAGTTTATCTTGATCTCACCCCAACCCCGAACAGTATCCATCTTTAAAAGCTTGATATTTCTATTCCTTTCATCTAATTCCTTCGAAGGCCATAGAAAATGGAATGGATTCTTCTCACCAGTTAAAATATAATAAACGTTATTTATAGTAATGATAAAACGTTACATATAAAATCGTTCGGTATTCGTTGCGATGCTGAAAATTTCAATACATATTAACATAAGCTGCTGCTAAAGAAATGTTGTGGGTTTATTCTTTTACAAAATTATTAGGTGTAGGTATCTCTCTCGGTGTTTTAACGCGATGATTTTCAAGTCCATAGTCCATATGATGGAAAGTGGTTACCACAATCTATAGACACTTGCAACTCCAAGAGGCCATAAAGGTGAACTCAAAATCATTTGCCTATAATAATTTACCTAAATGTACTTGAGGGGCCTGCAGCTAAATAATAAAAGCCACACAGGTCGATCGATCAGGTTAAGCTACGCTTGCCACAGTTGGTCTGCGGATGGGTGACCATCCTTACATACCAAGACCCCTCCGTGCTTCGGAAAGCAGGTTAAGCCGTTGGTCCCGGCTGGCATTCGTGGATCTTTGGCAGTCGTTACGGGTAGTCAGAAGCGCGAAAGTGTGACAACCAGTTTTACCACGGGGTATCGTATTACCCAATAACTGGGTTGTAAAGATGAGATAGGCAGTCGCTCCATGTAAAATACTGGTATCGAGCTGCATCTGGTTAGACTGGAAGCCGACCCCAACATAGTTGGGAAAAGGCTAGGCAAATGATGAATTTACCTAAACGTACTCCTATTATAATAAATCAGCTGATATGGGCTAAGCATTCATAGGCTAACCTAAGCATCAGAATGTTTGCAGATTAACACTTCTCAAAAAAAAAATGCAAACTTAAACTAGCATTTATCTATACATATAATAAATCTGTAGAAGGGTCAATTCTGTACATTAAAAATATTGAAAAAATAAATAGCGGGGGGTGTTGCTGGATCGATACCAAACCCAAATATGTGTATAAAAAATTTTTTGTCTGTCTGTCTGTCTGTCTGTCTGTCTGTCTGTATATGCAGGCATCACGTGAAAACTAACGGTTCGATTTCGATGAAACTTGGTATAATTATACCTTATTATCCTGGGCATAAAATGGGATACTTTTTATCCTGGAAAAATACGTAGAAAAAAAAAAACTTATTTTTCAGTTTTATTCATAGACGTTGTTCTGTAGAACCGCGAACACACGTTGCATTACCCGCAGTGGATAATTTTCCATTTCAATTTAAGAGAATACAGTTTCCTGTAGCTTTGTGTTACGCCATGACAATAAATAAGGCTCAAGGTCAGACCCTAGGAGTTGCTGGCGTAGATCTTACCGCGAGTTGTTTTTCACACGGGCAACTTTACGTAGCTCTTTCCCGTGTGAGCAGTCCAAGAAATCTTCATGTTCATATTCCGGACGAGCTCACTAACAATGTTGTGTATGCTGAAGCTCTCAATTAACTTTATGTCGCATTGTCACGATCACTTTTTTATTATTGCAAACTTTTCGTCACTGTCAGTAATTTACTGCTACATGCTACTTATCAAAGTCGGAATTACTATGAAAAAAATATTTACTACAGAACGCGAGCTCAACAGCAGTAGCTCAATATAGGGATATCCTTAATTATTATAGGCTTAGCCGTATTTGGGTCCAATAGATATTTATAAGATGTCATTGTCAGAGTTACTCAAAATGGAGAAATAAACCATCCACGCGAAGACCGTCATCCGCGCGGACGGAGTCGCGGGCGGAAGCTAGTTTCAAATAAACCAACAGGCACGTTTGAATTGTCAAGGGGTCGGTCAGTCAGAAAGATGAAGCTAGTTGCCCAATCCAAAGCGTAGGTACCTATGGAGAAGAACGGGCAAGAAACTCCATGGACACTTTTTTAAATTGTTACACAATATTGGTTACGTGTGAGAACGATGTAGAAAGACGTGCACGTTAAAAGTGTCCCTAGTAAAAAATATTTAAAAAAAACAATTAAAAAATTAAAATAATCCATGGCAGCTAAGAGATGACCAGTCCCGAGTAACGGCGCCCCTTCACGAACATGACGTACAACGTCAGCATCATTCAGCACTACCATTTTGAAAGGAAGTTAATGACAAATAGATGGATAAACCATTTTTTTTATTGTTGATTGGGCCCGCTGAGGCATTTATTTAGTGCACACAAAAGCACAACTAAATGATAACAAATTACTTAAAAATATAATATCACACGTCACCAACAGCTAGACATTTGACTGAACATGACATACTCTCACAGGACACATCGCACCTGAGAATTATAGAGACCTAATTCGAAATTTGAAGATTTTTGACTCATAAAATTGCCTTGCACGACCATCTCCATCGAATCTTAATAAAACAGAGACTTAATATGTCAGTCTTGTATGTCAGAGTTGTCTAACCTAACTTAATATATTTTATTAAGATTCGATGAAGATGGTAATTAGGTAATTTTATGAGTCAAGTTGAAATCTTCAAATTTCGAATTAGGTCTCTATAATTCTAAAGGTGCGACATGCAAGTCAATGAAAAACGTTCCCAGTAAAGGGTAGCTTTATACTTTAGGTGCATAGTGCTACACAATTATACAATACGTTCAATTAAGTCCCATAATCCATTATCTGCCTAGCCTTTTCCTAACTATGTTGGGGTCGGCTTCCAGTCTAACCGGATGCAGCTGAATACCAGTATTTTACATGGAGCAACTGCCTGTATGACCTCCACAACCCAGTTACTGGGTAATACGATAACCCTTAGTAAGACTGGTTGTCAGACTTTCGGGCTTCTGACTACCCGTAGCGACTGTCAAAGATCCACGAATTACAGCCGGGACCAACGGCTTAACGTGCTTTCCGAGGCACGGAGGGGTCTCGGTATGTAAAGATGGTCACCCATCCACAGACCAACCGCGGCAAGCGTAGCTTAACCTGATCGATCGACCTGTGCGGCTGTTATTATTTAGCCACGGGCCCCTCAAGTCTCAGTCCCATAATCCAAATAGTAAAATTAAATACCAAAAAGTTCACCCGAAGAAAACACTTCCCCTATCCATCTCAACGAGATAAAATGAATGTTTATTCAATCCGCTCTAGAATACGTCTGCACCGAACACGGTGTACATTTCACATGTACACATACATTATGCAGTACATACAGATTCCGTCGTATACCTGGTTAGATAGCAGATGGATTGGGTGTTATTTGCACCTAGTAGAGAGGGTTTTTCAGTCAGTGTCTATAGGTCAATTTATCTTTTTAATGTTTGTTTTTTTTTTTCACCAGTTTTTAATGGTTTTTAATAACTGTATTGTGTATAAAAGTATTTGTGTTTGCACGATGCACAGTTTGGTTTTCAACCTGAGCTTTCAACTGAAAGTGCTGTGCTGAGTTTGAAGAATACTGTCCAATATTACACAGACCGAAAAACGGCCGCATATGCTTGCTTCCTGGATCTCTCCAGAGCCTTCGACCTGATGTCATATGATGTGCTCTGGAGAAAGCTGGGTAACAGGAGTGTACCGGCATCAGTGCTTAAGCTCATGCAGTATTGGTATGCGAACCAAACTAACAATGTAAAGTGGGCCGGAACGTTCTCTGAGTCGTATGGGTTGGAGTGCGGTGTGAGACAGGGGGGGTTGACCTCTCCACGGCTCTTCAACCTTTACATGAATGATCTCATAGCCGGGCTCAGTAGTATGCGTGTCGGCTGCCGGGTTGGTGGTGTTAGTATTAATAGCATCAGCTACGCGGACGACATGGTACTGCTGGACCCGACTCAAGGATCTATCAGAGAAATGTCGTTATCCAAACAACGATTGTAGGAAAAAGTGGTGACATATAAAGTTGAAACCTTCAAAATACAAATTAATGTGTTACTGATTCCTTATAGTGAGTGATTGCGTAAGAATTTCATCAGAACAGAGATTATTTACACTTTCATCTGACAGTTTTGAAACAGACATTACCTCTTAGAGTAAGAAAGCTATAGAGCATCGGGTAGCGTGGCCACACATGAGACAAAAAACTAACTTAACTAACATAGGCTACATGAGTAGCTGCCTTGAAAAAACTGGCACGCACTGAGAGACGGAAATAGTATAGCTTTATCCTTTTCTGTTACTTATAATAACTCAATACTTTATCCCTTTCTTGTGGAAATGAAATGGAGATACCCGCCGTCTATACTTTTCTTTGTCTAAGCATTACCTACATACTACTGCTATGTTTGTGCAGTATGTCGCAATAAGATAGTCAGGACCGTATAGTCCGTAGACACTAGGGATTTCCTCAAATCCTGGTCTAAGCTTTGTTAAACTGTCTCCTCGCCTTGCTACCTCCAGTGTTTGCAAATATAATAGTACAATGTATCTTTGTGACATAAAGTTAGGTACCTTCGTATCGCTGGACTCAATGGTTTGAGAGAATTGTACTTGTCATGGCGTGTCATTTGTTTAACTGCTTATGGTTATCACTGACAAATGTTTGCACTGTCTGGACTGGTCCACTCAAATGTGTGTGGCCCTTTCCTGAAAAGACCATTTTCTGGACTGGACTTTAAAAGACTGTTTGAAACTGAGTTTGTTTCGCCATTTCTTCTCAGGGGAAGTTAGATAGGAAATGTCGATTCCATCTGGCTTAGCACCCCATTGCCTCACCGTGGCCTTGGCCGCTACCGTAACCAAGGGTAGGCGGCCGCCGGGTACTAGGGGCCTAGTGTTTTTTGTGCTTGTCATTCCTGGGGGGGGTTTGCCATAATCGCCACGCTTGGCAGGCGGGTTGGCGATCGCAGTATAGTATGGTGGTGGAATGCATAGAGAACGCTGCTGCCCATTCTCCGGTACGACCCTTAGTCGCCTTTTACGACACCCACGGGAAGTATGGGGTGGTGCAATTCTTTAAGTCCGCCATCTGGCTTATTATTTGGTTAATATTATTAATAAAACAACGGTTGGTTGCAACGAACGAACTAAACATTTATTAAGTAGTGACAATATAGTACACACAATGAATGTAGAGGGCGCCAGTGGTATTGATGTTGTTACCATACTAATTAAAACAACAAATATGACGTGTAAAAGTGATTCCGATACCAATAACTACTACTATTATTATTACTACTACTATTACTATACTATCACTACTATTACTATACTATCACTACTACTACTACTATATACTACTACACTACTACTACTATAATATACTATTACTACTACACTACTACTACTACTATATACTATTACTACTACTACTATAATATACTGTTACTACTACACTACTACTACTATATACTACTACTACAGTAGTAATAGTAGTAGTTATTACAGCAGTTTATTTGAGGACAGAAGTAACTTTTTCTTCAACTTTCACAAATCCATCCATCGTTTCTTGGGCCTTCTAGCTCCTTATAAAGCCATTCTCGCAAAGGCTCTATGAAGTGTACCTACTTCAAGTGGGGATTGATATAAAATAAAAGATAAGCTTGGTGAAACCGAGACTGTTCAGATGATATCTAAAATAATTTATCGTCTGTATAATTAACATCATCAAGCAGAAAGTAAGCATGGTGACTGATATGACGAGTGATGACTTCTCGCACACAAGAACCCGTTGACTTCATTGGGACAATGTATCTTCCCGAACGATTTTGGTCATGGTGGCTATCTCAACGGAGGTAAGCCAGGAGATATTATAGTGCACAAGTGTGTGCGCAAATACAGGTGCACTCTCTCTTCCTATACTCTCATTGTCCGATGGGACGGCCATCCCACACGACTGAGGAGAGATCAGGCGCAGGACCAACGGCTTTACACGCCATCCGAGACACGGGAGCTTCACACCATCAACTACCAAAGTCCGGGCTGTTATTGGGACATTCTTAAAGGAAAAACCCAGTAACACTTTGGCCGACCCGGGAATCGAATCCAGGACACCACGCTCAGCAATCGCGCTTGCGACCACGAGACCAACGAGGCAGTTACTTTGGGACAATAACAGACTGATAAAAACAGCAATATGTTAATGATCGGTCATTGGATATATAATGTAAGATAAGATATAATGTATAGTCAGCGAACCGCTTAAATTGTCCGTATATATGCAAATCATAACTGTCACTCTCCTTCCTCACTGACATGTCTTAAAGTGTTTCTTCAATATTTTAGTATCCCTAGGGAGGTATATTCAGCGTTACAACTTTTTTTTTAAAAGTCGCCGGTCTTTTTTTTTCAATTTGGCTGGTTGCCAAGTTAAACGCACAAATAATAATAATAATAATAATAATAATTTATTTAATAAAAACGTTTACAAAAGGTGTACATTTAGCCAAGATTAGAAAATTTTCCGTACAATTATAGTGCCTAAAACTAAAGTAAAACTAAAATATTTATTTTTTTTATTACAAGTGCAAGTAGTGATGGTTCGGAATTAGAGTTTTAGGTATCGACCTACCCGAACTAGGTTTATACAAACCTGTGTTTCAGGCAATCCCTTTACATTTCTATTAAATTGGAGCGGTAATTTTTAAATAAAACTGATATAAAAATAATTAAATAAAAATTATGAGAGAAAGCACATTTGTACATTACTACCTAATACTAAGTCTATGTAAACATACAAAAGTAAATACTTACAAGAGAAACAAATTATGATCATGACAAAATTTCTAGAAGTTTTTCTGTGTCTGTGTAATTGAGTAACGCTAAGTATTCTGATAACATTGTACTACATTTTTTATAGCTTACGCTATAGAAGCTTAATAACTTGTTCAGTCTATTATACAGGAAAGGTCCTAAGATGCTTTGTAGAGTTGGTGCGTAGGAAACCTAAATGGGCGAAAGGTAGCAACCTTTAGAATTGCTCTTTGGGCGCGCTCTAGAGGGAGTAAAATTGTTTTTGCAGCACCCCCCCAGGAAGTTATGCAATAGGTAAGTATGGATTGACACAAAGCTAAATAAACCTGTTTAATTAATTTAAAGTCGGCTATGTTCCGTAAGTTCTTAAAAACATATATTAATTTGCGCACTCTGGTACAAAGTAAATCGATATGTTTACGGAAATTTAGATTGGAGTCAATAGTGACACCTAGGTATTTCAAATGGTCGGCCTTAGCTAAAGTGGGGCAAGAACATGCAGTGTCAGCGACAGCGTACGTGCTACAATTGTGTGCGTAAATGTTCAGATTAGTAAGCGGTATGTTAGTATTTCTCATTGTAAATAAAATGTATTTTGTTTTATCTGCGTTTAATGTTAGGAGATTATTATGGAGCCAATTAGAGACAATGTTAAAACCATTTTGAGCATATTCATAGACTTCCGCTCTTGATTTAGCCGAGAATAATAGGGCAGTGTCATCCGCATAAGACGCTATGACTCCATTTTGGAGTGGCAGGCTGCACAGTTCATTTATGTAGATTAAAAATAACGTGGGGCCCAAAATGCTGCCTTGTGGAATTCCAAAACAACTATTTTTAAGTTCAGAACTTGTACACTGACCTATTTTTACACACTGGTGACGATCGCTGAGATAATCCGCAAAAAGTTGATGTTGTGTTCCTCTTATCCCAAGTGTTTCAAGCTTGTGCAAAAGTAAAGTACATGAAATAGTGTCGAAGGCCTTGGCAAGGTCTAGAAAGATCCCAATTGTGTGCATACCAGAATCTAGATCGGTAGTAATATAATTAGTTAATTTGTGTACTGCTTGGCTAGTTGATCTATTGGGCCTAAAACCAAATTGATTATCTGAAAGTAGTCTGTTATCTTCCAAATATTTTATCAATCTACTGTTAATGATTTTTTCCAAGATTTTTGAGAGGCCTGTTAGCACTGAAATGGGTCTGTAGTTGTTCACACAGTTTTTGTCTCCAGACTTGAATACAGGTGTGACCACAGCTTTTTTTAGCAGTTTGGGGAATATTCCTTGAGATAAACATAGCTGAAAAATGTGGGTTAATGGAGGGGCAAGTAGGTATCTAAATCTTTTAAGTATATTATTGGGTATGTCATCCCACCCAGTAGCACATGCATCCTTTAACCCGTCTATTAATCTTACAACTTCGTTAACGTCGGTATCTAGTAAAACAAAAGAATTTATTGTACAGGATGCCGTAGTCGGGTTTTGTCGGAAAAAATTGATAGAATGTATAGATTTTTCAGCCAAGTTTTTTCCAACATTAGCAAAAAAATTGTTTACTTTATTCACTGCTTCTGATGGATTTATCTCTGTACATAGTAAATCAAGCGGATGTTCGGGATTTTTTGATCTAAATGTGTTAGTTTTTATAAATTTCCAAACAAGTTTACTATTTTTCCCCGCCTTCTGTAATTCATTTTTATCATACTGATTTTTGAGTTTTTTCAAAAGATTATTACAGAAGTTACGATACCTTTTATATGTAACAGAAAGTATGTCGTTATCAGGTGCACGTTTCAATTTTAGGTGAAGTTTGTTTCTATGTCTTATACAACGAACGAGGCCGGGTGTAATCCAGGGTTTAATACAACTATACTTTCTGGGCAATGTTTTAGTAAATGTGTTTTTCCTTATTGCAAGTTGTAGCGAAGTTATGAAATACTTTAAAGAACTATTTGCATCGTTTGAATTATAAACTAGGTCAAAATTAATACCGCGTATGTCATTTTCGAGGTTTGTCATATTCACTTTAGTGTAGCTACGCATGCAATTTATTCTAGGTGAACTTAATTGTAATGTTAGTAAAACAGCTTGGTGATCGGTAAGCGAAGAATTAGTAACCAATGTTTTGGATGGATTGTTCGATTTTAGAATGATATGGTCTAAGCATGAGCCGCTCTGATGCGTGGGGTGATAGTGAGCTGGCAATAGTCCATGAAATGAGCAAATATTCAGATAATTATGTACATGGGTATCGGATTTCCCGGAAGCAATGTTAATGTTAATATCGCCCACAAGTACTATGTTTTTAAAAGATGATAAGTTTTTTAAGTTTGTGTCAAGTGATTCTAAAAATCTGTCCATATTTTGAGAAGGAGGCCTATAAATAGCCATGACTACTGTATCGGGAAAATGTTTAATTATTAAGCAATTACTATCTTGGGATACCGGTTCTTCTTTAATTGTACGTAGATTATTTTTTATATAAACTACTAATCCATCGTTTTGGTTTATATTTCTCTCAGTTTTGTAAGAATAATAACCGTCAAGAGATGGTAAGTTGACTGTCTGTTTTGACAACCAACATTCTGTTAGGACAATAACATCACAGCATAAGTCAAGGTTCTGTAATAGCACTTCAAACCCGCTGATGTTTCGATTTATGCTGCGAATATTCTGTGTGAGCAGAGTTAACGTATTGTCACCAGAAGGGACGAGGTGTTTACAGTCCTCAACATTACAGACTTTGGATTCAGATACAGAAAAACTATCCAGATCACAAATTAGCTGATTTGTCATGATCGTTACAAACTAAATAGAAATACAAATAGAAGATCAACTACGTGTATAAGTGCTTACTAAATAAAAAAGTCGGTAGCGCTCTTAGGCGCCTTCATAGTCTATCGAGTTAATATAGTTCATCTCTGCATATTTGCGCGCCGGGCAATTAATATCTCCAGTTGGATGGAATTAGATCCTTTGTAGCCAGTTAGCGTAGTCTATTGTTTTTATTTTGTCCAAAGTGAGCGTTAAAAGTTTCAATAAATTGTTTTGCCATCCTAGTATTTTTCATTTTGGTATTTGCTTCAGTGATTTGGTTGTCATGGTATGGGCATGTGATGCCGAGGAATATGGAAATTGTCGTGAGGAAAGTTTTGAGTATGATTGTGGTTGGCTATAAGAGTAGGGGAAGACCAAAGAAACGTTGGATGGACTGTGTGAAAGACATGGTTAGAAAGGGGGTGACTACCGAGATGACGACTAATAGAGAAGTAAGGAAGAAAAAAAAATAATTAAAAAAAAATTAAAAACCCGACTGCTGTGATAAAAAACTTAAGTAAAAAAATTTGAAAAGCTAAACAAGCCCATTTTAAATTAAATAAAAGTTGGAAACAGGCGGGACCCATTAGATTTTGAAAATATAATGAAAATGGTATGGGAACCGCCTGCTTCCAACTTTTAACTTTTTTTTTTTTGAATCCGACTGATAGTTACAAAAATTAAGGCGTACAAACAAAAAACTCTTCAGCCTTTTAAGTTTTTTCAGCGTCAAGTCATAAAAACAGATCGAAGCAGGGAAGCTGGTCGCTAGTAGTGAATAAAGGTCCAACTAGAAAACGGTTTTCCTGTTCCAACGTAAATACGGAAATTTTACAAAATGCAATCTCCCTAAAGTTCTAATCTCGTAAACGTATGACATTCTGGTTTGAATTTACATTTCTCTGCAATAAAATAATATTAGGATGAAAAGTGGCATGACCCGAGGTATTCTGTGTGTACATAGAGAGTACAGTCACGTGCACTGAGTTTGTTTCGCCTTCTCTTCTCAGAGGTAGTCAGACAGGATACTATTGACTCCAAGCTTACTATTTTTTTTAAGACGTAGGTATAAAAGTGATTTCGATCCTACATAATTGCCTACAGAATAAACAATTTCATTTAATTTCATTAATATGTATAAAAAAACGTGTGGGGTCGGGGGACCCCCGGCAGGAACGAAAATTTGAATTTTTTGGCAGCCGTCGAAGTCTTGGATTTTCATTTTGACCTTATTACCGGCTTCAGCACCCTCAAAAACTATGAAAATTATATCTCTTAAACCCTAAAAAAAAATAATTTCCAAAATTTTATTTTACCACTTTGGCGGCGGAATTGATATACGTACTCCTACAAAATTACAGCTTTCTAGTACTAACGGTCTCTTAGCAAAACCTCGTACAGACAGACAGACAGACGAACATGACGAAACTATAAGGGTTCCTTGTAGGAACTACGGAACCCTAAAAATTGGAACTCCAGGAGTGCTGACAGAAGTGAAAAAAAACACAAACAGAATACTTTGCCATCACTGACTGAAATATCGGATATACATTCAAACCGACATCCCGAGGACAGCCGAACACATCCGAAGCGGTGTCGGTTACGGTAACAGAGTGCGAGTTCAATAGTTTTTTCCCATCTCAAAAAATGCCCAACGCGCCTAAAAAAGTTTTCACTTCAAAAAAATCGCCTGGAATAACGCTTTTTCGTTACGTGACGATTTCTCCTTTACCGTTACCGCAAGCTTCGATAAGAACTTCGTTACAAAAATAAACAGCAAAATTCAAAAGCGATTTTTCATGGATTCACGATTGTTTCTTGAAACTATGAAACCTATTCCATAGAGTGGGTTCTAAGTTCGGAACTACATAAACTTACAATCAATACAGAAGAAGAAAATAACTTTTAAAGTTGTTAGGTGTATACATATTAGTGCACGTGAGTGTACCTATATGCTCTCTACTCCTTATCTAAATATGTAGACCGCATCTCTTAGGAATGAGCTAGAAATCTCCGAAATGTAGACTCAAACAAAAGAAGGAAAACTTGTCATATATGCTCTAATAAACGTTGTCTGATTTATTAAAATAATAAAGTGGTTGCTTGGTTCAAAGTTTACTCTAGTTACCTCTAAAATATTTTATAGAAATACTTTCAGAAGGAAAAATCATTTACATTAGCGTAATTTAATTGCAGTCACTAGAAACGATAATGATAAAAGTTGTTTACTTTGGAATAGTTTGCGTTAATTTTTAATTATATAGAATAGGAGTCTGTGGGCCTAGCACGAACTTGCGAAGTAAACATATCGAAAAGGAAAACATATTTTTGGCTCGGTGGTTAAGCCCACCAAAGATTGTGGCGTCTATTAATGAAACGCATGGTGATTTGTTCCTTATGATCTCTAGATTACAGTGGTAGGAATAATAAAATTAGACTTCGTTTAGGTAATAGAATTACCATCATTACCAAAACAACACTAAATGAGCTGTTGTTTATATTGGCCTTTTCGGTATTATCATCATCATTTCAGCCGAAAGAGGTCCACTGCTGGACATAGGCCTCTCCCAAAAGGGGGAGGGTTTGCCATAATCGCCACGCTTGGCAGGCGGGCTGGCGATCGCAGTATGGTATGGTGGTGGAATGCATAGAGAACGTTGCTGCCCATTCTCCGGTACGACCCTTAGTCGCCTTTTATGACACCCACGGGAAGTATGGGGTGGTGCTATTCTTTAAGTCCGGCACCACACAGACATTCGGTATTATAATTTAGTAAAATAGTTTACTGTTCAGTGATAAATAGGGTGTTTTGAAATAAAAAATCACAAACAATTTTGTAACAAAACATGTTTATAACGACCATATCAGGAATTGAATCAATTATCAATTACCTAGTTTGGAAGCCAGGGGAATAATAAAAAAATAAAATATTGAGAGCACTATCAAAAACAAAAAGTGTGGGGTCGGGGCACCCCCGTGCACCTAACTAGTTCCTTACGTTTCATAAGTGGCAAAGTTTCCACAACCAACTATTAAAATTCAAATTTATTTGTGCGTGGCAATCTAAATAGCTTTGTCAAAATTCAATATTACCTGTTGCTCTTTAGTATAGCAATGAATGGTTACAGCAATATCGTATAGACCCTCAAACTCCTAAACTCTGTTTATTAAATCAGAGTTGAGTTCATATTTCATTGGACCATTTGCGAACGATGAAATACTCAGCTTCCAACTTTTTGTTGGACGGAAACCAGTCACTGGAATGTATATATGAATCGTGGATATTCTTATCTTATTTAGCTCAGTTATGTACCCCTTGTTTTGGGGTCGGCTTTCAGCCTTACCAAAAGCCACAGCAACAGTATTTGAATATCCAGAACACCTACCATTCAAGATGCGTGAATTGTTATTATCTAATCACCAGACTGATTTATTTGGGCCAGCCTATTTGGGCCACCCTATAAAATACGATGTTGTAGGATCATAATTAAAGAAACATAAAATGAAATGTACCTACTTTAAGTGGCAATTGATTTTGAATAAGAATAGTCTAATCCTAGGCTTTTCCTCATAATCATCATTTCAGTCCACTGCTCCACCTCCACTTCGACCGGTTCTGTGCTTCTCTCATCCAACGGATTTCTGCAGCCTTCACAAGGTCGTCGGTCCACCTTGTGGGAGGCCTTCCAACGCTACGTCTACCGGTACGCGGAACCACCGGCCACTCCAGAACCTTTCGGCCCCATCGGCCATCTGATCTGCGAGCAATGTGCCCTGCCCACTGCCACTTAATTTTGGCAATTCTTTGGACTATGTCGGTTACCTTGGTTCTCCTGCGGATCTCCTCATTCCTGATTCGATCACGCAGGGAAACTCCAAGCATAGCCCTCTCCATTGCCCTTTGGGTGACTTTTAGCCGTCTTATAAGGTCCATTGTGAGCGACCACATTTCAGTGCCATATGACATCACTGGCAACACGCACTGGTCAAAGACTTTCTTCTTGGAACACTGCGGTATGTGGGATGAGTAGCACTGCCACTTAAGTTTGGAAATTCTTCGGACTTTTCAGGTGCCATCTAAAAGAGTCTCTCGTCCTTATAGTTAACATCATCAAGCAGAAAGTAAGCATGGTGCATATCGAACACAACCTGTTACCATAGATTCTGTGGCATCAAACTCATAGTATAGACTTCCTTGGCTCCTATTGATAATTATTAAAACTACCACCTCCGAAAGACCCAGCTCTCAGCCATCAATTGAGCCACGTTATCTTTGTACCGCCAGCTTCCTAATACCAATGGCAAAAGTTATTCGTTCAGCAATGACGTTACAATACGGCACCGTTTTGTCCTTTTCCTTCAAAACTTTTATATCCGGTTTGGAAGTATGGCAGGGATTGTATTCAATGGAGATACCCAGGTGCCACTCACATGTCATCAGTTTTGGTGCGATTGTTTTAACATTGGAAATGTTTTTTCGATCGCGTTGGTAGGGGGCCGTTTTCAGCGAAAGTGCGACATCGCTTTGGCGTCGTCAATTTTGGGGCTACGCGGGTCAATGGGGTATCAAAAGACGTGTCTTGATGAGATCTACAAGATGGTGTAAAAAAATTTGATAAAGTAATTTTTTTTTCGAAAAAGTGTAAAAATGTCGAAAAATTACGTGATTTTTTGCGACTTCTCAACTTGAATCGACGATATCTCGAAAACGAAAAGCGATATCGAAAAACGATGCAACGCAAGAAGTTGACTCTAATTGATTCTAAATATGCAATACCCCCCTTACTAATAAATATTGTATAGCGTCTGTATAGTTACACAACACTTTGTCTTCTTCTTTTTAGAGAAAAGAAAAATAAATTATTGACGACTGAAAACGAGAAATCGGTGAGTAACTATTCATCTGATATAATACGTCCTCTGGGCGATCCTGGCAATGGTTACACCCTGGCGTTTCCTCCCGCCTGATATGTGCAGGAACCTCCCGAAACTTCCGTGTCCGGTGAGGACCTGCGTCTGGCGGTAGGGGAGGGCGCCGTGGCGCCTCTCTAGCCACTCCTCAAAAGTATTTTCTCAATACTGATCAGATGTCCAAAGTTTTGACTGGTGCTGGCATTGGCTTCTCCGTTTGCATTTTGAGCTATTACTACTTCTTCTTTTGAATAAGATTTTCCCATCTTCTTTCTTGATGTTTCTTTGGTGTTTCTTTCTTGAGTTACTTGCTTGAGTTCGTCTTAATTTTGGTTGTCATTTCTTCAATTTTATTGTTCTTTTTAGGCAGGGTCGCCATGAAGTGTATCCATAAGGGTAGGTTGCAGATGGAAACAATTGTTCATTCCAAGGTTCCTTTTATTAATCCCAATTATAACGTACAAATCGTATTGCTAACTTAAATTACTTAGTTACTAGAAAAACAATGCTTTGTTTGCGAAACGTGACATATTACTGGACCGACGACTGTCTTAATGGGGATCAGCAAAGGCATGTCCTTACACCTCTAATAAACAAGTACAAAAACAAACAACAATAAAAGTGACCATTTTCTTGTGGCACTAAGTGTACATGCGTTAACTTACTCGCACTACGCCAAAACCTTGCCAAGTTACGTGCGACTTACCTTGTTTATTACAGGTCAGTGGATAAAGGCTAATAAGAATTGAGAAGGCAGACAACAATAGGCGTCGGATTTTACTAACAAGCCAAGTGAGAAGAAAAGAGATTTAAAAACCGTGTAACGATGCCGTAATAATAATTTTATCTGAAAGATATTGTTTTAGTGATAGGTATACCTCTCCTACAGTACACTTTTACAAGCTTTGTTGTTAATAAAAAAAAAACAAGTTTTAAATATTTTTATTCCGATTGGAAATGAGCCGCAGTTTCCAAATAAAAGCGTGTTACATTTTTAAGGTGATATATTGAAAAAAACTTTGGTTTTTAGGGTTCCGTAGTTCCTGCTACCTACCCTTATACCTAGTTTCGTCATGTCTGTCTGTCTGTCTGTCTGTCCGAGGTTTTGCTAAGAGACCGTTAGTGCTAGAAAGCTGTAATTTTGTAGTAGTGTGTATATCAATTACGCCGACAAAGTGGTAAAATAAAATTTTGGAAAATATTTTTTTAGGGTAGCTCCCATACATGTGAAGTGGGGATGACTATTTTTTTCGTGATCTACCTCATCGTGTGGGGTATCGTTGAATAGGTCTTCTAAAATTACTTGGGGGTTGCTAAAATTATTTTTCGATTTAATGCTCCATTTACGAAATATTAAACTTTAAATTGCAAATTTTTGTTCCAGTAGGGCGTCTGGAAAAATTCACGATGATAGTGCAATTCATGAACTTTAAAGGAAAAGTATAGCGGTTAAGATAACTTTATTAGTTTAGCAGTAATAGTCGTTGAACTTGGGTGTTGGATAATTTTGTACCAAATACAAAATCCTTAGCATTAATCCTTTAAAGTGACTAAGATGAAGTAGTTGCTTGTATAAAACGGGTAAAGACTTGCATTGAAAAACAAATATGCTTTTTTTTTGTATTTAGAATAAAGCACAACAGAATTGTACTACATTGTGATAACGGGCTACTACGGAACCCCACACTGTGCGTGGCCCGACACGCACTTGG
Source organism: Mesoligia furuncula (assembly GCA_916614155.1). Taxonomy (NCBI): domain Eukaryota; kingdom Metazoa; phylum Arthropoda; class Insecta; order Lepidoptera; family Noctuidae; genus Mesoligia; species Mesoligia furuncula. Next base: position 21,075,992 of record OU744814.1, on the reverse strand, counting down.
CCGGTTTTTTTTCTATAAAAAATGCATCACGGCGTAACGCATAAGAGTATAAAAAATCTATTCACTTTGACCAGAAAACTTAAAAATGATTTTACAAGCGCTCCAATAAAAAGACAGGGGCAGAGATGTGTATAAAATAGTTCCTCATCCACAGAATGACTGCGTCAAGGAAACCTAAACCTCCCATATTGACAGAAGTACCTACCGCCATTACCAAGAAAAGCCCCAGGTCAAAAAGTTTCAGAACTTATACTTAACTAGAAAACGTTCACAGTAAGGAAACCAATATGGCGCCTAAGAAAACATAAAACTGCATTGCTTTTTAAACCGTCGCCTGCGAAGTTATCCTTTCTTTAATACAGGGACGAATCTAGAGTGGGGGTGCGTAATAACATAAAATAAATAAATTTTATCTAAAAATATAAAACTCAAAGGTGACTGACTGACATAGTGATCTATCAACGCACAGCCCAAACCACTGGAGGGATCGGGCTGAAATTTGGCATGCAGGTAGATGTTATGACGTAGGCATCCGCTAAGAAAGGATTTTGATAAATTCTACCCCCAAGGGGATAAAATAGGGGATGAAAGTTTATATGAAACTTTGTCAATTTTAAACCGATCGGGCTGAGACTTCGCATGCATATAGCTACTATGACGTAGGCATCCCTTAAGAAAGGATTTTGATAAATTCAACCCCCATGGGAATAAAATAAGGGATGATGGAGGATGTAAATGTATTAGTTTTTTTTTTAATAATACTTAACGCGAGCGAAGCCGCGGGCAAAAGCTAGTTCAAGTATAAAGTAAAGTTAGGCGTCGGGAGCCGCGTGACAACTCCCGGCCACCGTAGGCGCGGGCCTGCGGGCGGTGAGTAATGGGTAGCTCACCGTCCGATCAGGACCAGGCCCGTGCCGGACGGCGCGTACGTGTTCCACGCGCGCCTCAAAGAGATGTCAGCATCGAGGAGGGGCCCCTTAGGGCCGAAGCCTGCCGGGTCAGCGGGATTGTCCGAAAGGGTTACCGCTGGCCCGGAACATAAAGGGCAAACTCAAACTCAAACTCAAAGCATTTATTTCAATTAAACCTTGTACAGGCACTTTTGAATTGTCAAAATTAAATAGTCTGTCAGTTAGTCAGAAAGTTGAAGCTAGTTGCCCATTCCAAAACGTAGATCTCTATGGAGAAGAACGGGCAAGAAACTCCATGGACACTCTTTTAAATCAAGTTATTACAAAATCCTGGGTACATTATTCTTGTTGCTTCTATATGTGAGAACAATGTAAAAAAAAAAAGACAAATGAAGAAACAATTCAAAATATAAGATTAAAAATAAGCCTTGGCAGTTAAGAGATGACCAGTCTCAACCGACGGCACCCGTTCACGAACATGACACGTGGATCAGCACCATCCAGCTCAACCATTTTGTAGGGAACCGAATAATCCAACACACGCGCCACCATCGGTGAGACATTTAAGTGAGCATGACACGTTCTCAACTGCCATGCTCTTTCAAGTCAACAACAAAAAAAAAATCATAATAAACGGAAACATGGTTCTTACATTTACAAAATTTAAAAAAAAAAAAAAATTCTTCTAAATTATACAAAACTATAGTTTGCAATTTATTTAAGATGTTAATATAATTTACTACCAAACAGGAAGAGGTATCAAATATTGCAGTATTCAACAATTAAAACTGGATTGAACAAAATAAAAAAGTTATGTTCGTAATGTCAGAAAAATTGAAAAAAAAAAAAGGGAAGCACCTCTTCCAAATATTGAAATTTTAAGTAGTGAGCCCAAGTGCCTGTGGAGCAGGACCAGCATTAAGCCAAGCATTTTTATCTACGATATAATCATCCAACTTGTAATATGCTTGTCTACATAGTGTGCGTTTAATGCATGTTTTAAATTTCTTCTCATTTAATTGAAGAATATCGAATGGTATTTTATTATAACATTTTACACAGTAACCCATAAAAGAAGTTTTTACTTTAGACAATCTGAAACGCGGTTGATCTAATTTGTCCCTATTTCTAGTGTTAAAATTATGCCTGTCACTTATCTTACTAAAAAGATGTAAATGTTTTCGAACGTACATAATGTTTTCATATATATATTGACAAGGAACCGTCATGATGTTAATTTCTTTAAACAGTTCTCGTAGAGAATCGCGTCTGCTGAGCTTGTAGATGGCTCTAACAGCCCTCTTTTGCAGAATGAAGATAGAATCAATATCTGCAGCCCGTCCCCACAACAAAATACCGTAAGACATGATGCTATGAAAGTAACTAAAATAGACCAGTCTCGCGGTATCCACGTCTGTTAATTGGCGAATTTTCCAAACAGCGTAAGCGGCCGAACTGAGCCGCCCTGCAAGTGATGTTAAGTGCGGACCCCACTGTAGCTTTGAGTCAAGCGCGATCCCCAGAAAGACCGTATTTTCGACGAATTCTAGTGTCTCCCTATTCAATACAACATGACATTCATTACTTCTAACATTCGGTAAAGCGAATCTAATGCATTTAGTTTTTTTCTCATTTAATACCAAATTATTCACAGTAAACCAATTATGGACCACATGCATAGCGTTATTTACGTCGTCAAGCTCCTGTGCACGTCTGCTTACTTTAAAAATCAGTGATGTGTCATCAGCAAATAACACCATTTGTGGTTGGTTTTTCAGTAAATGAGGTAAATCATTTATATATACTAAAAATAGGAATGGCCCCAATATTGAGCCCTGCGGTACTCCCATTTTGACTTTTAAGCCCGATGAATTCACACCGTTAATTTGAACTTGCTGAAATCTATCATTTAAATATGATTCTATTAAGCTAAGAGCAAGTTTACCTAGTCCGTAATGCTCAAGTTTCAAGAGCAGTGTTTCATAATTCACGCAATCAAATGCCTTGGATAGGTCACAAAAAATGCCTATAGCATCTTGTCCCTCTTCCCATGCGTTAAAGATGTGTTTTAATAAGGTGACACCGGCGTCGGTTGTACAACGTCCTTTGGTGAAACCATACTGTTGATCGTGTAAGATGTTATTACGATTAAAATGATTGAGCATTTGATTTAACATTACTTTTTCGAACACCTTGCTAAAAACCGGCAAAACCGATACGGGTCTATAATTATTAGTGTCTTTGCTGTCCCCAGATTTGAAAAGTGGAATAACTTTACTGAACTTCATTAAATCCGGGAAAACCCCTTGATCTACACACAAATTAAATATTAAAGCTAAATAGGGTGCAATTGTCTCAATAAAGGATTGACAAACTTTAGTGGACATGCCCCACAGATCTTCGGTAATTTTGATCTTAAGTTGCTTAAATGCCTTTATAATGACTATGGGGTTTATATGTTTAAATTTAAATTCCACAGGACAGGCTGAGACATTCGCTCTTAATAATTCAATAGCTAGTGCGGGCGAGGAATTTAAAGTTTCTGTAGTTTTAATTGGAATATTGGTAAAGAAAGTTGCAAATTCCTGAGCAACATCGATGTTATCGCTAATGAGACCGCGGGAAGTGTCCAGTGTGTAATCAGTATTATGTTTTTTGTTCCTGTTCGTTTCATTGTTTATAATTTTCCAAACTGTCTTTATTTTATTGTCTGCGGATTTAACTTTGTTACTAATGAAAGAAGCTTTAGCTGCTTTGCAGATATTTTTAAAAATTTTAGAATAAGTAGCAACATACTTATTAAAAGTATCCGTGTTTATATACGGCTTAAGGCCATACAGTTCAAATAATCTTTCCCTACTTTTCCTGATTCCTTTAGTTGCCCAGTCACTGAATAAAAACTTAGGGCAAATAGTTTTAGATTTCTTCTTAAAGGAATTATTGAACTCTGTTTGCACCAATGAAAAGAATTCTTTATACAAAATATTACCATTCGTCATACTTAGGCCCTGAGCATTTAACTTGCTAATTAAAGTGTTATTAAACTTATTTAAATTACCCGATGTTATTGGTCTAGTTTGAATCTGCACTTTTTGTATCGGTGTGTTGCACTCAAAAGACACGGTTTGACCACTGTGATCCGAAGGGAGATAATTTACAATGGCTTTATCTAAATATTCACAGCAACAAAAAACATTATCAATACATGTAGCAGTAGTCGTAGTTATTCGCGTTGGTTCCAAAAACACATTTGACAGATTGAATGATTTGAAGAGGCTTAACAATCTATTTGAATTATTTTCCAAAATATTAACATTAAAGTCACCACAAATAATTATTGATTTATTACCAGTTGCAAGTTTTCCTAAGACATCTTCCATTACTGACTCAAATATAGAGTAGTTTTGATAGTTTGGAGGTCTGTAAACGCACACTATAAAAATGCTTATCTAGCTCAACACAGGACAGTTCGATGCTATGTTCCACCGATAGTTCCACTATGTCTTTACGAGTCTTGTATTTTACACAATTTTTAATTAATATTAATGATCCACCACGCAGCATGGATTTTCGGTTAAAGCAACTGCCTACACTATAGTTCTCATAATTAATCATCATTTCATAATCTTTCAACCAATGTTCAGTAATACAAATAATATCAAACATTGTTTTTTCTAAAAACAATTCAATTTCTAATATTTTGGAAGAAAAACCTTGAATGTTTTGATGAAACAATTTCAAGGAATTCTGCTTAGCCCCTTTTTTACAATTTACTAATTGAGTGCTAGAAGATACCTTGTTGTAGGTGAGATTAATAATATTATTATTGGTACCTTCTGTTGTCTTACTGACTAGTTTAAATTATTGTGGCTGACCACCTTATTATTAGTATTATTACTAATTTCTGTTGTGCTAATTACATCCGACTTCGACATACTACTTATGTCTGAGTTAATAATAAAAGCTAATAGCCATGCTATTTGACGTCTAAAACTAATAGGCAGATACGCTGTACCCCTAGTCGATTTTAAATACTCAACAAAAGTGTTGGTGTCAAAAAATATAAGTTTGTCACTATAGTGATTAACTAATAAATGCATATGATTATTTAGCATGTGTATATAATGATTTTGCCTACTTGATAAGTGCTCAAAGTATGGGAAAGCACATAATATTATTTTTTGACAATTAATCTTTAGGATTTCAGTGACACTCTCAGTGATGTCATCTATTTTTACATTCCCACTATTACCTACAAATACAGAAATAATGGCATTTGGATTATATTTATTGCAACTTATTGATGTCATTATTTCTTTGTAGGATTTCCTAGGCATACAGTAATTAACAGCTGATTGACTCAGGTTGTTACTCAATAATTTACCTAACCCTCTCCCTAAACTATCTGAAAACATAACAGAACAAGAACTGACATTACTAGAAGAAGTGACAGCATAAGTCTCTGTCTGTGATACTTGAGATGAACCTTGTACAACATGTGGTGAATCTTGATTGGGGGGGATACATTCCTGAGCTCCTCCAGACTGGGACGGGTCCTCCGTTGCCTCAGGTTGGATAGCCTCAAGGTTTGATTCCCTTTGACAAGAACATTGATGTGTGCTCAGAGTCATCGGGTCCCCTCTACCTGCCTCCTTGTTACACATTTCCACCAGCTCGTTTGCAGCAAGGATGTGTTCCTTTATTTGTTTTTGAGAGCTCACATACTTATTATAATGTAAATGTAGGGACTCTTCAAGTACCTCAATTTCAGACCGTAATCGCTGAGTGTCAATATGATAAATGTTTTTACTATCTTCTAATTTGATTTCATAGTTTTTTAATTTATTTATTAGAAAAACACGTTCCTTCCTTAGTTTAATATTATTGGAATTGTGTTTTTGTTGTTTCCTAAACTTATTGCATCTATTTATAATTTTATTTAGTTTTGCATATTTTTTTATTTTATTTTTGCTTACTTTATAACTACTATTATTATATTTCGATATAGAATCTTCAGTAAGGTCTATTGTTATTAAGGAATGAGGGTTGCAATTTGTATTAAATAATTCAGTATACAAGTTATTACTTTCCCGAGCCTGAGTATGTTCTTTTAGTTTCTGTAACTTAGTAATACGTACATTTGCATGAATTAATTCCTCTTCTAGGTCCCTAACCTTACACAATGCCTCCTCATATAAGTTACTACAGTTATTGAAACCATCTGTGACCAACCGCAATTTGTCCCGTTCATCGACAACATCCAGGTATTTTTGATGAAGGTCTACTAGCTCCTGCTTTAAGCTTGTATTTTTGAAAACGACATTCTCGACTTCCTTCTCACTATCCTCTATTTCCTGTAACAGCTGTTGACATTTGCTATTTGAAGCCTTAAGATCTTGAATGGTTGTTTTCAATTTAAGCTCCAACTCCTGAGCAGCAGCCTTACGGGTCATCACAGGCATGGTTTCAGGAATAAGAACTGAAAGTGAAATTAAAGAAACGGTGAGAACTAGTTAAATAAACAAAAAAAAGAGGAAAGCTAGAAATGAAAGGAAAAATTGGAGAAGTTAGTGTTGATTTAAAGGTAAAATGAGGTAGGCTGAATCGAATTGGAATGCAACTGATATGATCACGATATGATTAGATAAAGTTAGTACACAGTAGCATTGATTTTAGTGACTTATGAATTTACATTTACTAAGTGGGTAGGACGCCTAGCTAAAGAAAAAATCTAGTTTTACATTAAATTACAATAATTATTGAAAATAACGATAGTCAACGTTATTTTTTGTTATGTACAATCTAAGTAACAGTAATAGAATTTCAATATTTTGATATTTCCAATAATAAGTTTCTTTATGATCAAAGTACCTAAACAAAGTGACTTAGACCCAATGCAGGGTGCCAAATCAAACAAGTGAGTCAACGAATGTGTTACAGAGTCTAAAATTACGATTGTGAGCTAATTATAGGATAAAAATAAACAATACTCCCCGTTTATATCCGCAGGTCGAATATCAGCTGTTCGTGAGAGGTTACCGGTAACGGTGGGCAACCAAATACTGTGTTTAACTTTTTAAAAGTGCAGGAAAACAATAGTCCCGAATATTTATGCAGTTATTTCACATTTAGATATATTATTACAACTTAATTACACTTAAAAACTAATTAAAAGTAATTTTAAAATACGGAACAAAATTTTGACATGTCACTCGGTCAGTGTTGCCATTTCTTTTCCCCTAAGGGCTAAGGAAGGAACACGGGTGGGTTTTAGTCAGTAAGAGTCTGACACTCCCTTCCGCTCCACCCAGAGCGGGAGGAGTCATTTGATGATTTCCCATCCGCAAAAAAAAAAAAAAAAAAATATTAAGTTAAAATAGGATTTACATTAATTACCATCGAGGAAAATTAAATTGTAACTGTAATGTAGACCTGCCTGATCTAGGTTTATGGAAAACCTGTGTTTGAGGCCAAAAATAGGAGTGCTATGTTATGTTATTCCATGGAATGCGTCCTATGATAGGACAATTCACCGAAGGCTTAGGCACGGTACACCCACATTTCGTCAGTTATGTTTAATTCCCATGCAACAGGAATGCAGCCCATTACCATCCATCCAGATAAACATCCGGACTCCGAGCTGCTACTGCTAAATTACAGATGTAAAAACCAAATAACAATTTGCCCGACCTGGGAATCGACATTTTACTTAGCTTATCCTGTCCTAACATTAGGCAACAATCTCCCCAAGTCCTTCCAGAAACTCTTCTCCTGCGCCACGCCACCTCAAACCACACATAACATATGTTATTAAATTCCCGCACCCCTAATTTGCTCCCAGTCCGGCCCTGCAACCCGTCCAATTTAAATATTTCACAGCTCAAGATCGAACGATCCCGTTTCGCTATTGATAAGAAAAGAAAAAGAAACAAGAAAAGATACTGATTTTCCAATCTAGGGGCAAAAGAAAACATAGCCTTTGTGACAATATGTTCGAGTGTTTCAAAAGAATGGGTTATTTTTCTGACAAAGAATAATGACGAATACAAAACATGATATTGAACTTGTTTTCATGATATTTTGATGTCAAACAGTTCTTAAGAAAATTGCCGTGAATAATGCGTTTATAGTAGGCAACAATACCCGCTCTCAAAACGGTGAAGGAGGACATTGTGAGGAAACCGGCACGTCCTAGAACCAAGAAATAGAAGACATGTGACATCTACCAACCCGCACTGGACTCGCGTGGTAGACTACACACAGCCCGATCCTTCTCAAAGAGTCCCAGGCCTGTGTTGGGACACAGTTGGGGCTGTGGGAACGTTTTACGCTGATTATGCTAATACCCCGTACGCACACATTTCTCGGGGCGCCGCATCGCATGCGAAGCACATGCCCTGCAATTCGAGTACATGCTTGGTCTATTAATAATAACAATAATTGTGTGGTACAGATGGTGAGAAAAACAAAACTTAAACTAGTAACAAGCAAGGTATACAAAGTATGTTATTATAATATATGGTAGATCATGTCGATTGTACATCTGTTGACAATTTACCCTGTCTCTTAAACTAGGGTATATCTGTATCTTAAGAGACAGTGGACGGCCATAAGGTTATGTCTATTATACAACGTGGTTTTTTTTGATATTCCATAACTCTATGGGGTCACTCCACTCATCATTATGAAACCTGAAATCGTGAAAAAAAAATCAGCTGTTCCCTACATTTATGTTCGCATAACTCGTCAAATTGTGGGCAATACCAGATTGTTTTTCGTGATTCCGGGTTTGGTTCGAAAAGTTGTTCATAATGATGAGTACAACTACCCCCCAGAGTTATGGGATATCAAAAAAAAACACGTTATAATGCACCTCAATACGTGCTTGGTAGTGAAGTTACGGACACCAGCCCAATAAAAAAATAAAACAATAGGTACCCACTAGAGAAAGTGAACTTTCCTATACTTAGCCACTAAGAAAGGTAGGCTGCGAGACTTTTTTTTTTGGGTAGGAATTTATACAAATAACTTCTCCCGCTCTGGGCGGAGTTCAGGGCATGTCAGACTTTTACTGACTAAAACCCTGTCTGTGCCAGGGGCCACGGTAACTCTCTTGAACAACTTGCGACCCTTTTTTTTTTTTTTTTGCGGATGGGAAATCATCAAATGACTCCTCCCGCTCTGGGTGGAGCGGAAGGGAGTGTCAGACTTTTACTGACTAAAACCCACCCGTGTTCCTTCCTTAGCCCTTTATGTTTCGGGCCAGCGGTAACCCTTTTGGACAATCCCGCTGAAACTTGCGACCCTGGCAGCAGGTTTTGGGGCTGATGCCCTGGGTGCGACGGACATTCATGTACCGCCACTCTTGAAGGCTATAATGCATCTCGTTGTGGCATGCCAAGAAACGAAGACTTTAGTATAAGACATAGTTGTACAAGATGGCACACCATACTTTGCTTCATTTCACTACACGTTTTCAGGGGATCAGACCGGAATAAATCCTTGCTTCACCCCTTCGATAAAATACAAAACAAAGGAACATCTTTTCACAGTGTATCTTCCTCACATAGCCTACCCTCCTATAACATTTCTTGGAGTGTGGAGTGGTAGAAAACTTTTTTTTTTTTTGTGGATGGGAAATCATCAAATGACTCCTCCCGCTCTGGGTGTAGCAGAAGGGAGTGTCAGACTCTTACTGACCATCACTTTTTGATGGACTGTGTTCGATATGAGTCTCATAGAAATGATCTGTTTGTGGTCTTGAGGTTGAACCGACTTGATATGAACACATTCCATGAAAATTCTGATTCAACCAAATGATGATGATGAGTCTGCTCGAGTTTATGAGTGTGTATTTATGGTGCGACCATACGATGGGACTGTCATATGCATTGTGGTCATAAAAGTCCCAAATTAAATAATCGTCGTTTCGTCGTTTCAGCCGATAGACGTCCACTGCTGGACATAGGCCTCCCCCAATTTTGGGGGGGGTTTGCCATAATCGCCACGCTTGGCAGGCGGGTTGGCGATCGCAGTATGGTATGATGGTGGAATAAATAGAGAACGCTGCTGCCCATTCTCCGGTAAGACCCTTAGTCGCCTTTTACGACACCCACGGGAAGTAAGGGGTGGTGCAATTCTTTAAGTCCGGCACCACACAGACAATTAAATAATAATAATTTAAAAAAAACCGGTCCAGTACAAGTCGGACTCGCGCACCGAGGGTTTCGTACGTATGTAGTTTATCAAGGTTTTTTTTTACGTAACTACAAATTTACGGTTTTCAGATTTTTCCTTTACTTGTGCTTTATGATCTTGCTTCTTGCCAAATTTCATGATTCTAGGTCAACGGGAAGTACCCCATAAATTTTGATTTCCTTGAGAGTGTCGAAATATACGTTTTTTGCGGCATAAACGGCCGTATCTTTTTTTTTACGTCAACTTAGAAGTTTGATTTTTTCACAGCTTCAAGGGACCGCAGACCTGAGTATATGGTTTATGGTATGGTAATTTCAACTTGACACCTTTACGCGTTCTCGAGATAAAGAGTCTCGACAGACAGACGGACGGACCGACAACAAAGTGATCCTATAAGAGTTCCATTTTTTCCTTTTCAGGTACGCAACCTTAAAAACAATAATTTGCTTCTCCTTTTTGCTACACCCATGTTAAGACCGTCACCATTTCCATATCGTTACAAACGCAGAAACATACGGTACATATACCTACATCAATTAATTAATTAAAATCCATCCTAAGTTCCATTTAGTGCCCTCATTCCAGGAACACTAAACCAACTAATACTAGAAAGGTTTAGTGAGCAATGAAGAACCTGAACGTTTATGACGTCATGAATCTTACGTATTACCTGCTTCCTACTGCTACACTTTACTTTGTAGACGTTTTATGGGAGTAACAAGGGTAAATGGGTGATTTATATAAGAATAAGTCTTGAAAGTTTTTCTGCGATTTTTTTTCAGCGATACAGTCGCAAAAAGAACACGATACTGTCGCGATGCTGTCGCTGGTCGTATACTTTCGCCAACGTAAGACAGGGATGAACACACATCACGACGTCAAAATCAGCTTTCTTTAGAGTCTCATGCCTCGGCCACGAAAATAACGCCACGCTTGAGGCGTCAATCCGCTACAAGCGTTATTTCTAAGCGTCAAAAGTACGGCCACGAACTTCAAATATTCGCCTGTAGCGTGTACGTCGGTGGGAGAATGAATCAGTACAGTACAGAAAAAGGTAACATGCTCTGTGAGTACAGAATAAGTACGCGTCAACATTATACGTGAAAATGTTGCTGTCAAAAATACCTATAATTATATTTTTAATACATCAAAAAGAATTATAATTTCTTCCCACAATTTTTTTACAACATTCCTAAACTTATGTTGCGGATGTGAACTCATCCATAAGGCAGGTCGATTTTGGGGTGCAGTGATAAATTCTTCAATATTCATATTAGATTAGTTACTATAAACGCGACAAAAACAAAATAATTTGTTTTAGACGCCGACGCGCGGAGCGACCGCTTCTATCGGAGCGCGTGGAGCGTCTGTTTCGTGTACACTGTGGAACGTTCTCATACAATTGTTTTCGACGCTCATAAAAAACGCGCGTCGGATCATCCAACGCTCGTGCAAATTCGCTCGTAGCAAATTTCGCTGCTGCTTGCAGCGCTACTTTGTGGCCTTGTCCATAATAGACAATACATTTGTTTTTGACGCTCGACGCTGATGCTTGCAGCGTAAGGCGAATTCGCTTACAGCGTCGCATTCCGTGGCCCTCGGGTTATGCCTCGGCCACGAAAATAACGCCACGCTTGAGGCGTCAAAATGCTACAAGCGTTTTTTCCAAGCGTCAGAAGCACGGCCACGAACTTCAAATATTCGCCTGTAGCGTGTACGCCGGTGGGAGTCAGCCGGTGGGAATCAGTTCAGTACAGAAAAAGGTAACATGCTCTGTGAGTACAGAGTAAGCACGCGTCAACATTACACGTGAAAATGTCGCTGTCAAAAATACCTATAATAATATTGTTAATAAATCTTAAAAAAGAATTATAATTTCTTCCCACAATTTTTTTACAACATTCCTAAACTTATGTTGCGGATGTGAACTCATCCATAACGCAGGTCGATTTTGGATTGCAGTGATAAATTCTTCAATATTCATATTGGATTAGTTACTATAAACGCGACAAAAACAAAACAATTTGTTTTAGACGCAGACGCGCGGAGCGACCGCTTCTATCGGAGCGCGTGGAGCGTCTGTTTCGTGTACACTGTGGAACGTTCTCATACAATTGTTTTCGACGCTCTTAAAAAACGCGCGTCGGATCATCCAACGCTCGTGCAAATTCGCTCGTAGCAAATTTCGCTGCTGCTTGCAGCGCTACTTTGTGGCCTTGTCCATAATAGACAATACATTTGTTTTTGACGCTCGACGCTGATGCTTGCAGCGCAAGGCGAATTCGCTTGCAGCGTCGCATTCCGTGGCCCTCGGGTTAGTAAATTCAGAAAATGTACCACTACAAAACTATGAAGAGAGCTTTTTGTCACAAAGGAAAGGTCATATATACAGTTAAAAAAACGGCCAAGTGCGAGTCGGACGTACAATATTTAACACTACATTTTTTTAAATCCTTACTCAAAAATCCTACGTTCACGTTTCTGGTATGGAGACACCCGTTTTAATATACATATAACTTTATTCTATTTTTATTTTTTTTGTTATGTATGTACAGTCAACAAAGGAGATACGTATACAGGATCGTCGGATATAGTTGAAGTTTAGTAAGAAACCGATGGAGATTGTTGCCTGAAATTTAATTTGATAAATGAGCTGTTTGTTTTATATTAATAAAACCATTTTTTTTTCGAAAACATCCATCGGTTTCTTAGTAAACTTCAACTATATCCGACGATCCTGTATACTTATCTCCTTTGTTGACTGTACCTACACGTTTAGTGACAATTTCAAGTAGGTATCTACTTATTACGGTTCAAAAGACACAGCCCTATGACAGGCCGCCGGAAGGACAGCGGACCCTTAGTAATAGGGTCCCCGTTGGCACCCTTTGGGTACGGAACGGAACCCAAAAACGAATAATTTCCTCACGTACATTATACTTTGAGTTAACATGACAAGAATATTTACGAATTTAAACGACACCGCTTCTCTTGAAATCGTGTGTCGAATTTATCAGAGGGGCAATTCTTGTAATTTTAAGAACATTCACAGTCTAATCTTAGTTTCAATCTGTCAATAAATTAATTGTTTAAAAAACACTAGAAAAACACGCTTTTATAAGTGCACGTAAAAACAAAATTACAAGACTTTTCTAAGAAATCCAAAACAGCTATGATACGATTTTCCATCATGAAGTTCCAGTTCATATCTTCCGGCTCCATCATCAGATCAGTTCGACAGTACCATATTATTGTATTGTCATCAGAACTACATACAGCTGCCAATTTTCATTACGCTACGACCCTTGGAAGATGGTTAAATTAGTTACCTTAGATTCCATTACATAGTTAGTTACATACAGGTCGACCTAATAAAAGCGTGTTAAAAATACATTTAATTTCCCTAATTTTTTGGCAAGTTTTTGACATTGATTATCACTGAGTAAGCAAACTGAAGTGGCAGTGGGCTGGCCATGTCTGTCGAAGGACCGATGGCCGGTAGAGCAGACGAGTCCTAGAGTGGAGACCGCGTATCGGCAAGCGTAGTGTGGGACGCCCCCAGCTAGATGGACGCACGACCTAAAGAAGGTGGCTGGGGTAGTAGTGATGCGGAAGGCGGAGAACAGGGTGCTGTAGCGCAGTCTGGGAGAGGCCTATGTCCAGCAGTGGACAGCGATAGGCTGAGTTGATTGATTGATCACTGAGATGGGACTACGACTTGAATTTGAACGTTTTTTTGAGAACGAGATTGGCCTTCAGGCATTTCAGGTTTTAGCGTTTGTTTTCTTTTTTTAGGGTTCCGTGCCCAAAGGGTAAAACCGGGACCTTTTACTAAGACTCCACTGTCCGTCCGTCTGTCTGTCTGTCATCAGGCTGTATCTCATGAACCGTGATAGCTAGACAGTTGAAGTTTTCACAGATGATGTATTTCTGTTGCCGCTATAACAACAAATACTAAAAACAGAATAAAACAAATATTTAACGGGGCCTCCCGTACAACACACGTTTTTTTTCGGCGTTTTTACCTTGTGGTACGGAACTCTTCGAAAAAACCCTAACTCTTCGAAACCAAAATACAGACTTACTACGACTCTTATTACTAAATCAAACAGCTGACTTCAGAATCAAAACCCACATAAAAGTACTAGAAACACCAAGAGATCTTAAGGCCGGTCGTACGCAACAAAATAAAGAACCACGACGAAGTTTCATTGCTTCAATAAATTTCTCTGAAAACTAAATAGACTCCATTATTTAACGTGGTCTTATAGCAGGCTTGGACTCTTTTATATTGGCTTTGAAAACGGCTACGTTAGTCTTTAAACGTTTCATGGACGACTTGGTGTGTAAACGTAGCCGTATTTTTCATTTTAGCACTGCTGAAAGCGGATTTAGTGCACTTTTTTGGGATGAGGTTTTTATCTGTTTTTAGGTTTTTAAGGATGTGTGTGTACACATGAATTTGTATGATTTGATTCAATAGAGTGTCCTTGGAGTTTCTTGCCATTCTTCTCCATAGAGATCTACGTTTTGGAATGGGCAACAAGCTTTAACTTGCCGACTGACTGACCGTCTTTTTGAGAATTCAAAAGTGCCTGTAAATTGTTTAATTGTAATAATTAACGCTTTTGGTTTGATTTTATGGAAACTTGATATTTTTATAACAAGTAAAGCCAGCTTGTGGTGAACATAAAATTTAATATTTAGATTGTTTCAAAATGTAAAAACTCTTAGTTCATATCTTAAATTCATAAATGACGTTGATCCTATCCTATTAATATTATAAATGATAAAGTTTGTACATTGGACGCAAAAAAGGATTACCGGATTTGGATGGGCACGCAGATAGTTTATAAGCTGGATTAACACACAAGATATTTTTATCTGGGTAGTACATATATTCCTGTAGGGGTTTCCGACCTCCACCCGGGCGGAGCCACAGGCATAAGCTAGTTAAAAATAAAATGTAATTACTTCTATCACAATAAAGTTTGCTTCTTGACTATCAAAGATTTTTATCATTGTTTTGATCCATTTCATTTAGCACACGCTAAAAACTTGACCAAAGATTTTGGCCCTTGCATAATGCATACATAATAAGCTTAAACTGTTTCTACTGCTGGGTCACAGGTCTCATCTCAGTGAGAGGGAGCAGGCTGATCCACCATGCGGTGTAAATTATGAACTTAGATGTATTGCTGAATCTAATGATAATAAATATATTTGTTACGGCCACGAACCATATTTAGATCAACATAAATAACCTGATACTGGATCTACAAATTGCAGAAAACGTAAGAAAATTTGAATTTTGCGGGGGCTTACATGACCTAAAGCGCGGTCACTGTCGGACTGCATAGAAAAGAAAGAGAAGCGCAATAACACTACGCTGGTAATTTATTGCAAAATATGAAGCAATTAATTTATTACAAAAAATATATTCTTTGGACTAAAAAAATAAAACACTAGTATTTTAGTATGTTGCTTGTAGAATCATCATCATCATCATCATTTCAGCCGAAAGACGTCCACTGCTGGACATAGGCCTCCCCCAAGTTGGGGGGCCGGTTTGCCATAATCGCCACGCTTGGCAGGTGGGTTGGCGATCGCAGTATAGTATGGTGGTGGAATGCATAGAGAACGCTGCTGCCCATTCTCAGGTACGACCCTTAGTCGCCTTTTACGACACCCACGGGAAGTATGGGGTGGTGCTATTCTTTAAGTCCGGCACCACACAGACAGCTTACCTATAGCTATAGCTTGGTACCTATGGCTTGTAGAATAATCTGACAAAAAATCAGAATGATTGTATGATATTAGTATGGTTTTTATTGTAAAAAGAAAGTTTTTAGAGGTATCATCATAATTTATTCTATCATATCAAATTAGTTGTATTATATTTTCAACACACTATCTACCTAGCATTATATCCTGTAGAATATCGTATATTTTTCTGATTTTGTTTACTGTAGTCGATCTTATACTTTTATTGTTTCTAAAACTTGTGTTTTTTTTTGTCAAGCCCCTTAAACATTGGAAGTATCCAACCACAGACGCGCAAATTCTTCCTCAAAAGCCCAACATTAAATGCCCACAGCTGGCGTTAAATCATTGTGTATAAACTAGACAAAGATAAGTCCCTGTACGCTGGATTTATATCCCACAGTAAAAAATGGATCCCCTTGCGTCGGTTAAACTGAGATACATTTTGCGGGATTTTATATTGTCCTTCTTTTCTTATCTTCAAGGTCGTAAAGCTAAGAGTATGAGTAGGTTTGTTAGGTGGTGGTAATTTTTTTTGTCGACTTATGTAGCTATCTTTGGTAAGATTCGCGATTTATTTTCGACAGAGTAATCACTGAAAATTAGACTTTTAAAGGCCTACGAAGACCAGGACGGCATGGCAAGGGATTAAATTTTTTACTAATGGACATTCAAACGTATCGATATAGAATCGAAAGGGATTTCATGGTACGGCATTGAAAGACGCGCCATGGGCTCCCGCGGCGGGATGCCGTGGCGTCCTGCGGTAGACAACGGCATGCCAAGGAGTCCGGCGCTCGTTGTGACATACCGCGGGGTGAGGCGGCGGGGGTAGAGAAGCGGGGAAGCCGCTGGAATGCCGCGGTATCTAAGCGGCTAGTTTGCGCTGACTGACGGCAAAATCCCTTGCCATGCCGTCCCAGTCTGCGTAGGCCTTAAAACTTCCTGCAAAAGCAAATATTCTGAAATTTTATGTGTGGAACAGTTTAGGAAGTCAATACTATGATAAAATATTTGGGACAGACTAAAAAAATCACACTTTGAAATAAAATTACTTTCAGCAAAATCGGTTTACAAACTTACGTTAATTAAAAATTTAAAATACTATTTGGGTACATTTAAAAAATACTAGCGGTCATTTTTACACTGCCAAAAAACTTAAAAAAACCGGCCAAGTGCGTGTCGGACCACGCACAGTGTAGGGTTCCGTAGTAGCCCGTTATCACAATATAGTACGATTCTGTTGTTCTTTATTCTGAATATATAAAAAAATATATAAAAATAAAAACATATTTTTCAATGCAAGTCTTTACCCGTTATAAACAAGCAACTACTTCATCTTAGTCACTTTACAGGATTAATGCTAAGGATTTTGTATTTGGTACAAAATTATCCAAAACACAACGACGAAAAAATTCAACGACTATTACTTCTAAACTGATAAAGTTATCTTATAATTTTCCTTTAATTTTCATGAAATGCACTATCATCGTGAATTTTTCCAGATTTTTCAAGCCAGCAGTTTAGGTTTTAAAGGGAGGGGGACGCCCTACTGGAACAAAAATTTGCATTTTAAAGTTTAATATTTCGTAAATGGAGCATTAAATCGAAAAATAATTTTAGCAACCCCCAAGTCATTTTAGAAGACCTATTCATCGATACCCCAAACGATGGGATAAACAACGAAAAAAATATTCATCCCCACTTTACATGTAGGGGAGCTACCCTAAATAAAAATATTTTCCAAAATTTTATTTTACCACTTTGTCGGCGTGATTGATATACATATTGGTACCAAATTTCAGCTTTGTAGTGCTAACGATCACAGAGATTAAGCGAGGACGGACAGGCGGAACTATAAGGGTTCCTAGTTGACTACGGAACCCTAAAAACCACCAAAAAAATTGTCCGCTTCGTTGTCAACAGGAAAAGTACCCGAAAGGCTGGCAGCATTGCCACGTTGTATGGCAATTCCGGCTAATTCTTTGGCCAACCGGCGACCAACCGCTTGGTGAGCACTTGGACCTCATGCCCAAATGGCTCGAACATATAAGTTCCAATGAGATTGGAATATTTGCGCTGTTTGAGGTTTACTGCACCTGCAGCAGCTCCGCACGTCATGCTAGGAAGATGGGATGGTGCAAGGGTGTCGAGACATGTTGTATTCCACACCAAAGGCCGGCCTAACTTCCAAGGCATTACGGTAATTCCATCTGGTCGCTTTCCATCGTCGCGTGCCAAGCCGTTGTGTTCTATAAAAGCTAGCACCCTGGTGACAGAGTATGACGGATGATGTCATTGATGCTGGCGTAGCGTGATATCCGGCTTTTGCTTTTTCTGCAGGATAGGCCATAGTGTCCGAGGCAGTCGACACCATCACTGCATTAGCAGCTATCCAGAGACGCGCAAAAAGCACCCATAACTCAAACTCAAAGCATTTATTTCAATTAAACCATTTACAGGCACTTTTGAATTGTCAAGAAGTCGGTCATTTAGAAAATATGAAGCTAGTTGCCCATTCCAAAGCGTAGGTACCTATGGAGAAGAACGGGCAAGTAACTCCATGGACACTTTTAATTTTTTTTTTTGTTCCTACAAAGACAAGTAGCGAGCTGGAAGGTGGCATCACCCAGTAGGACCTATGTTATGATTTATTTTATTCAAATAATAATATAGTTGAAATTATATGTTGCATAAAAAACAGTCCCTTACTGGATGAACATATCAGATTTTTTTGCCAGGAATTAGCAACTACCACAACAGAATTCGGTTCTTTTTCATTCCGAAACTAATAAATTTCTCCCAAACTGGCCATCGTTTCCGTAAGAGGTGTTCCGACTGCCAGTATTGTGTCCACCAATTTATTGGAAGGCGTGGATCAAAACAATATTAGACCGGCACTGTCCTTTGGGCCAACGAAGCGGTAAATTGAACTCTGTAACTTGGTGGCATATTGTGTCTGTCCATGAAAGCCGAGGCTGTTAGGTCGCTTTTGTTCCAAAGCCTAGACTCAATTCGTTGACGAACGCTTCTAGTCTTACAAGATGCTGATACGCAAAATTTCGTGCACCAATACTTGAGTCCGACCGAGAATTGGAAAGCGGTTATTTCGGCCGAAAATTGTCGAAAACTGACAATGACTACAAACTATGTGGAGCTACGATCTTCGTTGAGTTACTGGCAGGATAACAGTTGAAAAAAGCGAAACAGCCATTCGTCTGAAACTCCTGATAATTCGACACATGACTTCAAGAGAAGCAGATATTCTTGTCAAGTTAACTCAAAGTATACTTGAGTAGAGACTGAATCAGGTTAGGTGGAACAACGATCTTCGCAGGGTGGCTGGTAGCAGCTGGATGAGAGTTGACGAGAACCGAGTTAAATGGCGTGCAATTGGAGAGGCCTATGTCCAGCAGTGGACTGCTGTAGGCTGATAATCATGATGATGAAAATGTAATTCGGTTGGATTCTAACCAATACACACTAGCAAATACACATACCTAAAACAACTCTAGAGAAATATGGTCCTTAAGATCCTACGTGTGAAAGCCGATCCCTCAAAGTATTGTTTCGCTACACGAGGAGGCTTCTTCATGTATTTGGGATGCATGAAGAAGTTCCTCGTGTAGCGCAGTTTGTTCCGCCAGTTACTCAACTGAACCGAGCGCTCGGCGCATCCTGGACAGTCACACTCAACACCTTATTTGACTGGCCAATTCTTCCCTTGCGGTGGTAGGGCTATCGCCCACCTGGTTTGCGACCGTTCCCATCGGAGTCCGGCGTCAACCAGCCTGCTCTGGTTTCGTCAATGCGTGGGAATTCCAGTGCCTTCTACATCTTCTGGGCACGCTCGTTCCATCATAGACCTCAATCATCGCTTTCCATCAGGCGTGATCGAGTCAATAGCGGGCGAATTCAGCAAAATATGAATTCAATAAAAATTACTGGAAATCGAAGGTCAAAACAAATCAGACATAAATAGGTAAGTAGGTAACTATCACACGTTTCACAATAGGACAGACCGGGTGCTCTTTGAAGCTTATAAGGGACAATGAACCTAAGGAGGAGTGAATAATTTCGTATCAACTACGTACCAATTTCTTACAAAAATTATCCTGAGCTTATTTCGTCTCAATTTCAATAAGAATCTTCCTACAAATACTAGTAATAGAAAATAAAGAATCAAATATCGACTCCTTATAATCGTTTTATCGCCATTTTCGGGGCCATATCTCCCCAAGGGATCCGTGCCACAAAATATACGTAAACAGAAGGTCGGCTCCATACAACGAGAGGAGTTTGGCTTACGCACACATAGACATGAACGATCCTCAAACAAAAGAATGAAGAGTATCCGTGGACTATCTAGTATCTCCTCCATAGGAAAGTGCCTGTAATCGGTTTATCCTACTTAGGGCTGATTTTCAATCGACAGATAATTTTTATTCGTGGAATTAATTTGACGTCTGACAGATTTTGTTTCGAAGAACTGTCAAAAATTTTAAATGATTCTTCGGATAAAATAATAAAAATGTGAAAGTTAATAATATATGTTTGTATGTTTGTTACCCAATCACGTAAAATCGGCTGAACGGATTTGAATGAAATTTGGCACGCTGATAGTTTATAAGCTGGATTGACACATGCTTTGACTTTGAATGCCAGTCGCGAGTACGCTTGCACTCGCTGTATGTGAAGCGTGTCTATGTGAACGTGAGTTTTCGCTCGTCGTACAGAGCCGACCTTCTGTATTTATCTATTTTGTCTCATTGCTTTGTTTGTCCCAATTCTGCGAATTCCTTAAGATATTTTCCCGCTACGCTTAATCTCGCATTGTGTGCTCAAAGGGCCACTGAAAGTCCTTTGATCGAGATCGCTGATCGACAAATAGGACAACCAACAGGCGTCGGCGATATTTATTAAATTATATTATTGACAGTATTTTGTTATCTTACTTAGGCTCAGGCGCAAAACGGCTCTTTCGCAAAATATCTACTGCTAGTAAAATGTCTCTTTCTCATAATGTCGCTTTCTCATAATGTCGCTTTCTCGTAATGTCGCTTTCCCATAATGTCGCTTTCTCATAATGTCGCTTTCTCATAATGTCGCTTTCTCATAATGTCGCTTTCGCAGAATGACTCCTCAAAAGGCCGCTTTCTTACAATGCCTCTTTCGCAGAATATCTTTCGCAAAATGTCGCATTATTTACTTTGCTTTTAATTTGACAAATAGGATTAAGATTTCAATTTGGAGCTTAAATGTTAGGATTGATTTTATTGCATAGACAATTCTTAACATGTTTAAACACAATCAACATGTATAGAACAATGTATAACATCACACCTGTAATCCTTGAAGGGTTAGCCAGAGGTGTACTATTGTACAGTCAGCCACAAAAGTCGATTAACACTTCAGTATTTTTAATCTTAGTTATTGAGCAAAATATTTGTTCAACATTGCAGCAGAAGTACAATTTTTAGAATATAAACTCTTTAAAAGCAGTTTATTGAAAAAAATTCACAGATCTCGTGCCTTTCACGACCTTCTGGTACATTGGAAATGCACTTAGACAGGGCAAACTATAATGAAAACAACTCTTTGCGCAAGAGATACACAAGGATTAGTAGCAGGTACCGGCGAGTACCATTATTTTTTATAAACGGGTTATAAATATTAAACTTACTAGTAGTACACGAAACCTACTAGTACACGCGCGCGCCGCGAGCCGCGAAAATTCCACCGCATAAAGGTAAAGCTTTCTCCAACTTCATTACAGATAGCGAGGTTCCGTTTTTTGCAAACTATAGCCCAACTCAATACCCCGAGTGTTTTTTTATTTTTTTCGATATCGCTTTTCGTTATCGAGATATCGTCGATTCAAGTTGAGAAGTCGCAAAAAAATCACGTAAATTTTCGACGTTTTTGCATTTTTTCGAAAATGTTTTTGACTTTATTAAAAAATTTTTACACCATCTTGTAGATCTCGTCAAGACACGTCTTTTGATACCACATTGACCCGCGTACCAAAAGTGACGACGCCAGAGCGCGCTATCGAAAAAACATTTCCAACGTTAACAATGTAGTCAATTTAATAACACGTAAAAATGACAGTGTAGATGGAGTTTTGTTGCCGACCGCACACCCACATTTTTCCAGTTAGGTTTAAGTCCCAGATAAAAGAGGGCGAGCCTATTGTAAACAACCTTGCACAAATCCAGATTTCTTGCTGCTACTGACATATTCCTGATGGAAAAACCCAATAACTCTTGGCCCGACCTGGGAATCGAACGCAGGACCATCTTACAAAATATAAAATTCTTGCAAATTAGTGCTGGACTTGTGCCTTACCAAAGTCATAATTTCAGCCGAAAGACGTCCACTGCTGGACATAGGCCTCCCCCAAGTTGGGGGGGGGTTTGCCATAATCGCCACGCTTGGCAGGCGGTTTGGCGATCGCAGTATGGTATGGTGGTGGAATGCATAGAGAACGCTGCTGCCCATTCTCCGGTACGACCCTTAGTCGCCTTTTACGACACCCACGGGAAGTATGGGGTGGTGCGATTCTTTAAGTCCGGCACCACACAGATTTACCAAAGTAGCTTTACAATTCTTGGTTCTTTAATTTAAGTTCCTATTGCATAAGCGTTACTACTCAACAAATGAGTTCTTTGATACAAAATTTAAATTAGCCGACGACTCGCCTTTGTGCTAATAATTGAATGGAATTTCGTTTCTATGACATTGTATTAAAAATATTTTTTCTCATTTTATTTAATAATTCTTGACATTATAATTAATAACCCTTGACATTGTATTTTCCTTATCCTCGACATTGTATGGTTTAATTTTGACATTGTTTTAATAGTCTTTTATTTTAATTCTTTGAAATATTTCTACGCTGGAAACAGCAGAATATTACGGACATCATATTACGTGTAACACTTTTGTAACAACAATATTCTAACAAATAAATAAATAATTATTATCTAATTACTCTTGTTTCAGTCTTCCATATTCAGCCTTCAAGTCATTGGTCCTTCTAGTCATTGGTCCTTCAAGTCATTGGTCCTTCTAGTCATTGGTCCTTCAAGTCATTGGTCCTTCTAGTTGAATCCACTATGCTATCCGTTTTGAGGGTCTCTATTTTAATAGGAGGAGGTTGTTGGACCAGTCGTGATGTTGCAGTAACCTTTCACCCCAAGATAAACTAAGGAAATACATATGATTTGCAGAAGTCACATTGGTTCTTGCTTTAATTTGAACCCACACTATCTTCAAAGGTGAGACCTTAACTTAGTAGTTAAGGTCTCACCTTTAGATAGTGATAGATAGTGTGTGTGTAGTGTGTGTGTGTGTGTGTGTGTGTGTGTGTGTGAGTGTAGTGTGTGGCCTAGTGGCCATCTCAACATTTGACTCAAAATTCACATCGAAATGTTTTCAATGTCATCTACTAAGCATAATCAGCCTACAAAGTGGCCACTGCGGGGGACACAGGCCTCGTTTCTTCGAGAGGCAGTGGGCTATAAATCTTGGGGCCAGTGCAGGTTGGTAGATGTCACATATCTTAGGATATTACGGTTTCCTCACGATGTTTTCCTTCACCGTTTTCAGAGCAGTGGTGATGAAATTGTTTAGGTACACGAAATAAAGCACCTGTTTGGGTTTGAACCCACGACCTACAACTCATAAGTCGAGGCCGTTACCACTGGTCTAACACTACTCTGACTCTTTCTTCTCATTTTACTTACTCTTTTGCAATTTCCCATAATGATAAACAGGTCAATCAATTCTCATTCCCGCGCATTATTTCGCACAACTTTCCAATAGTTTCACAATCGCCGAATCCGGATGAAACCGCAACGGATCACTGAACCAGACCAATCTAGATTTCGATAACGCGATATAATTACGCACGTTCTGTAAGCTTGTGTATATATAGATATTTAAGGTAATTTGAATAGGTAGACAGAAGTTGGAATGCTGATAGGAGATATTTAGGCGCATTTAAATGAATCTGAAGCGAAATTCTAGTCATTTAGCAAAAACATATTCATATTCATATTTTTATTTGCATTCCATAATGTTGTAGAGGTGTTACAATGGCTTAAAGCTATGGTACAATTATGGACCCTGTAGGGCACAGCAAAAAGTATAATACATTTAAGCCTTGTTCCTCGATCACGGTGCTACTCAAAAGTAAGTACTCATACGCCCAAGCCGCACGCGTCACCGACAGAATCAACTGCAGCTGGCGACGCGTCGGCGGTTGCCGTTGACGAAGTGCCACTCGTGTATTTAAGTGCTCATACATGAGCGGCATGCGTCAACGGCAGAATTAACTGCATCTGGCGATGCGTCGGCGGTTGCCGTCGACAAAGTGCCACTCGTGTATTTAAGTGCTCATACATGAGCGGCACGCATCAACTGCAGAATCAACTGCAGCTGGCGACGCGTCGACGGAAAATCCACTGTTTAATACAAAAGTTCATTACCTACTTGATCAAAATGTATGAAACAGCGGATTTTTTTTTCGTGATTTCAGAGTTGGTCCCATAGTGAAAGTTGTTCAGTCCAATGGTCTAAAGCACCTCTTAAAGTTTGTAAGGTTAATTTTTTTACACCTTATATAGCCATATCATTTCACACAGTCCATCCATAGTAAACTAGTATCCGTAGTATCCATAGTATCCTTACTCAGAAAGCCATCGAAAACTAATCGTAACTAATAATATGATTATAAATGCGAAAGTAATTTTGTTTGTTTGTTACCTTTTCGCGCCTAAACCACTGAATTGATCATCCTGAAATTTTGCATATACATTGTCAGGTGTACAGAAACGGACATTAGGGTGCCTTTCATCCCGAAAAAAAGTGCTGTTCGGAAACAGCACTTTTTTTCGGGATGAAAAGAAAACAACAATAACGCAGCCGCACAGGTCGATAGATCAGATTAAGCTACGCTTGCCACGGTTGGTCTGTGGATGGGTGACCATCTTTACATACCGTGACCCCTCCGTGCCTCGGAAAGCACGTTAAGCCGTTGGTCCCGGCTGTCATTCGAGAATCTTTGGCAGTCGTTACGGGTAGTCAGAAGCCCGAAAATCTGACAACCAGTCTTATCAAGGGGTACCGTACTTACCCAGTAATTGGGTTGTGGAGGTCAGATAGGCAGTCGCTCCATGTAAAATACTGGTATTCAGCTGCATCCGGTTAGACTGAAGCCGACCCCAACACAGTTGGGAAAAGGCTAGGCAGATGATGGAAATGGTGCCACGTGTCTTTCAAACGGGATCGACACTTATGCGGGTGAAACCGTGTGGCGCTGCTAGTTAAGAATATCTCCAAAAATTGCTTCCCAATTATCTATAATTGGGAAGCAATTTTTGGAAGGAATTTCTGGCTTGGAAGTTACTTCCAAGCCTATAAACTCAAATCTTCAACTAACTCCTAAATTACAGTTTAACAATTTCATTTTAGAGAGATCGGATTGAGCCAACACAGCTTCAATGAGCTGAAACTATCTAGATTTAGATAACATTTCATGTTATTGTACCAATGCGTTTTGGGTAAGGACGGGGTTGCACCGCAGATGGACATACTGCCGGTAGATACATTATTTATTAATTATTAATTTCGTCCACAGATTCAAGGTCGCTCAGTGCGCTATAGAGCGGGCTACGCTCGAAATTTCTTTGATAAAATCAGATATGAAATTATCCGGAAAAGAACCGGAGTTACCGATATAGCTTGCAGAGTAAACAAACTGAAAGAACTTCGACTTTGTCAAAGGACTGACCAGTGGAGCCGACGAGTCCTGGTGTGGAGACCGCGTATTGGGGGCGTAGCGTGAGACGCCCGCAAAAAGAAAGAAAGTGGCTGACCAGACTGGATGCGGAAGGCGGAGGACAGGATGTTGTGGCGCAGCCTGGGAGAGGCCTATGTCCAGTAGTGGACTGCGATAGGCTGAGTTGAATGATTAATAATAATAATAATAAATAATAGTCTTCTTTCAGGCGGAAACAAGGTGCGCGCCTTCAATGGTTGGGTCATGCCGGTTCTGATGTACTCTTTCGGCATACTCAAATGGACTCAGACCGAACTCGACGCCCTGGATAGGAAGCTCCGTACACTGCTGACTGCAAATCGAATGCATCACCCACGGTCATCGGTAATGAGGCTGTATATCCCGCGAAAGTGTGGAGGTCGAGGCTTTTTAAACGCTAAGACTCTCCACAATCGCGAGATATGCAGTCTCAGGGAATATTTCTTAGAAACCGACGTGGGGATGCATCGGGATGTAGTCGCGGTGGACAAGGGCCTCACCCCGCTCTCCTTGGGTAAAGAGAACTGGCGCAAACCAGTAGTGCTTGACACTAATGATCGCATGGAGGTATGGCAGAGTAAGGAGCTTCACGGACGCTTTTTCCGGGCCCTACATGGACCCGATGTAGATTTACTAGCGTCCGTAGCCTGGCTGCGTTTCGGTGACCTCTTTGGAGAAACCGAAGGTTTTGTCTGTGCAATTATGGACGAAGTTATGATGACGAACAATTACCGGAGATTTATTGTCAAAGACGGCACGGTTGACATCTGTCGGGCATGCCACCGACCGGGAGAATCAATCAGACATTAGTGGTGTTCTCGTCTAGCTAACGGAGAGTACTTGCATAGACACAACCTTGTAGCCAGGATAATTCATCAGCAACTTGCTCTGAAATACAGCCTTGTGGAATCGGAGGTTCCGTACTACAGGTATGTGCCCGACCCAGTTCTCGAAAATGGAAATATCACATTGTACTGGGATCGATCCATCATCACTGACAGGACTATTGTTGCCAATAAGCCTGACATAGGGTGGTGGATCGATCAGAGCGTCGCGCAATGATTGTTGACATAACAGTCCCGCATGATGAGAACCTCATGAAAGCCGAGAAAGATAAACAAGTCAAGTATCTTGACTTGGCTCGCGAGGTTGTCGACATGTGGGATGTTGACTCAGCAATCATTGTGCCGATAGTCGTAACAGCCAATGGACTAATAGCCAAGAGCCTCGACCAACACCTGAAGAGGCTCTCGTTGGGCAGCTGGATCAAGGGCTTGATTCAGAAAGCAGTACTTCTGGACACGGCTCGCATTGTCAGGAGGTTCCTCTCTCTGGAGCCCTGACCGCGTAGCTTGGACCCTGTTCCCGATACCGGTGGGCTACTATTTTTTATATTTTTAAATGTTTTTATTTTTTTATATTCTAATATTTAAAAATATTTTTTATATGTGTATAAAATGAAATAAAGGGAATAATAATAATAATAATTTAGCCACCCAAACCAATAGTCCAACTTTTTATTTTTCCATATCCTGCAATAGCAACCGGGGGTTATCCTTGGGTGCACTTGCATAGTGCATACGGGGATAATCGTCGGTTGGTGCCGCATTTCATTAAAATTTCATAGGGGGCCTCTGCAAGTTGGCTTCGGCCCCTCGTACGCCTTCCAAAGGACCGGGACCCCATGGTCCCGAGATACGTAAAGTCATAATAATAATAATAATTTTTATTCATAAGTTCACATAAGTATAAATTACATAGAAGTTACATGATTACAAAGTTACATATTAATAATATGAGGAAAATATTAAACTATGCCTAAAATAAATCTAGTGTATAACTTATATAATTATATTGGTTAAAAGCCTACTGAATTCAATAAGAAATTCATTAGACTTTTAACAAATATATATAATACAATATATTTAAAAAAAACTGGCAAAAGAATTATGTTTTATTTTGATTCGTGGAGATCAATATGATAAGTAGGTATTTCTATTTATAAATATAAATGTAGTGTTTATGATGTTGAGCTTACAAAATAAATCAAATATTTTAACTGATTGCTCGTTAGAAATAATTGCCAATTTAGATTCACCGTTACATTGTGCCCCAGCCCTAACCACTGTGAATCTCTATCCGATAGTAAACGACAGAGTTGGCTATA
The DNA here is from genome assembly GCA_916614155.1 of Mesoligia furuncula. Classification (NCBI taxonomy): domain Eukaryota; kingdom Metazoa; phylum Arthropoda; class Insecta; order Lepidoptera; family Noctuidae; genus Mesoligia; species Mesoligia furuncula. The sequence continues at coordinate 21,048,130 of OU744814.1, read as the reverse complement.
TTATCTATTCAAATACCTACATTCGAACCGAATCTATACATACCATCTATACATACATAAATGCATAAAATAAATAAAATTAAAGTGTCTGTTTGTAATGTCAAAATAACAGCTTTTTACTAAATGCTTATGAAAGCATATACGGCACGTATAACAAAAAATTTAAAACAAACAATTTTTTAAATTTTATCTGTCTGTCTGCTTGTTCCGGCTAGTCACCGAAACGTTTGAATTTTGACGGGACTTTCACTGGCAGATTGCTGATGTTATAAAGAGTACCCTAGTCTTAGTTACTTTTATTTTAGAAAAAAAGTTAGAGAGGTTCCGCGCAAAAAAAAAACATAAAAAGAAAAAAAATATTCCTCCTCTTCAAGAAGAAGAGGAAGAGGAGGTTGGAGGAGTGGTACGTACACCTTTTCTAAGCAACATTTTTGATACTCGTCGAAGCCGCGGGCACCGCTAGTTGCATAATTTGAATTTGATAATAATCAATGTTTATGGGACAAGCAGATCTGGGCTATTTGTTTGAATTATTGTAATCTGCTGAAATGAACAGCTTTCCATAGTATTATGCTTTAAAAAAAACTCATTAGCATGACTATAATCATCATTATTTCGGCCGGAAAACGTCCAATGTTAGACATAGGCCCCACTTCGACCACTCCAGAATCTTTCGGCCCCATCGGCCATCTGTTCTTCGAACAATGTGCCCTGCCCACTGCCACTTTAGTTTGGCAATTTTTCGGGCTATATCAGTTACCTTTCTTCTCCTACGGCTCTCTTCATTTCTGATTCCCCTTCCCTTTGCCCTTTGGGTAACTTTCAGCCTTATAATACGGCCCATTATAGCGACCACGTTCCAGCGCCATAGGTCATCACTTAAAACAAGCACAGGTCAAAAATTTTCATCTTGAGACACTGCGGTACGTGGGAGAGGGCCCGTGGATAAATAATAACAGCCGCACAGGTCGATCGATCAGGTTAAGCTACGCTTGCCGCGGTTGGTCTGTAGATGGGTGACCATCTTTACATACCATGACCCCTCCGTGCCTCGGAAAGCACGTTAAGCCGTTGGTCCCGGCTGTCATTTGTGGATCTTTGACAGTCGTTACGGGTAGTCAGAAACTCTGACAACCAGTCTTCCCAAGGGGTATCGTATTACCCAGTAACTGGGTTGTGGAGGTCAGATAGGCAGTCGCTCCATGTAAAATACTGGTATTCAGCTGCATCCGGTTAGACTGGAAGCCGACCCCAACATAGTTGGGAAAAGGCTAGGAAGATGATGACACTGCGGTATGTGGGAGGAGAAGATATTGCGTAGTTTTCCTAACGCTGTCCAGCCAAGTCGGACCCGACGTTAGATTCTTCTTCTCGATTGAAGAAAAGCTCATGGCGCGATATTCGTAATATCATCAATATTTTCATGTTGTGTCATTGGTTCAAGTTGTTATAAATGTTGTGGTAGGAAATCAAAAAACTGGCCAAGTGCGAGTCGGACTCACACACTAAGGGTTCCGTACCACAAGGCAAAAACGCCGAAAGAAAACGTTTATTGTATGTGAGCCCCCTTAAATATTTCTTTTATTCTGTTTTTTAGTATTTTTTGTTATAGCGGCAACTGAAATACATCATCTGTGAAAATTTCAACTGTCTAGCTATCACGGTTCATGAGATACAGCCTGGTGAGAGACAGACAGACAGACAGACGGACAGTGGAGTATTATTGTCCCGTTTTTACCCTTTGGGTACGGAACACTAAAAATCTGTTAAATCACCTAACCATAACGTACCGCATTTACTCTCATTAGATTTAATTAGAAACCTATTTCATAGCAAATACTAATTAATCTAATATTTGATTACTAAGGGTCTATTAAACACATAACGAATATCCAATAATTGTGTATCCAAATAATTATTAAAATAATGAATCAATAATTACTGGAAACCACACTAACGGAAGTGTTTAGATTATAATTATCGACACTTTGATTTATTATATAAACTTCTAAACACATATTATATGTATCGAGGTAGAATTGTTTGTTTCTTAGAAAGAGGTAATCTCTGGAAGTACTAAACCAATTATAAAAAACTTTTAATGATACTTACAGTATTTTATCTAAAGAAAAACTTTTAATCGTTCCAGAGTGACCAGGTTTCCCTTAGGCATTTTTGCATCTTAAATAACTTTTTACTACCTTCTCAACATTTACTATCTCTCACACACATACACATTTCACGCTCACACACCCTCATACACACTCACCTACACACACCGACTTACTCACTCTCATCCACACTCTACAACTCATTTAAGTGTAATCAAGTTCTCTTTTTCAACTAAAATTCTGTATATAAGGGGCTTACAGGACCTAAACGCAAAAAAACGCAAGTTTTAGAAACAATAAAAGTATATGATCGACTACAGTAAACAAAATCAAAAGAATATATAATATTCTTCAGGATATTATGCTAGGTAGATAGTGTGTTGAAAACATAATACAACTAATTTGATACGATAGAAAAAAATCATGAAGATACCTCTAAAAACTTTCTTTTTACAATAAAAACCATACTATCATTCCGATTTTTTGTCAGATTATTCTACAAGCAACGTACTAAACACTACTGTTTTATTTTCTTAGTCCAAACAATACATTTTTTGTAATTAAATAATTGCTTCATATTTTGCAATAAATTACCAGCGTTGTGTCATTGCGCTTATCTTTCTTTTCTATGCAGTCGTCGCGAATGTATGTTCTGTAAGATTTAACACTATTGCATGTAAATGTTGGCTAAATATTTTCCAGTCAGGATTTTCACCTAGTTCGGCTACAGATGCTCCCATGTTGTGTTATTTTCATTATAGCCTACAATTTTTTTTAAGTATTATAGTTGCTATACTTAATGTTAATATTTTTAGAGTCAATAAATAAATTATTATTTATTATAAATTATTATCTAAAGAACCGACACGCGCTTTACTTAGGGTTACCAAGTGTTCAAGCACTGTAAATGTGTGTGTAAGCGCAGGAGCTTTCGGTACGGTCCGAGACAATGGCGAAGTTGGAAGTCTGTGTCTGTTGACGCTACTCGTCATCATGCTCACGCACACATTCACAGCGCAAACTGAAAAGCGACTTTGTTTTATACTATGTACTAACGACCCGCTTGTCGAGCGCGGCCCCCGCGCCACACCGGCACGGCTGCGCTTGCGCGTCTTAATCTTAATATCATTCTCTTATTTGCATATTTTAACCGACCGCTGTAATTTTATTTCTTTTATTAATTATTCATTATACTTGTTAAATAGTCCGCTGTACTTAATTTAATTTTGCTCCACCATGACCTATCGTCGCGATCATTGGTTGATTGGCTTAGGGAGTCTACACTCCATAAGCACGAAATCGGTAGTTTTGGCCGAAGTTATTGTGTTGTAGCGGTATCTACATCTCCACATGCGAACAACGCGTCATACTGACGTCACGCAAAATCCTGCATCTCACAAGCAGAGTTTACCGCAGAACTAGCATAGATACAACGGCCCGACATGAATCATTGGGCAGTTGCCCGCCAGACACAACACCCGTCTGGTCGGAGGATCCTCCCTTTTCTATCGATATATCGCGCTTTGTCTACGCTGTTTTATGTTTTTTTTATATATAAAATTTGTGAATGACCCCATGATTTGACAGTTGTCCCTACTCCTCCGCTAGGAGTGATAGTGTTCTGGTTCTGTACTATACTACCGATGTGTTTTTGCCTGTTCGAATAAAATAAT